>CM034002.1:6075855-6152126 GCA_019603395.1 Cyrtorhinus lividipennis | reverse complement strand
TATTTATAGACAACCTTATTGGAGGTGAAATCAAGAAAGTTAGGTGGAGTCTGTTAAGCATTCATTTTATTGTCCTCGAATCACGAACAGGAGTCTAGAAAGTATCCGTTTTCTAGCGGTAGAAACGGATTTTCATTATGGCGGCTCAAAGGAGTTGTTGGAGGGTGCCTGCAGCCTCTTCTAATTATGCTGGGTCGGACAGGGGTTTGTTTTAGCACAAATAAGATCGTAATGCCAGTGAGAAGCGGTCATTATAACCTGCCTTCACTTTATCTGAGGCTCGAAAAATCCTATTTTTGGTTGTTTCGTAAAAATGATTCTTTCTTGGTCACTGACAGTCTGTACCCATTACCTGCACTTCTTCCCATCACTCAATGACTTCATCCATCTCGTCCCAATAGTCACAATTAAACTCGGTTATCTTCATTTCAATTGGAAAATTTCTCCATTCATAGCAGTTGTGAATCAGGATAACTCAACATTAGGGGTTCTTCCCACGTAACGAAATATGTACTGAGAAAAACGAGGACTTACGTCGAAATCGTTGAATTGGTCGAGGAAGTCTTCATTTTTGACATCCATGATATCCAGATCTGAAATGAAATGAAAATGAACTCAATTTCGGAACCGGAATCTTCAAGTATGAACGCCACTAGCTCATTTCCGCGAATGAACAAATATGCCTACACAATTTTTAACAACATAAATCATTAATTCAACACAACCAGTCATTCTAAATACGTTTCATCAATTATTAAAAAAAAAAAAACACTTAGAACAAATACGGGTTTATTGTTGGGTTTATGGCCTGAGAAGCCAAATGACTTTACTCCATAGTTTTGATCATTATGCCTAACATGGCTAAATACTAAATATACATACTATCATTGAGAACGACAACAATCAGGCTAATGAGACTGACTAAAGACCCATTGGAGAGGATAGAGTGAGCATAAGGTGCACACCTGCAACTCTCCGACTGCATTTGAGACCCAAATGCTCGTTATTGCTCAGCATTTGACGAATAGCTGAAAACCTCAATATAGGCAGGGGTTTCCCTGGGTTAGCAGAAATGCCGCCTAACCACTACCTCAAGAATGTCACAGGTGTACAACAACAAAATAATGTTGCCCTCGGGGAGATTCGTTATCGACAAAATTCTCTGTGAGCTAAAAAGTGACTTTAGAATGATCCTAAATTCGAATAGTGCCATTTACCCTCGTTCTTGTTGCTTACTTTGTCAGGCCTTCATTGCCGCAACATTCATACAACTTTCCAGCAAACTCGCTCAAACAATTTTTTTGCTGAAAAATAACCTTACAATAGACCATTCCGGCCACTGATCCATCCCATATCCCCTCCCCCGTTCCATGATTTTTTATGCCGTGAAGTACTCAAACATCCCTCAAGTAGATTCCCCTCTTGGAGAGCATATTTGATAATCTTTACGAAGAAGCCAAAATTAATAGCGGTATGTTGGTCAACATCGAACAATCAATACCTCCAGCACAGAATTCTTTCCGGCTGAACTTAATCTCTGGTTAACTGGAGGATAGGTCATTGATTTACATCAAATTTTGAACAGTAAATCGTTTAAATTGTACAAACCATCGAGAAAGAATTTTCATATATTTTTTATGATTGTAATAAAGACCCTGGTACTTCCGTAGTTCTACACCACCAGACTAGTATGGTATTTTTCGGAAGATATTTTCTTGCCAGAAAATGGGTAAGAAACGACAGGAACTTCTCCCCTTTTCAAAATGGCCCCTCCTGTCAAGAACAGCACCCGTTGAATGTGCAAAGAGGCTGAAACGTAAAGGATACAAATATCTCATGACATCCGCAAGATGCAAACTAAGATGTTTTGGAGAGGTGTTCTCTCTAATATGCGGAATTAAAAATATTCTAATGATCACCATCTGCCCCAACTAGTGTCGCCGCAGGTTAACGTCGCTACTGTTGAGATGTATGGCGAGGACAGTTGAGGAAGTAGCGAAATTGGTCCCAATCGACAAGGAACATGAGTCCCTTAGTGAGGATATGGTGGCAGATGTCACTGAAAGCCTTTCTCGCCAAAGATAAAGCACTCAAGAAATAGATTGCAACGTTTGAAAATGTTCATGATGAACGTCTTGATTCAGCGGTGAACGGATTATTGGCTGAGAATTTGGAGAGAAATGAACACTATCGAAGAGGAGAAAGGACTATTAGAAACTCGGGGCCGGTTATGGTTGTTTACCAATGATATGTGAACGATAACTGGCTTCAAGTATTGTCTCGATGATTCTTAATTGACGCTTCCCTTTAATGTTTTAATGGAATGAATTCAAGAGAAGACTGAATTGTTGTCCATGCGTTTTCTTCAGGCTAGTCGAACATATTCTTCTGAACCATTCCCATCATTAACAGTGTCCATGTTATGTCTGTACAAGAACATTCACGAGAATGAAAAGAGATCACAGGGAAAAGCTGGAAAATGAAATGCTCCGCTAGTGAGCCTCGAAGCCGGCAGCTCGATAACTAAACATTTTTTTATGCTTCTACTTGAACTATGGCATACATTGTACAGAATGCAAACTTTATGAATAAATTTCAAATTTGGTGGAAATTTTGAAAAAATCGTGTTATTTGAAGAGTTTTACTGAGCAATGGTAATAGGACGGCCAAGCTTGGGCGTCATCGAGCTGGGCTGCGTTTTTCGTGTTATCTACCGTATTAGTTCAGTATCCGTGATTCAGACTATTTCTATTTGTTAGAGAAGCTGGAGATCCCGCAAGAATTGTGAAAAACACCTATTTTTGTACAAAATTTTGTACGAAACTCACCGGTAGCATCATCCTGACTATCGATATTCAGAATACACTCGCGGGAGGGAAATGGCATTACAAAACCACACAATTCACTTACAGGCCAATCAATTTCGAAGCGGCATTTCTATAAAGATGAAGGAAGATCGGAGAAAAAAGACCCTCAAGGTACCTATCCGACGGCGGATTCTTTTCTTCCTACGGTTCAACATAGAAGGACGTGCGCCGGTGACGCGTTTGGGGAGGGGAGGACCTGGCGAGTGCTTTGAACCCGCGAGCGGAATAGAAGGAAAAAGCTCGAAAACAAGTTGGATGACTGGTAGGTGAGGAGACCATCAACACGAGTCTGTCAGACAAAACAACGCAGTCCTGGACCCAGCTCGAAAATCAAGCCCTACCGGGTGGATGAATTTGAATGATACAGGGTGGTGGTAGAGTTCACCGGTCTGAATTCATGACTGCACGACTGCCATCTTGGAGCTAAAGAGTTCAGCTACGGCAATCATTTAAATTTAGCACAAATCGAAAGAAGTGGAAGGACTTTCAGAGAGCTGAAAATTGTACGGGAGTTGCTACCAATCGAGAGAAACAATAAAAAAATCCAAGTCTGTCAACACAAGACCGGTGGAAAGTACCGACGGATACCTGAAACCTTTTGGTTGGTTATTCCTTGAACCTATGTTTTCAAGCAAAAAGTCAATCTTTCCGATTCGGCCCACAATTTTTTTCTGGGCGGCTTAAAGTGTCTAAATTAAAATAAGCAAATGCCCGTCCGCCGTTTTTGGTAGTAGCAAATTTACTCAAAATTTAACATTTTGGTCAGGGACTCTCCAGCTCTAGTTGGTCCCCTAAACTTTCCAGTCCGTTCCAACCAAATTTGGGGTCAATATTTGTGTATTTCGAAAAGTGGATTTTCGAGATTTTTTGCAATCTAGGTGTGTGGGGTATCATTTTCCACTAAATTCTGGACCCAGGATCGATTGAAATGGGTTCGGGACCCACCACACCCACTGTTTCCCACATTTTTCCCATACTGAAGAAATGAGTCTCCATGCGCCTGGTCCGAGGAATAACCAACCCGTGTGTAAGAATTTGCAGCGTTTTTCTACACAACCCGATGCAGCAGGGAGTTCTAGGAGCTTTAGGAGTTTAATTAAAGAATTAAGATTAATTTCAATGTTTTCTTTACTCGTTTTCTAATGTATTTTTCATTTCATTTTTGATATAAATTATAAAACGGCTTGATCGGCCCTTCACTAATTCCTAAAACCACTTATTCATGGAGGAAATACGATAAGAAAGAGTCCAGGGATGAGTTTCTCTAGTTTTTTCCCAATTGCCAAAAAGTTGCACTTTTTCAGCGCGCTCTAGTGGCGATGCCCTGCACTCAATATTGAAAGTGACCAGTGAAATTTTGAAGGAAATTTTGTAAATAATGAGAAATTCAGTAGGTTGCATAATATGCTTGAGTTGAAAAATATGATTTTTCAACTTATAAGTAATTTTGTGAACAAAATTCGAAATTTTTAGGGTTTTTTTTGCGGTCTTTATTGTAAAGCCGTCATTTTTTTTGGTAAACTTCAGATTTGGATTCAGCACACCGAAAAACATGAAAACCCGTCGAGAAACCTTCTATCCTAATTATTTTTAATAAAAACTACCATTAGACTGGGCTAAAAGTGAAGCACCATACAAGAAACCTTCTCAGGAGCACAATTTATGTGATGTTATTGCTCGAAGTCCATAAACATTCAGTATAGATTGAGATAATTATTCAATGGGCATGATATTACAACTTCCAAACAACGCAGCAGGCTTTACTTGCATTGAACTTTTAATAAATACAATAAATTCATTTAAGTCTTCTCACTCAGCGTAACACTTCACTTGTTCTGATTTATCCGAAAATTGTCCGTTCCTGTTATGCACAAATACATAAATGAAACCCTTCAGTTTGAAATATAAAATAAAATTTAAATTAGAAACCTTGAGATATTTGCAGCATTCGAATTCGGTAGGAAATCCAGAAGAACATGACCTGGTGGTTCTATTATAAATCCGTGATGTCCCAGCAATTGAGAATGACCGAGATGAATAGGTTATATGAGTAATTATTTCGAATTACTAGAAGTGTTTACAAGAGGGAAAATTCACAAAGCAACAACAAAACGTAACTAGTTATTCCCAACGGTTTAATATTTGTTCGGGTGGGAATGCATGCCTTCAGGGAATTGAAGAGTAAGGAAAAATAAATAAATATAAATTCCATTTTTTTTTTCAAAACAAGCTTTTGAAGCAACAGGTTCGAGGAAAGTTCATAATTCAGATAATATATTGGATATCTGAATCAATTCAACAGCAAACATTTCAGTCTCCCTTCTATCACTTTATTCTGGTCCATACCCACATCAAAGGGGATAATTGGGGAATAGCTAGGCACATGTTGGCAAGGCAGAGCTCGTTTAATATCAGCTAAATATATGAACATCCAACTAGAATGCTACTAAGCGACCAAATGTTGAGGTATTTTGATGCGTCTAGAATACCTTAATCTGATGATTGCACTTGAAGCACCTATTTCAGCCTTATGAAGGATTTTCGTGATGTCTCGATTGAAAGCCTGGGTAAAAGTAAAGAATAGGGACCGTTGTCGCGTTATCAGCTGATATCGATAGTACGCTCAGTCGATATGCACTATCGATATATTATACACGAAATATTTATCCCTGTCGGCCATATTTGTTTTTATAAAAAAAGGAGGGAAAATACTAAATTGAAATAAACTAAAATAAATAAATAATTAAATAATAAATAAATTGAAATAAAGTTACCTCGTGCTCACTAAGCATCACTAAGCCTCTCACTCCCACAAAAACTTTCGATTATCGATCGTATGCGCGATATCATTGCTATCAGTTGATAACGCGACAACGGTCCCTATACTTTACTTTAGCCAAAGCCTGAATGAAATGTTCCACCGTACAGTTGGAACGTATCAATAGTAATAGAGCAATAGTGATGGATGGTTGATATTATTTCGAAATCGAGAACACATTGCCAAGAGGCTCTCGAGTTGCGGAGGCCACCAACTCGCACTAATCACGTAGAATACTACCTACTAGTCTAATCGCATTCATGTGAAAAGGTAATCAAGCTCCTTCGAGCCGACAACCTTTCACTCTCCAACATCCCCTCGTACCTAACCAACACAAAGAAGAAACAGTGAAACCAACATTAGCAGTAACTTTCCCATCGAAGTTAGAACGACAAGTTGTATGAAGCCGCTGACGAGACAACGCAATTCACTGTAATACAACTAATATATGAATCTTCTTACCAAATCCATGAGGAAGAGCACTTCCGGATGCAAGGTTGAAAGCAGACTCGCTAGGCATGGCTAGCGGCACGACACGAAATCGAAGGAAAATACTATTTACTGCAGTACTAAGTTCATGATTCCCACGAGAAACGTTTCTGGATACAACACACAACAGTGTAAATAAACACTCCGTACTAATATTACTCTAATCAATTCGATGCTTAACAATTCCAGTACAGAAACATCAGACACGCAATCAACTCATACAAGAAATAAACAACGTTCTTGTTAGCGAGCAGTGTTGCCTGTACTCTCTTCCGACCGGCCTCGGACTGACCAATGTTGCCAACAGCGACCCTAACGGCATATCAAAGCGACCCTTGAGCTTCGGCTTGCAAAAAGTGAAACATTTGTTGAGAGAGGATTTCGTATGTTTCATTCACTTGCCAAGGTATACCCGCAGATTTGCTGGGTACAGGGTGAAACGTTTTGAGAACGAAGTACATGGTTTTCTCTGGTTTTCAGGTAGGTACCAAAAACGGCATGAACAGCGGACGGACATTGTACCTTTGGTATAATGGTAAAGCCATATTCCTTGAATCATCGAGTTTTCATGCCCAATTTCACGGGAGGTTGACCATCTCCAATTAGCCTCAACAATTTTTTCTGGACGTTTTCGATGTCTAGAACAAAGATAATCATCATGTCTGCCCGCCATAACCCGTCTGACGTCCACGCGATTGTTGGCACTAGACAATTTTGTAAAAAATCTGCAAATTCTTACACACGGGTTGGTTATTCCTCGAATGGGGGGAACAGTGGGTGTGGCGGGTCCCAGACCCATTCCAATCGATTCAGGGTCCAAAATTTAGTGGAATATGATACCCCACACGCCTAGGTAGCAGAAATCCCGAAAACACAATCAAATTGGATAATAAATACCCAATTTGACCCATACTTCTTCCAGTGGGTGCCAATTGCTCTGGGACCCATTTTATTGGATTCAGCGTCCAAAATTTAGTGGAAAATGACACCCTACTCGCCTAGGTAGCAGAAATCCCGAAAACACATATTGAAAATGGGTAATAAATACCCAATTTGACCCATAACCTCTTCAAGTGGGTGCCAATTGTTCTGAGACCCATTTTATTGGATTCAGCGTCCAAAATTTAGTGGAAAATGACACCCCACTCGCCTAAATCACCCAAAATCTCGAAAAACCATTTTTCAAAAAACCTCTACCCCCTCCAAATTTGGTCTGATCGGGCTGAAAAGCTTGGAGGACCGTCCTAGGCCGGGAACAGACCCCTGGCCCAAATTTCAGATTTTTAGAAAATTTTCTGCTACCAAAAACGGCGTGGACGGCGGACGGCTTACGGCGGACGGACATTGACCTTTTTTGATCTAGACATCATGAAACGTCCAGAAAAAAATTTTGAGCCGAATCGGAGAGGTTGACCATTATCATGAAAACATAGGTTGATTATTCAAGGAATAACCAACCAAAATCTAAAGTTTTGGTTGGAGAACTGTTCCAGCTCTAGTTGGTCCTCAAAACATTTCAGGATCTAAATAAATTTGGGGAAGGAGTAGGGGTTAAAGAAAAATTTATATAAGAAAAATTATAAGAAATATTATATAAGAAAATTTTTTATTGAAATTGTATTTTTGAGATTTTTTGCGATCAAGCCTGAATCGATTGAAATGAGTCCGGGACACTCCACACTGTTTCCCTCCCCCATTTACAAAGTAAAGTAAAGAAAGTTGTGGTTTTTAGGTTGGCGGAGAACAAATTTTTTTCGAATTGGCAAATTCGTTTTTTCAAATAATGATAAATAACCATTTGAGAGAAAAGATAATAGATAATGTTAATTACGGTACATAATATCTCTACAAATCCTGTACCAAATTGCCCTTAAAGTATCGCTTGGTGGAGTGATTCATACTGAACTTTTTGTTTTAAAAACATACTGTTTACACTGTAACATACGATTTATGTTTTTAGTAAATAATTTATTACAATTGTTCACTTGAATACACTGTTCACATTCGCGCACTTACACAATGACAGAATCACAATACACAGTTGTAACGCGGTTGTCGCACTATTTATACCGCGGCACGGCACAATTTAAAACCCGAGGCGTCTATATCTGGACTCCGAATTGAACTGAACTGCGCGGCGTTTCTGGGCCCGTTTTATACCTGCTGCCTGGCCGAGAATGTCCTGGAACGAAAGGGGAGGTTCCCGAATGTTCAAGACCCTTAATCCTCCACAGGTCGTTGACCTTGCAACGCCAGCAGCCCATTTGACCGGCGCAGGTGCGAGCTCGCAACAATACGTTTTATAATTTATAAGGCCACAAGTGGCACGACGGTTATCTACTACAACTTCTAATCAGCGTTATGAAACCTCAAACGACTGCATCTGTCAATTTTTGAGGAAAATGCTGATGTAGGTACCTTGAATGGGGTGTAGGCCCATGGGTCTGCATTGGTCAATTTTTGTTTCCAATGGTGTCTTTAAGTATGAAAGAGAAAAAATATGTCATATTAGTCGGGTTGTCACACTTCATAGCCTTCCGACCCCTGACTTGGATAAAACAAATTCAAGCGGCAAAAAATGTATTGATTTCATAGGACATAGGACTCAGACAAAGATCATGAAAAATTATTCTGCGGCAGCTTTATCGGGTATCGGCCAATGATGGAAAAACAGATGTTGAACTTTCTTCAATGTTGTTCTTCAGAACTTGAGTTTTAAGCGCGTCAGAGAGCTCTTCGTTAACCTCATACTCAATAAAAGAGTCTGCTTTTATCGGACCAAACTCACTGGGAGTGTTGGTATTGTTGTAATCGTCATCTATCCGAGGGCTGAGCAAGCTTTTCAACGAATGACTAGAATCCGAAGTTACTGCATCATTCGTTTCAGACACTGCTTGCTGTTTTTCAGGCCCAATAGGGTTCATGGAGATTTCACTGAGCCTCATGGCCTGCGGATTTGTCCCTGAGACATTCGATTCTTGACTTGAGCTAAGAGTCGACTCTTCAGGGTGGTGGTTGGAACGGAATGATATGTTGCCCTCTGAATTTAGAGAATCTTCTTGCCCATCATCACTGCGCCTAGATATGAACGCATTTGCCTTGACATCTCCACCTGTCGCACGCTTTTCTAGTCTCGACTCCATAAGCTCATCCGAAACTTGACTGAAACTGAGAAAACACAAATCACAGAAGCAGAATGTGTCATATTTTTAGATTGTGGGAACTAACCTAATCTTCATGTTCTGGAGTTGTTGAACATACACAAAATGGACCCTGAGCCCGAGCACATACAGCTTGGACTCAAGCTTGAATGCGTCGAAATGCAGCTGCTGGTTTTGCCTTCTTGCAGCCGTATTATGTAATTTGTACCTGGCCACCACCCCTGATAGGAGCCGGAGTCAGTTTCTCAAATGGCAGCATGACATAGCAAAATTCATATTCATACCAGACTTAATAAATGAGCCAAAACTGAATTTTCTCGCCTCTCAATGCAAATTAACCAACCTTGAATCGCTTGCATGATGAACCTTGGAATGATTTTCAGTACTGCTAACTAACTCCATCGTGGAAGTAGAAGAAACCTTCTCTTGTACAGTGGAACTGGATATAGTATCTAAATTGCTTGGAACAGGAGGCAGTGTCAAATCCAAGGTAACATAATTTGACTGAAGTGTTTGTTCTTCTTCAACTTCATGGACGGAACACTTGCACACCAAAAAGCACTGGCAGTCTTTTGGAATTGTTTTCACTTTTCGAGCGTGGAAAGTTTTGTACGTAGCCGTCTTTCCCTCAATGACGATGAATGTTGCATATTGCGTGGAAGAATTTAATGTAACACATCTATGACCAGTTTGTATTTTAACGCCCAACGGGCCTGCTCTATGGTGGCTGGTGATCATAAAGTCAATGCAGTTTAAGTTGCAAAATCTTTCTGTGACATCAGGCCCAAACCAGATTCCACTTCGATATTCTTTTTTTCCAAACCCTGAGAATAAAATTCGGTTGTCAGTAGTTAAAATGTATTTGCTATTTCTATAGGAAATTAATGATTATTTACCTTTTGTATTCCATGGCTCTGAATGCAGGATGTCACACATTGGCCCAAAATCAGGTGGTTGGTAGCACCGTTTCATTTCTTGTATATCACTCAGTGACAACTTTTCATCTTGAAAAACTCCGCCATGCACTACCAGAACTGCATTATTTACAACGTGTGCAATTGGTAGCCAATTGAAAACCTCAGTGAATCCTTTCATTGTATTCTCGTCGTAAACTGTGACTACTTCATCTTGAAACCCGTTCAATTCACACATTTCAATGCATTCCTCTGATCCCCTGGCTATGTGCACATCCTCGGGGAAGAGAAGCTTCATGCATAGAAGTACAACCATGCATGGTAGACTCATTTTGTCATTTCCAATTACGTTACCGTTGAATATGTATGGTCGACCGAGCTGTGGCGAACGGTTCAGTCTGAAGATGCTCATCAAATTGAAAAAATTTCCCAGTAAATCCCCAACAACAGTGGCCTTTTGTTTCTTTCCCACTTCAACGCTGACAATATTGGGTTGATCTTTCAACAAGGCTAATGTATTTTCCAGTAAGAAAAATACATATTTTTGAGGCAAATGAAATAAACCTCTCTTGTACGTTTCAATAACACTTTTCACAAACTTTTCGTTGAGTTTTGATGCTTCTAAAACTCCCAGGGAGGAAAGGTCAGATCTCAGAGCACTCATTTCTGACTCAACGAAGACACTGAATGGTTCGTCAATAGGATTTTTTGTTATATCATCCGGTACACCCAATGGTAGTATTTTACCTGTCCCAAAAGTTAAGTTGATTGAATAATAATTTGGGATATTGTGAATTAATTGCATAGTAAAAATGATCTCATTTGTAGGAAAAACATGCTGTAGCGTCTTGATGCAGGTTTGTTGAATTTTTGCTCAAAAGCACAACAATATCTGTTTCCACTAGTAATCATCAGAGACAAGGAAAGGATCTCAGGAAGCCACTTGCATACAAACTAACAAGAGATTACTCAATACAGGATTCTCCTTGTGTATTCAGTCTTCTCCTTCATTATCAATTTAATTACTTCTTCCTTGTAAATAAGTGGGTCTCAATTACCTGATGTCATAAATTCATTGCGGCTCTTAACAAATATATTGTTGCAGTGTTTTGAATTAGGCAGTAGATCCCTCAGTTTTGACAAATATTGCAAAGCATTGCAGTATGCTTCAATTTGAATACTAGCAGCAGCTCCACACCAATAGCCACTCGGAAAACTCGGGTCCATCCCAATTGCACAAACAGCATCTGATGCAGCCAGAAGGTAATTTTCCATACGCAGGTGTATAATGCATCTTTTAGTATAGAGCTCTGGAGTAGCAAGGTGGTGAATCGCCTTGCTCAGATATTTCAGAGCTCGTTCTGGTGACTGAGTTGATTCGGCCACACGAGTGTAGATTGAAGAACATTCCAGCTTGCTTTTTATGAAAATTTGCCCGTTTCTTCTCTTTGTTTTTGAGTTCATTGAACAAATCTAAGAGAGAATCAATTTGACAAATTTCGCCGCCACAGATTGACTCAGAACTCACATTTGGATCACCTTGGTTGCTCACTCTGCAAGATGTCATTGCTTTAACGGAAGCTATAAAGCTTCAGAGAATTTAAGAGGAAACAAATTCATTGACTAGGAAGTTGATAAGTTGGTTACATAATATGTATATACTATTGAGTTGTGTCTTTTCTAAGAAACTGTAGGCCTATGACCTATGGTGCACTCATTCAGTACCTACTAGAGGAGCAAGACCCTACACTTACTAGTGTGAATACACTTAAAAGAAAGCTTGAGATTTTTTTACTCCCCTAGAGAGCGTCTGACTCGCAAAAGAGAACATCTGAGAACTCCCTTCAGACATGCACAAACATTGACATGTCATGTATTCAATATTCCAACAAAGCCGTGACACCTGAGTCAGCAAACTATACAGAAACTATATTCTTTGGTTTTACTTATGGTATCCAATTCTAAAATTTTGGTACAAGCTGATACTGTAATCTTGTCATTTGGATTAACACTCACTGTTTGGCGTGATATTCAGTCATATCTATCTACAAAAACGTGGAACATAAAGGTGTGTAACTGAAGAGCACCTAACACTTCGATGTATGTTACTACCGTCCTATAGTATCCCTCACTCAATACTCATTCAGTTTATTTGGTTCACTGTGGTAATGACTCAACACTTGGTAAAGTCAACTAACATTTTCCTCTCTTGTTTAATGACTCTGAAGGATGAAAAACATTAGGTACAATATTTCGTAATTAAAATAATATGATATATTGCACATAACGACGTTGTTGTGATAACTTTTCACAAGACGCACATCGAAAATACATGCTACCGGCTCAAGATTGTAACAGCAGTCATCACTGCATTAGAATAGATGAAATTAGAAGTGAGGTGCATACATAACTAACAATTTTGTTGGTACGTAACTCAAGTCCATCAGATCAAATGTAGGGGGTTGGATGTATTAGTAAATGTAGCTACTTCAGGGAAAATGTGTTGCTCAATATGTTTGGCTTAGGTTACATATGTATCCATTTTTGACCATGGCGTCGTCAAATGTCCACTGCCAAGTACGGTAGTCGCTACTTAGATGGCTTGAAAATGACGTATTTTTCTTTTGGAAAAGTACGCACCCGCGCTACCAAGCTGATTATGTAAGATGGACTATAATCTACACCCTGGAAGGAAAGAATTTTTTCTCTCAGACAAGGTATGCTGAAACAATGTGGAATGATGCCCAGCATGTATGGTGACGATTGAGCATAACTTGACAATATGTTATCTAGCTAATCAAAATGCCTATAGAGACAGGAAAAGAAGAGCTAAATATTGATCCAATTTACCTTCCCGCATTTGTTCACCTTTGTTATAAGCCTAAATAAAAGTAACTGGGTTTGGACGTCTCAAGGAAAAGCTTGAAGATACGAGAGATATCTGTATGGATACATAAATCTGTGCCAGTGACAAACAACAGTGTGATGAAAGAGACAAATAATTATTGCCTGTTTTAAGTGAAATCGAATTTAAGTATTTTTTTTTTCGAGTTTTCACAACAAATGCCAACAATACAGCAATCAGCCTTTTATGAACATACAATGGATCTCTGAATTGATTAACCAACGCTGAAGTAGACATGAAAATGTGGCTACTTTATACAAAATCATTTTGTTCACAAAACACACTCACACAAACACACATACAAAGAGACTGGAATATAATACCTACATAGTTTGACAAGTGATTTAACTCAGTTCTAATACAACAACTGTAGATTGTTGAGGAGAAACAAGTTATAAATTGTAACAATAACAGAATATTCACGAAATTATTACAAACTCGGACAATTGTGGTTTCACGGGTAAAATGTTAGTTGACCCCCTCCCACTTTTGATCGTATGAAGAAAACAATGGAGCAGGTGTTGGAAGGAAAGGTTTTTTTTCCCTTAGAAACATGTTACAGCGTTGAAGTAACACCTCCAGTATGTTCGGCCATTCTTCTGTCCTCTCCTTTGTAAGTCCATCTAAGCAATAGAAAAAAGTTTCATGTTGAATATAATCCAAACCCATCCACATATAATTGAAATCACTATTGGTTTTTTTGTTTGACGAAATAGAGTACATGCTTTAATTTGTTTTAATTTTATGTTTACAAGAGCTGGTTAAGATAAATATGTGAATTCAACACCTACAATTTCTTTCCGCATAATTAGGGAATTAACTTCCCTATGGAATGTGATTGGTTGTCAAAAAGATGCAACTCTTGTGTTATATAGGTTGAGAAGCGTAAGTATTCATCACTTGGTGAATTTACTTGACAATTTACATCTCCAAAAATGATGAATATTGATGATGAACATAGTATCCACACTAACCGTATAATGCACAATAATTCAATTTTGAAATGTTAAAAAAAGAGGATTAATAAAAATCTTCAAAAAGCCAGCAGTTCCAGGCATGTTATAGTGAGTGTTTTCCATGATTTGAATCGTTGCAATTGGAATTCTGAATTTTCATCGAAATTGAAGCCTTAGTATTTTCTTAATTAATTTGTCATTAAGCAGGAGCACTAAATATATATTTTTTGGAATAAGTTAAATGTGTTGTTGTAAGTGCACGTTGATCTGCTACTTGGATGTTACTATTTTATTACTTTCCAACTATCATCCTGGGGTGCGATCCTGCTTGTCATTCCTTTTTCTGCTGCCTCAGACTCGACTGCTTTCTCCAGAGCCACCATCAGCCTATCGAGTAACAGCGCTGCTCTTTTTGGTACGACAACCTGGAAAAACGGATTGCAGAATATTATTCAGGAGTGACCAGTCAATAGTGGTATTTGTCAGGAGAATGTTATTACAGTTGTTTCGACTTTGTTATCGCTCGGCAGGTAGTGTTATAACTTAAGTAGGTAGCGATGTTACCAAACTGTAACAAAAGGCCTCGTAGCGTGCAACTTTTGATTGGAAGTAAACTTCTGAGGTGGGAGGCTGATGCTAATAGAGACGTCGATGACCCGTCTTGCTCCCTCCCATCATGCTACCGAGGCAGGGTATTAGAGCCCCTCCTCTGCCCTTTTCCTCGAGGATTACGACCCCAGTGAGTAACTCGATGATCTCGAGTCTCCAGTGATAAATTGTTTTCAACCCCGTCAACTAACCTTCCGCTTCTCTGTAACTTGTAAAGAGGAGAGGCCTGCTCTAATCAATGTTCAACCAGTTAAACAAATCGTCCAGGAATACAAATCAGTCCTAACCACGCTCAAGTCTCATATTTCCCATTTTCCTCTTTAATTCTGAAGCCTGTCTCATTACTCTATGTGAAACGACTACGGAAGTTGGACTGTACAGAAGCTCAGTTTAATGGAGTTAGCCAGTCTAGCAAAGCCTTCATGTTGCTCAGGGCTCCTTTGGAACTAGAGCAATTCCTATGGAAATAACGGCAGCTAAAATCCCGACAGGTGCGATTTACAAGAGCCATCAGATAATCCTATCATTCTAGGTAGACATAATACCTACCCCCAACTGAAAACTGATTTGGATTTGCCCTCTATAGCCGTTGACTGTCATCCCATCTACCATCTAAAGTTTACCATCTAAATGGTAACTGGATTTTCTGTAGCCACCAGCAAAACTGAGAGTGGAGGAGAACAGTGGAATTTCACCCACAGTCAGGTAGGCCATACTGTTAGGCCGTTTTAAAAACGAGTTTGTCAATTTCCGCTGTTTTTCATTGCCAAAAACTATGCGTGACTCATCCACGCACTCATTGCAAACATTTTTGCCGAATGTTTGAGTTGCAGCTCAATCTATAGGAAACCTCATAGCTATCACTACCATTGATGCCTCACGATCATGAAGTACTCGAGAAAAACCCAAGAGAAACTGCACACATTTTTTATAGAATCAATCAGTACCAAGAGTGATTTCACAGAGGAAAAGAGAATTTGAAGCAATGCAAATTGCTGAAAAGAGGTTGATGGGCACAAATCTAGGAGAATAATGCAATGAAATAGCTCAAATTCCTATTATGGTTGATTCTACAGAGGGAAGTCTTGCAGTAGGGAAATACACAACTTCTTCCAATCTTTGCCATCAAATTTCGCCAGGGCATGTATGGTACACTGCAGTGTCTTACAAAATCCTCCTGAAACACTATCAATTACTGCCAAAAGTGACCTTTATGTTACAACCTTGGCAGCTTGGGAACCCTTTTGCAAAGTTTACCATACCCAATCAGGTTATGCAGAGAACTTGTATAGAGGTACCTCTCTGGTGGGTTGTATGGATTCCAAAGCACAATCTGACAGATAATCACAAAAATATCTCCTTCATGCGATCTTTGTGAGTCCAACGTCCACACATCTTCATGGTCGTAGTTGTAAGAAGGACAAGATAGACACCCTAGGCTCAGTTGCTGGTAAACCAGCGCAATGCGTTAACACCTTGATTGGGACAACTGGGATTGGTCACAGCGCAATGACGAGGATGAGGTCGTGTTAGCCTCACCCGCAGTGGTAATCCAAACCCTGCAGGCACTGCACCAGAAACGCTAATGCTCTCAGCTCATCTCCTACCCGAATTGACGCTGCCCAAAATCCCTTAAAAGTTGAAGTTTTGTGGCTTACTCACCGGATATTCCTCGTAAGCATCAGACGAATCTGTCAGTTCGGCAGCGTCGTCATCGGATGCTTTTCTCGTGGGGCTGCTGGCACAAGGGGCTAACGTGAGGGCAGTGACGAGCCACCAGCATAGGAGCTGTCTGAAACATACAGGCACAAATGGTTAGTCATATAATTATTATCATGGAAACATTATTGAGCAAGTTTATAGGTGGCCCGTAAAAGGAATATTGGTACTACGCTCTTTCTTTAATGAAGAAATGGGCGTGTGGTTAAAATACGATAAATAGATAGCAAGATATCCGTATATATCGTAGTTGCTCGAGAAGGCAGGAGGGTTACTTAACCTCATTTTCCTAGTGTTTTTTTTAAATGTCATTTTATCACTCTTGTCATGGAACTAGATTACTGTATTCGTTCAATAATTTCCTTCAATAATAGCCCTACCTTCGCTTTTCTGCTCGAGACTGTTTACCTCTCCGTTTCGTACAAAAATTTGACGTCACCTTATGAGATGTAATGATTCCAGAACCAAAATGTTCGTCCGTCGTACTCCATAATATGGATTGTGTATATTATACGCAATTTTTTAGTAGCAGGAATTGTGATAAAAACCTTATTTATCATTCAGTGGCTCTAGTTGTTCCTTTCAACTCTTCCATTGCGGCACACCAAGGAAAAGTTCAAGTCAAAATGGATATTTTGACAATGGTTTCGTTAGGTTAGACTTGGATCTCCTTGAGAACATCCTCCAGGTTCACTGATGTGAACGCCAACGTGGATGTCTGATGGGATAATGTGTGGAAAATATAGAAGTAATGTGCAGTTTCTCTCTACATGGTTAAAAAAAAAGAAAAGATTTTTATGTACTTAGCCTTATGACATATCCATTACCATTACATTGTGGATGTTGAATTTACTGGGATGGTTTCAATAGACTTTTAGTAGCAGGAATTGTGATAAAAACTTGATACATCCTGGCAGTGGCTCTAGCTATTGGAACTAGATTCTAAATTGGATCTATGTACAGTTTGGGACCTGAAGAACATTATACCATTCTAAGAGCTGATGCAATTTTGATAATTCAAAGCCTTCACGAACATGTAGCTGGCTCAACACGCTGGGACCACTTCTCAGCAATAGTATCATAACAGATCCAATGGATTTACGTGGAAACCACTCAAACAATGAAGTATGTTGAAAGGAAGATTAAAACTTAAAATTATCCGGTCGTAAAGCACGTTATCAAATGATATAGAAATACATCCAGTTATCGAACCTAACAACACTTGACTAACACGGGGGTTGCTCTAAACCTAATCAGTGAACATTCTCATCTTGAACTTTCGGCGCTTTTCGTTATCGAGAGTTATAAATACATTGGCACATTAATATCTACCCACCTACATTAAAACTTGAATTTGTCGCTTCGGAGTCTGAGGCGTAAAGTCGCCATGTATTACCTTAGGTAATACCTACGCTGACAGGACGAGATTTCGCCTCCTTCGAAGGAGATCCGTGAGCTTAACTTCTCCCCCGTTACAATAAGAAGGACAGCCAGTAAATAGAGACTTAGCCATCAGCTCAACGTGTAGATATCATTTGCAAACATCCAGAAGCCTGTTGTTGTTTGAACGGATTTGTGAAGTTATCTAGGGATCTGCGTGAGCGCTTAGAGCCCGTATGTGCCAGACTGCGTTTGCTGGGCTTTTATTATTGCCATTTTTGTTCGCGTTTATAAACACAATGCCCTTGCACAACTAAATGTCGGACAGGTCAACAGGAATTGAAACATAAGAAGGTGGAGGTACAAAAACTGTGGTCTCGTTCGAACCAGATACTTCTTGGATGATTTTCTCCTGCTCATTACAGAAGTCAATAACAAGCCTTCGTTAACAATTACCTGTAACGAAGTTGAATAAACTGGTGGTTGTTCTGAACTAATGCTCACGCCTTCCACTAGAGCGAGTTCAGTCCACTGGAAATTTAAATAACGTGGGGTTGTGATTGGCGAGGATCTTTCATGGAAATTTCATATTGCGTCGCCTGCTTCCAGAACTCGTATATTCATACATATTGAACTGCCTGTCACAAAATAATTTGATCCGGATTTACAAAGCCGTAGTTCAAAGCTCAAGTACTAAGCTATCTCACCTGGGTTGCTGCCCTCCCTACGCTGATGTATCCCATCACCATTGCATATAAATTTATTCCAATGAGCAGCTATTCAAGTTACTCCCGATATTTGCCATCAATCAACTATATCTTAAAGCAGCTCTTTGCTTGTTTCATAAACACCCTGACTATTTCTACTATCCTCGCCCATCGATATATTTATCCCACTTACCACCACCCTCCTTGGCTACTCAAGCCACCACACTACCGTTTTCTTTTTACCATTTATGGTCCACATCTCCTCATATCTTCTACAGTTTCCCGTTTATTCTGCCCATTGTTCTCCTCACACTGAAAGCACAACATATAAAGAGAACATTTTCTCATGGCTCACCTCTCCGGGTCTAGACAGAAACAATAATAATATATCATGTGCAGTATTATACATTGAAGTCCATCTCATCATTCTATTTTCACCATAATCTATCATTGTCATTTATTCCGAATTGCATTGTAACCGGTTAGTTCAATTCTGTATGACTAGGAGAAACCCCTCCGCTGGTCCATGGCCTCGCTCCTGAAAATCCGAGAACATACGAAAAATAGTGTTGTTATCTAGCCTTCAAGTTCTAAAAAAGCATTGGCAAAGCCACCCAACAAAATACCCACTTCGGGTCAACATGTGCAAGCATGGACTGCCTTTGATTTATTGTACTTACCTGATTTCAGCGTTCTTCTTTCATACGCCCCGTTTTAAGTTTTTGTACTTCAACTGTAACTGTTTCATAGTCCTAGAACACTCAATAGTCATTTAACACTCAATAGGCGAAATAGTCATTTAACTCAATAGTTTAATAGTCATTTAACTCAATAGTCATTTAACATTCAATAGGCGAAAAAATTAGATTTAATTAAAATTTAAATTAAATTAAATTGAAATCATCTGTGACCTTCTTCCACTCCGCCTCTTTCTTCTTCTGTGGGTGCCGTAGACGTTTGAACCATCCGTTGGCGACCAATCCTTCTTCTTCTCCTACACAGCCCGCAGTGTTCGCTCAATAGCCCCATTCTTGAGAGCGGCAAAATCCCGGACACCCGTCCATCTCCGTATGTCTCGAAGCCAAGAGAGCTGTTTACGGCCGATTCCACGTCTCCCCTCTATTTTTCCTTCCAGAATCAAACGCTGGAAAACATAGCGATCTCCTCTGAAGACGTGACTGAGGTACCCTATCTTCCGCCTTTTCACATCCTTGAAGAGCTCGCGATCCTCAAGGCCTGCTCGGCGCAGAACCTCAGTGTTCCGAACCCTCCGGACCCACGAGATCCGAAACATCCTGCGGAGGCACCACATCTCAAATGCCTCCAGGCGATTTACAGAGGCAATCTTCAGTGTCCATGTCTCAACGCCGTAGAGCAGAACTGACCAAACGTAACACCGAAGCGTACGATAGCGAATGTCAAAGCTCAAATGCTTATTGCAGAAGAACGACTTCATCCGGACAAAAGACGCTCTGGCCTGCTCAATCCTGGCACGAATCTCGACCTCAGGATTCCATTTCTCGTTCACGACGACTCCAAGATACTTGAAGTTCTGAACGCGCTCCAATGAGATGCCCCCGACATCGATCCGCCCCGTACGGAGCTCATCGCCACGCGAGACCACCATCCATTTCGTCTTTGAAATGTTGATCCTCAGGCCAATCAACAGGCTCTCCTCAGCTACGATGTTAACGAGTTGCTGCAGGCTATTCTGGGAGTCGGCTATAAACGCCTCTTTCTGCTTCCACATAACTGCATCAGTTTTCCTATTCTCTCAGTATCTCCTCTTCTGCCTTTGAACAATTACAGTCCCTCCTCCTCTTCCTATCTTCCGTCATTTTGCTGATACAAAACGCAACACAAAATACTTCACTTGAAACTTGTAAACGATAGGGACGATGTGGACAAAGTACAAGGCGTTATCACTCATTTTGACTGATAAGTTGAGTTTAGGTGGGAACGCGCGTCTGGGGCGAGCTTTTCCGAAGCCAACCGAGTGTTAGTCGCCACCCTGAATCTGATGGTGGAATGGAATATCCGTAACTCGAAGTTTAGGTTAACTCCTTGATTTAGCTAAGCCACACTATAACACTCACTTGATTCTTCCCCACATTACGCAGAGACCGTCTCATCGTGCTAGGGTAATTCCACACTACGATTTATTATTTTTTTAAATACATTATTGTCATTACTCATACCGTGTAAATAATGCTATTTGAAGATATAATCGTGATTGAATAAATTTCCTCAGAGATCCAGAGATAATTCTGTCCATACTTTGTTATGTTTTCGACACCGTAAATGCCACCTGCAAATCACGAAATATCTTGATGGGGCCTTTGAGGAGGAGCTCCGGGAGTTCAACGGACAGTGATTGACGAGGTGAAAATCTCAGTGGACTTATACAACTTTATCAATATACCGTCTAAGCGATTTGTCAAGTTCAGATCCATCATCGCAGTATTAACGAACTGGATCTCCAGTACACTATTCAAACGACTCGGACCTGATCCATGTTCTCCTACAAAATAATTATTGTGTCTTCGCTCGTTCACACTTCAGACGTAGTTGCAGTAGGCGAACACACTGTAGCGGACAATTTTCTAAAAATCTGAAATTTTGGTCAGGGACTCATTTCTGGCTTTTGTTGGTCCTCAACAAAATCTCATAAACGAAATATTTGGGGTCATTCGGGTTTGGTCTATCTTGTCAGCCAAATTACTAACTGCTAATAATACTAAAATCTAAGAAGAAAATATTGAAAAGCCCATTTTATTGTCTTATATATTATTGTTACCTACACACTAAAGATTTAATGTGCCGCTTCATTAATAAACTGAGAAATTCATTCGTCGTATTTAGAACATCATCAGGCTAACAACACTTAATAACGCAAGTGAGAGCCATTCTTTTTGTTGTGTTGTGTGCCTGTTGGTATATGCAGCGAAATGTCAATGTGTTGTTTGATCGAATGTGAGGGCAATGTTTACAGTATTTACATAGTTGGAGTTATTACGGAAAAGTTAGGATTGGTCTAACGACGTATTCAAACTAACTCTATAATTCACTAGCCCACGACCGAAACAATTGCCTCAATCGTATTTTTCTGCCAAGATTGCTTTGGGGAAACCCAGCGGTCTTTTTATTTTCCGTCCAGGGTTTGTGTAACGGGTTTATATTGGGGTTAACCGCCAGCAGACAAATCTTTATGCCGACATCGTTGGCATCTTGGACATGCCCCGGCATCACTGCCACTAGCCGTCATATAATAATCATTGCTAAAAAGATGTCGATAATTTTTTAAGAAAATTGTTTGTTTCTTTTATTTCATGATTTCCTATTTCTTCAAAATATCGATTTCCGCCTTTCACCTATTTCTCTTGTAACAAGAGAAGAAACAATGAAGAAATGTGACTACAGACGTGGGGCTACAAACACGCTCCGTCCTCGAGGGACAAACATGAATTCCCCGACACGGTTTATATATGTAAGGGTGATGAATTAGGAAAGAAAAGATGCTTGAAATGACATAACTCTATTGAGTTCAAGAAGTATCCTCCTCTCGGAGTGGGTGTAGTATATTCCCATTACTAACTTGGAAATATTCACCTCAACGGCTATTTATGATCCAACGCCTCTTCATACCCATGATCTCATTTCATGATGATCATTCAAAAATGATCATTCCACTTATTAGTATCCTTTATTAGTATCCACTTTATTAGTATCCTCGTAAAAAAACGCTGTAAATTCTTTCACAGGGGTTGGTTATTCCTCAGACTAGGAACATAGGAAAAATGGGGAAAACAGTGGGTGTGGAGAGCCCTTGACCCGATTCAATCGATCAATCAATCGATTCAACGTCCATGTTAGCGGAAAATGGTACCTCAAACCCCTAGATACTAGAAATCTCGGAAACCCGCTTTTGAAATGGGTAGATAGATACAAATTTTGACCCACAACCTCTTCCGGTGGGCGCAAATCGTTCCGGGACCCGTCTCACTGAAGATTCAGTGTCCAAATTTAGTCGAAAATGATACACCACACGCCTAAATCGCCGAAAATCTGGATAATCGATTTTTCGAAATACACTCCTACCAGCCCGAATTTGGTCCGATCGGGTTGAAACTTTTCGAGGACAACTATAGCCGGAAACGGCCAAAATTTCAGATATTTAGAAAATAACAAAATTGGCATTTTCGGCGCATGGCGGACGGATATTTTTACTAATTTTGAACAATTTTAACACTTTGAGACGGCCAGAAAACAATTTGGACTGAATCGGAGAGATAGAGATTTCCTTTCCTGAAAACATGAGATGTTTATTCGAGGAATGAATCAACCAAACCAAATCAACCGAAAATGAAACATAATCTATTTACGCCGTTTAAAGTTGACTTGGAACACGAGAACATCTTAACTTGAGGAGAATAATTTGATGAACAAAACCCTCAACAATATGCGGTTACGCGTGCGGGCTCCCAGCCAAAACATCCATTTGACAGATGCATAATACCAGTTCTAAAGGAATGGAGCTTAAAATGCCTTAGACGTTTATTCGATGCTGAGCTATTGAATTTCAAGCGTATTACATTACGCCGAATTCACTCCCTTCAGGTTCCTTAGTAATTTTTCTTCCTCTTTTCCTCCAGTATGACTTGTCTTTGTGGTACACTCCCCTTTTTATAAGTATTTTTTACTTTGTTGGTGAACAAAATCAACAGCTAAGCTTGGATAGTGGATGAGAGTGAAATTCATGTGGAAAAAGACACTGCTGATTGTTTATAGTGGAGATGAACGTTGTAAATTCCTACACTCGGTTTGATTATTCCTCGGACCAGGCTCATGGAGACTCATTTCTTCAGTATGGGGAAAATGGGGGATACAATGGATGTGGCGGGTCCCGAACCCATTCCAATCGATTCAGGGTCCAAAATTTAGTGGAAACTGATACTCCACACGCCTAGGTACCAGAAATCTCGATAACCCATTCAAAATGGTTTAATTCAAAATGGTTTAATAGGTACACATTTTGACTCATAACCTCTTCTGGTGGGTGCCAATCATTCCGGGACCCGTCTCATTGGATTCAGCGTCCAGAATTTAATGGAAAATGACACCCCACACGCCTAGATTACAAAAAATCCCAATAATCTATTTTTCAAAAAACACATTTTGACCCTTACCCCACCGTAATATTTGGTCCGATCGGGTTGAAAAGTTCTGAGGACCAACTAGAGCCGGAAACGGGTTTCTGCCTAAATAACAGATTTTATGAAAAATTAAAAACAAAAAAAAAAACCTAAAAACGTCCAGAAAAAACTTTGGGCCGAATTGGAGAGATCGACTTTCTGCATGAAAACATAGGTTGATTATTCAAGGAACAATCAACCAAAAAGAAACACTCGTTTTAAAACAAGCCACAGCACAACTTACGTAACCAATTACGTAGACAACTAGCTTTTTGGAAGTTTAATATGAACAACGAACAGGCACCAAAAACTGATAGGAAAGCAACTGTAAATTCATGGGAATTCATCGATTTGGTTTTCAAATGTTTTCCCTGGAACAACCGCTAATTGAAAATTGTTAAATGACTCCTCAAACATTTAGGGGATGTATCAAAACAGGCTGGGAACTTTGGACAAGGAGTGGGGAGGGAGATTGATTGAGGGGTCACTCGATCAAAATGAGTCGTAGAAAGTTTGTTCTCGCTTCATTTATGAGATAGAACGTTCTGGCTTATTGTTGCCATTTGACAATTCCAATTTGGTGAATCAACGACTTCAATGGAAGATAAAGTAGCCTAAGGCGACTGTCATTTTACAATAGTTCTACTTCATACTGTAAAAAATGATGACTTGATTGCGAGGCAGGCAGGTTTAGCCATTGTTGCCGCAGTGTTTCATGTTTTTCATTCAACTCAGGAGTGATCTCGTGATGAGCGCCTTTGATTGTTATTCTTTGGATAACATTCCTGTTTTTATGCCCGAGGCCGATTAGCCCCCTTAAAATAATTAATGACGGTGTTTTAAGATTTCTGAAGCACATTTCAAAGAACCTGGAATTTCTGTCAGTGACTGCTTTATTTGGTCTTTGAAACTTTTCAGCCCAACCACCCGTGCACGGCGGGTGAAAATGGGGTTTCACGAGCTTTTTGGTGATTTGGACATGTGAAGTATGATTTTCCCTGAATGTTCGTCGCTGATTAAATTGAAATGGGTATAGGATTGATCTTGAGTGTTTTTGAGTTTTCTGGGGAACTGGATCAGAGGGTATCAATTTGCAATTAATTAAGGGTGCTGATTTGATTGATAGGAAGTGGGCACCCATAGGTAAAAACGCTGCAAATTCATTCACAGGGGTTGGTTATTTCTCAGACCAAGCTCATTTTGCTTGGAGACTCATTTCAATCGATTCAGCGTCAAAAAATTAGTGGAAAACGGTACCCTACCAGCTTATGTCGTCGAAAATGCCGAACATAGGGAAAATGGGAGAAACAGTGGGTGTGGCGGGTTCCGGACCCTTTCCAATCGATTCAGGGTCCAAAATTTAGAGGAAAATGATACCCCACACGCCTGGGTACCAGAAATCTCGAAAACCCACACTCGAAGACCCATAACCTCTTCCGGTGGGTGCGAATCGTTTCAGGACCCGTCTCATTGAATTCAGCGTCCAAAATTTAAGAGAAACGACACTCCACACGCCTAGAATGCCAAAAATTTCGAAAACCCATTTTCGAAATATATATTTTGACCCCTACCCAAATTTGATCCGATCGGGCTGAAAAGTTTCGAGGACGAATTACACCCGGAAACGGGTGCCCTGACCAAAATTTCAGATTTTTAGAAATTTTTCTATTACCAAAGTCGGCGTGGACGGCGGACGGACATTTGACTTTTTTGATCTAGACACCTTGAAACGCCACTTGAAATTAATTTTGGGCCGAATTGGAGAGATTGGCCTTTTCCATGAAAACATAGGTTGATTAACCCATAGGGAAGAAATAACCAACCAAATGGACACTTTGAATTTAATTTAAATTGGTATGTTCCTTAAATATTCTCAGAGTTACTGTTCCCTACACAACCTAGAACCATTTTTAGAACGAGTTATGTTGAATCATTTTTCAACCGTTATCATTACTTAGTGGTACATGTATCCTCCAATTCTTGTTTGATAAGGTATTGGATGCTCTGGTAACCTACTTACTTTTTGGCCTCCCAACTCAATGGCAATATGATGTTCCCCAAAATCAATGTGAATTTTCCACTGATTGAACCATGTGATAACGTTTGTGCCAACTGAGTTACTTCGAAAAGAATTACAACAGCCTCAAGTAAAAGCGTGGCGTCACCTTCTCCCTCAACGTCACTTCGTCTCTCTAGTTGCCTCTAATTTAAGTTTACCTTTTAAAATAAAAGTAATTTCCCCTTCCTTGCCAATCCTATTTTTATGAATTCAAACCTTCGCTGTTCAGTTTCGAAGTGGTAATAGCCCCAGTTACCACAACTGAGACGACAACGTCACCTCGTGAAAGCAAGTTTAAGATGAATTTTCGAGATAGATTACCCACTTAGAAACTCGACGACAACCAATCAAGTTTCAGAGAGAAACTTAGGTGGTCACGATTGTGAGGCGGAGCTGTGCTTTAAGAGGCGATCAGCATTGAAAGCGGCTGCTCCAGTCAGGATAGTGTTAATCTTTGGTGGATGAGAATTATGTGATGAAAAGTCATCGAGTAGTCAGGCAATGTGGGTAGGTAGGCTAGTAAAACATGGTTTTGATATCAGCCGCTCAAAACCTGATAAAAGACAAACAAGGAGTTTTTCAACGCTCCTCCTGGTAGAGCTGGTTATCACTTCATTTACTGCATAGAAGTGCAGAAGGTGGACTGCCTGCATGGAAGCGATGATCCCAGGCAACCTCCAAACTCGTACTAGGTTGGACAGGGGGCCGCTAAATTTGGAGCCAGTCTGAAAACGTCTTCAAATTTTCTATCGTCTTTGGTCTGTCCGCAAACCATGCAAAAGTTATGCTGTTAACAATCCTTCTTTTACCACCAGTCACCTTAATCACCAATGATAATTCCCATATTGCTTTGGAACGTTGTCCAACTGACAGTACAACATGAGAATAATCATGCATAATTATATGATTTTTCTTTTTGCAATATACTCCACGGACCCCAAAAAACCGCCTTTAATTAGACTTTGTAATCTTTCCACACATATAATTCAAGAGAGTTGAGATTATAGGCAACCTCTTTTAAACCTCAGAGCGGGTCTTTATGGGGAATTTATGGTGAGCCCCACCTTTAATTTGTCCCTGAGAATACACTACGATATAAATCTTCATAGCTTTCTACTACCCTTTTTGTTACAGCATTAGTCGGTGGTCAGTGGGTGGAATGCTACTAATAGTTAATATAGTCGTATTTATGGGTACAGATTGTTTGGCTGTCATTATTCTAATATGAACTGTCATACCTTGACGTAATTACGGGAAAAAACGTAGTACAAGGAATCTATGGTTTTAAGCCTTTATACTTTTTGGCTCAGCTTTTTTCAGCATCCAGCCAGCATCAGATCCACATTGTGTTCTTATTATTGCATATATTACAATCATTTTCCATTCGATGGCTTCTGGATTCGCCATTATTGACTCGTTGAGTCCATTCACACTACGCTCTTCCGATTACAACTAGATAGGTACGAAAATCATGCGGGTGATGATCGAGCCTGCTGGTGGGTTTGACATCTCCATACCCGTGAGATGTCGATAAATTTAGAAGCAAATGCCCATCGACCGATGACTTTTGCGATGAGCACGCTCCCGATCAGGTGAAAAATTCGTGCTGCAATATGAAAATCGGTGCAAATCGTTTCCACCGTTACAAACTAACCTGATATGATCTGAACGCCACCACCAAAATAAATCTTACAGCTCCAAAGCGGAAAATGGCACGTCCATGAAAAGCCAAGCGATACCGTTCCACCTCCTGATGTCATATAATACCGTGGAATGTAAGGTTTGCTGCCGTTAAACAGACTTTATTTCCTCACTTGGCCGACTAGATGGTTAGTTATAGCTTTCCTCTTTTCACCTATCTCCCTGGTGACTCTTACAATCTGCCCTCAAATGAGACACGTAATTGGTTCTTAGGTACCTACTTACAGCGAGATCGCCTCCGATATAATTGGTCCGGTCGTTTCAGCGCACAAAACGATTGACAATATTTTTCAAAATTTAAACAAAAAACTTTTCCTAAATGAGAAAGCTATCGTAAAATAATCAGCTCTTGGTCGTTTTATTAATTATTGCCTTCAAACAAATCTTTCATTAAACAAATATTAACAATTGATTTGAGTATAAGTTAAGTTATAAAATAAGTCAAGAAAAAAAAAAAAAAAAAAAAAAAAAAAAAAAAAAAAAAAAATACCAAATAATAATCAAAATGTGCTAGCTGTTTGTATAAATTGCATCGAAAAAACGAAGCCTGTACGCGAAATTTCAAGCATGTTTTGAACTTATGAACATTCTTCCTTTAGAATATTTCCGGCATAGTTTAAATGGTAGGATGAGTCAGAGCCTCGCATATGCGGACGACATAGATATGTTGGCAAGGAACCTTGGAGAGCTTGAGGGTGGTCTTCGGAGACTGGAGCAAAGCGCAGGGGAAATGGGTCTGTACATTAACCACCAAAAAACCCACTACATGTTCTCAACGAGGCGGGAAGAGGTGCATAAACCAAACCGCATTACGTTGAATGGTTCCTCGTATGAGCGCACCTCAACCTTCAAGTATCTGGGAACTCTTCTCACCGAGGACAATAGCATGAAAGAGGAAATAAGAGCACGTGTTGCAGCTGGCAACCGATGCTATTTTGCCCTGGGAAGAGTCTTTCGAGCCCGAGCCCTCAGCAGAAACCTTAAACTTATGGTGTACCGAACTATGGTGAGGCCTGTAGTACTGTATGGCTCAGAAACATGGACCATGACCAGCGCCGACGAGGAATTTTTGAAAAGATTCGAAAGGAAAATCCTCCGTAAGATTTTTGGCGCCAGATGTGAAAATGGTCGCTGGAGAATCCGCACAAATCACGAGTTGTGTTTGCTGTATGGAAAGCCAGACATAGTCGCCGAAATAAAGGCGAACCGAATAAGATGGATTGGTCATGTGGAGAGGATGAGCGGAGATCGGGCCGTGAAGAGGGTACACCAAGAGGCCGAGGAAGAGATGGCTGGACGACGTCGAGGACGACCTCCGGGGAGCAGGAGCGGGAAGATGGAGGACCAGAGCACAGGATCGAGCTGATTGGCGGACTGTTGTTGAGGCGGCCAGGGCCCTACATGGGCTGTAGCGCCAGGGAGTAAGTAAGTAAGTAAGTTTAAATGGTATATTGTGCTCAACACTATCATCAAAAGGCAACATAACAATAGTCCGTTGGGTCCATGAAGACACTTATTTAGAATAGGTTTTCGATGAGATCGAGGAAAATCACAGAACCACAGGTTTTCAGAAATGAGATGAGAGTGGCTAGACTGCTTTCTACCAAATCTTCAATTATATTGGAGGTTGAAATCATTTTTAATAGTTGGTAGCTAGAAAGCATTATTATTTATAGATTGAATATGAGTTATAGGCTTGAATATCTAATGGAAAGATATTCACCCCATTTGGCTCCTTTAACTGCCTCAGTGTTGCAATTATTTCATTTTTCGCTATAAATAAATTTATCATAATTTATATTTTTGGGGGGTTGAGTTGGATGTATTCAGAGTCAGTGGATAATGCATGATCAGGGGACCCTATTGGGTGTCTTCTCCCCTCGAAAACTGACCATCAATGCTATTTGCTCGTGGAACGCATTGGATTTCATTCGACGTATTGGATTTTTTTCCGTGAATTAGATACTTGAAGCCCATTCACAACCGTAATATTACTTTTAAGCATTTTTTTTTTCGGGCTATTATTCTAGGGGGTACCGTGGACGATCATTAATTTATACTTTGTTCTGGCCAGAAAATTGCAACTTACTCAGCAAGTTTTTGATTCTACAATATGAAAGACAATCAGATCACGTTAGCACATTTATTCAGGTATCAGTCATCTGAATTATTCAATGTGTTTAGTAGTAAATCTCTTTTTTACTTGCCTTTCTAAATACCTCTTTCTAGATGTTGTTGTTGCATGGCCTTCATACGAGGGCCTGACAAAAACACACTGATCGTGAGTTTTGGAAAATATGTTTCGGCTGAACATCAGGTATCTCTGAGTCTACAGCCCTTAGGCATTTGTCTCTTGTGTCTCGTCTCTGCTCTTCAAAATTACTGCATTATTCTGCATCTGCATGTTTTCAGTATAGCAAAGTGTTCAAACATTATTACGAATGAAACCAAATGTGTTGAATTCCGATTCTGCCAATAATTGTTCTTACTAACACTAATCCTGAACTTGAGATACATAAATTTGATCTCTGTCGGGATCGTAGTTTTGCCTCTAGTCTCACGCCATTTGAGAGGATTCAACAAAAGATGTGGTTACACAACCATTCTTTTCGTTTTCATCATAGGAAACATAAAGGTTTACCAGATCCCTGTTTAAATTTGTTTTATTTATTCTCGTTCGGTTCCCGGTCCGCCTGTGATTCTGTGATATTTCATCTAATAGGAAGATAGTAAATTGTCGTTCCGTAGGTAGATTATTAATTAGGATTCCATTTGTTAGTTTTAGCTCATTCCCGCCATTTTGGTCCGTTGAAATTTCTTTTTGGTAAAAGGCTGATACAAGTCCCTAAAGTATATTTCTTCACTTGCTCTCTACGTTCATTGAAGACCTTGGTTGGGTCCTGACCGCCGTTCTGATTGTTTCCCTTGTCTAATATGTGCTTTTAGTACTACCAGTTCGCTGTTCTTTTTCCGGTTATATTTAAATTACTTTTGCATTTTTTTCGTACTATAAGGTTCTCCCTTTCATACATTAAATGAATAAATAAATTTTAAAAAACTGAAATAAAATATATATGAATGTGGAGAGTACGCACCTCGTGTTGCCGCGGCTTTCCAACATTACCGTAGTCCTGAACTGCTTGTATGCGTCTGAAGGGAGCGGTTGATATAGTCCCACCCTCCGATCTACAGGTGGGCGGCGGCAAGCAGGCGCAAAGGTCGTTTGATGTCCGACTCGCGACAGGGGCAGAGCGAACAGCAAGGTCTCATAGGAAGTGGCCAGCGTTTGTCTGTAGACAACAGATCAGGTTCATTGGGTCAAGTGGACTGTGATGGTAGACCAGGATAGTCACCTTAGGGGTGATTTGTCAAATATAGTGAGAAATGGGGGGGGGGGGGGGGTGCAATTAGATCCTCTGATCGGGCTTACCGGGACGATATTATACTTTTTGCAAGTAGAATACACCTTCCCCTGGATGGTGGGAATGTCAGTCTCCCTGAACCCAGAACCTGTCTGGAAAATTTCCAAATACTTGATTATTGTTAATGTGAAACCTGGGATCGCTTCTTTTACGACCCCAAGAGTCGGATAAGCCCATTTTGAGATTACTTAGTTTAGCCAAATAAGTTTAGTCTATCCGTGCTCACTCAGGCACCAGACCATATCATTGTGATTAGTGTGACTACAGAGCTGCACGGCCAGGGAACCTGAGAAACCACAATCTTGAGTACTCACACTGGCGCCAAACGATATCATTGTGAACAGTTGTGACTACCAGAGCTGCAGGACCGGGAGCTCTGAGAAAACTACCAGAATCTTGAGTACTCACATGCGCCGAACCATATCATTGTGAACAGTGTGACTACAGAGCTGCACGGCCGGGACCGAGAAACCAAATCTTAGTTCACACTGGCTAACCATATCATTGTGAACATGTGATACAAGTTAAAGGGGCCTGAGAACCTCAATCATGAGTACTCACAATGGCGCCAACCAATCAGAAATCCACAATCTTGATACTCACACTGGCGCCGAATCATATCATTGTGAACAGTGTGACTACAGAGCTGCACGGCCAGGGAAGCCTGAGAAACCAGAATCTTGAGTACTCACACTAGCGCCAAACCATATCATTGTGAACAGTGTGACTACAGAGTTGCACGGCCAGGGAACTTGAGAAACCAGAACATTGAGTACTCACACTGGCGCCAAACCATATCATTGTGAACAGTGTGACTACAGAGCTGCACAGGCAGGTGCCCTGAAAAGAACACACAGCAGCATCAGCCAATAAAGTGTTCTTTTGATCAGGATAACTACAAAGCTGCACTGCGAAGAATGGCCTTCTGAATAACAAGGACTCATTTTGAAGACTCGTTTAATTAACTCATTCATTCATCCAAACCTAGTATATTGTTTCGTGAATAAAGTTTTACTTTAGAATCTAATATACAGTTGGCATATGAAATAAATATTTCTCCTCGAAAATGCGCGAAGAGGTACTAAAACCGTGATGAGGATGGCGGCAATTACAAATACTTGATAATGTAATAAGAATGACGATCTGCTTGGAGCAATCAAAGTCGTTTACAGAATGGTTGTCTTAACAGATAAGTCGCTTTGCGAAAGTTATCTGCTTCAGCAATGGATCCACTCCTGAAGTCATTACCGATTCCCTTTAAGTTTTTTATAGTTCATATCTGTAAGCCCCCAGGCTTACTGCCTCCAGAAAACCAGAAGGGAGGGAGCATGCGCCAGGATGCGCCCGCAGCTCCTGCCTGGACGTCGCATTTGGAGAGAGCTCCAGCGCGCATTCATTGCCAAGGCGCCCAGCCGGGCAGTCGTTGCCGAGGCGACCCTCGGTGCCGAGGCGCCCAACATGTCGGAGTCATATATATTTTTGTAACCCTGTCGTGCAAGTGCATCTCACTCAGTCCATCCTGGCTTTGTCCTGTGCTCGCTCTGAAGTGAACTCTGCTACCGTGCTGAAGTCAACCGAAGCTGTAATATTCTGTTCCCTATGAGATGATAAAGGACTCAAGTTAATTAAGCCTCGCTGTGTACTTTTGGGACAGTTTGCTGCCCCCTCCTGTTTTCCCTTCGACGACGCCGTTTTCGTCACCCGGTATCGTTGCGCTTGTTCAATAATTGCATTTCATGTATATCATCATTTCATGTATCGTGTATTAATATTGTATTTTATGCTCCACATGTTGTCTAATTTACTTTGTCAAATTACTTTGTCTTGTATCAGTTCTGGCCTAGGTTGAGGCATATCCTCCTTTGCAACGTGTCTTTGTTTTCAATTATAATTCATTTTGTATCAATGTATTTTATGCTCATCCTTGGTATCCCTAATTAACGCTCAGTGTAAGTCTTGGACTTACATTGTGTAACCTCTCGCTAGGTCCATTCAAAACCTCCGAAGAAACCCGAATTAAATTATAACAGATTTTAATTCGAGAGAGGCTTACATATCGTCTCGACTTTCAAGTAGAAGCAACCACCAACTTATTCGCTGATCCAACATAAAATATGATATTTTCACTCTACGAGTAATCACCAAACGAGGAGTAGTGGTTGAAAATCCAGTAACACAGCAAGTCGTTATCTGTTCCCCTTCATTTCTTTGGCATGATACTCGCTGACCTCGACTCTTACCCGAAATTTCTATCTCCGAATTTTCCTCAAGAGAAGAGGTCAATGTGTTGACCTCAGGCGTCGTGTTCTTATTATAGGTTTGATTGAATCATCATTCGCCTCATATTTTATATTCAAGGTATTGTTTTTGTTCGACTTAGAATATGCTTCATGTTTGGTTTCTGCAAAGCACCTGAACTATACTAATTAACTATCCTCTTATCCACTTATTTATGTTACTATTACTTATCCTGTACTCGGCTTATCCATTAGCAAATAACAACTTAATGTTACTATTATATTACTGCTTACCGTACCGACTAGCTTCCTATTTTATTACTTCTGACTTCGTGCGTATTAGATCTCCCTACCTCCGAAGATGTTTGACTATTCCTTGGAGCAAAAGTATAGGGAAACAGGGAGTGTGGAGTGTCCCAGATTTATTCCAATCGATTTGAACGTACAATTTGCAACAACTATTGGGTAATTACCCAATCCTCGGTACTTCCTCAGTTTACTCACCTACAGAATAAGTGACACATTTTAATAGAAGGAATTTACTCGTAACTAACCCGTGTTTCCGCACGATCCTTGAGTCAAGAGTCTTTGTCGGATATTACTTAATCAACCAAAGGTCCAAGTAAATCCTAAGTTATTCTATATAGTGGCAGTATCTTGTAAATAAAATTGTGCCTATCGTCAGACACTGGTTGGTTTTGAGTTAGCGCGCCACAAACCTGTCGACCGGCGCGCACTCTGGTTTTTCGGCGTAATTTCATCGAATCAGTGCTGTAACAGTATTTTGTGAGGAATTGGTTTTCTCAACAAAACGATTATTTATAAACTTCATTGGTTGGAGTTCTCTCCCTATATTTATGGTTTTAATTTCAACAGTGCCTATGAATGAGGGACACCCAAGGTGACAGATTGACTGACCTCTCTTGTACTCAAATATTGGGTGTATCGGTTAGTACAAATTGAGATAAACCTTTTTCTAAGCGACGGATTTATTAGATAAGAACAAACACGTTGTTTACTATTCCCGCCACGTAAACAACACCCAGGGTTTAGGGGATGGTGAACTCGATAAATAACAATAGCGTTCCAAACGGAGTCTAACGTAAAACGTGATTCTGGATGAGTTGGATATGGAAGTCTTGGGTCTCCGAAAACCTCGATCCCCATTTTCAAAAAACCGATCATCCGTACCCTGCCTCATTTTTGGGCGATTAGGCAGGCAATGAAAGGACTGGGTACTACTAAAACCTAAATTTGAACACACTCATTCTCACCGTTGACAAATGGTTATTTATCACCAAAAATCTTGAAAACTAGGAAATTTCAGGTAACTAACCTGAAACATAACTAATGCCTTCGAACCCTATGGATTTTGTCTCCCGAAGAATTGTGAGCCTTCTGGAGTTTATACGTTCGACTAATTTCTTTCATAGGGGTTGGTTTTATTCCATGGTCTAGGAGCATGGAGAAAATGGGGGAAAACAGTAAGTGTGGGGTGTTCTGGACTCATTCCAATCGATTCATCGTCCAACATTAATGGAAAATGATACCCCGCTCGCCTAGATACCGAAAATACCCCCACTTTTAAAATAGGTTGTTCGTACCCATTGGGGGGATACATACCCATTTTGACCCATAACTTCTTCCGGTGGGTGCCAATCGTTCTGGGACACACATCATTGAATTCAGCTTCCAAAATTTAGTGAAAAATGATACCCCACACGCCTAGGTAGCAGAAATCCCGAAGACACATATTCAAAATGGGTAATATATACCCAATTTGACCCATAACTTCTTCCAGTGGGTGTCAATCGTTCTGGGACCTATTTAATTGGATTCAGCGTCCAAAATTTAGCGGAAAATGATACCCTACTTGCCTAGATCACCCAAAATCTCGAAAAATCCATTTTTCAAAAAAACACATTTTGACCCCCTCCCCCATATTTGATCCGATCGGACTGAAAAGTTTCGAGGACCCGTCTCGGCCGGGAACAGACCCCTGACCCAAATTTCAGATTTTTAGAAATTTTTCTACTACCAAAAACGGCACGGACAATGGACAATTGACGGCGTACGGCGGACGGACATTGACCTTTTTTGATCCAGACACCATGAAACGTCCAGAAAAAAATTTTGAGCCGAATCGGAGAGGTTGAACATTATCATGAAAACATAGGTTGATTATTCAAGGAATAACCAACCAAAAACGTGAGGTACTACCAGTCGTACACCGGAAATTTCCTCTCAATCCAAAACCTTTGTTGATTTTTCACTCTCAATTTATTTCGTCAGCCAGGACGACCGCTACTCAGTTTGGTTGCAGTTCGTAAGAGCTATTTTTGACCGTGAGAGAGAGAGTATTTGCGTTTGCGCTCAGATTCTGTTGAGATGAATGACTCAACTGAACGATAGTAAGAGGAAAACTGTTCATATATATGAGAAGCTTGTAACGATTTCTCGTCATTATTGTCAATCCAGATAACAAAAACCTCCGGTCGTCTTTAGTATAAAACCAGTGCAGCCTGTCCTCTTCATTGTAGTGAACGTTTAGCTCGACATGGCTAAAAACATCGTGTTACTGATTTTGGGATCTGCCTTAGCGTTCGGCTATGCTCAGACGTACGATCGTTGCGAGTTGGCTCGTGAGTTGATACGAATGGGATCGAGCCGGGACCAAGTTTCCACGTGGGTTTGCATCGCTCAGCATGAATCTAACTTTCGACATGTCAGCAATCGGCCCGCCCAACACAGATGGCTCGAGAGATCACGGCATTTTTCAGGTTGTTAAACATACGTTATTATTCATCTCATCTACAAACGTGAAGAAAGTGGGAGTCTCGTAGAATGCTCGAAGTAGAAGAACCTTTTTGCTTTAAAATAATAACAATCTTTAAAAAAATTATCTCCGGACCCTCAGTCTTTCTCTAAATGCAACAAATGAGAACAAGGTGAGCCCAAGTAAATTCTATAAGCGCTTAATTTCACCTTGCCTGATAACTTGAATGGTTAATATCTGTATTCATTTTCTAACTGAACAAATTTTTGAAGGGAAAACCAGTATAGACACTAAACACTGATGAAACGAGCCGGGTGTGTTCAAAAGTGTGGATTTGTGTTCAATGAAGAAACCCTTGTTATGAGAGAACGGATGTCAAAGTTTTCCCCTGAGAAAAACTCTAATTTCTTTAACTTTTTGCGTTTTTTCGTTAACTTGATTCAAAATTTGGTCCTGATTTTGAAGAATATGGTCCCCATAAGCAAATGTTTTTCTCCGTTTTAATGGCTGCAATAATTTTTGGATTGTTCAACGGTAGTGAGATCGCTATGTACCGCTTTTGGTTGGTTATTCCTTGAACAATCAATCGTTTTCATGCAAAAAGTCAATATCTCCTATTTGCCCCAAACATTTTTTCTGGGCGTTTTAAAGTGTCTAGCAAATGTCCGTCCGCCGTTTTCAGGTAGTACACAATTTTCTATAAATCTGAAATTCGGCTCAGGGACCCGTTCTCGGATCTAGTTGGTCCTCGAAACTATTCAGCCCGATCAAACCAAATTTGGCAGAAGGGGGGGGGGGGATTAGGCGGTCAAAATGAGTATTTTGAAAAATGGATTTTCAGTGATCTAGCCGTGTGGGTTAATCATTTTTGCTTAATTGTGGACGCTGAATCCAATGGGAAGGGTCCCGAAACGGTTGGCGCCCACCGGAAGAAGTTATGGGTCAAAATGGGTATCGATCTACCGATTTCATAAGTGGGTTTTCGACATTTCCGTACCTAGGCGTGTGGGGTATCATTTTCCAATAAATTTTGGACTCAGTCGATTGGAATGAGTCTCCATGCTCCTGGTCCAAGGGATAACCAACCCCTGTGAAAGAATTTGTAGCGTTTTGGTTGGTTATTCCTTGAATAATCAACCTATGTTTTCATAATAATGGTCAACCTCTCCGATTCGGCTCAAAATTTTTTTCTGGACGTTTCATGATGTCCTGATCAAAAAAGGTCAATGTCCGTCCGCCGTACGCCGTCCATCGTCCGCGCCGTTTTTGGTAGTAGACAATTTTCTAAAAATCTGAAATTTGGGTCAGGGGTCGGTTCCCGGCCGAGACGGGTCCTCAAAACTTTTCAGCCCGATCGGACCAAATTTGTGCGGGGTAGGGGTCAAAATGTGAGGGGCACCCACCGGAAGAAGTTATGGGTCAAAATGGGTATGTATCCACCCATTTTGCATGTGTCAGGATTTCTGGTACCTAGGCGTGTGGGGTATCATATTCCACTAAATTTTGGACCCTGAATCGATTGGAATGGGTCTGGGACCCGCCACACCCACTGTTTCCCCCATTCGAGGAATAACCAACCCGTGTGTAAGAATTTGCAGATTTTTCGGTTGTTCCTTAATGCTACTACCCTTCTCTGTTGTAACGTAGGACCGTATATACAAAACTGCGCTCTTTACAAAACAGAAAAACGGTACGATATTTTGAATTGAAAAATATTCAGGGCCGTGTCAACGGAAAAAACACCCCTTTATGAGATATGACGTTAAAAGTAACTATTTCAACGAACAGAAGCCGTTGAGCTTCCTACCCTGTCTCATTAATTAGACGTTAAATTTCAAGCTTGTTCGACAAACATTTTTGTCAACTATGTTTGTTTGTGTGTAGTGGGCTAAAGAGCAGAGGGCCCCTCCAGCACGACTTTTTGAGACAGTTCCGAATCGCTTTGAACGAAGGTTCTGCGAAATGAAACAAAAATCATAATTCAAAAGAGTGAGATTTATTGGATAGTCGCTGTAAAATAAATTATAATTATATTCTGAATTATTAAGCTGAATAAAACGTAGACTCTAAATCCAGATTCCACCGATGGCTTCATTAAAATTCCCGATAGGGAAACTAGCCAACCGAAGAACTTGCTCGTAGAAGATTGATATACGAGTAGGCGGAATTGATGATCTATTGACAACCAAACAAGATTTAAAAAATGAGCAACTGTGCAATCATCTCAAATCCTGCCATACTCGACGTACCGTAGCGTATGTATTGCGATTGATTGGTGTCAGGCCTCCAGCTTTCAATACCAAAGGATTCTTTGTCCTCTCTTTGAAAATCAATAGCATTTTCTTGTTTGAAGTGCTTATATCTTGCCATTTGAATTCGTACATTGCCTCATTTGTTCGCTCGCTCTGAAACCAAACAGTTTTGCAAAATTTCAATTCAAGTTCAGGTCACATTCTACGCCAAGATTTTTTTTTTTAATTTTATTGCACTAAGATGTATAATTGTAAGCAATTTAAATTTAATACTTGTCTTGATTGAATGATAAGAAGCCATGATACTTGACACGGCTTCTGAGTTTATTGAACTTGAGTGCAACTGATCAGCACTGATATTTGGAGTTCAAGGATTTACTGACTTCACCGAACTAGCTTTCACAGCACACCCCACTCCCAGAGATCATGAGGTTTTGTTCGTTTAAGTCTTCTGAGGAGGCAATCAACGTCAAGGAGCTGGACGAAGCCTCTGTTGGTGGGCAAGAGCTTGTCTCCTGATAACATTTTCAACTGTTGGAATTCAAAGCTTCAAATGCACTCGATCATATCTTGTGTAACGGTACGCATCCACACTAGAGCACAGCAAGTTATTTTGGAATCGCTGTATGATCATGCGATTGCTTGAGCGGTGCAGCCCCCAACTGTGCACCATTGGTCCAAACTGGCTTTAGGACCTAATTGTACAGTATTATGAGTAGCTTCTTTTGGATTGACATGTTTGACCTTCTACCCATCAGCCAATACATTTTATGAATTTCTGAGAGGTCCACCTTCTTCTTTTGACATGTGGCTTTCCATCTATGTTGAGCATCTAGAGTCATGCCCAGGTACTTTGCTCCGTTGGCATACGATATGACATTGCCATTGAGGTGAACCAGTATGTACTCCAACTTACGATTGGTGAAGTCGTCGTCGGCTAAGATGAAAATAATGGACTGGAATGTGCCCTTCGTATAGCAGCTTTTAGGACTCTTTTGGGGAGCAAATTTAAATGGATCGCACGGTTTATTGCACAAAAAATAGCCAAGAGATAAAAAGAGCACTCACCCACGTTGCCACAACTTCACCTGTTTCACATAGTAGCCATAAAGATAATACTTCAGCCACCAGAAGAAGCCCGCCAATGATAAACGTACTTGGAGAATCTTCTTTGTCTGAACCCTGAAATCAAATTAGTACTTCATGTCTACATGGACGCCTGTGTACTCGTTGGGTTGATGGCTATGATGGATTTTTCGAATAAGCAAATCTCAAACGTACTGCGAGTAACACAGAGGCGGACATGGCAACGAGAACACCTCCGTTCAGGACGGCTAGAAAAGACGGCCACTTGGAGATGGTATTGTAGCGGTGGAAAAAACTGGGAAAAAAATCGTCATTTTTTCAGCTCAAAAATCCATCTCAATCATGCATACCGAATGTACACCAGTATCCTCCCTCACAGTTCCTAAATAAATATTCTTTAGTTCCTGACGCACTCCTGTATGATGTGGTGGTGTTCAATTATCTGTTTAATTGCTTGTCTGTAGCACCCATCTAAAACTCGGTCATTTCGTCTTTCAATCGGGTCATTAGACGGTGACTGGCCTTGCAGTAGTTTCTTATACATGGCTACTGCTCGCTCGTCCAATTTGGCGGTCGCCATGCACATCGTTCTCATCTGGAGAGCGACGTCCTGCCCAAGGAAAAGCATCAATATGTCAGCGATGCTAATCGACACTGCCATAATTCCAAAGTACAGTACTTGCGATGCAAACACCAAAACTCTGAAACAGTATTCATTCAAACATGCGATTCTTGTTTTTTTTTTTTTTACATTTTGTCAAACAATTAGACCAGATTAGACCTAGAAAATGCATTTTCAGTACAGAATGGTCTTGAATGATTTCACAACCCCACAAAATAAAAAAAAGTCAAAGTCCATAAAAGCGACCTGTGGGGTTTTATGTTTTTCGGGTCGCTGATTTTGAATCTTTTGCCAGTTTTTTCAGATCAGATCGCTTTCAAGGTCATTTGAAGGTCAAATGGAGAAAATATAGCTAAAAAAATATCGCTTAAAAAATCTGAAAAAATTCAGACATAGGTTTTTTAGAACGCTGAATCCGAATCCGGTGTTGGTTGACCTTCATGAGGTCAAGGTTAAGGTCATATGAAGGTCAAACCAAAAAAGTAACCTCAAAAAAAAATTGTAAAAATGTATGTATCTGTTTTGAGGGTCGCTGAATCCAAATCCAGGGTTGGTTCGATCATGTCTGGTTATCTGAAGGTCATTTTAAGGTCAAATTTTAAGAATAGGCTTAAAAAATCTGAAAAAATTCAGACAAAAGTTTTTTAGAACGCTGATTCTAAATCCAGTGTCAGTTGACCTTCACAAGTTCAAGGTCAAGGTCATTTGAAGGTCAAACTAACAAAATAACCTCAACAAAAAAATTGTAAAAATTTATGTATGTGTTTTGAGTGTTGCTGAATCCAAATCCAGGGTTGGTTCAATCATGTCTGGTTATCTTAAGGTCATTTGAAGGTCAAATTTTTACAGTTTTTTTGAGGTTATTTTGTTGGTTTGACCTTCAAATGACCTTGACCTTGACCTCATGAAGGTCAACCTACACCGGATTCGGATTCAGCATTCTAAAAAACCTATGACTGAATTTTTTCAGATTTTTTAAGCGATATTTTCTACATTTGACCTTCAAATGACCTTGAAAGCGATCTGATCTGAAAAAACTGGCAAAAGATTCGAAATCAGCGACCCGAAAAACATAAAATCCCACAGGTCGCTTTCATGGAATTTTTTTTTTTGTGGGGTTGTGTTTTTATTCCTTCAAATTGATGTACTTATTGACATTTCTGACCACAGTTACTCAAGTGGAAATTTTCAGTACATTACAGAAGACAAAAATTCGTTATGAATGAAACCCATCATACCTTAGCATCAAGTTTGATACGACAAAGGGATAGAACGAAGGAATGGGAGTCTTTTGATATAACTCGCCCACGTATTCTTCGGAAATTGTCTTGTATCCGATTATCTGATCTAAGAAATTTTTGAGAATAATTGTTACGGCTATAATCGTCAAGTAGAGGGGCAAGCCGAATATGAGAATGATTTTGAATTTCCGAAGACTCTTTGTCCATTCGACAACTTCACTTGTATCAAATGTGTCTCCGTAGTTATAAAAACCTGATTGTATAGTTTCCAAAAGGCAAATGATATCACGTCGATTTGTATGCCCAGAAAAAAGCACTCCTAATGATATAAAGCCTAAAGAAATGAAGTTCAAGTACTGAGCAAACCAAGTTAAAGAGTCAGTTTTTGCCGCGCTCATCAAAAAAGTGTACACGTGAAACAAAATGATGGCTATGAACGAGGTGGCTTGAAAAATACTAAATACAGCGACACGCGGTTTCAAATTCAAAAAAACACCACCGATGTACAAAAAAGGCCCCCATTCTCCTCGCATCGTTGAATCCGCAGCGTCCGAAATTTGATTTTCGGCCAGCCATTTCGACCACGAACTGCTCATGTTGATGGGAAAGTTCTGACTAGAAAGCATGGTAGGTACCTTCTTTCTAGCGGAATAGTTTATTGTATTTTTTCTATTCTCTTTCCATGAATCTCACGGTCGTTCTAGCCTATTGGAGCCTTTGTTTTCATGAATCTTTGAGAGGCTTGTCGATTCAAACTGTAAATAATGTCATAGGCTGTATAGAGTAACCTCCTGAAGTATTTATGTCACTGAAATGTTAACACCTCATCAATACATTCTATTGGACTACCCGAGCTCCTTGTTCATAATATAATACCACGCACAATATTATACTGATTGACACCGGCTAGCTGACACGGGTAGCGTGCGAGTTGCGGTCAGCCAGTGGTGGAGGGGGGGAATGTTGTGCTGGTTGCGGTCAAGTACCTTCACACATCTTCCAGGCATAGGACTGGCTGCTAAGTTAAATAAGTAGGCGTGTCTAAACATTTGTCAGCTCAGTTGGCACAAATGTAGTACATGAGTACTTTCGCTCAGTCTAAAGAAAAGCATAAAATTTTGGTTTATTATTCCCCGAATAAACCAATTTTTTTCATGCCTGAGGTAAAATGTACGGAAAATGTTTCGAGAGGCTCATATTAAAAGAATCAGCAAATTCATACACACGTGTTGGTTTTTCCTCAAACCAGGCGCATGGAGACTAATTTGAGACAAAATTTGGTGGAAAATGGTACCCCACACGCCTAGGCACCAGAAATCTTGAAAACACATATTCAAAATGGGTAATAAATACCCAATTTGACCCATAACTTCTTCCAGTGGGTGCCAATCGTTCTAGGACCCATTTCATTGAATTCAGCGTCCGAAATTTAGTGGAAAATGATACCTAGATCGCCCAAAATCTCGAAAATCCATTTTTCAAAAAACACATTTTGACCCCTACCCCGTCCAAATTTGGTCCGAACGGGCTGAAAAGTTTCGAGGACCGTCCTAGGTCGGGTACCAAACCCTGTTCCAAATTCATTTTTAGACATTTTTCTACTACCAAAAAAGACGTGGACAATGGACGGCGTACGGCGTACGGCGGACGCACACTGACCTTTTTTGATCAAGACACCATGAAACGTCCAGAAAGAAATTTTGAGCCGAATCGGAGAGGTTGACTTTTTGCATGAAAACATAGGTTGATTATTCAAGGAATAACCAACCAAAACCCGTTATTCTTGTTTGCCGTCCGCCGTTTTTGCCAATAGGAATGTCCTTTACGTACTCGACCCGAAATTTTTTCTGGGCGTTTCAAGGTGTCTGTATCAAAATAAGCAAATGTCCGTCCTAATATGAGACGGATTCCGGATTGGCGCCCAACGAGTGGTTCGCCCAAAATGGTTCCCTATTTCCAAGTGTTTCGAGATCAACACATGGTCTAGAAGTGCTATGAGGCTACTTCGCGTGAACCTGGCAGGGTTCGCGCTGCAAAGAGGGACAACTGGAATCGACCTCTTTTTCTCAAGTCAAGACACAGAGTATAACATCCAAAATTTTTCTCGTAATTGTACAATTTTAACGAGCGACGTTCCGTTTGTGTTTCCAGATCAACGACAGGTACTGGTGCTCACCACCTGGCAGAGGCTGCAACATCGACTGCGCCACCTTGCGCCAGTCCCTCTCAGCCAGCTGGAGGTGCGCTCAAACCGTGTACGATGAGACTCGCCGCATGAGAGGCAACGGTTTCTCCGCCTGGTCCGTCTATCCTCGGTACTGCACCGGCGATACGTCGCGCTACGTCGAAGGCTGTTTCGGCGACCAGGGCGGCCGCCGCATGAACCTTCTCCAGAACTACCTGGTGCTGCCGATGTACGCGGCGGCCACGTGCTGGAACCAAAAGGACTAGAACTGTACCGCGCCGCCCTCACCCCTCAGGACTGCGAACTCCGCCTTATCTCCATTCTAGCTTACAAGAATACCTACTCTATGGGGAAACAGTGTTGAAAAACTTTTTTTTTTTTTTTTCAATGACAACTATATTAACATTACATTTAATGACAACTTGGTTAAGTCTTTTTGTCGATTAGTCTCTTTTCGAAAAAGTAAAAGGAAACGTGTTGACCTTCCAAAATGGCCTATTATTTATCGGTAGACAATCATTTTCAAGGAGATTGAATAGTTGGTGACCATTTACAAAAATACGAACCCATCATTTTTAGGCGAACTGGTAGGCAATTGTCGAAAACTCCCTTTAGCCGTTTGGTGCCACAGGCACATAATTAACTATATTCACACAACTCACTTAATTTATTTTGTGGGAATGGGACTAGTCAGAAGAAAGGAATTGCATCATACAGTAGTACTTGAAAGTAAATAAATACAAGTTTCCTCGATAATTCAACAATGTAGGGTTCAACTTAATAGGGTTTGGTGTTCAAAATCGATAGTTGTTAGGGACATTGTTAGTCAAGCGCGCTTATTCTAAAAACAATAACATGAAATACCCAGCAAGTTCGGACTAATTACTAATACTCAACATGATTGAAACGAAAAACAATGGATAGATGAGTTCAGAGAAACTTAAACGTACCTATGACACAAACAGAAAAACGCTGCAAATCTTTTAACACGGGTTGTGTATTACTCGGACCAGACGCATGGAGACTAATTTCTTCAACTTGGGGAAAATGGGGGAAACAGTGGGTGTGGTGGGTCCCAGACCCATTTCAATCGATTCAGGGTCCAAAATCTAGTGGAAAATGATATCCCACACGCCTAGATTTCCGAAAATTTTAATAACCCATTATTCGAAATACACATTTTGACCCTTATCCCGGCCAAGGTTCCGATTGGGCTGAAAAGTTTCGAGGACCAACTAGAGCCGGGAAAGGACCCTTGACCAAAATTTCAGATTTTTCGAAAGTTTTCAACTACTTAAATTGGCGTGGACGGACATATAGTAATTATGATTATTCAAGGAATAACCAACCAAAAACGCTGCAAATTCCTTCCCAAGGGTTGGTTATTCCTTGGAGCAGGAGTATGGGGGAAACCGTTTTTTTTTTTTATATATGCATTTATTTTGTTAACAATAGATCATTAACAAGGTTATAATGCTAATCTTCTCTTTAAGCATAGCTTGTGCTGAGGAGATGAGTTGCTTCTATTTTCCTATTGTTCAAATTTCCTATTGTTGGGTATGAGGTGTCCCGGATTCATTCCAATCGATTCAGCATCCAATATTTAGTGAAAAATGATACTTTACTCTTCATGGTACCCAAATGTCTCAAAAATCTACTCTGAATATTAATAGGCAGGACCCACTTCGACCCTGACCCATCCCCAGTGGGCACAAATTCGTTCGAGACCCATTAAGTCGATTCAGCGTCCAAAATCTAGTGAAAAATGATGACTTCACACGCCTAAATCTTTGAAAATCTCCAAAATACATAGAAATATCAGTACGCAATGATACGTAGTCGTTTGACGTAAGAGCGACCTACTCAGAACCACTGGGGTAAGGGATACCAGTCAAGGAAGTGATGCTTTTGGTAAACGCCATAAATATACCATGAATTTCGAAACACAATATGAGTAGGTCCTCCTCTGTGCGTCACGCTTGCTCTAATTTCAAGAACGACGATCGGCTGAGGAATTTCGTTTGTCAAATAATGATGGCGTTGTATCACGTTTTCAAAGCTCCTCTTCTGCCGTGTTCCCTTCAATTAGTTTTGAGCGTCTCCTGCAGAAATTACCCAGCAGGTTAGCACGAGTTCAATCGAGTCGTGGAACAATGAAGGTTCGCGGAAGATACTAAATATGAGAGACTCTACAAGTAAGATAATATATTCATTCAATATTGTAGTTGTGTGGGCCTGAACAGGTCTTATAGGCCTAGAAGTAATAAATAAATGGAAAATATTGAAATAATTTGGTTAAAAGGTAGCTAGGTATTTTCTAGTAGCACTTACCTCAATAGACACTTGTTATCCGTAAAGACGAGATTAATATGCAATTGCTCGACCTTTTTGGTTCATCTGGGATGGGTACCTTACCCAATTCGTCGCCTGTAACTAAACTGCGAACACCCTCGTCTCCGAATCGGAATATCGACCCCTTCAACTTCGAGACCAATCGTTCTCCACATCATCCAAACTTCCTCCTCAACAAGGTGATTACTTCCGCTTTTCCCACCGTGACGCCAAGTTTATTTCGTCCTGTCGATTCCTTGGGTGTTTGCGAGGACGGCGTTTGTTTTTGGGCACCGTTCCTAATAGGAACGAACGTCCTACGTCCCTTTCACGTACAAGTGGGATTGTTGGTAATTGGTCAATACAAATAATGCGTCCTCTGGCTAACTTTCCTGGCTAAGGACAATCACAGTATTCCTTAACGTAATTGGTAACCTTGATAATCTTATAATTAGGAGACCAGGACAAACTCCGAAGCTGTTGGCTGATAGACCAATTAAATTTACTAAGAAAGTAAGGTTCTAGTACAGACTGCCTCAGTTTATACTAATACAAGGGTGTGTTTCACTAAGAATTGAACAAATTGGCGCAACTTCCTAAAGTCAGTCTTATCGCATCATTCGAATGCAGGGATTGGGATATTGGGTTTTAACAAACCAGAAGGATGCAAAGCAATTAGGTACAGCTAACCTATTCAATGTACCAGCAAGAGTCGACTCACAAATTTGATCGTATATCAGATTGATAGTAAATTTCATGCTTATCGGATTATATGAAATAGAATCTAGGTTAGTAACTAATGCCCACTTTCACCAAACGTTTGAAATAAGTTTAAACACAAAGATGTCCGAAGTTACCGGAGTTTAAACCGGTATCAAGGTGTTTCGAGTTTAAACTCCCAACAGCCAGGCGATCAAGCTGCTAAACTCGTTTACTGCCGGTGTTTTGGTTGGTTATCCCTTGAATAATCAACCTATGTTTTCATGCAAAAGATCAACCTCTCCGATTCAACCTAAAATTTGTTTCTGGGCGTTTCAAGGTGTCTAGATCAAAAAACATGGGGGAAATGGGAGAAACAGTGGGTGTAGCGGGTCCCGGACATATTCCAATCGATTCAGGATTCCCATATTTAGTGGAAAATGATACCCCACATGCCCAGGTACCAGGAATCTCGAAAAAACACATTTGAAATGGGTAGATTGACACCCATTTTGACCCATAGCCTCATCCAGAAGGCACCAATCGTTCCGGGACCCATCTCATTGGATTCAGCGCCCAAAAATCAATGGAAAATCATACCCCACACTGCTAGGTACCGGAAATCTCAAAAACACATATTTAAAATGGGTAATAGATACCCATTTTGACCCATAACCTCTTCCAGCGGGTGCAAATCGTTTTAGAACCCTTTTCATTGGATTCAGCGTCCAGAATTTAGTGGAAAATGATGTCTCACATAACTAGATTGCAAAAAATCTCAAAAATCCATTGATACCAAAATGGGTTCCATACCCATTTCGACTGTGTTTTCGAGATTTCTGGTACCTAGGCGTGTGGGGTATCATTTTCCACTAAATTTTGGATCCTGAATCGATTGGAATGGGTCCAATACCCGCTACTTCCACTGTTTCCCCCATTTTCCCCATGTTCGACATTTTCGACGACTTAGGCGCGTGGGGTATTGTTTTCCACTAAATTGTGGACGCTGAATATATTTTTGAATTAGTCTCCATGAGCCTGGTCGAAGGAATAACCAAACTTTGTGTAAGAATTTGCAGCGTTTTCAAAGATGGTTTCTGGCTGCGAATAATCTGAAATCACTGGGGTTTAAAGAGAAATAGTACCTAAAAACACCTCAATTAGAGTATCTATACTGGAACAAACTCAAACCTGTAAGTATTTGGTAGATGTGTGTCACTGAGGGACAAAACTGGCCTCATGGGAATACATTATCGAGAGAAACATGACAATGAAGTAACAAAAAGGAAAAGAAAAATGCTAGCTCACACGCCTGGGCAGGTACCAAAAAACCTTGAAAAACATATTCAAAGAGTATATATCCCCTGTATACTTTTTGTTTCGAGGGCTTATGAGAGCCTATGAGAAGGAGAACTCACCTTGATCCCATCACATTTGGAAACTCACCTATCCCAATTCCTCCTAAATTTAAACTTCACAGTTTGTGCTCGGTATGAAATCATTGGGTCTTTCTTCAGGGTACCTCATTGCTGCCCCACGACGGAGGATGAGGGTAAATAATTGATATTTCGAGTTATTTTAAACGTTTTGGGAATACTCCAGCTCTTCGTTTCTCTCTGCTTAATGAATACCAAAAAACCTGGTCGATTCTAATCACATCAGCAGACTCCTCCTTTCAATTAGCGACGAATTTTAAATGGCCATGTGGCCCAGCTCTTGGTTTGACGATCATTATCAAGTTCCGTCGTCACGGAGACCTTCTATGGGAGATGGGCCAATCATCGGAATTGGCACTAAAATACATTCAATTATTAATTGCTATATACAAATCATCGAGTCTTTTCAGGAGGACTTTCTAATCAAATTTCTCCAGGACTTGCGTCATTGAAAACAACGCCAAAAATGCTTTCTTTTTTTTTTTAAACTAATTCCCTACAATCCCCTCATTCCCATTTCTTTTCTCGTGAATGAATATTTTCGAGATTCTTGCAATTGTGGGGGGAGGGGGTATTTAGGTGAGGGCCTCGGTGGCTTGAGGGGAGCTTTTGGTTGGTTATTCCTCTAATAAACCTATGTTTTCATGATTCCGTCCGTGTTCCGCGCCGTTTTTGGTAGTAGAAAATTTTCTAAAAATCTGAAATTTGGGTCAGGGGTCTGTTCCCTGCCGAGACGGGTCCTCGAAACTTTTCAGCCCGATCGGACCAAATTTATGACCCTGAATCGATTGGAATGGGTCTGGGACCCGCCAAACCCACTGTTTCCCCCATTCGAGGAATAACCAACGCGTGTGTAAGAATTTGCAGATTTTTGTTCCATGGCCATGAGGGCCGAATTTGGCCTCATCTGAAAACTTTTCGTGTGTGAAATGATTGACTCAAAAACATGCAGGTTGATGGAAAAAAACAAGTTTATTGCTTATAATGACATAATGAATTCCTGTTTTTCGAAGTAAACTTCAGTTTCTGACTCATCAGAGGACCAGATTCACTGTCAGATCCAAGCTCATTTTTTGAATCGCTGAGATCGTTTGACTCCTCCAAGAGCATACGAATTGCCTCTTCCATCGCTTCTTCACGATCAAAACTCGATTCGACTTCAACATTTGAAAAACGATCGAGGTGTACCACTACGAAAACTACCAGCGAAGTATAGACAAATGTAAAAGAATGAGCACAACGTTACTCATAAGAATTCCCATTTCCAGCCCTCACAACACAAATGGGATGCTTATTCCAATGCTAAGGGTAGCAAACGTTAAATAACATCATCCTTGAAAGTTTCTGATCTTGATAATTCAATAAAGCCCTACCAGGAGTGCTAACGTCTTCGAAAGAGAGTACCTTGGTCCAAGGGCCACTTTGGCCCTCATGGTCTGAGCGAAGTCTTCTGTGAGGGCCATTTTGGCCGAAACTGTTAAGGAAACTGAGTTTTAAAGGATTAATTAGTATTAAATTCTACATTGTTCTTAGATGAAGCTCAAAACAACTCAGTCTTCCCTTGCCAGCCAAACAAGGAGCGAGCAAAGCGAGTTACGTGATAGGAAACGTGCTGGTTGACGTACGCGGAAACGTATGTCGACACGTTTTATAGCTCAATCTCCACTCGGGCAACCCTCCAAGTACGAGTTTGCTCGTGACATCAACGAGTGCTCCCTCTAAGTCAGTTTCAGTGTTTACTCACAGTATACGACGGTTTTCATCTTGACCGCTGGCTGAGAGCTACAGGCATTGGCTCTAGAGCTCCTGCTGTCACCTATAATGCCGCTATTCAACGTTTCTTATGTCCGTGGTTCTTAGGTCCAATTAACTACAGCCCTACTGTCTGAGACACTCAATTCACGGAGTAAAAACCATCATCCGTTGTTCCATTAACGTATTCCCCATTTAATGTACTGGTTGACGCTGCTTGTGGAATTTTTCGATTTGTCTACTCGATTTTCAATTTAGTCAGCACATAATTATTCATTATATTTATTTATTATTTATAATTATTTATTCATTACATTTATTCATTTTAATTATATTTTTATTTTAGTAATTTTATTCAAATAATAAAGAAAATAATAAAAACGACACATGGTATTGGTATATTGTGAATATTACCAACGATTAGATAAAATAACTATACACATACATCACAAGCGTGTCCATCTACATCACCAGTCAGTCTTAGGTCGTTTTTCTACCCACGCTTGAATGTTAGGAATCGCGTGAACTCGGTCCCTCAAGTCTCTTATGTTGGCGTATTTGGCGCAAATATCATCCTTTATCATGTAGCTGAAGTATCCGAGAACAGCGACGAAATATATGTCGGCCCAAGATAGCTGCAAATGAGAATGTTCAACTGTGAATTAAGTGTAAAATATTTTCATAATCTTGATTGGAAAAAAGAAACGATAATTTCCGGCCATTTCGATGTGAAGAAACTCCCTCAGACGTATTTCAAAAAGTAGAGAATCCACAAAGTTCCTACCCTAGCAAACAATCCGTTAGAAAATAAATTTGGGGCGAAAAAAAGGAAATAATTATGGCATAAATATTCGGAATAATTGATTTGTTCGTTGCAGCGTATTTTCAGACTGGTGGAGGATAAAACCAACATAACTACAAGTATGAATCTACCTGTTGAAACTAACCAACAACGACCTGCTATTTACAGTGGATAGTATTGATTATTACATTCAAGATACAGCGGAATGAGCAGATCATTCCTGATAGTTATCATCAATGTACAAGGGGTCCGCATTATTCGAGCACTTTTAGACAAAAACATGAATAAAAAAACTTTTATAAAAACAACGTTTTTCATATGAACTAAAAAGTAGAAAATAATATTCCTATGAGCCTGGCAGAATTTTTGAATAAATTGGTCACATTATGGTAACAGACTTTATAACAATTTCCAATTCTTATAAAACGAAAAACGTTGGGCGCATGTACTCAAACATCAAGATCTTTCTAATACGCTCACAATTTCTATAAAATGAAATTTCTTTTATATTAATTCAGTTGACATAGTATTCAGTTAATACAGTTTCACGGAATTGAATTGTGAACATTAGAAATCATTTGATATAATCATATGCAATAATACTAATCATCATTAACAAATTCAAAATTTTTGTTTTTATAAAAGTTTTTTTATTCGTGTACTATTATTTTCTACTTTTTAGTTTTGTTCGTTAGAAATTTGTAATCGTAAAATTTTATTGAAGAACCTCGATGAACAATGCAGATATTCCCCCCGGGCGGGGGGGGGGGGGTAATCCGCATCAAATTATTATAATATTGCATTGTCATCTGGTTCTGATCTATATGTAAGGTTTCAGAACTATAGATTGCCGATAAATGGTCGAAATTTGAGTTGAAAGATTTCGCGGACAAACAGACAACCAAAAAACAAAAAAGCGGGTTAAGAAAAACGTTAAAAAAAAAAAAAGCTACAAATTCTTACACAGAGGTTGGTTATTCTTCGGATCAGGAGCATGAAGACTCATTCCAATCAATTCAGGGTCCAAAATTTAGTGGGAAATTATACCCCACACGCCTAAATTGCGTAAAATCTCGAAATCCATTTTTCGAAAAACACATTTTGACCCTTAACCCACCAAATTTGGTCCGATCGGGCTGAAATGTTTCGAGGCGTAACTAGTGCCAAAAAAGAACCCCTGACCAAAATTTTAGATTTTTCGAAAATGTTCTACTATAAGAATTGGCGCGGACGGACATTTGCGAATATTGATCTAGACACCTTGAAAAGCCCAGAAAAAAATTCTGGGTCGAATCGGAAAGATTGACATTTTGCATGAAAATATAGGTTGATTATTCAAGAAATAACCAACCAAAAAAGGAATAATGCTAATAATTATTGTGATAATAAATACGTGAATTTCAATATACTTTGCCGTTAGCGAGATATCCGTTGTCTCTGATGATCTCATCGAACTTTTCCATGTAGAGTGGAACGATCTCGTTCATTAACTTGGGTTTAATTTTCTCTTTATTTTCTGGGTCTCGGTTGTAAAAATAAGTCCAGATGCCTGAAAATGTTACATTATGTTACAAGCTCGCTTAAAAAGAGTCAATGTGATGTGAAACAATGGCAGAGGAATTTGAAGTGTGACAAATCTACGTACGGCGGATAATCCTAGGGTTTTTAACCTTTTTTAGTAATTTTCCTCCAAGAAATGCCTTCATTTTACGATTGAGAAAAACCATCATGGTAGGGTGGATTTACTTTCTTTGATTGGAATTGAGAACGACCTTTAGCACCCTAGTCAGTGAGTTTCAGGCTGAGGCTAAGGCAAACCGGAAATTTTACAGGTTTTGCTTTTTCTTCGACCAATCAAGTTGGCATACGAATTTATTTACCTATATGAGGGATGAGTTCTCCAGCAACGGCGGGTTCGGGAAAGAGGTTAAAGGAAACAGCAGCATTGTACTCAGTTCAACGCTCAAAATGCACTTTGCATCTGCTTTATGTCAATCTTCACAACTTGTAAAGTACAAGCTGCTTTCTGGAGAAATGACTTTTTCTATTTCTACAAAGGATTTCTGTATTTTGCCTGGACCATCAGAATTAAACCACAATGAAAATGACACCTGACACAATGACTCCTTGAGACATTCATCGGTCGCCTACCCCATCTTTCGTGGGGTTCTTGGTAGGAAGAGTTCGAAAGGCGTAGATGACCACTGCTCAATCTCTTTTCAAGGATAAATTGAACCCGTGAACGTATGATTCGTCCTAATTGGTGAGTATTAAGTATGTTGAATCGGTTTCTTTCGGAAAAATATGATTACGAGTGCATTACAGGAAAAATCTGCCAAATGTACGACAAACTGGCTTGAAAATACGGTCAAAGCGTGCGCTTGTTCCACAAAACATGTTAGAAAAGAAAGATTCTGCCTCCAATGATTCCCTGCTGCCCACCAATCACTCTGCCTGACTGCAGGTACCTACTTACTCGATCTAACGTCTGACAGCGACTCAATAATGATGTCAATTTCCAAGTCTTCCCTCAATGTGTCACCAGCGAGGTTCGTTTGCTTCCCGAGGTATCTAAAATAAGAGGAAACGCGTTTAGGAGACTTTCAACCTGTACAATACTGCTAAATATCTGTCAAAAAGGTGATGTTCAGTATTAATTACCTGCAGATCGCTATGGATTGGTAAAACCTGTCTTTGCCAACTTCCATGATTGGCATTTTTCCGAAAGGCATTTCTGGGAATCAGAATATCATCAGTGAAAAAGGTGCGCTTTCTAGGAAGGAGCGGTATTGAGCCCTGTTGACCACTACTGAACTTACTAGGTTTGTATTTAGAGGCGAACTCTTGGTAGGTGTGGATCCGGAAGTCCTCGAATTCTTGTCCCATGTACGACAACATGAATCTGATTGGTTCCGCCATGCCCATGATGTTGAAGTATGTCAGTTTGGGAACAGACATGCCTGTTGGGAATGACCAGATAGGATTGAAGAGTTGTGAATTGGTTGTTTGGGGGAGTGCCAGATGACCACAAAAGGGATTTGGCTAACAAATATTATTGGAAATGGTTTAGAAGTTCATGGTATTGTAACGGGGCGGCAGATTCCAAGGGCCCCGTCAAGAAACTTCGGCGGCGGGGTACGGATCGGGCCCTCTCCCCTCCAAGCGCCTGACCCAGCTGGGCGAAAGGCGTGACCTCATCGGATTGGTTGGGCGATGGGCGGCGCGAGACACCCAGGGAGGAGTAGGAGGGGAAGGCGACTTGACGAGCGGACTGGGGAAAGGAACATCAGTCAGTCGTGTACGAACTCAAGTGAAACGAGGTTGGCCCCCCCTGCTCGCCATAATCTCGAGAGGACGAGGCGAGGCAGGGGCGGGGCGGAACAACCTGTTTCGGGGCGGAACAACCGGAGCGGAACAACCCCAGCGAAACAACCTGTTTCGGGGCGGAACAACTGAAGCGGAACATCGAAGCGAAACAACCGACGCGAAGCAAATCAACCCCTTGTGAAGCTGGTGTTGTGAACGTGACCTGAGGGAACAAGTGTATCGTGGTTCCTTCAGGGTGAGAACTCGGGAATTGGGAGATCAGCCAATTCCTCTCCCGAAACAGTGGGCCCTTATACGAACTGAAAATCCCCCGTCGGACCCGAGTGTTGATCCGTTCGCGCCCGATTCGACGGCCAATAGTCCAGGTTCCCCACGCACCGCCAGTCGTCGGACCTCCGTCGGAAAGAGCCTCGCCTCCTCCGGCCTGGACGGCGTTCCCCTGACCGAAGCCGAGCAGCGAAGAGAACATCACCCTGTTGTCTCCATCCGAAGGAGTTGGTACACGTAAGTGGCGAAATACCTCTATCTCGTGAAGAGAACATCACCCTGTGGTCTCCATCCCAAGAAGTTGGTACACGTAAGTGGCGAAATAACTCTGTCTCGTACCCTCGCAACGCGAAAGTCGAACTATCTAAATCTGGCCCAAGCCCTGACGTTTAGTCACCAGAAAGCTGATCATAGAGTTGTAGATTGTGACCGTATTATGTAGCATTTCGTCTGCCGTGCGTTAGGAAAAGAGAAAGGAATTAGGGGAGGACGCTAACAAATCACTTTCATTTTACCGTTATTCAAATCAAACATTCCTGAGCCTTCAGCTATCCCGTAAATTCATTTGGCCCTCAGCCCTTCACTTTTGCCTACTCAATAATTAGATTACGTAATAGTCAATATCCTTCTCGGCCGAGACATTCCGTATTTTATATTTCTGTCAATTGCGTTTATTATAAGTCAATATTGAACCCTTGTCTTTTCAATCACGAAACCCCATTCCTCAGAGCTTGGTAAATTCAGGTGTACTTGGCGTCCATGACCGACCATTGCAGACATTCCGGACGGTAAGTGAAAGTCTTTAATCTCCCACTAATTATTCGCCTAGGTCTATTTTTGGATCCCTAGCCCGTTACGTGAAAACGACGGGTTACATCTTTTGGTGGCAAGCGGTGGGATTTTTCAGAAATCTCGATTTCTGTCGTATCCACAACAAGTGATCTTGACCAGGTGAATATTGGTGAGAAAAAGCTCTGAAGGAATTGGGTCGCGTTCCATAATCTTGAAATTCAAACTGTGCTAGTTGTAGATTCCGAAATTTAAAATTGTAAGAAACAAACAAATCGGCCCGAGTGTGAGGAAGCGAGTGAGGAGCCAATTGACTTCAAATCCGTGTCTAGGATTTTTTCTTTCCAAAAATCGAAATTTAGATACTGGCTCATTTATTTAGTAGCATCACTCTCACTGTAGCCCTCTGTTCCGGGACTGTTCCGGGACTTGTTCCGGGGCCTTCTGTTCCGAGACTGTTCCGGGGCCCTCTGTTCCGAGACTGTTCCGGGGCTTGTTCCGGGGCCTTCTGTTCCGAGACTGTCCCGGGACTGTTCCGGGACTTGTCCCGGGGACTTCTGTTCCGAGACTGTTCCGGGGCCCTCTGTCCCGGGACTGTTCCGGAGCTTGTCCCGGGGCTCTCTGTTCCGGGACTGTTCCGGGGCCCTCTGTTCCGGGACTGTTCCGAGACTTGTCCCGGGGCTTTCTGTTCCAAGACTGTTCCGGGGCCTTCTGTTCCGGGACTGTTCCGGGGCCCTCTGTTCCGGGACTGTTCCGGGACTTGTCCCGGGGCTTTCTGTTCCGGGACTGTTCCGGGGCCCTCTGTTCCGGGACTGTTCCGGGACTTGTCCCGGGGCCTTCTGTTCCGAGACTGTTCCGGGGCCTTCTGTTCCGAAACTGTTCCGGGGCCCTCTGTTCCGGGACTGTTCCGGGACTTGTTCCGAGACTGTTCCGGGGCCCTCTGTTCCGGGACTGTTCCGGGACTTGTCCCGGGGCCTTCTGTTCCGAAACTGTTCCGGGGCCCTCTGTTCCGGGACTGTTCCGAGACTTGTTCCGGGGCCCTCTGTTCCGGAACTGTTCCGGAGCCTTCAGCTCCAATTGACATCCCGATTCCAGACCCGTCATAGCTCTTACCAACTGGGAAGTCCTTTCTCGATTTGTGGGGAAATTATCGTCCTTGGTGCGCAAGAAAGTGATCTATCGGTTCTATAATTTTTTCTTTATTTATTATTTTTTTTTATTTAACAAGTGAATTCGCGACCATGCACCAAAACAGCAGCCCATCAGACGAGGGCGAAGCCATGATGAACCCCAATCTGGAAATAAAATGCACAACACAAGTACTTACCTTGTTTTACTAATGACCGTACCTCATGAGTCGTGACAGGACTCCCTGGGTCCCCCCCCCCCCTTTTTTTTTCTTTAACCCTTTGTAATGGCGGCAAAATCTAGGGTTCGTTGTTCAGTTTCTGGCTTTGTGAAAGAGGTTGTCTGCATGACAAATGAGCCGTCGATTGATGGAAAATGTGTGAGTTTGAGTGTGAGAGGAGACTAAAGAAAGGGCCGGTTTGTATGTTTCACATCATAGTAGGGAAGTAGAAGATAAGACCAGCGGAAGACACATCTCGCCCATCGCACCACCTGGGAACACCAGCGCCATCATGCTCTCGACGGGTGGGGACGTCCTGTGCCCGTCTGCACCAAGCAACGACACCCGCCGACAACGTACCGCTGCGAGAGAAAATGCCGGAACCTGCGGCCCAGGGACCCTGCCTACCCGAAGCCCTGCTCCCGCGCCGAACACGAGAAGGACCACCACCAACCTGTACCGCTTGTAAGCGATGGCGGTACGAACAAGCATGGATAGCGGCCAAACAACCAGACGCAATGCCCATCGCACCAGTCACCCCCACCGGAAGGAAAATTGCCGAGGTAGACCTCGGCCTCCAAAGATCGGAGGAGTGTAACGGGGCGGCAGATTCCAAGGGCCCCGTCAAGAAACTTCGGCGGCGGGGTACGGATCGGGCCCTCTCCCCTCCAAGCGCCTGACCCAGCTGGGCGAAAGGCGTGACCTCATCGGATTGGTTGGGCGATGGGCGGCGCGAGACACCCAGGGAGGAGTAGGAGGGGAAGGCGACTTGACGAGCGGACTGGGGAAAGGAACATCAGTCAGTCGTGTACGAACTCAAGTGAAACGAGGTTGGCCCCCCCCTGCTCGCCATAATCTCGAGAGGACGAGGCGAGGCAGGGGCGGGGCGGAACAACCTGTTTCGGGGCGGAACAACCGGAGCGGAACAACCCCAGCGAAACAACCTGTTTCGGGGCGGAACAACTGAAGCGGAACATCGAAGCGAAACAACCGACGCGAAGCAAATCAACCCCTTGTGAAGCTGGTGTTGTGAACGTGACCTGAGGGAACAAGTGTATCGTGGTTCCTTCAGGGTGAGAACTCGGGAATTGGGAGATCAGCCAATTCCTCTCCCGAAACAGTGGGCCCTTATACGAACTGAAAATCCCCCGTCGGACCCGAGTGTTGATCCGTTCGCGCCCGATTCGACGGCCAATAGTCCAGGTTCCCCACGCACCGCCAGTCGTCGGACCTCCGTCGGAAAGAGCCTCGCCTCCTCCGGCCTGGACGGCGTTCCCCTGACCGAAGCCGAGCAGCGAAGAGAACATCACCCTGTTGTCTCCATCCGAAGGAGTTGGTACACGTAAGTGGCGAAATACCTCTATCTCGTGAAGAGAACATCACCCTGTGGTCTCCATCCCAAGAAGTTGGTACACGTAAGTGGCGAAATAACTCTGTCTCGTACCCTCGCAACGCGAAAGTCGAACTATCTAAATCTGGCCCAAGCCCTGACGTTTAGTCACCAGAAAGCTGATCATAGAGTTGTAGATTGTGACCGTATTATGTAGCATTTCGTCTGCCGTGCGTTAGGAAAAGAGAAAGGAATTAGGGGAGGACGCTAACAAATCACTTTCATTTTACCGTTATTCAAATCAAACATTCCTGAGCCTTCAGCTATCCCGTAAATTCATTTGGCCCTCAGCCCTTCACTTTTGCCTACTCAATAATTAGATTACGTAATAGTCAATATCCTTCTCGGCCGAGACATTCCGTATTTTATATTTCTGTCAATTGCGTTTATTATAAGTCAATATTGAACCCTTGTCTTTTCAATCACGAAACCCCATTCCTCAGAGCTTGGTAAATTCAGGTGTACTTGGCGTCCATGACCGACCATTGCAGACATTCCGGACGGTAAGTGAAAGTCTTTAATCTCCCACTAATTATCCGCCTAGGTCTATTTTTGGATCCCTAGCCCGTTACGTGAAAACGACGGGTTACAGTATGAGAGCATGAAGTGGAATATTCAGCCTGCAATTACGACTGACATCCCTTTTTAGGGAGAGCACTAGGCTTACAGTTCTTGAAGACCAAAATACTAACGCTCCTGCTTGTGAACCAGATGTCGTCATCACAAGACATTAAACGGTTGTTTACTTATTCATACGTTCTAATGAAAGATGAACCATGTGAGGTGTTCATGGTGACTCACTATCAGAGACGTGAGAGTATTTCATCTGTCGACGCAGCATACCCTCTGTGGGGTGACCTTCCCTGGAGTAGACACCTTTTATAGACAGCCTCACCCCAAAAACCCACATAGTGAGCAAACCAAACGTTCATGCTCACTGCTTCAAGAAATTCCTAATAATTAAATTTGGCAGTGAAAAGAGGTTACGGGTCCAAACGGGTGTCTATCTACCCATTTCGAATGTGTGTTTTTGGGATTTCTGGTACCCTAGGCGTGTGGGGTATCATTTTCCACTAAATTTTGGACGCTGAACCGATAGGAGTGAGTCTCCATACCCCTGGTACGAGGAATAACCAACCCCTGTGGAAGAATTTGCAGCGTTTTTATGTTTTGAGGGTCACATAGTAAAATTATTAGGTGTTATTGAAGGAAAACAAGTATAAACCAGGAATCAACTCAACCTCAGTAAAACGGATTGGGCATTTCACCAAATGGGGTGTAATTACAAACAAAAAATGCTGGTTGGAAAAGCGCCAATCAGAGTACAAAATTTCCCTGGTTGAGTGAATACTCTTGGTACTTTGCTTTGTCACTTGGATGTGTGTTCAATCTTATCAATCAATTTCACCCTCCTCCACTGTGTCCATGTACAATCTATGTTAAAGTTCAGGCAGCTGTATTGTTGAAGGAAGTAATGGTTTAACGCAACAGGTAGCATTTTACTGCTTCTGACAGAAAACAGTACACAACATGTTCTATGAATGGGAAATAGATGGCCCATGTGCAATTTGTCAATGTGCAAATGACTTTCAACAGTCACCGCACTTTGGGGAGGTTTGGTAGAAAAGGAGGGGATATCTTATTCCAATGAGAATTATAAACTTAAGTCCTGACTGAGACTTACTTGAAAGAACCGGTATGCGTTGCAGGCTCACAGGAAAATGTCTCGGTTAAAAGGATGGCGATACAGCGGACCTACCTTCTCTAAACAGGCTGGATAGTGACATCATCTGCCGGGATCTTATCGTTTTTTGCTCTTTCTAGTTTAATTATGTAACAATGCCGAGTATTCAACGTTTTATACTATCACTCAAACATGTGAGAGGTTCTAGGAATTTTTTCCCCTCACTATTCGTAGTTTCAGCTGACAATAGACGAGTTGTACTCGGATTTTCTATCAATAGATCATTCATGAGGTTTTAAATGAGCGAATAGATAGAGAACGACGTATATTGACTATTATAGGTAATAAAAAAATGTCTTATCTCGCATCCGGCTTCCCGTTTAGGGGGGTAGTAAGACTCGTAAAACGTGGAGGAATTCCCTTCCGATATTTCAGCTGTTATTTTGCAAGCTTTGTATGACTACTAGTTTCGCTCGGTGTGCAAGATTTGGGAGTGAGGTTAACTAGAAAACTTCAACAACCCGTGCATAAGCCTGTACCAGGGGTACCCCTCATGTGGGATGGCCACGTCAACAGCGAACCGGCCATGACAACTCGTAGGGCTTCATGGTCAGTTGATCGGTTAATCTGTATATTCCGCAGTTTTGATTATCAAAACAAAAACACAGAGTACTTCAAATAAATGGTTTCTTATTCTCGGTACAATCTCGCTCGGATGAAATAGCCAACCCAAAATAGGTGTTGAAATAAAATCTAATTAAAAAGAGCACCAATGACTTTATTATGGGGAAATGTTCGTACTCGCAACTGGACCCATAGGGTACCCTCAACTGATCAACCATCACTCAAGATCACTTTTAAACATCGGATTATTTTACCTAGAGATAACATATTATCTGAAGAGCTGACAATTTCAAGCAGTGTTTTTAGTTTCCTGCGACGCCAAATTGTACTCAGAATCATGCTCGTTTTATTTTTCCCTGAATCATAATTTCATGGAAAAGTTTTCATATAAGAAATCGGTATTTCCGATCAGCCTGAACATTTTCACAGTTTGCAAAAATTGAAAAAATGGAAATATCCGTCCGCCATTTTTAATGTTGTTTTCCAAAAGATAAATTAAACCTCATAATAATTTTTGTAAAAAATGCCTAATAAGTGATACGACAGTTCCCTAAAAAATAAAATCTGATTATAAAAATAAAATAATTATTTAAACAATTAATAAAATACTGTTGAATCCCTTCTCTGCTGCACCACATGATAGTACAGAATTGAAGATTTGTACAGAAAATTGAGCTATTCTACAATGGATTATTGGTACTATAATGGTGGATATATCGCTCTTTTGGGAAGCTTAGGTGTTATTAAGAACTCCATAGTAGAGCAACCTGCCTTCCGAATTAGATAAAAAAGAAAAAGTTGAAAAAGGTATTTTAATAATTAATTATCCCAATTTTAAAAATATCTTTCATACCCCATAGGTTACCCTCTTCATTATGCGGCAATCGGTCCCGGACCTTTTTCAATTGATTCAAGTAATAGTCAAGTGACAAATGATATGTCACAAGTACCTAAAAATCACAAAAACTCACATTCAAAATACCCACGTCCTCCGTTTGGGGACATGAAGCTTAAATGATGGACACAACTAGACCCGAACTGAGTCGATGTGAGAAGTTTAGAACTGTTTAATAGAGCGAAATAAAAATAATGACGGCGGCCTTTCTTCGATATGGAATCTACTCAAATTTTGCCAGGTAAATTTGATTGTAACATGCCTCAAGACTGACAATGCGAAAAGTGATGAGACAGTATCGCGAAAATTTACGTCATCCTGTACTTTGAAACAAAACTTTACCCACCATCCACAACAGTCGTGGCTTTACGCACTCCAAATTAGGAAAAAGAATGTACAGCTAATATTTCCAAAATTAGGTTTATTGTATAGGGGCATAGATCTTATATTGACTAACACGGTGTTCACAAAATAATCAGATGAATGCTGCCAGAATATTACCATGAGACCACAGCAATGGTGGGTAATATGTCGCAATTGATTCAGAGTCAATGTTATAGTGGACATTATTATGTATCATTATTATGATGTAATAATGTATCACAATGTATCATTATTATTTTATAGTGGTAATATTATGCAACAAACGTTTGGTTTTCCAAAAATCCCAAAACTTATTTAGAATACCGACCCTTTTGGAGCCAAATCCTTTTTTGGTTAGCTGACAATCGAGCACTGAAGGCAAAGTTGGGTGCGATACTAATTTTTATCCAAATTATTTTACAGGGGTTGATTATTCCTTAGGCCAGGAGAATGGAGACTCATTCCAATCGGTTCAGCGTCTAACATTTAGTCGAAACTGATACCCCACACGCCTAGGTACCTCAAATCTCTAAAACCCACATTCGAAATGGGTAGATAGGTACCAATTTTGACCCATAGCCTTTTCCGGTGGGCACTAATCGTTTCGGGACCCGTCTTATTGGATTCAGCGTCCAATGATTAGTCGAAAATGATAACTCATACGCCTAGATCACCAAAAATCTCGAAAATACATTTTTCGAATTGCACATTTTGACCTTACCCCCCCCAAATATGGTCCAATCGGGCTGAAAAGTTTCGAAGGTTGGTTGGTTATTCCTTGAATAATCAACCTATGTTTTGATCTATACACCTTGGACTCCCAGAAAACAAAATTGGCCCGAATCGAGAGATTGACTTTTTGCATGAAAACATAGGTTGATTATTCAAAGGATAACCAACCAAAATCATAAGCGAGCTCAATTGAACTAGTCAAACTAAATCGTATTTTCATACCGTTCGTGAGCGTCTCAGTGTGAATTTCCTCGCAGGGCTTTTCGGGATGACCATTCATTATTCAAACTCCTTAAAAAAATTTTCGAGCGCGATGTTCGGCCACACTATTATGACTGCAATGAAACGATGAGTTATCACCCATACTCTTGGCCTAGAGGATAACACCGGCGCCAATGAGAGTACTCGTTTTGTTCCCCTCCCTCCGTAAATTTCCCTTCTGTTTTTAAAATTCTGTTACGCAATTTTACCTTTGCCGTCTGTACCTTCTATGAGTCAATTTTATGTGTTCTCCATTCCTTCAGCAAGCCCGTGTTTTTGAATTGCGTTCAAATGTGCAAATGGTTATGGGCTGTGGAGACGACTTAGGCTACCTGTGGAGACTTCATCGATAAATTAATCTAAAATCATAGGCAATTATTCTAATCGGAGATGTTTCCGTTTTATTCCATTACCATATGTTGAGGGAACAATAACATAGGCGCTCAATACTGATCCCAATAAATATAAATACATGTGAAAATGCCTCACTTCAACGAATTGAAATTTTAATTTCAACTTGAATAGACACTTTTCAATGATATCGTACGAAATGGCCCCTGGCGGTTTTTTGGTGTATGGAGTCCATGTATCAAGCTCAAACTAATTTATGGATCCATTTATTCAGTAAATGCGGTAATGCGTACCTTCGAGGTTACCTAGGTAACCTAAAATAATACCATACCTATATAAAATACGCTGCAAATTCATTTTTAGGGGTTGGTTATTCCTCAGACCAGGTGAATGGAGACTCGTTCCAATTGATTCAGCGTTCAAAATTTAATGGAAAACAATACTCCACACGCCTAGTTCTTGAAAAATCTCAAAAATCCGTTTTTCGAAATAAACATATTGACCTTCCTCCGATCGGGCTGAAAAGTTTTGAGGGCCAACTAAAGCCGGAAATGGGTTCTTGACCAACATTTCAGATTTCTAGAAGGTATTCTTTTACCAAAAAAAGTCGTAAACGGCGTTGGGCTGAAAACGTCCAGATTTTTTTTTTTTTTTTTTTTTTTTTGGGCAATTGGAGAGCTTTTTGTATGAATACGTAGTGTGTTATTCAAGGAATAACCGTCCAAAAGCACGCCATTTTTTATTTTAAATAAAGCTCCTCGCCCCTGTTTGGGGCAATCGATCCAAAACCAATTTCAATCGCATCACAACCCAACATCTAGCAGAGAATTATATAGGTCTCACTCCTCGGCCACTCCCCCCATCCTAAAAAAAAACTCGAAAAACCATTTTCAAAATAGCTATTTATTCTCACCTGCCCATTTCATACCCGTTTCACCAGCTTCCAATGAGTTAAGTTGAAACAGCTACTCGTATGATCCTAATGGAGTATATTTGAGTGCGAATATTATGTTATAATTCGTGTTGGAATAATAACGTCATTGCATTTGAAACAGTGAAGATCAGTCAGATCATTCTTTGGCCTAAAGGATAAATTGTTTCACATATTATGTACAATAGTTCCGATTATTCAGATCCCTCGGACAGCCATATTCTCAAAATTTTGCTACACTTCCTATTTTGAATCAATACACTCTGTTACTCAGGATCGAATAGGAGACATTTTAGCGAAACAATTTATCCTTTAGGCCAAAGAATGATCTGACTGATCTTCACTGTTTCAAATGCAATGACGTTATTATTCCAACACGAATTATAACAATAGTCGCACTCAAATGCCAAACGTTGCAAAATGTATTTAAATTACTGCCCTCCAATTATAAATTTATTCTTGTGACTCCAAATTCGAATGTGACGAACTCTATTTGCCCACGGAGCTGTCGGGGCGCTACCTGTTGTAGGTGCCACGAATCCCACTAGAATGAGCGAATGTTCTTCGGTATCGTCACAATCTCCTCATTTGACAGAGTTCCATTCACACCAGCTAATACATCAAACATACAGTCATTCTGTCGTTTATAATTAGAACACATCAACCTCTGATTTCTTGGGTACTCCGGTCTGTTACTCTCCATACCGATCTGAGAACACATTACCTACCTTTAGAGGATCCAACGCTTACTCTCAAGGAAGAAACCTCAAAAGTAAACCGGAATAAATTCAAACTCAAATTCTCATTATTCTGAGACGTTAACAATCTATTTATTCAGTTTCGAAACAGGAAAATGTCGCTCAACTCTTCCAATTTTCACAATAATTTAAACCTAAAGTCATCTTTGCATTGTCGGTAATACAATATCCTTCTTCTGTACCAAATGCACTGATTTCACAAATCTCTCTCATTTACTGTCTGTACTCGGATCAAGGTCCTTAATCGAGTAATCATAAATTATTAAAATAATAATAATTTGACGTTGTACAAATATTATTTATACGTTAAGCATTTAATGATTTTCTCCAAAAACAATACTGGATTGGTAATTCATCATTCTTTCTGCTTTTTGTTCATATTCAGTGCACACTAGCTATACAATTTCGGGCAAAGGTAGTTTTCTGAACATTGTAATTGCTTGTTTGTGTGCAATGCATTAGTGCGCATCTCATCAGTTGATTTTTGTCCAAATTGACATATTCCGCAAAAAATTTGAGTTGGTTTTTAATCATATTATCTAAAATATTGTATTGTCTGGTAGAAATCAGGCCAGCAAAAGGTGGGCATGGTATTTTGGAGCATTCCTGCTGTCTAGGCAGTGATCTCGTGTGAATAGTGACCTTTTGAGAAGGTTCCGTTTCGCGGGTTGTGTTTTGACATCAACTATCACAGAAGGAAATATAACATAGAAACAGACAACGCCAACTTCTTATTCCAGAGTGAAGTAGAGAGTGAAGCAAGCGGTCATTCCATTGGCCGTTCTGTACCAATTATTTGTTGATACCCACACATCATTGAAGTCATCATTTACTATAGTTATTTAAACCATCTTTTAGTTGGCCGTCAATCGTCGTCAGATAAGAGTTTACATTCAGGTTAGTTATTTAAATGACAATCAGTGTCTTGATTTTTGAGGTAAGTTACGTAAATGGGATTGGTAATGTATCTGAATCGAGGGCGCATTAATAGCTAAGAAGGCATCTATGCTACTATCACATGTTTCCTTCACTATCGGAGTTCCCGATTTCATCAAAATGTAAGTTCACACAGGAGGATGCACCTACCCACTATGTATCACAACCCAACCGATAAGAAATACACATCAAAGTGCGGTCTGGGCGATGAAAATTGTGCTTCTGTCGGTGGGAGAACACTGCGCTTACACCTAATTATCATATCACAGGCAAGACGTAATAACTATTCTTAATTTTACAACGTAATATGACGAATTTTGACAAAAATAAATAATCCTCATAAATACAGAAGACTTAAAACGTAAAACGTTTAAAAAGAATCGGCTGCGGCCAAAGGATGGAAATGACCGGAAGTGAAAAGAGGTGGTCTGGGCCAGGCCAGCTGAGCACAGGGGCCGAAAAACAACTTTTCATTTCCGATCGCATCACAGGAACGATTCCAGTTTCACCGGTCGTCTGATTCTGTTAGGACAGTTGTTGGTACTCTGGCAATTCAGTCCGAGGTAAACCCACGTGTTGGAAGCGTCATTCGATTAACGCTGGCAATGCTGTCCTCGTTAGTGCCTGCATCCGTGGTGAGGGCGTCACGAGAGACCAGTCTTCGGTTGAGCTGGTTAGCAGAGACGCGTTGCGAGTACCAAGACGTTGACCAACGTTCAGTGAGTAGGAATCCTGAGGTACCTTTCTCGAGGGTTGTACTTTTTGATGAAAAGGATTGCTCCGACGCAGCCAGCGGCAACGGTCGTCTGAGCAATGAGGACGGTCAGCAGAGGAGCAACCTGTATAGATAATTCAAATTCAAGTTTATAAAATCCCTCTGTAATAAATCCTACCTGAAGAAAACAACTTGTGTTTTGTTTTGCTAACACTGACCTGTTGCGCCGAGGGAGAGATGACTTGAGCTGAGCTTACTGGTTCTTCAACTCCAAATACTTCCGTTGCCGTGAGGCGATCGCCATATTTGGCGAGGAGCTCCATGATGACACCATTGGACCACCCAAAGCCCAGCTGAACTTCATATTCTCCACCCGTGCCGTGACCTCCGATGACGGTGGCGTCGTACTTCTCGAACATGGCCGACGTCTCGTTGTACGCTTTGTAGTTACTCCGAACCCATCTTTCAGCGATTTGAAAAGCCAAATCTTTGGCGTACTCGTCTCCTGTTGAGTCCAACCCCATTACCACCATGTGTTGCGAGGGAGGCCACGCGTTGGGGTAGTCCCATTGCTCTCCAGTGTGGGATGTTGTCGAAGGGAGACCTGCCTCGTTCACCATAATTTTGCTTCGCCTCAAGTATTCAAGCAAGTGTCCAACGTAGTAGCTTTTCCGAGCTGGGTCATAACATCCTGTCAATAGCGGCGACAAGTTGGAAGGGTAGAAGTAGTCTCTTTTGATCTGCAACCAACAATAGATTGCAAGGTGACTAACAACACTAACATCAGCAAGGCTCTGTTCATAGAAGACATCGAGTTAACGGTGGAAAAACACAAGAAAGCCAGCACGATGAAGAAACAAATACGTTTCTGTATCTATGGATGGCTGATTATATCCTTCTCGTTTCTCCCTAGGTTGCAGGGGGCTGAATTCTACTGGCCTATTCTAAAGGGTGATGTTGGCTAAGGTGCTTGATATGGTGTACTGATTGAAGGGTCAGCCTTTCCTTCATTTCTCAACAATCGTGGAGTCTAGAGATACCCTCGAGCTCATCCTCATAGAGCTTTTTGAGGGCTAAAATCAAATATCAGGCAGGCAGTGGGTTTAGACCACTCATAATGAGAGACCAGGTTTCAAAACTGACACCGCGCAATGAATTTGAGGTTGCATATACCCAACAATATCCTTAAGTCTATCCCAACTCTTGATCCTGTTAATTTGTACTTAGTCATTAGAAGACTTACCTGGTTGATCATGTCATAATCCAGCCAAGTGCCCACTTCTTCGTGCCAGAGAACTTTCTCTACAGCTTCCATCCACGTGTCAGCTTTCAAGCCAAATTCCAACGCTTTTTCCATGTTGCCCAATCTCTTGTGGAATTTACTGAGCAGATTGTAGTTCCAGTAAATGAAGGCGTTCAAATCGACGGGAATGATCTTTTTGATGTGAATGTTGGTCAAGTTTCCTTGGTTGGTCCCGTTCAAAATAAACCACCTAAAAGGAACAATTTATTCAATTTATACGCCTTCATATGATGCGTGTGTTGTATATTATTGTTTTTACTAGCTTTAAATTGAATTTGTCACAACGTTTTTCAATGTCGATCAAGACCAGCCCGTGAACAGTTCGTTCGTGACATTTAGTGAAGGGTAAGAATATCGCTGCGGGCAAATTTCCAAGAGCATGAGTTGAAGACAAACTTATCTGTTATTTCTTAGTGGAAATCAGCATTTGTCTCAATCACGACTTGCGGCCTATACTATTTACGGAATTAAACCCTCGATGACGGGTGCATTAATAAGACGTTTAATGATGGATCAAATGGGTACTAGGGTAGAACGAGATGTAGTCGGAGCAATAATTACTCTGAATATCTGCTAAGACTAATCTAGTAACGCCCTAAAGAGTGAGGTTTATTTCTTAAGATAATAAGTTACGCATGTAACGTTCTTTAAAGCTAAGAATATTATTCAGATTTTTAGCAGATGTTCGGAGAAATTGCTGCCCATTGCATAATATAAATCTCACCTGCTGGAGAAGTCCCATCCAGATTCAGCCGCTGCTTTCAATTCAGAATAAAATGCCTGTTTCTCCTCTTCGGTCTTCAAAGATCGAGCCGTGTGAATGTCCTCTTTGTACGACTCGGGCCTGGGGCCAGACGACTTGTCACCATAATGAGCAAGCGTGTAATATTTGCCGTCTTTTTCAACCTGGACCGTCCGATTGGTTTCCCAAAAGACCATTTCTCTCTCAAGAGTGGCTATGTGCCTGTCGAGGAACTCGAAGTCATTTGTCGCTTGAATGTACGAGTCGACCATCGGTGTGAGTAGAGGAGGCTGGGATCGCATCAGGTAGTATATCCGTCCTATTGATGTGACAAAATGGTAATCATTAACCATGATAGGTACACACTTTGTAGAAACCTACAGTAGTACAACCTACATTATCATATCAAACGTAAAGAACGAAAATTTCACACACACAATTATCATAAAAACTAAGACAAGGCTGTAAAAAACTGTCCAGTACTAGTGTAAGCCTCTCTCAAATTAAAATGTGTTTGAATTTACTATAATTTAATTCGGGTTTCTTCGGAGAATTTGGAAGGGACCTAGTGAGAGGATACGGGATGTAAGTCCAAGACTTACGACTGAGCGTTAATTAGGGATACCAAGGATGAGCATGAAATACATTGATACAAACTGAATTATAATTGAAAACAAGGACACGTTGCAAAGGAGACTATGCCTCAACCTGGGCTAGAATTGATACAAGACAAAGTAATTCGACAAAGTAAATTAGACAACATGCGGAGCATAAAATACAATTAATACATGATACGTTGAAATTATGATATACATGAAATACAATTTAATGAGCAAGCGCAACAATACTGGCTGACAAAAAATGGCGGCCGAGGAAAACAGGAGGGGGCACGCTGTCCCAAAGGTACACAGTGAGGCTTAATTAGCTTGAGTCCTTTATCTCATGGGGAACACAATATTACAGCTTCAGTCGACTTCAGCACAGTAGTAGAGTTCACTTCAGAGCGAGCACAGGACAAAGCCAGGATGGACTGAGTGAGTTGCACTTGCATGACAGGTTACAAAATATAAATGACTCCGACATGTTGGGCGCCTCGGCGACAAGGGGCGCCTCAGCAATGACTGCCCGGTTGGGCACCTTGGCAATGAGTGAGTTGCTGGAGCTCTCTCCAAATGCGACGTCTGGGCAGGAGCTGCGCGCCGCGCATCCTGGCACATGCTCCCTCCCTTCTGGTTTTCAGGAGGCAGTAAGCCTGGGGGCTTACACTAGCATGTCTACTCGCATGCTTATAGTTCAAGATGGGAAGGAAAAGTAACCTACAAATACTCAGCAACAGGAAACGTCTCTTCTCACGGGGTATTGCTGTGTCAATGGGTAAGAACAACACTAAATTGCCTGATCCATCCCATACGTCTTATATGATGCGATCATTCTTTCCTGAGATCTCAATTGTGGACACAACTACGTTTAATTTTGAGGTCATGTATTGCTTATTAGCACTGACCCAACCAACTGTTGGCATTTCGTTACTTTCTAACCTCCAGTTTATCATGCCTCGTCAGCCGAATAAGTCGAATTGCAGCATAAAATGTCACAATTACGTGTTCTAATTACCTCCATTAGGGATAAAGCCGTAACGATCAACGATGGAGATGAAATTTTCCAAGATACCTTTGACGGTACCGTACATTTCAGACAGTAGAAGACCTCTTATTATCCAGTAGGAGTCCCAGTAGTAGAATTCTCTGAACCTGAAAAATTGTGTTGCTTGTCACAAGATTGACTGCGGACAATCAGGATAAAAGTAAAGAAGCGCAAAAAGATCTATGCATGGTGAGGAATTGCCTTATAGTGGTAAATCTATACATCAGCGCACGCAACCCCCAAAAATCTATATAACGTTACAATCGATATATCGCAGATTCCCGCCAGGCCAGCGGTATCAAACGGACCCGGAACGCCGTGGAGTTCTGTTCAATTCGGAGTCGAATATAGATGCTTTGGGTTATAAATTGTGCTGTGTGATAAATGTGTGACAAGTGTTACAACCGCGAATTGTGCTTTGTGACTGTGTAAGTGCTCAAATGTGAACAGTGTATGTACTCAAGTGAACAATTGTAATAAATTATTTACGAAGAATATAAATCGTTACAATATGCTTGTTAAAAGTCGACGAAAATGCTTTGTTGTTGTGATACTTATCTTTTTGATGAGGCGACAAATTCGGTCCAAAGGTAATAATCAGGTACCTATAGGCATAGCAACAGATTGAGAATCAGTCTGAGGAATAAGAAATTTGCCCGAAAATCAAGTTGATATTGGTTATGCGACATAAATGGGGAAAAGTAGACGGGTGCTTCGAGCTTCGGGCTTATAAATTGAGCCCATCATCCTTGAAGTCAACTTATCAGTTTTATTGTGGACATTTTGAACGAATTTAACTGCTACAAGGCTGAGACGATCACCACCACTTGCCAATTGCTGGCGACATGCGTGACTTGCCTTTTCCAGCAACTGTTTCGCCGACGCAAACGCGTGGTTTAGAACCGCGTGTTTGAAACTGAGTCGGACGTCAGATTCGTTGATTTCACGGGATGTTGAATCTCAATTACCCGACTGCGGTCCATTGCGAGATTTACGAGTCAATAGGCTGGCTTCCGGATTTTACAGAAAGGAAACAGTGACGGGCGAGGAATGCCGACTCACCTCGAGAATAGTCATCGCCGTCTACTATCTTTTATATTACTTGGGATCTCTGAAAAAGGTGGAGGAATTTCGTATTTTGTTTTTGACGGTTCCTGCCACAATAGACAGTGGTACCAATCTTCACCAATGAAAGAATGAATGAATGAATGAATGAAGGCTGTTTTCTGTCGCTCCACTGCTCACACTTAATAATTTATGCAACAACATCACTAGTGGCAATGGTTACACTCTCTGCCAACGGTTTCAATTTTGGGTTGGTTATTCCTCGAATAACCACCAAAATTGAAACCCGTTATGACGTGGTATTTCCTCGAATAACCAACCTATGTTTTCATGATAATTGGTCAACCTCATCCGATTCGGCTCAAAAGATTTTTTTCTGGACGTTTCTGATGTCCTGATCAAAAAAGGTCGATGTTCCGTCCGCCGTACGCCGTCCGTTGTCCGCACCGTTTTTGGTAGTAGAGAATTTTCTAAAAATCTGAAATTTGGGTCAGGGGTCTGATACCGGCCGAGACGGGTCCTCAAAACTTTTCAGCCCAATCGGACCAAACTTTGGGCAGCGTAGGGGTCAAAAGTGTTTTTGAAAAATGATTTTCGAGATTTGGGCGATCTAGCGTGTGGGGTTAGTTTTCCACTAATATAGGACGCTGAATCCAATAAAATGGGTCACCAGAACAATTGGCACCCACTGGAAGAAGTAATGGTCAAATTGGGTATTTTATTACCCATTTGAATATATGTTTTCGGGGATTTCTGCTCCTAGGCGTGTGGGGTATAGTTTCTCCACTAAAGTTTGATTTAAAATTCTCACTTAACATACAAAGGTTTACACATAAATGGTTGACGAGTATTTGAAACAACAGCGCTTTCTTCTTCACCAATGCTGTGGCTACGACCACACCAGCGTCACCATATTTCGTCTCAGTAAATGTCTCGCTTTACCTTGAGAATATGAGAAGGATGAGAGCGATTACAATGGAGCAGCAAGACGGGTCAGACCGTAGTAAACGAAATATAATCTTTCTCCCCACCAACTGTGCAAAACCTCAACGAGCTCAAATGACAAACATACTTACAGTCGAATAAGACATTGACGGATGCACATCTAATGGCGGGCAGGAAATCCTCGGTGCTCCCTCCGCACAATTGGCGAGTCGTGACGCAATGGTGCTTCACTCGTTCTAACGCGCAATGAAGTACCTATTTAGTAAAATCCCCTCGTAAGTAGTCAGGAGAAACTCTGCGTTCCAAATAAGGATTCCTTTAAAACTAAGGTGTTCGTTAAAGGAGGAAAACCCTGTAAGCCTCTCTCGAATTAAAATCTGTTATAATTTTAATTCGGGTTTCTTCGGAGGTTTTGAATGGACCTAGCGAGAGGTTACACAATGTAAGTCCAAGACTTACGACTGAGCAGTTAGGGATACCAAGGATGAGCATGAAATACGTTGAAACAAATGAATTAATTAAAAACAAGGACACATTGCAAAGGAGATGCCTCAACCTAGGCTAGAATTGATACAGACAAAGTAATTCGACAAAGTAAATTAGACAACATGTGGAGCATAAAATACAATTATACATGATACATGAAATTATGATATACATGAAATACAATTTAATGAGCAAGCGCAACGATACGCTGAACAAAACGGCGTCACGTCAAAGGAAAATGGGAGGGGGCACAGTTGTCCCAAAGGTACACAGCGAGGCTTAATTACTTGAGTCTTATATCTCATGGGGAACAGATATACAGCTTGGTCGACTTCAGCACGGTAGCAGAGTTCACTTCAGAGCGCACACACACAGGAACAAGCCGAGTGGACTGAGTGAGATGCACTTGCAGACAGGGTTACAAAATATATGACTCCAACATGTTTGGGCCACCTTGGCAATGAGTGAGTTGCTGGGCTCTCTCCAAATGCGGGCAACGTCTGGGCAGGAGCTGCATGCGCTGCGCATCCTGGCACATGCTCTCTCCCTTCTGGCCTTCTGGAGGCAGCAAGCCTGGGGGCTTACAACCCCACCATTTTTGTATGCGTGTTTTCCTTTTGTGTTTTCATGCAAAATGTCAAACTCTCCGATTCGGCCCAAATTTTTTTTCTGGGCGTTTCTAGATCAAAATAAATAAAATATCCGTTTGCCGTCCGCCAGCCACGACGATTTTGGTATTACACAAATTTTCCAAAAATCCGAAGTTTTGGTCAGGGGATCCGTTACCGGCTCTAGTTGGTCCTCAAAACTTTTCAGCCCGATCGGAGCAAATTTGGTGGTGTGAAGAAGGTTAGGGGTCAAAACGCGTTTTTCGAAAAATGATTTTGAGATTTTTGGCGATTTAGTCGTGTGGGGTATCATTTTGGACGCTGAATCCGATGGGACGGGTTTCAGAACAATTATTGCCCACCGGAAGAGGTTATGGGTCAAAATTGGTATCTATCTACCTATTTTGAATGTGTATTTTCGAAGATTTCTGGTACCTAGGCGTGTTAGGGAATCATTTTCCACTAAATTTTGAATCCATTTGAATGAATCACTATGCTCCTGGTTCGAGGAATAACCAACCCCTTGAATGAATTTGCAGTGTTTTCTTGATGTATTCCTTGTTATAATTCTTTCCAGCGCTTTAGATAGGTTATTGACGCTATAAATTCGCAAACGTGCAAAATTCATAGAAGATGTGGCCCTTTATGTTCAAATAATACTTACCAGATGAGTTCTTCATGCTGAGAATATGATGTTATTTGGCCATGTTTTCTCTCTCCTGTAAAATGTAAAAAGAGGTATTGCTCCGCCATTCTCTGTAGGTGTGTATCTCACTGACAGAAGCCCAGTGAGCAATGATATCATATTGGTTTCCCTGATATTCAAAATCAACTTAGTGTCTCTCACATTAAAATTAGTTAGTAACACGATTGCTCATCACAGCGATTTTGATGAAATATTTTTAAGACAATTTTTTTTCTGAAAATGGGAAACTGTTGAAACTTGTAGGTTTTGGTTGGTTATTCCTCGAATAATCAACCTATGTTTTCATGATAATGGTCAACCTCTCCGATTTGGCTCAACATTTTTTTCTGGACGTTTCATGATGTCCTGATCAAAAAAGGTCGATGTCCGTCCGCCGTACGCCTTACGCCGTCTTCGCCGCGCCGTTTTTGTAGATAAAATTTTCTAAAATCTGAAATTTGGGTCAGGGGTCTGTTCCTGCAGAGACGGGTCCTCGAAACTTTTCAGCCCGATCGGACCAAATTGGGGTGGGGGGAGGTCAATGTTTTTTTTGAAAATGGATTTTCGAGATATGGCGATTTAGCGGTGGGTGTATTTTCCACTAAATTTTGGACGCTGAATTCAATGAGTGTCCCAACGATTGGCACCCACGGAAGAAGTTATGGGTCAAATGGGTATGTTATCCCATTTTGTATGTGTCGGGATTCTGGTCCTAGGCGTGTGGGGTTTATTTTCACTAAATTTTGGACCCTGAATCGATTGGATGGTTCTGGGACCCCCACACCCACTGTTTCCCCCATTCGAGGAATAACCAACCCGTGTGTAGGAATTTGCAGATTTTTAATTGAATGATTCTTGTGATTTGAACTATTTTGTTTTGACAAGGCACTTGAACTGACGACAGGTTTCTCCATCTCTTCTTGTTGCACTGACTTGCTAATTGGAAGAATCAATCAGATTCCGTCAAGTTCACCCAATTCCGAGGGTGAAACCTCGCGTTTGTTTGTCACCGCTCGGACTCTTCAGCACAATGCTGCTGGCACTGGTGACTCTCCTGTTCGTCGGTGCGGTCTCATCGAACTTTCCTCCTCCCTGTGACAACGACATATATTGCTATGGACCGCTCCTTCACACCGTTCAAATGTCCGAAATTTACGTGGACTCAAAAACGTTCGTCGATATGAAAATGAAAGGAGACCGCTTCCACACGATGGCCCTGTTCGAGGAGATGATGAACCGAACGGAACATAACCCGTCACCAGGCGAAGTTGAAAGGTAAATATGACGACTACCCTTGTATGCTACTCCTTGTTACCATGAATGAAACTTGTAGCACAACCTATTATCATATCTTCCACTGCCATGTATCCTAGTTAACCAGGTTAACGACAAAACGCTTTTCTTTTTATTTATTTATTTTTTTTTAATTACTAAACATCAAAAATGTTGCACAATTATGACTAAAAGCTGACCAGTTGACCTGAACAGCGGTGGGAGATGAATATTGTTCTTTTGAACACCCTAATTATGGATAACTAATAGATTATGACACCTATGGATATTTTGGACAGTGAAAATACTCACCAAGACTAGAGAATAAATTCAATTCTCCATGCAACAAGTTTATCCACATACTCACAACATATACGAGAGAGGTCAGAGGTAGTCCTTGTGCTGAGCTAATGGTGCCAAAATTGTTTTCATTATGTCCATTACAGTGAAGTAATTTCCCTTTTACAGAGGTTTGGTTATCGAATGAGGTACCATCAGAATTCTGTCTGTTTTCAAAATAGTAGAAAAAAATATTCACATACCTAGGTACCCAAGAATTTCGAACAACCGCATTCGAAATAGGGTAGATACCCATTTTCACCCATATCCACCTCCAGTGGGGGCCAATAGGTCCGGGACCCATCTCATTGGGTTCAGTATCCATCAATTGTGGAGCATGACTGTGGTTTTATTTGTAATAATCATAATAACCAACCCCTTTGGAAGAATTTCCGTTCTTGTTTTGGATTCACGCATGTCCCTACAAATATCCTCCATATCTTGTTACATTGCAGTTGCAGTGTTTGCGATCGATTTTACGATTCTTTACAAAAAATTTGAGATTAAACCTGAGGAAGAGATTTTACAAATTAGTGAAAGTAATTTTAATTAAATTTAGGAAAATGTGGAGTAACCTTTCGAGTGCCTAGAATCTAGGCTCTATTTATTCTGGCTACAGCCACAAAATAAATACACACTACACTACAGCTGTCTTAGTAAGACATCATTAGGGATATTACATTTAGAGTACCTACTTACCCATTGAAGAAAATGCTTTCCATGCTATCTGTCAAACGGTAGTAATGAATTAGGCCGTTGGGAGCGCTGTTCTCCTGCATCAGCTCCTAACGGAGAAGCCAGATTGCACCAGAGAGTTCGCCATAGTATTCAAGATTCATAATATTCATGTGTTTGAGTGGTTCGATGAAGCAAGTTATATCGGAAACTTAATCGGAAATTTTACAATCCTTTTACTCCCTCGGTAGAAAGATGCCATACGAGACATACTAGTTAGCAATCCTGAAAACCATGTAATTATTGCATTAACCAATACATTTGAATTGTCAGGTTCGTGAATGAAACTTTTGAACTTCCCGGATCAGAATTTGAAGAATGGACACCTACTGACTGGAAGCATTCGCCGAGGTTTTTGGATCTCATCTCAGATCGTGCGTTGAGAAATTGGGGTTCAGATTTGAACGACCTTTGGAAATTTCTCGGCAGAAAGATGAAAGACGACGTCCACCTCAATCCTGACCAGTATTCGATCATCTACGTTCCAAATCCGGTTATTGTGCCGGGAGGAAGGTAATTCACAATGTCTCATTAAGCTTTTTGCTGGTATTAACTTCTCCTTCAAAAACTGTTAGCTAGAAGGGGCTAATCTGTACACCAGTGCACGCACCCCCGTAAATCGATATCTCGAACTAGGATGATTCGAGATTGATGTGCTTGCTTCCTTCAGTTGTTTCCTCTCCGTTTTTTTTTTTTTTTTTTTTTTTTTTTTTTTTTTTTAGAGTTTATGGAACGACGCGTACATCTAGTAAATTGGC
>CM034002.1:5964041-6075755 GCA_019603395.1 Cyrtorhinus lividipennis | reverse complement strand
GCTCAGGCCTAGGATGCGCTCAGTCGACGACTCCGGGCTCAACAAGCGGGACTCGCCTTGTCGGAGTCTCCTGTCCTCCGCGAGGCGGAAAGTGTCTGCTAACCTGAGCTACAGCAACTCCGCCGGCTCCGCCGATAAAGATAAGCCTGAAGTCCACCATCAGAGGACGACGTCGAGTCCGAGTCAGCTCGAAGGGTGCTCCACGCGGGGAAAGGAACGGCTCCTCGGGAACCTCCTCAAGGGCAGCTCCGAGCGGGCCCTCGCCGAGGCCAACCCCATCCACCTCCTCCTCAACAGCCCCGCATACTGGAAAGTGAGTACTATAATACTATAGTCATTCACTCGCCGATTTCAATGAATTTTTTTCTAATACGTATACAGGGTGTTAACCGATAGAGGCAGATTCTACGATTCATTTTCAAGCTAAAAATTGGTTGGCTTAATTTCTAAGTTTTTCGCGGTTTGAGATTTTTATCGTGTTTTTGACCTGACGTCTATGAGATGGCCATAACTCCCTTAATTTACCAGATAACCTCAAATCTGACTACACCGTAGGAAAGAGCGTCAAATTTCCCTTCAGATGGGCCCCTCAATGTCTCGAATAATTGAGACCTGGTATTCACTAAAACAACCCAAAATAGTGAAATAATGAAAACGCAAAACCTTGTCAACAATCAGCCGGGTAAAGGGGATATTCTCTTCTGAGGACTTCCCGCGTTCTTTTTCGTAAAAACTTTCCCAGAAGATCAGCTTCACAACTGTATATTCAAATTTATTTTTTAAATATAATTTAGGGGTAAAAATGACGTTTTAAGTTGACAAAATGAGACATTTTGAGACGGTTTGATATAATGGAAAAATTCGAATTCGGTTGGGCCAAAATGTGTGGAATCCCATTCCGAGATTGAGTGGAAATGGAGAGCCTCGAAATACAATAAAGCATGTGGGAAGAGCGAAACGTTCAGCGAGTGAAGTTGTGGCCATTTAAACACCAGTTGACATAATTATTAGTCAAAAGTATTATAATTACAACTCCAAAATAATCTTCTTAGTAAAAACGCAGCAAATTCTTTCACTGGGGTTGGTTATTCCTCAGACCAGGAGCATGGAAACTCATTCCAATCGATTCAATATCCAAAATTTGTGGAAAACAATACCCCACACGCCTGAATCGTCGAAAATTGGGGAAAACCGTAGGTGTGGGGTGTCACGGACCCATTCCAATCGATTCAGGGTGCTAAATTTAGAGGAAAATGATACCCCACACGCCCAGGTACAAGATATCTCGAAAACAGACATTCGAATGGGTAGATAGGTACCCATTTTGACCCATAACCTCTATAAGTGGGCGCCAATAGTGTCAGGATCCGTCAAAATTTAGTCAATAATTATACCCCGCATGCCATGAACGCCAAAAATCTTGAAAATCCGAAATTTGAAATTCTCGAAATAGACATTTTGACCTCCCCCCTCCCCCCCATTTGGCCCGTTCGGGCCGAAAAGTTTTGAGGACCAGCTAAAACCGTAAACGGGTCTCAGACCAAAATTTCATATTTTTGATATTTTTGGCCATGATTAGTATGATGATCTGATTAGCTAGCTGAGTATCTTTTCGTGACATGTTACTGAATTTTGGACGCTGAATCCAATGAAATGGATCCCAGAACGATTTGGGCTCCCACCGGAAGAAGTTTTGGGTCAAAATGGGTATCTAGTACCCATTTCGAATATGTGTTTTCGAGATTTCTGGCCCCTAGGCTTGTGGGGTGTCATTTTTCACTAAATTTTTGACATTCAATCGCTTCAAATGAGTCTCCATGATCCAAGGTTTTGATCTAGACACCTTGAAACGCCCAGATAAAAATGTTGGGCCAAGTTGGAGAGATTTACTTTTTTCATGAAAACTTAGGTTGATAATTTATTAAATAACCAACCAAAATTCCCCCTTTGGCACAACAGATCGACATATACGTACATCACCCTCCACGCTCATACCGACTCTGAATCCGCTGATCTCCACACAATAAAATAAATCAAAATTATAATTCGAAAGATCGGAAAAAGAAAAAAACATTCGAAGGCGTCGCTTTTATTCACGGCCGCCACCGCACTGGTCTCAGATGGGTTTTTCTATATTTAAAACCCCACTAGGATTCTAATAGGCGAAAGTGTATTTTTACGCCTCACATTGGCGTCACTAATGCCCGTCTCGGTAGGTGGGGTACGTTGTTTCGGGTTGGAAATAGAAGTGAGTGGGAGAAACATAATGAAGAAATAGACGTGATTTTCGATATTGAAACTAAAGTTGCCATTTTGTAGCCAGGTTACGTTTGTGGGAAAACGAACGAAAAATAAATTCATTTTTTGGTTGGTTATTCCTTGAATAGCTTACTTATGTCTTCATGATGAAAGTCAATCTCTTCTATTTGGCTTAAAAAAAAATTTCTGGACGTTTCAAGGCCTCTTTTCAGTCAGATCAGACCTAATTTTGGAAGAGTTGGGGTCATAATGTGTTTTTTGAAAAGGGATTTTCGATATTTTCGGCGATCTAGGCGTGTGGGGTATCATTTTCGACTCAATTTAGCACGCTGAATCCAATGAAACGGGTTACGGAATTATTGGAGCCCACTGGAAGAGGTTATGGGTCAAATTGGGTATATATTACCCATTTTGAATATGTGTTTTTGAGATTTCTGGAACCTAGGCGTGTGGGGTATCATTTTTCACAACAGTTTGGACCCCGAATCGATGGAAATAGGTCCGGGACACGCCATTCGCACTGTTTTCCTCGTTTTAGACGATTTAGGGGAATCATTTTTCACCAAATTTGGATGCTGAATTGATTGGAATGAGTCTCCTCCTAGTCCGAGAAATACCCAACCCCTGGGAAAGACTTTGCTGCGCTTCTCAAAATAAATCAAACTGTCGAAATAAAAAAATAAAAATAAATCAATACCCTCTTCAAATAAGAATTTAGGAGCTTCGTAAGGGGTGATATGGAATTTTAGAGAGCAGGATGTAGAGGAAATCGAAGAACAGGCGTTTTATCAACATTTAAACATAATTTGTTAGTATAAATTCAATGCTCAATCGAATATTAGTCTGAATTAATATTGTCTACCAGAGTTTTATAATCATTACCCTATAAAACCAAGGCAGTATCGTCCGCAAAAGCAAATACTCGGCCATGTACATTCATTTTTGGCACCTAGGCGTGTGGGGTATTATTTTCCACTAAATTTTGGACGCCGAATCGATTGGAATGAGTCTGGGACACTCCACACTAACTGTTTTCCTCCATTTTTTCCTGGTTCGAGGAATAACCAACCCCCGTGAAAGAAAGTTGTCCAAAAAATCCTTGGCCGGTGTTTCTCCTTCCTGAAAATTCTGTTGACTGCCCATGGTTCTAAGTAAGATCGTACGCTATTTCTTAATGCGCGGTTTGGTCCCAGTCGTTGTTTACTCATATGGTGTCTTATTTTGTTGTAATTGGACTGAGAAAATTCAACACTGGAAGGGGTTGCTGTGCTGCTGTGCTGTCCTTGGCTGCCCAAGTCGCAATCTGCCCAGTTTTCCAGTTGTTTGTCACTGCCTTCTTCTTACAGGGTCCGCCAACGAAGTAGGACTTTTTGAAATGGGTAGTACTCAGCGTGGGGAACTCTGTGTAAAGTAAAGTAAAGTAAAGTAAACAAGGACTTTTACCTTGGATTTTCGTCCGACTACCTTGGTCAGGTGTCGCGGACGTCGTCAGCGTCCTCAAAGAGGATCGTAAATTGATCTGACGATTTCGCTCTGGCTACTTATTGCCTCACCCCTTAAGTGAAGAGGACGAATATGAGGGTCAAGACAAACAAGTTGCTCTAGCCAGGATTCGAACCCTGGCCGCTCGGAGTACCACACCAATCCTTCGTCTATTCCACTAGACTACCGAGCGCCCTAACCCCGAGACGCCAGAGTGGGGAACTCTGTGAGGGGTGGGGTTGGGACCATCGTATTCACAATGAAGGGAAGTTTTTTTAGGTTAGTTGCAAAGATGGTTTGGACGATGCCACAAGTGTTTTCGCGGTAAGTCGGTTTTTAGTGAACGGTGAGTCGATAATTCAAACACAGAGATTTCCGTCGAGAGTATGCAATTTCTCCACGCGGAGCTATCCCAACTCGTAATGTAATCCTAAGGTGGGTTGAAAACTTCAGGGAAACGGGCAGTGTTACGAAAAAAAGGAGGGGAGGAGATCGAACAGCGCAAACTCCAGAGAACGTTGAGCGCGTGAGAGTTGCTGCCCTCCTGAGCCCACACTGTTCCGTCCAACTTCGTGCAGCAAATTTGAACCTCTCACAATCAACTGTTCGTCGAATATTGAAAGTCAATCTACACTTTCATCCCTATAAGTTGGTGATTTGTCAGCAATCATTGCCGGCGGATTATAACGAGCATAAGATGTTTTGTGAGGATGATGTCTGTGGTTGGACAAACGAAAATGTCGTTCTTTTCACTAGCGATGAGGGCACATTTCCTCTTGGATGGGTTTGTTCAACAAACAAAACTTCAGGTATTGGGGGCCTGAAAATCCAGAGAGACTCACGAAAGACCTCTACACAGCCCTCGTGTTACAGTGTGGTGTGCTGTTGGAAGAGAGCTGTCATCGGACCTTACTTTTCTAGGAAAATGGAGTGACTGTAACTGTGAACTCTGAGCGTTATCTGGCCATGTTGAACAATTTTTTCTTCCACAAACTCCGAGTAGACGTATCCCATTAAGGCATGTTTGGTTTCAGCAAGATGGAGGAACTTGCCATACTGGCAAATGCCATGATGACCTTCCTTCGCCAAAAATTTAACGGCGACTCATTTCTTCGGCGCGGTGGACGTTCCCTGGCCCCCCCGGTCCCCTGACCTACCCCCTGTGATTTTTTTTTGTGGGGATACCTAAAGGAAGAGTCTACAAGATAAGCCGAGGACCCTGAACGATTGAAGGAGGCTATCACCACGGAAATCAGCCGCATCCCACGAGAAATGCTGGACAGCGTATCAGGAGCTTCACCGAAAGACTCGATAAATGCATTCAAGCTGATGGGCATCACATGCTCGACGTCGTCTTCAAAAATTGAACATTACCAGAAAATTCCACTTCTTGTGAACAGTTAAAAAAAATATATATATATTCTATCTTGAGAAATAACCGAGTTATGATTTTTTTAAATCCATCCTACTTCGTTGGCGGACCCTGTACCTTTCTGACCCCCCCCCCCCCTCACTCCCGGTTACTTTTGTTTGTATTCTGGTACTCAGGGTTACCTAGTTTACCTTTTCTCTATCTACGCCCTGCTGAATGAAGGGACAATCGTTCCTGCCTTTCTGGCAGCATTCGTCTCCTTGCTGCTTGCATAACCCACGAGGTGAACTCTCCCTAATAAATGTGACTCATTTCCTTAAATTGGGGTGAGGATACATTGGACACTTTTACTTCTGTTCCACATTGTTGAAGATGATTCCTTGTCTCAACTGTCCCATTTTATCGTGATACAGTATTATTATCTTCTATGCAATCAGCATTTAGCCTAACCTAACCTTTTTCCATGTTTATCAAAACAACAATGCCATTGCCGTTCAGCTGTCATTACAAAAATTGTATCGATATCAGTTCCTAATCATCACAACATTACACTTCACACATCTGCATGAATGAAATCTCTTGTACCTAAGTGGTTTTCCCAACGACATACCATTGCTTGAGCTGATATTTGTTACCGAGGCTGCAAATTCATGCAGGAAAAATGCTGTAAATAAAATTATAAAATCTATAATAAAAATATGAATTATTATTTGTCTGCCAAGTGTTGCAGAGGGTGTAGGAATCGAATAGTTATTAAAATAGCTAGGAATCTAGCGTTGAATAAGATAGGCGATATATTATCAGTGTACAGTATTGTATCAGCATCAGTATTAAGTACGTATCGCCATTACATCACCATTCCCGCAACATGTGCTTGGTCGTGTTCAAAGTGAACGTTGCATCGATTTTTCGACGAAAAGCTCACAAATCCTCCGAGCGATAAGAGCTTCGAGTTACGCGATCGACTCAGGAATATTACTACGACGAAGAGTGTAATTTTTGGCAGGTTCGCTCGATGGGAAATATGTTCTCAAGGATCTGGCAGAGTTAGCCACCTTTTGATTGCGAGTAAAACACCACACGGCCAAAGGCTGACCTAGTGCAGGCGGCGAGGAAAACATTTTGGTCTGTTTTTACGAGTCACAGGCGCCTTGGAGCCCACTGGTTTGATTTTAACTTTGGATATCTCCTCTTCCTCGTCCGAGGCCTTCGGGAGACCATCCACCCAGAAACTGAAACAATCGAAATAATGTCTCTTCAATATTGAGAATGTAGGGATGTTGCTGCATCGTAATGCCATTGAAATGACATATTATTACAGGGACACAATTCCAGGACATATTTTATCTATAGAAAAGGCAGAAAATGGTAACTCACTGCTCTAAATCGCTTGAATGGAATTCTATAAAAACGTCATATTCTTTAGTGAAGTGACAAAATTGAGCTTGGAAAATGCAGAGGAGGAGAGACACATCACGCTCTGGGCATGGTTGCATAGACAGCCAAGACTACTACATGATTGGCAGGCTAATCACAATTACATTAGGTAGGTATGAGAGGAAAGTGGTCACTATTGGCAGCTCAACAGGCCCTTTAGGGTTGCGGGTACAACGTCTTTAATGGCATATTGATCGTAAGGGTCGCTAAGCTGTTGAAGAGAAAATCAAAAAGGTGTATTTGATGGAGGTAGCTGAGGTTTTAGCCAGCGTTTCTGACAATTTATTTGTCTATCGTCAGGGCATGAAACGAATGGTGTTTTTGTTGTGGGCTTCAAAAAAGCGTCAACAAAGTCACATTTTGTCCATATCACCAGTTTACTTCAGCGTTCCAGCCTGAAGTCATGCTGCTCTCCTGGACACCGTTCGTTTCATGCCCTGACGATAGACAAATAAATCGTGAGAAACGTCAGCTAAATCTGGATATTCTTGACCAAACCTCAACATCCCATCAAATATAAGCTAATGAAGACGTTGTACTCGCAACCCTAAAGAGCTGACAGTAGTGAGTGACCACTCACCTCCTAATGTAATTGTGATCAGCTTGCCAATCAGGTGGTAGTCAAGGTCTAGTTGAAGGGCTTCGAGAATGCTTCAACAAAGTCACATTTGTCTTGAAGCCATTCAATACACATCCTCCAGTTAACTTCGCCGTTCCAGCCTGATGGCCTACAACTCTCATGACCAAACCTCAACAGTCCCCCATCACTTAACTCATCTATGGCCAACAACTCACCACTCTCAACAAAAAAGCATGGGAGAAAAAAGGGATGAGAGATGAGGCTGGTTTAAGGAGAGAGCAAATGGGCTAAGGTTGAGTGAAAAATCGCCCATACAAAGGCCCTGAGCTGAAGGGCACGAAAATCGGGCCTTTATGGATCAAATCAATACTTATACAAACACAAGGGGCCCTTGTACAACCATATTGCAAAATTTGTTGACTGAATCTACAATATCATTCGCTCCGAGTAAGTAAACACGTAAATAATAAAATCCGTTTGTCATCCAACCTTAGACGATTTGAAATAAATGGGCGCGGAAAGTCAAGTTGGGATGTTACGACGCGGAGGTTGAGGAGCTGCAAGGGCCCTAAATATAGCGCCAGAGGTTGCCTCCTCCTCGTGATCCCACGTCTTCTTTCTCTTTCTCTATTTCTTCGACCCCAAAAGCGCATGAATCTGGAACCAGGTCTCGACCCGATAGCCTGGATTTAAAGCGAAATCACCGCGGAGATGTGACTCAGACGAGATGACTCGCACTGGTGGGTGTAGTGGACCAATGTGGTGGGCAGACGGTCATTATTTTACTATAGAAACAGTTTGGAAGCAAAAGGGATGAATTAGTACTGTTGAACATGAGTGGAGATGTCTTCCATCTGCCTTGCATATCTGCATATGCCATTCATCCAAGCATTTGGAAGTATAGAAACAGTTTGGAGCAAAAGGGATGAATCAGTACTGTTGAACATGAGAGGAGATGTCCTCCATCTGCCTTGCATATCTGCATATGCCATTCATCCAAGCATTTGGAAGTATAGAAACAGTTTGGAGCAAAAGGGATGAATCAGTATTGTTGAACATGAGTGGAGATGTCTTCCATCTGCCATGCATGTCTGCATATGCCATTTATCCAAGCATTTTGGAAGTATAGAAACAGTTTGGAAGCAAAAGGGATGAATTAGTACTGTTGAACATGAGTGGAGATGTCTTCCATCTGCCATGCATGTCTGCATATGCCATTTATCCAAGCATTTTGGAAGTATAGAAACAGTTTGGAAGCAAAAGGGATGAATTAGTACTGTTGAACATGAGTGGAGATGTCTTCCATCTGCCATGCATGTCTGCATATGCCATTCATCCAAGCATTTGGAAGTATAGAAACAGTTTGGAAGCAAAAGGGATGAATTAGTACTGTTGAACATGAGTGGAGATGTCTTCCATCTGCCATGCATGTCTGCATATGCCATTCATCCAAGCATTTGGAAGTATAGAAACAGTTTGGAGCAAAAGGGATGAATCAGTATTGTTGAACATAAGTGGAGATGTCTTCCATCTGCCATGCATGTCTGCATATGCCATTTATCCAAGCATTTTGGAAGTATAGAAACAGTTTGGAAGCAAAAGGGATGAATTAGTACTGTTGAACATGAGTGGAGATGTCTTCCATCTGCCTTGCATATCTGCATATGCCATTCATCCAAGCATTTGGAAGTATAGAAACAGTTTGGAAGCAAGTGGGATGAATCAGTACTGTTGAACATGAGTAGAGATGTCTTCCATCTGCCATGCATGTCTGGATATGCCATTCATCCAAGCATTTTGGAAGTATAGAAACAGTTTGGAAGCAAAAGGGACGAATTAGTGCGGTTGAACATGAGTGGAGATGTCTTCCATCTGCCATGCATGTTTGCATATGCCATTTATCCAAGCATTTTGGAAGTATAGAAACAGTTTGGAAGCAAAAGGGATGAATCAGTACTGTTGAACATGACTGGAGATGTCTTCCATCTGCCTTGCATGTCTGCATATGCCATTCATCGAAGCATTTGGAAGTATAGAAACAGTTTGGAAGCAAAAGGGATGAATCAGTACTGTTGAACATGACTGGAGATGTCTTCCATCTGCCTTGCATGTCTGCATATGCCATTCATCGAAGCATTTGGAAGTATAGAAACAGTTTGGAAGCAAAAGGGACGAATTAGTACTGTTGAACATGAGTGAAGATGTCTTCCATCTGCCATGCATGTCTGCATATGCCATTCATCCAAGCATTTTGGAAGTATAGAAACAGTTTGGAAGCAAAAGGGATGAATCAGTACTGTTGAACATGAGTAGAGATGTCTTCCATCTGCCATGCATATCTGCATATGCCATTTATCCAAGCATTTGGAAGTATAGAAACAGTTTGGAGCAAAAGGGATGAATCAGTATTGTTGAACATGAGTGGAGATGTCTTCCATCTGCCTTGCATGTCTGCATATGCCATTCATCCAAGCATTTTGGAAATATAGAAACAGTTTGGAAGCAAAAGGGATGAATCAGTACTGTTGAACATGAGTGGAGATGTCTTCCATCTGCCATGCATGTCTGCATATGCCATTCATCCAAGCATTTTGGAAGTATGCCTTCAAATTTCCACATCTGATGAGCATGAATAGGAACCCTCCATATATACTCAACATGGATGGGATCATCAAGAAAATGTTGAGCAGTCCCCAGGCACAAATGCTAATTCTATGTGCAACCACACATTAATTTTTGAACTAAATCAATTTCAGCAAACAGTTCAATTTCCTAGCCACATCTGGCACTAATAGATAATATTACACCAATACAGAGCTAAGCTTGGGAAATAAATGTCTCCACAGGATACAGGAAACACCGCAATGATTCCCCCATACTTGAAAAATTTTGTGTGAAGTGGCTACTTTTGTAAAGATACGGGATTTGGTCTTTTGGGTATCTAAAACCCATTTTGAATATGTATTTCTGTAACCTAGGTGTGTGGGATATCATTTTCCACTAAATTTTGGATCCTGAATCGATTGGGATGGGTCTGAGACCCGCCACACCCACCTTTTTCCCCATTTCTCCCATGTTGATGAAATGAGTCTCCATGCGCCTGGTCCGAGGAATAACCAACCCGTGTGTAAGAATTTGCAGCGTTTTTGTATAAGTACAGTAAGCCCGATTTTCGTTCTCTTCAGCTTTCTCACTCAGCCTTTAGTCAATTTGTTCTCTCCTTAAACCAGCCTCATCTCACCAATATCCACACTAGCCATTTTTTGCTTAGAGTACGTCAAGATGATATTCCCCTGCTAATTACTTCCTCTGCCGCTTCTGATGAACTTGTCATATCTGCCGGTTAGCTGCAACAAGAACCGAGATGAAACTGTTGCAGTGTATTTACTGGGTAGTTAATTATTTCATGTGCAACGTCTTTGTGCTTGTGCAGGGATAGAATTGCAAAGAGAACATGAAGAAGGCCTTGCTTTCCCTCTATTCTACTATAGGCAGTAGCACTCCGTTGTGCTGATTTATGATACTATTTCGTAACTTAACATAAGCTGCATGAGTATGAATTCGTCTTTAGTGTGGAGGAGTTGCAAGGGTGAATTGTTTCCAATATGAATGAATAATGGGAACAGGTCCTTTTCCGGGTTGAGTGCGCGTTTTAGGCGTTTACATTTTTATGCTGTTTATCTTTGGTTCGACCGCATTAGTGAGGGAGGTGTGGAGCCATTAGTGAGATAATAGTTCAAGGAATTCCTTGAAGCTCCACTGGTCGTCTCTCAATACCCGATTAAGCGTCTTGTTACGATATTAGTCACTCAAATGGCACTGAACCCGTTACCGACCATGACCCAAACGAAATACGGAAGTTGTCAGCCACAATGGGTGTCATTAGCAGGGACATGTCAATCAATGGCTCCGAGCAGGATCTTCAGAAGACTGCTAAGCCCAAAATGTGTAAATATGGTGTAGGAGGCCGCCACGAGACCACTCAAGAATAAACTGCTTTTATTATGAATTCAGGCCTCAAGAATTTATTAGTGGAGAGTTCTTTCTACCATCTCTAGCTCCAAATTCTCGAAAATCAGCCCTTTTTGAAGCGTTTTGGTTGGTTATTCCTTGAATAATCAACCTATGTTTTCACAATAATAATCAACCTCTCCGATTCGGCTCAAAATTTTTTTCTGGACGTTTCATGATGTCCTGATCAAAAAAGGTCAATGTCCGTCCGCCGTACGCCGTCCGCCGTACGCCGTCCATTGTCCACGCCGTTTTTGGTAGTAGAAAATTTTCTAAAAATCTGAAATTTGGGTCAGGGGTCTGTTCCCGGCCGAGACGGATCCTCGAAACTTTTCAGCCCGATCGGACCAAATGGGGGGGGGGGGGGGGGGTCAAAATGTGTTTTTTGAAAAATGTATTTTCGAGATTTTGGGCGATTTAGGCGAGTGGGGTGTCATTTTCCACTGAATTTTGGACGCTGAATCCAATAAAATGGGTCCCAGAACAATTGGCACCCACTGGAAGAAGTAATGGGTCAAATTGGGTATTTATTACCCATTTTGAATATGTGTTTTCGGGATTCCTGCTACCTAGGCGAGTAGGGTGTCATTTTCCACTAAAGTTTGGACGCTGAATTTAATAAAATGGGTCCCAGAACAATTGGCACCCACTGGAAGAGGTTATGGGTGAAAATGGATATTTATTACCCAATTTGATTATGTGTTTTCGGGATTTCTGCTACCTAGGCGTGTGGGGTATCATTTTCCACTATATATTGGACGCTGAATTCAATGATGTGTGTCCCAGAACGATTGGCACCCACCGGAAGAAGTTATGGGTCAAAATGGGTATGTATCCACCCATTTTGTATGTGTCAGGATTTCTGGTGCCTAGGCGTGTGGGGTATCATATTCCACTAAATTTTGGACCCTGAATCGATTGGAATGGGTCTGGGACCCGCTACACCCACTGTTTCCCCCATTCGAGGAATAACCAACCCGTGTGTAAGAATTTGCAGATTTTTTTTTTTACCTAGGCGTGTGGGGTATCATTTTTCTCTAAATTTTGGACTGAATCGATTGGAATGAGTCTCCATGCTGGTCCGAGGAATAACCAACCCTGTGAATGAATTTGCAGAGTTTTGGTTCGTTTTGGCCGAGGTGGGGGAGGAGAAGGTGCCCAGAAGCTTCGCCATGTCCCCTTTACCCCTTCAAAAGGGGACGGAATCGATTCGAAGCCTCGTGAAGCCCAACTCCGCCGTCACGGCGAAATCTTCCCCGAGGAGATTGTCGGGAGGGGAACCGCAAGACACGAGCCGCCTTCTCCGAGTTGGGGTAGATCGGGGAAAACGGGGCACCTGTTCACCCACCTCCGCCTCCCCGTTTTCCCCCCCGAATTCAACGTGCGTTCCCGTCCCCCCGCGATTTCCCCTTTAGGCGACTGACGAACGGAAAACTCCTTCTTTTCCCTCGTCATGACAACCACGCCTGCGTCCTGGTCCCCCAGGGTACATTCACACTTCAGTTGCGGCTGTTACGTCGTGGTCCTCGCCTTCTCTCATGCCCCATTTGGTTGACAGCTCTCGTTATTGTTTTCCCCGCAGTCAGAGTTTCCCTATTCACTAACTCTCCGCCGTACTTGCACCAACGTCCAAGGGTTGAGCATGGGTTAGAGCTCGCCCTATCGCAAACTACTTCTGAGTTCGATCACTTCCATCTGCTCTCCTCTAAATTGACACATGACGTTCGCTAACCGATAACTGGAATAGGTATCTTAACCGTTCTCCAAGTAAGTTCCAACTTGAACCCAAAAACGCTCTTCACTTTTATTCATACTTCCAAAACAATCGCAAATTATGTCTCTCTTTCAAACATTCTGGTTTCACTATCCGCTCATTTCATTCTTTTCGAATTATCGCGACAAAAGATAATTTGATCGCTGGCTAACTCTGCGGATGTTCTGAGTTACATCGAATTACATTGAGGTGCCCGACGAGGCGAAAAATAAAAACCTGTTGCTTCCGGCCCTCGCGTTACGATTCCATTGACCCAGCGATCGTACGTTCAAATGATTAAAGAGGAATTTATTGCAACTTATATTGCTCGAGAAAAGGACATATTCCGACATGGATATAAGTTCAACACAATACAATGCCCAATCCCCCGTGTGGAGCGTCATTAGCGTCCAAAATTACGAGTTTTGGTTGGTCATTCCTTGAATATTACAGAAAGTCAACGTCTCTGATTCGGCCCAAACATTTTTTTCTGGGCGTTTCAAGGTGTCTAGATCAAAATAAGCAAATGTCCGTCGAATTTGGTAGTAGAAAATTTTCTCAAAATCTGAAATTTGGGTCAGGGGTCTGTTCCCGGCCGAGACGTTTTCTATTAATTTTTGGACGCTGAATCGATTAGAATGTTTTTCTAAAATGTTGAATTTCGGACTTCTGAACCTAATTCATTACTTTATTCTGAGGCAGTCAGTAGTCATACACAGCTGTGTTAGATAACTAATACAAACAAATTCAGATGAATGAATTTTGAAAAAAATCGTTTCTCTGTTTTGCGAAATCCCCTCTGAGGTTATGTTAAAAAATCAACACCGGTCGGTCGTGCGGGTTCGGTCGTAAAACTGGAAACAGCCGAATCGTTTTCCGTTTTGTCTCAGCGCTTGTGGTTTTGGCGTGAATTATATCGACTTTGCTGAGGTATCCTGCTGACTCATTTGCAGGTTCTTGTACCAATTCAAGCCTCCAAAAGCCTACATTTAAGGCCATCACCCTGGAATACACATGCCAGTGGGCTAATGGTAGGTCTGTGTTCCAAAAGGAGTGCATTGACACAGACCGAACTTCCTGTATAATTTCAGATATATTTTTCCTTCCTATTGACAATGAAGATTTGTAAAAAATATTAGGTCTACTCAAAATATGTAACCCAAGTTTGTTGAAAAATATCCACAAATTTACATGAGGTCTAATCTAACTTATATCAAATTCTCCAGAGGATAGGGACGGTGGCAAAAACTATTCACACAAATAATGATTTATGAACATAAAGTTTAGGTTGGTTAATGGGTCAAAATCGACCTATTTTGAATCTGGATTTCGAGATTCTTTCATCTAAATTTTTGCAAAAAGCCTGAAAAAATTGAAACGTATGTATCACTTATGTTAAAATTGCCGAAAATATCTAGAGGTTTTATCAATTTTTTTTCACGCATGGGAAAAGAGAAATTTGGGACACAGGAAATCTTTTTACAAAATAAACTAGTTACCTACATTTAAAAAAAAAATGGGTTTCTGGATGCCTTTTTAGTTTTATGTCGAAACTAGTTTATAATCGAGCTCAATTAGTATTCCATTAGAGCAATTATTCATAAATTCTCAGCACGAAGATCAAATTACTGTCGTTTGGTACTCGACTTTCGTGATGGAGCAATTCGTTTTAATTGAATTGCCTTTCCCTACTTTAAACCAGATGAGATAATTACTATTATGGGCAGGTACGTCCAAATGCGTGTATAATTCACCCGTTAACTAGTTTTCCGTTCGTTTCTTCGCGTATATTTTTTATTTGTGGTTGATTAATCCTATTTATCTGACATCAATCAGTAGGGATTCATCTAAATGCTTCATTTTATCTAGAGAATTACTAACTCTATAATGGCTCTTATTGTTACACCTTCATCTGACACCGTAGGGTTGGAGTGACCTCAAATCCCATTTTTCACGCGATTTATCGATTAATCGACCCAAAATATTCCATTTTTAACTCTTTTAGTACTCGACGAGCGTCTTCTGGACGATAAAACGGATTAGGAAAACCCATGTTGCCTATAAATACGCGTTGACTTGCTGACTAGGAAATAATGGACACCTGATAACTATACATTGGGGCACGTTGACCCCAAAGCTGGTTCTTTGTCATTTTTCAGGTAGGTAGAACAGGCCTGAGGATCAGGTGGGCATTGCTGGGGGGGGGGGGGGGGGGGATGGGAAGCATTTTGGAGGGGGAGAAGAGTGACTATGATTGTCTCTGAAACCTCTGAAACTCTTCAGGGTTTACACTTTGGGGTCCTCTTGACCCCATGTCATTCAGAATCATAGGATTCTTCTTCTCATTTAACTCAGCTTTATCGAAAGTGTGAGCGTATTTCAAGTATGGAGTTTGTAGCTCATTTTTCAACAAGTATGTCCTTGATTACCAAAAATACCGATTTCAGATACACAAAATAAGCTTGCAAATCACAGCTGTTGGCTATTCCTCGCACCAAGAGCATGGAGAATCATTCCAATCGATTCAGCGCCCATAAATTAGAGGAAAACGATACCACTCACGCCCAAATCATCGAAAATGTCGTAGATGGAGAAAATGGGAAAAACAATGGTTGTGACGGGTACCGGACCCATTCTAATCGATTCAGTGTTCAACATTTAGCGGAAAATGATACGCCTAAGTACCGGAAATCCCTAAAACACACATAACCTCTTCCAGTGGGCGTCAATCGATCTGGGATCCGTCCCATTGGATTCAGCGTCCAAAATCTGGTGGAAAATGACACCCCACACAACTAAATCGACAAAAATGTCAAAAATCCATTTTTCAAAATACACTTTTTGACCTCCCTCCCCTATTCGGTCCGATCGGGCTGAAATGTCTCGAGGCCCAATTAAGAAGGACCAACCTCAGGATGCTAAACCGAATTTTTAGATTAAATTTTTCTTCTACCAACATCGGCGTGGACGGCGGCTTGTTTTACTGGCTGAAAGTCGTACTGGGCAGAGTAGTGGGTGGCTTACTTGGAGAGGTGCTGGGTGGATTGGTGGATGGAATACTGGGAGGTATACTGGGTGATGTAGTGGGTGGCTTACTTGTAGGGGTGCTGGGTAGTGTACTGGGAGGTGTTTTGGGCTGTGTGGTAGGTTGCTTTATACTAGGAGGTGTACTTGGTGGCGTTATGGGTGGTGTAGTGGAAGGGATACTGGTAGGCACACTGAATGGAGTGCTGGGAGGTTGACTGGGTGGTAAGCTGGGTGGATTGGTTGGTGGCGTGATTGATGTGCTGGGTGACATGCTGGGAGGGGTATGGGGTGGAGTGGCAGGTGGCTTACTGGGTGGGGTGCTTGGAAGTGTGCTGGGTGGCGTGCTGGAAGGGGTGTTGGGTGGCGTACTAGGAGCCCGGGTAGCTTCTGTGGTTGGTGTTGGGAGTTTGCTCGGAGGCGTCCATGGGGAGCTCGTTGAAGGTCTTCCAGTAGAGAGTGGCTGACAATCCTTTATACTCCCACACAGTATCAGAGAATTCCATTTTTTCCATAGGTTGATTACTCAAGGAGTAACAAACCAAAAGGCGTTGGGGGCCAGTGGAGTTAGGTTATTCTGGGGTAACCCAACTGTTGTAAAAACTTCCTTTTTTAGCGTTTTAGTTTCATAGAGATTGTCCGAATTCGTATTCAGTGGTTCATGTGCGCCATTCTACTGAAAATTCGTTGCTTGAGGGAAAACCAGTTCCCATATTCGTCTCTAGAAACTATGACAGGACTGAACCTGTGTGTCGCGCTATCTAACGGTGTCGATCGGAGGAGGAAATGGAGTTTGTGGTTCGTCCTCTCGAGGAAAAAGCGGCAGTTTTTTTGACGTGGCCCTTTTCATCGTGACCTCCCGCACTGGGGTGGTCGAAGGCCGGTGAGTGATATCATCTCACGTTGACCACAATTTCTACGATGTTTTCTCTCGTACGCGCTCTGACAGTTGCGAGTATCCTTTTATGCTGACAACTTTTTCTAAAGAGCCGCACGAAGTTGAGGGGCCGGATGTACTTGATACTTTCGTCGACCTCTTCGAAAAATGAGCTCAATTGGCACTTTTTTTCAACATTTATGGGGAGGGGGGGGGGGCTTCCATCTTCTATTTCTCAGGAGAATGAAGGGAGGAAGTACGGCCTAGCTCCTAAAAACTGGGCTAATCTTCCTAGTTCCTGGACTTACTAATGATACAGGATGTCTCAAAAAAATTGTACTCACACTACGAATGACGAGAAATCCTTTATTTATGAACATACAGCGAAATGGAATAGCTTCGAATACAGAAGACAAATGTGATTAAGGAATCATGTTCGCAAATGTTCAAATTGATGATCATTAGTGTCCAGACAACGCCGATAATGCGCACCAAGGGATTCGCAAACGTCACGAAACAGGTCATTAGGAATATCGCGACATTTTCTTTCAATTTCCATTTTCAATGCATCGATTGTTCTTGGTTTGGTGCGATAAATTTTGTCTTTGAGATATCCCAATCCATGTGTCTGGAAATGCTGCATCGAGGTGAGCTCGTACATCGCGATGATAGTGGGGAGGTGCTCCATCTTGCTGAAAGTAAATTCGTCATCACCAAACATCTCAGAAATTTGTGAACCAACAAACTCCTGAAGCAAGTAAAGGTAGCTCTCACCAGTTCCGTTAATGAAATCCTCGGACCAGGCGTATGGACATTCATTTCTTCAACATGGGTGAAACAGTGGGTGTGGCAGGTCCCGGACCCATTCCAATCGATTCAGCGTCCAAAATTTAGTGGAAAATGATACCCCACACGCCTAGGTACCAGAAATCTCGAAAACACACTGTAAGCCCCCAGGCTTACTGCCTCTAGAAAACCAGAAGGGAGGGAGCATGCGCCAGGATGCGCCCGCAGCTCCTGCCTGGACGTTGTATTTGGAGAGAGCTCCAGCGCGCACTCGTTGCCAAGGCGCCCAATGGGGCAGTTGTCGCTGAGGCGCCCAACATGTCGGAGTCATATTTTGTAACCCTGTCGTGCAAGTGCATCTTATGTTCATCCTTGGTATCCCTAGTTGCTCAGTCGTAAGGCTTGGACTTACATCCCGTATCCTCTCGCTAGGTCCCTTCCAAATTCTCTGAAGAAACCCGAATTAAATTATAGTAAATTCAAACACATTTTAATTCGAGAGAGGCTTACAACACATACAACCTCGGACCAGGCGCATCGAGACTCATTTTATTGCACAGGGTGAACATTCTGTGTAGTTGTTGTCTATTATACTCGTACATTGTCGGGTAGGGAAAGGTTATTGTATGAATGATACCGGTATCGATATCAGAGATTACTTGTATCCACTTGTACGGTTACAAAAATATTAGATACGTAACAGAGATGGGCGATAAATCGATTAAAGAATACTAAGGCGAATAAAATGACGATTGATAAAATAGTTGTAAAATCGAATAATGTAATGTAATGTAATCGAATAATCGAATAATGAAAGTAATCGATTGTATTTGTATCCCGCATGACGATTACTCTTCGCGATTTCTTTTTAATCATCAATAGTAATCAAACACAATTGTATTGGTACTTATGTATTATACCGACCACACCTAAGTATCGACATTAAAGTATTTATGTATTATACCGACTACACCAAAGTATCGATATTAAAGTATCGATTTCTGTTCACTCCTAACATAACCTTATCCAGTGAGTGCTTGCTAGTGAAAGTGCAACGTGCTTTGTTTATAAATTGTCTCGTTTCGTTTCGTTTAAAATTCGTTTATTTTGGAATTCGTGTTGTGCTTTGACTGTAATAAATTAGTGATGAGTGATGTTATGAGAATTTGGGATTTGCCCAGAAGTGAGGAGGATGCGATTCGTTTTTTACAAGATCATGACTTATTGCCTAAATTAAAAATATGCTTGAATGGGCATGACATGACAAATAATCCTTGTAGTTCTGTAATTAAAGAGTTGTTTTTCATGATATAATGTTCGTTTCTATAGAGTTCCTTATTGGGTGTGGTCGGTATAATACATAAGTACTTTAATGTCGATACTTTGGTGTGGTCGGTATAATACATAAGTACCATTGTATTTTTCTAAATAGTTTCTAAATTGTTGTTTCTAAATCTTAACATTATCAAACGTTTGAGTTTTTTTAGACATCCAAAACAACAGTTATTTGCTTTTTTTAATAAAAAAATAAAATTATACGTAGAGAAAGGACATTCTCATTTACAGTCCTAAATTCTATTCAGGCTGATCCCCCTCATCCTGTGTTTTCATGGGCGTAAAATGAGGTTTTTCGAGAACTTGAGCGTATGATCATGTGGAGCATCGTTTTCCATGTAATTTTGGTCACTAAATCGATTGAAATGTGTCCCATACCAGTTAGAACGCACATCTGCGTAAGAGATTTCCTTTTTTTTTTCTCTTTCCAGGGATAAAAAATAGAAAAATAGTCATAAATTCAAATTTTTCTGATTTTGGAGGTCAGAGGTCAAACATGATGACCCTGTGATATAATTGGTTATGGGTCAAAATTGGTACCTATCTACCTAAAAAGTCAAACACAAAGTAATCGTTATTTGTTATTCGTATCGTAAGTGGACACCAATTAATCGTTGATAATGGTTGCTTTGAAATTAATAGTGTAAAAGTGATCAATAATCACGAATACTGTTGTAATTATTTATCATTCCACCCCACGAATAGATTTTGCTTCAAAAGTAATCGTGATTGACGATTATGGTTGTATTCGTTAATAAATTAACGCCCATCTAATACGTAGTATGGATCGTCATTATAGTAGGCGAATTGAGGAGCCTCTAAATGTTGATTTTTTTTTCAAAAGAAAAGCAGTATTATGGACTAATATTGTAGTTACGATATTCCGGTTCGATTTGAGCGGTCCGAAATACGTCAATTTAACAATAATAATTTATAGACTTCAACAAAATATTTTCAGTTTGCTCTCTGTTGGTATAATAATGTGAAAAGAGGAAGATGAGAATGGAGTGAGGCTTGATAATAATGTTTACCATTTGCATGTTGACGGTATCGAATTTCAGTGTGAATCGATTATATGAATGAAGTGTTTGAAATGAAAAATGAATCGCGAAACGTGAAACCAGAATGTTTACTTGACTTTTTACGCTAATGCGACACGACCTGCGGTCAGAGCGATCACATTTCCCAACTTGGCCTTATTAACGATTTTTCAGTTGTAAAGAGCTCCCATCTTCGCGGGAGAAAAAAACAACAAATACGTTAAGGACGCAAAAAACCGACTAAAAACAAGGGCCAACACATGAGTAACTCTGGCTCGACACCGCAAAAAGAAGGCCAGACGAGACTTAGGCTCAGCGAACCGACGCTTAAAATTAACTTCACGTCAACACAGAGCGCCGGTCCGGTCAACTCGTCGACGGCCGAGGCTCTCAACCCGGCTGTCTTTCTTCCTTTGGTAGGTGGTTTATTTCATAGAAAATGTTTCCTGTCTGAAGGTTAAATTGAGACGGAGGCGTTCAAGAACACTCCATTCGACTAGGGGCGTCGAGAAATGTTAGTGACGTGAGTGGTGCAGCTATCCCGTCAGTTGGTTAGATCCAAAATGTATTGCATTTTTCAAGTATGCTCAATTAGGGCAACCAAAACGCGCTGCTTCTCTCCCCTACTACCCTTCACCGTATCCGCTCTTCGTCACGGCACCATACAATAAGTTGCCGTCCTTAAGGGCGAATATTCAGCAAAAATTGGCAACCAACGTACAAAAGTAGTACACGATTGGCATGTGGCTGCCCAGACACTGATTTGTATTCAGAATGGTGGTGTGCCATCAGGTCCCAACACCTTAGAAATTTCCAACACTTCTAGATGCACCTGGGCATCTGATTCTTAGAGGAAAATCTCACCAAGAGAAACAAGGTCAACCAGAGGGCGAGATGAGGTGGTTTGCTCGCCAGGTCCTCACACAGAGGCAAAATGTTGGGCAAAAATATTGGCGATGGAGCTAAGATCATCAGCGAAGGAAGACTGGTGATGGATTTTGGTAGAGCCATCCTGGTAGTTGACGTAATTCCAGAAGTTCTCCACGTCCTCTGAGATTGAAGTTTGGACAGACTGATGATAGAGCTTTGCAGCGATAATGGAGACGAGAAAAATCATAATACGTAATCCTCAGAGCAAGCAGTGTGTCGGAACCGGGAGTGGGATGCGTTTTTGCGGCAAATGAGGGCTATGAGCTCCTGGGAAAACAGCTTGGGGAAGAAATGGTTGATTACTCCGGTACAAATTAAGTCTCATTATGGTAACAGACTTTATAACAATTTCCAATTCTTATAAAACGAAAAACGTTGGGCGCATGTACTCAAACATCTTTCTAATACGCTCACATTTATATAAAATGAAATTTCTTTATATTAATTCAGTTGACATAATATTCAGTTAATACAGTTTCACGGAATTGAATTGTGAACATTAGAAATCATTTGATATAATCATATGCAATAATACTAATCATCATTAACGAATTCAAAATTTTCATATAAATGAACATTAAAATCATGATTTCTACAATAATTCTTCAAATACATATTTTTTTGTTACATAATTTTGCAGAAATAAAATTTTACTTTATTCATAAGTTACTATGAAAATGTTTCATTTACAATCACAATTAGTGATTTATAAATAATATAATCATATGTTCAATTATATTAATAATTATCATAGATAATTTGTAAAATTAATATATTGTCAGAAATAAACAGTAGTTTAGTATTACCTCGTATAAATCTCATATTTATATGATTCTAAAATGAACATTTATAATAATAATACAAAATGCGCCCAACGTTTTTCGTTTTATAAGAATTGGAAATTGTTATAAAGTCTGTTACCATAATGTGACCAATTTATTCAGAAATTCTGCCAGGCTCATAGGAAAATTATTTTCTACTTTTTAGTGCATATGAAAAAACGTTGTTTTTATAAAAGTTTTTTTATTCATGTACTATTTTTTAAATACATCCTACTTCGTTGGCGGACCCTGTATTTTAACAGCTTTTCTATTTGCTCAAACTGCTGATAACCCCAAGCCTGAGCCCCATATGTCATCACTGTGTTTAATGCAGCCTGGAAAAAAATCCGAATCTCTATAAAAAAAAAAAAAATCGCAAATGCATTACAAATTTAAAATAAGGAAGTTAGTGCCACTTATGCAACTGATGTTATTTGAAATCATTGCGCACATAAATGAAGATTCTAAAAAACATTCTTGTTTACTCCCATTTGGACAATTTTTTTTTTTTTCCTTTTTTCTTCATTGTCTCTTATTTTTATTTTTTATGTTCAGGATACAAGAACCCACGTAGTGGTCGAACTTTACGAGACTGAAAAGTCCTACGTAGAATCTCTACAAATCCTCGTGATGGTGAGCGTTTGTCGCAACTCTCTTTGATGCTGTTTTTAGCTCAGTTGAATCATTTCCACCTCGTTCAGCGTTACACAACACAAATCATTGTTTGTCTTTTAAGTACTAAAATTTACTCGCTTTTTTTTCAGAAATACCTTCAGCCTCTAAAAAACCCAGACACGACGTGCCTCAGTGACGTTTCTCTCGTCGACGAAATATTCTATAAGGTGACATAATAATGTATTGTGTTCATTGTAGAAACAAAATACGACGAACAATAAAGTTTGATCTTCCTTGCGAATTTCCAGGTTCCTGAAATACTTGCTCACCACGAATTATTTTTGGAGGAATTGAGGAAGCGGTTAGAAAATTGGGATGTCAACCAAATAATCGGTGATGTCCTTTTGGAGACTGTGAGTTAACAACTATACAAATATTTATTACACAAGGTGCCCTTTTTAGACGTACAATTACATTTTGAATTTCGTCTCTTCACCCATAATCAAAATACGGAAATACGATAGTTTGAACCTTCAAACTTCATCTTCTTTCTACCTCATTCAGTACTCACACTAGAAAAAAGGTCGCCTTATTTTTTAAAATAACACTTGCGTTCTTTTTTAAATTAAATTGTATAATTCTGATTACAGTTTACTAAGCAATCTGTGATAGAAACCTATTCTGCATTTATTAACAATTGGGAAAACGCTTACGAAACTATGAAGTCGTCAGCGCAGTCGAAACCCGCATTTGCCAGGTTCGTTGATGTAAGTAAAGTCGTACATTTCGTACACATCAGTGGCGATTCCTCTATCTACGTGAATTTAACCGAGTGTATTTTTAAATTTTGTTGACCAGACCACCGCAATTTGTTCGAAAATCTCAGCCATGTTAGACTGCTTCCCCTTTGCTGATGCTATTTAAATGGGCGATTTGATTTCTTGGCTCGTTTGACTCGTTTTGACTAATTAATGTGTCGATTATTGATTGAACAAAAATGTTGCAGTTGACGGCAAAGGAGCACAAAGGCAAATTGTCATTGGACTCTCTACTCATTATGCCGGTTCAGAGGATACCGCGTTACGAGCTTCTAATCCAGGTAAAGTATCCTAAATGTTGGTTAAATTTGAAAATGTTTCATCCCAGGCAGTTTTGGACTGCAGTTAATTGATTTTGACCAGTATTTTGTGCTTTAAGTGGGTCAGGCAACGTGCAAATTGATCTTATAATTGGAATTGTTGCAAAAGATTACACTGGTACGCCATTCTGCCTTTTATCAAAGCTACTTCAGAAAAAAATACGATAATGGTGTGTAATAGCAAGGTCATGAGCTATTAATGCCAAGGCCTGGCAGTACAGGTTAGTATTGGTCATTAGAATCGTCGCTCAGAGCCCTGTCACATCAAGCAGAGAAGTGGCTTGGGGGTGTCTGAAGCCTTCTTTCATGCCTTATTAAATGCTGGGTAGGACAGGGGAGCATAGCTCTAACCTGGAGGCTTTAACCTCGTTGCGCTTCCCTTTTCCATCATGGATCCTCATCCTCCGCTTTACTCCAAGCTCCCGATCGCCCAAACTGTCTTAAGTACTTGATTATACAGAAGCTGTTTGTAGCCGATGGTCTTGGACAATTGTCAGCCAATCAGCCAGCACATTTTTGACGTGCTCCTTCCATCAGAGCTTGGCGTCTAGCGTCAGGCCCAGGTATTTGGCCTCATTCGCGTAGGACATGCCTGTGTGGTTGAGGAAAATATGGACATAGCCCATGCCTGTTGACTGATGGATATTGATGTCTGTTGACCGATTTTGGAGATTGATTTGTCGTTACTGTTGCCAACTGCCGGGACACCACTGTTGTTTGCAAATGTAGCTGTGGTATTAAAGTCAACTTCTAGTATGTCTCATGTGTACAAAGGCATACAGTGAGCCTAATACACTTCCTTGAGGTATTTCTGTAGGAATAGTCAAAATGATGGTGTACAGTTATACCATCGCAGTGTTGAGGATGTCCCAGGTGGCCCGAAAACTGAATGTTTCTTGCATGAACTGTTAATGAATGTTGACTGTTGTTGATCACACATTATCTATCTACCTTCCTGCATGAGATGGAGAGTCTGATTAGTTGGGAGTGAGGGAGTTTCCAACTTTGTGAAATGTTCACAATACATTTGTAATTGTCAATACCAGACGCTGCTGAAGCACACGGACTCTTGCCACAGCGACGCCACACTGCTGATGGAGGCTCAGCACGGGATCCACGAGATGGCCACGACCATCAACCTTGGGCAGCATCCGACGCTCAACACTCGCAGCTCGACCTGCCACGAACTGTCACAACTCGAGTCGATCATCGAAGGGCTGACTGGCGGGTTGACGTCACCTGATCGGACTTTTCTCTGTCACGACCAGGTGTCCATTACGACGGCCATGGGCAAGAAAGACAGAGCTCTCTTCCTGTTCTCGGATCTCCTCATCATCGCCAGCATGAAAAGGCGGTCTGGAACGATACGGAAAGTACCTCAGTGAGTTGAACCTGCCATTTTGGATCCAGCCCGTCAAGGCGGGAACAATAAATTCAGGTTGCGGATTTGACCATTTTTCTATTTATACTGAAGGTTGTATCTCATAGTTTGGTTATACTCTGGCCAACGAATGCAATCCTTATTAATTTTTGGTGATCTCTTCCACAAGAATTCAGTGTCTACAAAACATTTTGAGCGTACAACCGCTTTGATATTTTTATAACTGGGAAAAGATTGGAATTGCTCTAATTATTTATGAATTATTCAACTACACTCACAGAATTTTTAGTAATACATTTAAATTAATTTCAATTTAATTCACGGAAAGTCAATTAACTCTCAAAGTTATTATTTAAAACACTGCAAATTCATTTACAGAGGTTGGTTATTTCTTGGACCAGGAGCATGGGGAAAATCGGTGAATGTGAACTGTAATGGACTCATTCCACTCGATTCAGCGTCCCATTATGGGTTTCCGGGCACGCGCCTAGGTACCCGGAAATCCATCCGAGAGTTTTCATTATTGTTAGAAGAATGCAGTACACTACAGAAGTGTTGAGTATTGAATATATGACCACCTAACCGACCATCTGTAACTTTATGGTCGGATCATTTTCGGAACATCGAATAGGAGCACTTATTATTAAATTAGAATCAGACTTTCATCCAGCAGACATCAAAGAACTCAACAAAATGCTCAAAATCAGTAAACAGGCATGCAATGGGTAGCGGCCTTCCTACGCATCTGATTGAGATGGAAAGATGGGTAATTCTAGGTTTAAATTGGAGGACGATATGTCGCGGCCCTTCAAACCATACGAATATATTTATAACGTCGTTCGAAACAAAATTATGAAGGAGCCAAGGAGGCAAATTGAGTTCGGTAATTCTTTAAAACATTTCTATCAGGGATGTAAAATTTGCAGTTATTCCATTGGCTTCTCTTTTCATTTTAGAAATGTTCCTGGGAGTTTGATGCACGCTCTTGAAGGCAACCGTTTTAAACTACTGATGAAGATCCCTTTGGATCATTTGGAAATTGTCAAAGGTGCAGTGTATAATATATTTGTTGTTCGTCCATATTGGCTGCCCTATTGGCTACTTGAACTCATCCTATTGTCGTTTTTCTTCAATTCAGACGACAACGTTAGAAAAATGTTGAAAGAAATGGAGCAGTTGAACGCCGACGTTTCGACGTTGTCGCAGATGTTGGAGCTGGTGACGTCACTTCACTGTCCACACTCTCAGCTCGAGGAGAACGTGCGAGAGATGTTGTCCGCCCTCAACAACCAGCTCGCCGAACGCCACACGGCTGATTCTCAGCTGTCGTATCTCGAGCTCAATATAAACACTCCGTAAGGTGGAATTTACTATTCATTAAATAGTCGTCATCGAATAATTAAGAATCAACTGCCTAAATGCGAATGTTTCAGAAATGGATTGGAAAATATCGCGTTGATATTTAGTAAGCCCGAAAAGCGCACGCTTTGGGAAGAGACCTTCAGTGATGCTAAGCAAAGATTGGGTAAGTGGTTTATTGTCATATTTGAAAAATGCCAGGCAGTTTGTCCGTACGTTGACTGATTGAGGCACTAAGTTTCAAAACTCGTTCTTTCCGGTTTTTGACGAAACTGATATGGCAGTGGTTTGCGGCCTGAATTTTGAACGCCGAATCCATTGAGATGGGTCCCAGATCGCCCAAATCGGAAGTGGGTCTACCTATTTCGAAAGTAGTTTTTTGAGATTTCTGGTACCTAGGCGTGTGGGGTATCCTTTTCCACAAAATTTTGGACGCTGAATCTATCGGAATGAGTCTCCATGCTCCTGGTCAGAGGAATAACCAACCCCTGTGAGAGAATTGAAGTGAAGAATGCATTGATGATTGATCTTGATTTGGAAAGGGCGACTTTTGAAACACAGTGCCTCAATTGTTTCTGAAAAGAAGAAGAAATGTATCTCTCAGTGATTAACCCTGTCGTTTTCAGCGCTTTCGGGTCACCAGAGGGCGCTACCCGAACTGATGTCAGCAGTCCCCATCAGGAAGACGAGAGCCGGCCTCCAGTTTACCTGCGCAGCCCCAACGTACGGGCCAGGACTGAGGGACGTCTGGGTGTGCAACAGCGACGGCTACGTCGGCCAAGTGTGCGTCCTGTCGCTGCATCCTGAGCCCGCTGTGACGTCATGCAACGGCGTGTGCAACGCAAGGATACTTTGTATAGCGCCTGTTCCTGGGTAAGTAATTGGGTCAGTTATTAGTTTATTTAGTAGTTGTTAAGTACAGGCAATACAAAAAGTAAAGACAGTATTTTGTAAGTACGAACGATTGAGCACATTCTGTTAAACTTGCTAGTCATAATCTTACGCCCGTGACGCCCAGCAAGAATCGCTGTTGGCACAGCGCCTACAAATGCTGATAAGCAATCCTACAAGGAGCAGGATCACAACATATGAACTACGCATATTAGGAATAATAGTTATCACTAGCGATCACCCTTTCACTGCATTCGATACCCAGATTTGTTAGCCAACTGATTATTCTCTTCTTGTATAAATTTACTGCGAAACATCAGATTTGGGGACTTTGGGTCAGAAGCCACTGCACAATGCAGGATATAAATAATATAATGAGGATTCCTCGTAGTTAGTCAAATTCGGTCTTGGGTTAAACACGTTTCCAAGTATTCTATGTAATGAGGAGTCTTTGTGGTATGTACAGGAGCAGCGCTTTAATGAATAGTTGGCAAGGTGACCACTCTAAAATCACTAAATGCCCTAACTGTTGGGTATCCATACGGTTTCATCAATCGAATTTCAGCAACCTATCAATATTTTGTACCGGTAACATGACAACAATGATCATTAGGTACAGGGAAAATGTCGCCATTAAATAGCGTTTTTACCAAAATATATCAGTCCAACCAAATCTGATCGGTGCTGGAAAAAATGTTTGAGTCGTAATAATTGATAGGTACCCAATTATAGTTTTTATTTCATCATTAGGCATTAACTTATTCAACATAAATTATGGTTCTTCTTTTTTAGATCCAATTAGTTGCAAGTAATCCAAGCATTTATAATTTGTTACAATCAATAATTTTGTGACCGCAGTTTTTGCGTTAGTGTCATTACCTCAAATTCTGGTAGCAACACGAATCAGAAAACTCTTACAGTTTTCGCAATCCTGTTACTACCTACATTTTAGCTGCTAAATTTATTGAGATGGATCCTGGTCCCGGACCAATAGGCGCCCACCGGAAGAGGTTATGGGTCTAAATTGGTGTCTATCTACCTATTTCGAAAGTGGGTTTTCGAGATTTCTGGTACCTAGGCGTATGGGGTAACATTTTCCAGTAAATTTTGGACGCTGAATCGATTGGGATGAGCCTCCATGTTCTTGGTCTGAGGAATAAACAACTCCTGTGAAAGAATTTGCAGCATTTTTTTATTGCGCGCAACTAGTTCAACAAGCACGCAAAATTGCGCTAGGTACACCCTAAAACTGTCAAAAGTGGATGATGGTGAACTCAAAAGTGTGGCTCTTGAATTTTCATTGTTTTTTAACGGACTTTTCCAAGGCCTTTGACAAGCTGCCCCACTCTGTTATTTCTGAAGTCCTTGGATCCCTTGGTCTTTATGGCCCACTTCTCTCCTGGATCCGAAGCTACCTTTCTGACCGCTTTTCTTCAGTCAGAATCCGGGGAGCTGTCTCAGCTCCATTTGTTGCTTCTTCTGGGGTCCCCCAGGGCTCGCATCTTGGCCCTCTTCTCTTTATCCTTGTGTTCGGTGGGCTCAGTTCTGTCCTTGTTGGGGTTCAGTTCCTGATTTTTGCTGATGACGTCAAAATCTTCTGCAGGATTCGTGAGTTTCCTGATTGTTATACCTTGCAGTCCTCTGTCAACGCCTTCTACGCTTGGTGCTCTTCGGTTGGACTTCTTCTCAATCCAGAGAAGTGCTCAATCTCTACGTTCCATCGGTCATCTGCACCCAGACTGCACACTTACACCATTGGCGCTGTTGTCCTTCGCCGCCCGCCCCTTGTCAAGGACCTCGGTGTCCTCCTAGATCATCAGCTGACCTTTTCTAGCCATATCGCCCAGGCTTCTAGTCGAGCAATGCGTGCCCTTGGGTTTTTGAAGCGGACTACTCGGGAGTTCACTTCAGCTTCTGCCCTAATCACTCTTTATCAGACCCTTGTCCAGCCGCATATATCGAGTATGCTTCTGTGGTCTGGTCTCCCTTCTACTCTAGCCACATCGACCAACTCGACCGAGTCTATCGCTCCTTCGCGCGCTATTTGGCGTTCCGTACTGGATTTGCCCGTGACGACGTCGATAATATTGGAGCTCATTATCATCTCTCTCGACCAGTGGACCGTCGCCGTGGCGCTGATGTCATTTTTCTCCACGCTCTCTTTTCTGGCCGAGTCGATTGCCCCTCTCTGTTATCCCTCATTGGTCTGCGAGCCCCCCGCATTGGTGCACGTGCCAGTGAATTGTTTGCTGTGCCCTTCAGCTCGACGAATTACCTGCTCCACCGCCCCCTATGCCGCCTCCCCCGCCTTGGTAACCTCCTCATCTCATCACAGGATGTTGACTTCCTCACCGTCTCCAGACCCCAGCTTCATCGTCTCCTGTACCCTCGTCACTGACTTGTTTCGGAGCCCTGTCGTTTGTACTGCTATCTGCTTTCTGTTCTGTCTGCCTAATCTATTTCTTTGTAATTGGGTTCGCCCGTAAATGTGAAATAAATAAATAAAAATAAATAAATAAAACGCTGACTCACGACATGCTATCCGTTTGGTTCGACTAAATTTTTGCGGAATAATGACTGAAATTTGTTTATTTAACGAGAAAAAAAATCATCTTTTTTAGCGCGTATTTGCGCATAAAATGTTATCAAAATGTTGTAGGTGTTTTTTTTTTTGTACTTTTTTATGATTATCTATTTTCCTTCCGTGTACTTTCTCAACCGGACTTGGGACCGGTTACGGTTGTTAACAGGAGGAACAAAATACGCCCTGTACATCGGTGTACAAAAAAGTACATCGGTGCCAAAATGTCAATATTGTCGATAAATTCAGATATCGACACCCATTCCTCCCTGACACGATTGTCTGGTCCTAACCTTTTGTTTCATGTCTCCTTTGTCTGACAGGCCGTCGAACGAGCCGCCGTCTCTCGTTGTCAACTCCGGTATCAGCATATCTGTTGAAGACGCGGATAAAGTGATATCAAATATCCAACTTGACAGGTAGTCATTCATAAAAACGTCGGTTATTCTAAAAAATATAAAGTTTCTTAAATGTAAGAAACACGCTCGTCACTCCAACATTTTCATTGCAGCAGCAGTTCGTCAAGCGACGACGAATCGCGAGAGGATGAACCTGAAATTGAAACTAGCGACGATTTCACCGCTGGAACCATGTGGCTTGGCACTGAGGACGGCTGCATACACGTTTACAATTCTACAGACAACATACGTACCAAAAAGAACAAAATTAAGATTCAGCATAATGCTCCCGTTCATTCCATTATGTAAGATCCTTCCTGACGATGTCGTCTTTTTCTGTCTATTTCTCCAATTGGGCGCTATTTTACATTTGCTCTTTCTGTCATATGCTTAGATATTTGGACAACAAGGTATACGTGGCGCTGGCTAACGGAGACCTGTCCGTCTACTCGAGGGAACCACGTAAGTAATTCCAATGGACGTTAAATAATTTTTTTTTTTTTTTGAAATTGGTGGCGACCTCAGTGGGATATTTTCTGCTTAACCTTCTGATATTCGCGTATAGCGTATAATTATATAAATTTCTCTAGCATTGCCTAGCTCACATGACCAAGCGAATGGCCTCTGCTGCCCAATCTTCCCCCTCATTTCAGAGGGTTTCAGTCCACTTCCCTCCTTTAAGCGCTGCAGTCTTCTGCACAAAGACAATGTATGCCACACATTGTGAAGTGGATGATGAATACCACATGCCTGTTTGGGTGAATGCAGGGGTAATGCAACAAACAGTTTTGGACAACAAAAACAGCATAAAAAAAGAAGAGGGTTGCAAATCTTGCTACCTGGAAAAGCTGAGATGGATAACTAGAACTTCTTTGCTGTTAACACCTCTTTATTGAAACCATGTGTTCTTGCTGAATATGAGACTCGAATCTATTCTAAATACGTGACAAATACACGCGACTATCCTTGTCGAGCTAGAAGCACGAATATCAAAAAGTTACTGAATGCCACGACCTAAACACCCACATTTTCCATGTTGGGCACGTCTACAGGTTACATATTGACAAATCTAATTATCTTTCCACGTTGCAGATGGAAGTTGGAACACGAATAACGCCATAACAGTCACCGTGGGTTCAGCTGCAGCGCCAGTCACCAGGATTGTCCCCATCAACGGACAACTTTGGTGCACATGTCACACTGCGGTGAAAATCCTCAACACAACTTCACTTGAGATAGAAGTGAGTTACACAAGTTTGTCGACATATCTACGTATTATGACTGCCAAGTCGTAGTTGCGTCTGTGCGCACTTAGCATACATTTTGGTTGGTTATTCCTTGAAAACCATTTTCTACTACACAAATTTTCTAAAAATCTGAAATTTGGGTCAGGGGTCTGTTTCCGGCCTAGAACGGTCCTTGAAACTTTTCAGCCCGATCGGACCAAATTTGGGCGGGGTAGGGGTCAAAATGTGTTTTTTTGAAAAATGGATTTTTCAAGATTTTGGGCGATCTAGGCGAGTAGGGTATCATTCTCCACTAAATTTTGGACGCTGAATCCAATGAAATGGATCCCAGAACGATTGGCACCCACCGGAAGAAGTTATGGGTCAAATTGGGTATATATCCACCCATTTTGTATGTGTCAAGATTTCTGGTGCCTAGTCGTGTGGGGTATCATTTTCCACTAATTTTTGGACCCTGAATCGATTGAAATGGGTCCGGGACTCGCCACACCCACTGTTTCCCCCATTCGAGGAATAACCAACCCGTGTGTAAGAATTTACAGGGTTTTTTAAAATACACATTTTTTTTACCACCAACAGACTAGAAAAGGCATCATGCTGTTGGCGTTGGGTATCATTTTTACATACGATGATATTTATCCGAAAGTTGGAGTTTTTAAAGTGCAGTAAAATTTGAAATTGATTCGAGAATACACCTTGAAAATAAATTCTACGTTATAAGTTTCTGTACCTAGCATTCCAATTTAAAATCAGAATTAAGATTCGTTGAAGGCCCAGGAATCCAATGGAGAGAGAATAGTCAATATTATCAGAGGTGTCTACTATCGATGATTAACATACGATGTAATATCGTCATCAATATTCTACCGCCAATACTACTAAACCTCGATACATCAATACATTATGTACCGATGGCCATCCCTAGATCAGATGGAGTTCAATTGATGTTTGTAATGTTGTAGGTGTGGCAATGATGCCAACATGTATCTGCACAAAGCCTCCTAGTTATCATTTTTTTAAATCCTCATGTGGGAAGAAAAAATAATCTCTCATATGAGACATACCAGACATGATCGAACCAACCCTGGATTTGGTTTCAGCGACCCTTGAAACACATACATGAATTTTTACAATTTTTTTTGAGGTTATTTTTTGGTTTGACCTTTAAATGACCTTGACCTCATGAAGGTCAACCGACACCAGATTTGGATTCAGCGTTCTAAAAAACCTGTCTGAATTTTTTCAGATTTTTTTAAAGCAATATTTTGTTAGCTATATTTTCTCCATTTGACCTTCAAATGACCTTAAAAGCGATCTGATCTGAAAAAACTGGCAAACAATTCGAAATCAGCGATCCGAAAAACATAAAACCCCACAGGTCGCTTTCATGGACTTTGACTTTTTTTTTTGTGTGTGGCTGTGTAATCTCTATGAGTGTCTGATGCTGCAAATCCTGTTACAGAACTCCTTCACAGTGTGTGAAAGTAATCGAGCCATCACGAGCATGGCCAACTCCGGATATTCTGTATGGATTTCACTGCAGAACTCTTCGTCAATTCGATTATTCAACGCCGCTACGTACGAATCGTTAGGAGAAGTGAACATTGCGCCTGCAGTGACTAAAATGCTTGCAAGTCGGTATTTTTTAAAGATATAATTAGTCTGTGTTGTTGTGCCGTTTCTCCTTAATTTTAACTGTTTCGGTTGTTTCAAGGCTCGGACGATATCATCCGCCAGCACAAATCGGCCTGCCTGAGGGTGACCTCGCTTCTAGCCTGTAAGGACCTGTTGTGGATTGGGACCAGCGCTGGTGTCATACTGACGATGCCGCTCCCGCACATCCTCGCCAGCACTCTGAAACTCTCCAACAACCTCAACGTTGCAGGTGAGTCACTGATGACACTTGATGTTCATGCTCAAGATTTCGGCTAAGCTCATGTTGGCGGCTATGTTTTACACAAGTCTCTTCTGTCTCCTTATTATGCAGGGGTTCCTCACGGGCATACCGGTCACGTTCGGTTCCTGACGACAGTGGATCTCTCGCTCAACAGCGTGGATCCCAAAAGGAAGTCCGGCTTTTATAATAAGCGGAAACTTCCCAAATTGTTGGTAATCTCAGGTGGAGACGGCTACGAAGACTTCAGATCGGCAGGCGTCGCAGAAATGGCAGGCAGAGAAGACTCAACCAATCACCTGCTGCTGTGGCACGTTTGAATTTTCACGGCCACCGCATTTCTAACCGAATTATAAGTGCCATGTTCTCGATGAATCTGTAAAATAAGACCAATTGTTGTGTCCCACCTACTTGTGGTTCCTTTGAATTGTATGTATTTCCAGGGTGTTCCACGAGTCGTTCCTCCCCTCACTCCTAAAATCATCTAAATGGGAGTTATCTAAACAAAACTGTTTACCCCCATCTGAACGACTTTTGGGACGCCCTGTATATATTTGTTTTCTTTAAATTCATGGTACAGAGTTGAATAGATCCTCCTCCATCTGTCTCCCATTTCTGACAGTCATTCAATTTTTTTGAGTTAGGGGATACAAATTCTGTGCAGTCCTTGCTTTTTCCTGAAGGTCTTATATGCTGAAATTCCTAGTTGTGCCCAGTGCGTCTTCCGAGTATCTTGGCCACCCTGAAGGCTGCAATGGCAAGATCTACAGTCGTGACGCAATAAGATGGGGGTAATAGCACTCCCTTCAATCCTGTTTCCCAGGACCTACTCCAAGGTTTAATTTTGTACTTTGTAGGATTGGAATCAATGGAGGCCTGTGGAACAAAGTGCTACTTTAAAGTCAAGAGCTCCAAGTATTTCTTATTAAATGTACTTGCAGAATTTGAATGAATCCATTGGAGAGGGGTAAAATGGAGTCCTTCGCCTATCTACCGTATTCTCAATTCACTTAGCGTTCAGTTATATACAATACAGTTGTCCATTCAGTGACAGACCCATCAATAGTATTCTTCAGGCGCTTATCAATTCGCCTTGACTGCCAGAAACGACGATCTCCAGTTTCTGTGCCGCGAATAAGTTATATTTTGTACATATGAATCTCCTTCATACCCACTTACTTGTAGAACGGTAATTCAGGGTGTTTTCTTATCAATTCAGAAAAACATTGAAACTCTTGAAGTCTCAGTTAAAAACTCATTTTTTGTTTGAGTGTGGGTGAAGAGGCAGTTTAATTTCTTGCCTTCTACTAATAAGCGACACAGACTGGCGATCTAATCACAGCACTTCTCAAACACTAATGGATTCAATTTCAAGTTTTTCTGAATTCATTCAATTTCTATTTTAAATCTCTACTCAAACCTTGTACCTTAGTGCCATGTGGTGTTTATACAATTTAATATATTTATGTACGATTTATCTGAGTTGAAGTATAGAGTACCTTCATTGAAGTAGTCGAGGGTTATAAATCCTCCAAGAAGAACCTACATTTTCTCTTTGTCAAATAAAAGTTACAAATCATCGTTCCTAAATTTGAAATTGTGTGTTGTCTATTTTATTGATGAGGAAAGTGATTTAGTTTGTCGTTTTTAGAAAACTAACCGCTTTGAAATACAATGTGCAATGAATGTATGTTTGTTGGATCAGCTTTAATTTTTACATGATTTGTGTTACCTATCTAATTTTTTAAAGTTATTTATATTTGAGAATAAATTTGTTGTTCTGTGTTACAAACAATTATTTCTTTTTGTTCTCCTACTGATCTGCGACACCTCAAAAGAGGTACATCGGGTTGAATTTGAGCCCAGAAAAATACAAAAAGTTCTCTTTACGAATGGTCTTCTCTGTTTGTACTGTTATTTTGGAGGGCAATTTTACTATACATGCAGTTCTAAATACGAAATAGCGGTACGGCCTCCTACTCTTTAAAATTTAGATACTTTTAAAAGCTAAAAACCTGCAAATTCTTTCAAAGGGCTTGGTCATTACTCGGACCAGGAGCATGGAGACTCATTTCAATCGATTTGGCGTCCAACATTTAATGGAAAACGATTCTACATACGCATAAATCGTCGAAAATACATGGATTTCCGCTTAAATACAATAGAGACCACTGAGGATATTGAAAAGAACGGTGGGTCGATTGGGTCTAGAGTACCTACGTTCAGTCTGTTAACCCCCACCTTGGAACTAACTTGAGACAGTTCCAACACTACAAGGAAAATTGAAACAATAACTTAGTGAACAACATCTCACAAACTTCATGTAGAGTCAATCATGACCTTACATTCTCACGTCAAACTTCCAAACAATAACTGACCGTGAACTACAAAACTACAAGACAATCATTCTCTTAGGCATACCGCAATTTACAAGAGGTGACAAGAGGAAAAATACACCATGAAAATATAGAAACATGAAATAAATAAATTTACTCAAAAAACAACAATTTCAGCAATTTGAAGAAAAAATACATAATACAAGTTTTTCTAAACTTCAAGGGAAGAACGCAACAATGTTTTAAAATTTCAGGGGTCGTCTAAGAAGTTGCCTTTGAGCTTCTCAGAAGAACTGGGGACAAGTCCTTATTAACACTGGCAGGAACACCTCGAGTTATAATGACGTCATCCTGGTTTTGATTCGTTGGAGCAGCCTCTTCTGACAAGGCCGAGGTATTTTGACTTCCAGTGGTATCTTCAGCTGTTGAAACCTCCAAAGGATAGATAAGTTGAATAGGCCTGATGAGTTTTCCTCAATAGTTCAAAGCTTGACAACTGGACATGGAAATGTGAGTTTCACAGGTGGTAGCAGCTGACACAGACATTTTGCCCACAAGTTTCCAACCAAGCAGTGTTTCCATGGCAACAAGGTCACACACATCCTCATGACGTCCTATCCACAATACCTTCAACATCAGCTCCTTTCAGGACTTCAATAGACCCTTTCCCTGGTCCATCAACAACCTTTCTTCTTCAATTCTGCTGCCCAATCGATGTATGGGAACCACCAACATACAAACATATGGTTTCTGTGTGAAGGACATCAAAATTACAATAATATTATTTGTCCAGGCTGGCAAGCTGAAGTTTATAGCACTCATGTGTCTGAGTCTTTGTAGCATCTCCAAAGTCTCTGTTTGAGTTGGGCTGTACTCAAGCTGTGAGAGCAGTCAGTGGGTGGGTGGCATATGACTTCTGGGATCCACAGTCAATCATAACTCAAGCCTGCCTCCCTTTTACCTCGCAATTAAACCCTCAATGTCTGCAAAAGAACTGGGCGGTGATGAATGTTTGATAAATAATGACTGAGGGCTCTTTTTACCAGCTGTATGTTTACATGATGTTTTTGCCATCCTTGTATCACTCAAGACAGAACAATTCTTCCTTCAGCATATAACACATTTGATAACAGCCCTGCTATTAAGCTTTTTATGCGATTTTCAAAAACATAAAAAACAATTATGCTCCATACTTTTTTGCATGCCCTCATCCAAACTTATGTCATGACACTTGACACAAAACTTCTGATGCATGAGCCCCAGAGCAGAAAATACAAAAACATTTACTGCTTTCTCTCACATTGATCAGTCCTGCTGTGATTGGAACTGACTGCCTAGCGGGTTTATGTTTACTGGACTCATGAGGAGAGGAAGGCTCTTTTCTCTGCGGCAGGACTTGTATCTCGAGATGGCTCATGGTTATATTCAAGGAAAAGGTGTCTCTGGCAACTGTTGCCAGTTTTCATCTCCCTCTATTTCATGCTGGAGAAATACAAGTAGGTTGTAGGTTGTACAAGTAGGAGAATTACAAGTAGTCCGAGTATGTACCTACCTGGCACCATCCTCTAGCTAATCAACACCATCCATCTTGGTAACCGTATGGCTCAAGAGCCAGGACAATTGCTGATGTTGCCCAAGTTGAATGATGGGTTTGGGGAGAGTGGACTCTACTAGAGTAGCAATAAATAAGCATAGTTGTCATTTGCACCCCCCAAAGACTCAAGGGCCTGTAAGTTTGGGAGCCTTCTTCAATGGCTCAATGTTCGTCAACTTGAGCATCAACATCATCCAAGCTGGATGGATCCGAGATACTGTCGTTTCCTCCATCTTCAGGCTCAGAAACCTTGGGGCAGTTGACTGCTGGGCCATAATTTTTCTTCTCAAAAAGAGGACTACTTGTACTGGGGCTCTGAGGTTCTTTCTCTCATGGATGGGTCGTTTGATATTTGCACATAGTCTTCTATGGGTTTTGTCATTAGCTTGGCTCAATAACACCTTATTAATCGGAGCGGGGGTTTTCTTCTTTTCATGCTTGAACTAGGTCTGAAGATTCTGATGTGTTCTCTTTTTATGGCCTCCTCCATACAGGTAAAATCAGTCCCATGAGTGTGTAAGGCTTTGTAGAATTCCAATGTTTCTTCAAAAGTCCACGAAACTTTTTCAGCTAACATTTTCTTGTTGTTTGAGTCGGCAAAACCAAATTCCTGTACCACGGGTGCTTTCAGTGCTGCAGATTCTGGTTTCTCCATAAGCAAGCATTCAGGAGCCAGAATGATTTGACCTCTCCAATCCTCCCTTGACAAACTGGAACACGAGGACGACAGTTAGTTGCTGATCATTGCTTCCGCCTTCACTGGTTGTTGTTTCCTTAAAGATCTTGGGATCGTCCTGTTCTGAATCCGATGTAATCACGATCGGTTGTTCTGTATTGGGATGAGTCACTATGGCATGTAATGTCTGTCTGCCTGTTTGCAGTTTGTATTCCAATTTCAGTTGTTAAGGGTTTTCTCATTTCTCCAATGCTGTCTGGTACATCCACATCTGAATCTGAACTGATGAACTCGGATGAGTTCATATCCTCAAAGTACACAGGGTCATCAGGCTGTGTATCTGAACTGATTGTCCGTTTCATGATGAGTAGTACTTGTTTACTCAGTTAGAGCAGTGGATGTGGGATGGTTAGTTTTCATTTGAGAACCCATCAATCTTTGAGAGGATGCCTTTTTCCTCGCCCCGTTAAGGTTCATTATCCTCCTCTGATTTGATCCTCTTGATCACAATAACCTGAGGGACCATTGGTGATCAAGAGCCAATGTTGATGGCTTAGTCATTTTATTATCTGAGGGGTAGAAAAAAAAAATGAAATCCCTCATTCGCAGCTTGGATAGGTCTAGATTTTTGTCAGGGCCATACTTGTTGGCCACAGCTCTTCTTTTACTTCTTGGGACATCTTCCCATATGTTGTCGCTGTTAATGAGCTCTTTGTCTTGCTGTGCGAGTGTACTCACGAAAGTGTTTGTAGGTTTCTTTTTCGTAGTTGCATCAATCCCATATTTTTGTTTAAGTCTTGATCAGCGCTTGTGAATTTATTAGTGGCTTGAGTCATCCAGGGTTGTTTTTCTCTTGAGGGCATAGAAATGACTCAGATTGCACCACTCTCAATAATTTTCTCTCAGCCAGGATGCATTAATAATTGCCATTAACACGCTTCTCTTGAGTACTCCCAGTTTGCACTCCTCTTTTAGCATTAGCGTAAAATCTCAGGATCCAAGCTACCACTCTCACAACTTCAAAATAACACGAGTAGTACTTACAAAATGAAGCTGACATCAATGTAGCTGGTGCTGAAACAGCGTTCTTCTTTCGTTTGTCAACAAGCTTATCCCATCCTCCACCAGATAGGGCCGCCTTCTGAAACAACTTTTTGGATGTGACAGTAATGGGACTGGAAAGTCCAATTGGATCAAATAGTCTATGGGCAGCTGAGGCTATGGTTCATTTTCAGATTTTTTTTTTACTTGAAGACTTGTACTAATAACGTACACTCGCACAGCATAGTTTTAAGACAAAGAGCCCTCTAACAGCATCAACATATGGGAAGATGAAATTGGAATACAAACTATGCAAACAGGCAGACAGACATTACATGCCATAGTGACTCATCCCAATACGGAACAACTGATCGTGATTACATCGGATTCAGAACAGGACGATCCCAAGATCTTGAAGGAAACAACAACCAGTGAAGGCGGAAGCAATGATCAGCAACTAACTGTCGTCCTCGTGTTCCAGTTTGTCAAGGGAGGATTGGAGAGGTCAAATCATTCTGGCTCCTGAAAGCTTGCTTATGGAGAAACCAGAATCTGCAGCACTGAAAGCACCCGTGGTACAAGAATTTGGTTTTGCCGACTCAAACAACAAGAAAATGTTAGCTGAAAAAGTTTCGTGGACTTTTGAAGAAACATTGGAATTCTACAAAGCCTTACACACTCATGGGACTGATTTTACCTGTATGGAGGAGGCAATAAAAAGAGAACTCATCAGAATCTTCAGACCAAGTTCAAGCATGAATAGAAGGAAAACCCCGCTCCGATTAATAAGGTGTTATTGAGCCAAGTTAATGACAAAACCCTTAGAAGACTATGTGCAAATATCAAACGACCCATCCATGAGAGAAAGAACCTCAGAGGCCCCAGTACAAGTAGTCCTCTTTTTGAGAAGAAAAATCATGGCCCAGCAGTCAACTGCCCCAAGGTTTCTGAGCCTGAAGATGGAGGAAACGACAGTATCTCGGATCCATCCAGCTTGGATGATGTTGATGCTCAAGTTGACGAAATTGAGCCATTGAAGAAGGCTCCCTAACTTACAGGCCCTTGAGTCTTTGGGGGGTGCAAAGGACAACTATGCTCAGTCATGTGCCACCCACCAAGTCCTCTCATAGCTAGAGTACATCCTGACACAAACAGAAAGCCTTGTGCATGCTTTAATAGGAAAAAACCCTGATTTCATGGACATTAATAGAAGCAAAATCTCAAAGATAACCATAGCCACAGCGCCCCATAGACAATTATCAAATTTTGTTCCAATCAGACTTACCAGTCTCGTTACTGTCACACCCGAAAAGTTGTTCTAGAAGGTGGCCCTATCTGGTGGAGGATAGGATAATATTGAAATCCTGAAATGTATTTCTGAAATCCCAGTGCTTGATGGCATGGAAATCCCTCGTTGTTTTGGAAATTATGAGACAGAGGGTGCTACTGTTGAATTGCACACCTTCTGTGATGCCAGTCAGCTGCAGCGACGCGTGTTTCTGGATGCATCCTGGCTGAGAGAACGTTATTGAGAGTGGTGCAGTCTGAGTCATTTCCACGCGCTCGAGAGTAAAAAAAACCCTCAGACGACTCAAGCCACAAATAGACACACAAGGGTTTATCAGGATCTTTCAGAAAAATACCTGATTTTTAGTGGTGAACAAGCTGTGCAGCGTGTACTGACACTGCTTCACTTCCGCTCCCAGAAGACTGTGTGCAAGACAATCGCATTTTTGAGGTTTGTGGAACCAACCTGGCTGGTCCTTTGAATCTGGGAGATGGGAGCACAGGTTTCACATGTTTTCAGTGGTGTTGAGTTGTCCTTTCATTTCTTCCTGTTCTTGAAAAGGTGGTAGTTTCCTTGCATAGTCTTCATTCCAACGTTTTGCCAGGTCCAAGCTTGGCAGTATCAGGGAACATGTCGGCAATCAGTCTTCAAATCCCTACAGAAGGAAGTACAGATCATCTGTTACATTGTGGTATATGGCGGAACAATGGTCAGATGTAACTATCAGGCTCGAATACTCAACCTTAGTCATACTTATACTTATTATAATTGTTTAAATCTTAATTTTCGAGATTAGTCGTAACAACTTTAAACTAACCCTTATCCAAAATATCCTTTTTTTGCCTGCTTTTGGTACCCCACTCTGGATGCGGGCCAGGACTCATCAATTGATTCAGCGTCCAAAAGGTTATTGTAAAATGATTGGTACCCCACATAGCCTAGCTCTCCAAAACAACTATTATGGAAATACCAAGTTTTACCTTTGCTCCTCTACAGCATCATAGATTCCTGGGGAAATGGTACCTCATAGATATGCATGCTTGAGGCCCAATCACGCAGGCGTTCAGGGAACGCGCGTTCTCCCCGTCGTTCGGCGATATAGCGACTTCACACAAACCGCGTTTTATTATTGGACGTTATCTGGGCGCGACTGTTTTGTGTGTGCTATGACAGGGGTTCGCGCATAGGTAGTATGAACACTTCCGATTGTGACTCTGATGAGGAAGAGGCTCTGCTTCTTCTAGCATTAGTTCAACAGACGAACAGACGGTATTGGGTGCACCCAATTAATCAAAGAATTGAACGGCTCGGGGAGTACCACCGTCAATGTCGGGAGCTGCAGTCGCATGAGGATCCTTTTTTGTAAATTATTTCCGCATGTCGAGACAAAATTTTGAGGACCTACATGACCTCTTGAAACAATGCCTCTGTTCCTTACGCTCTCTTGTTATGGCAAGTGACCAAATAGGCCGTTCAAGGACATGAAAAACTCGAAACCCCATACCCCCACCCCGCCTCCTTTGTCACTGCACGTGCTGCAAACGTCGCATCCAGTGTACAAAAGAAAACTATAGCGCAAAATTTCCGACTTTGGAGCATTTTAAAGGTATCTTTAGCCAGGCACGGACCTTTGAAACGTAAAAAGAAATGTTTTTCTTACTCGAGAGAATAGGTACCGCGTGGTAATACTAACCTTACTCTTGGGCTGGAGTCACTGATGGTATGCATGGGGACATATAAATCGAATAACTGTATCATTTGGGTTTCTGTTGTACATTACGCAATATTTATAATTGTATCACAGTCCGACTCAAAAAACAGAAAGGATGGTAGCTACATATTATAAAAGCAACAGGTGGAGGACTCGGTGGATGGCGATAGACAGATGGATGTGGGTAGGGTAGAGCGTAGGGATGAGTATCGAATACTCGATGTTTGAAAAACATCGATGTTTTTCTAAAAACATCGAATGTTTTGATATCGATGTTTTTTTTCCAGACATCGTTGTTTTTTCCTTTCTCTCGAAATACCTACATTACCCTCATAATTTACGTTTCAATTTGCATTTAACCAAATTGAATTCAACCGGTTCAATTTTTAACCTGCATCCTCACCATAATTATCACCACCAAAAGCGCTTCTCACTTTAAAACATTTTTTTAATCATTTTGTACTGTATCGGTTTTGCTATTGAGTTTTGATTGTTTTTCATGTTTTTTTGATCTTTACTTCTTTCACGATGCCTCCCAAATAAAATAGTGTAAACTCGTAATAATTTTTGTCAAAAACTTCGATGTTTTTAAACATCCATGTTTTTCATACGATTTTTTTTACACATCAATGTTTAAGTCGAAAAAACATGTAATAGTAAACATCGATGTTTTTCAATCCGATACCCATCCCTAGATGTGGGTTTAAACTGTACTATCTTTATCTCTACTATCACAGTATTTTAAACACGTGGCAGGTTTGTACTAGAGGAAAGAGAAGTAGAACTAGCGACCTTATGAATAGCGACCACTTGGAATATGCGAAAAAACATTTTAATATCATTCTTTTGGATATTGAACACTTTTCCACCACCTTTAATAATGTTTATATTTTCTAAAAAAAATTTTTTTGGTTATTAATTTCTTTGACTATAGTTTCAAAATTTTGTGTGTCTACTTTATGTTCATGTTCAACACAATGTCTGGAGATTCCAGAGCATAATGATATAATTATATTTTCCCAGCATGTCTTTGGCGTGTTCTTTAAATCTTCTTAAAAACTATCTTCCTGTGATCATCACTACAACATTTATCTTTACAATCATCACCAGTACATGTAATTCTGTAAATGCAATGCCTTCGATCGCCATTACTAGTTTTATGTTTTTAAGCAGTCAGTGTCAAGCTATAGATTAAATTTGATTTTTAAATTTTTTGGGTGTTTGGAGTGAAAGTCAATCATCTATCCAGCCAGAGAATATTTTCTTAGTTTGCCATTTGAAAGAAAGATGCCCGTTTTTGTCGTTTCTAATAATTTTTAAATCCAATTTAGGACTATTTTTTCTCTCAATAGTGAATTTTAGTTGTTCATGAAATCGGTTGAATGCATCTGGAGTATAATAAATTTAATCATTTTTTACCATTAGTAGCAAGTCATTATAATACTTGCAACCAACAAACCAATTTTGTGTAATAAATGACAATTCCTGCAATGGTTCCAAAAATATAATTTTCCTATTAGGAGTGATTTTTGTTTGGAATAAGTGTTGTTGTGGACAAAATACATCTGCTCAACACCATAAAGACTTCTATAAATAAATTTATATCCTTTAATGAGGTATGTGGTTCTATTTTATCAAAGGTTCCTCTATTAATCTTATATGCCTGGTCTAGGGTTACACTGGGGTATATGCGCTGAGACACTTCATAGCAAGAAGAGGCCGACCTGCGGTTTTTTATTTGGACAAAGGTTTGAACTTTGCAAATTTTGGTACTCTGCCCATTGAATGGCGATTCATCGGCCCATCAGGGTCATGGTGGGGAGGGTTCTTCGAGAGGCTCTTTGGACTAGTATTAGTTCTTACTCAGAAAGAATCTTGGAACTGCTTCGCTGAGCTACCCAGAGCTTTATACACTGACCTGTGAGTGTAAGATGCACATAAACTCCAGACCAGTTACGTATAATGTCTGATACCAATGATGGAGCAGTTCCTATCACTTCTATGAGGTTCCTGCAGGAGGTCCAGAAAGCTGGAGTCTCAGGCCATAGATCCACCAACTTTCAGAAGCAAATACGATACCGCCAGAAGATCAAGACTGAGCTAAGGCTAAAAGCTAAAGCTAAACCAGCTAGTTCTTTTCAAGAGGAAACAAAAGGAATCTAGAGAACCAGCAGTGGGAGAGGTGGTATTTATTGGTGCGGATAACATGAGAAGGTTTGGGCTGTAGTAAAGGAACGGATAGTTGGGAAAGACGAAAAATGCTGTTGTCAAGCTTCGAACTCAACAGGCTTAGTTAGCTGAAGATACCACTGGAAGTCAAAATACCTCGCCTTTGTCAGAAGAGGCAGCTCCAGGATGACGTCATTCTAACTCAAGGTGTTGCCTGCCAGTGTCGACGACGACTCGTCCCCAATTCTCTTGAGAAGCTTGAAGGCAACTTCTGAGACTGATGAATGACCTGAAATTCTGAAACATGTAGCTACACGCAAATGTTGTGGACGCAAGGTTGTTCTTACCTTGAAGTTTAGATGAACTTTTTTCTTCAAATTGCTGAATTTGTTGTTTTTGTGTAATTTATTTCATGGTTCAAATTTGAAGGAATGTACTATATCCTACATTTTCCCTCTAGACATCTCAAAACTACAGACTAGGAAATTGCCGCCACCACCACCACAATCAACCTTTTTGTGGTGGCCAACTATGTGCAATATACTAGTACTCAGTAACCACCAAGTATCAATCTGTTAACTAATGACTAACACAAAGGGTAAAACAGTGGAAAATAATACCCCACACGCCTAGGTACTAGAAATCTCAAAAACGCACATTCGAAATGGGTAGACAGGCACCCATTTTAACCCATAACCTCTTCCAGTGGGCGCCAACCGTTCTGGGAACTGTCTTATTGGATTCAGCGTCCAAAATTTAGTCGAATGTGATACGCCACACGCCTAGACCGCTGAAAATCAATTTTTTGAAATACACAGTGAAATTTGATAAGATCGTCAGCACTGCAGATGATGTCAAACCCACGATTTTGACCTAAAGGAGGTTATGATAACATTTCCGTAGTTGAAATACCCTATAATTTTCGTACATGTTTCACCTTGGAGCTCAAAACTCAGAAATAGTCCGTCCTACGAGAGAAGAAACAGAGCTATAATCTATTCGCCAACATACCTGAGATCGGTTAAGAACTAATGAGGCGATTTGTTGATTTTCAGATCCCATCATACTTCCATTAGATACTTGACAAAAATGAGGAAAAAATACATGTAGAGAGGAGGCAGTTACTTTTAGGTCAGTATTTTTAATTAAAACAGTAGACAAAAAAGTGAAATTTAAGCAACCAAAGCGGAGGCGGTGCTTGATTCGTATTTCCAGTTTGGAGCGAGAGTTCCTTTAGTTTTGTAGTACCGCGCCAATCTGTGGATTCTGGATTCAACGAGAATAAGCCTGAATTTTGAGTCCTTGTCTTTCCTGGAAATAAGAGAAAAAACGAGGCGTATAGGTTAGTACAATGAGGATAAGCAGGTTGAAGAATTACAGAGCTATTTTTGAAATTAAAAATTTAGTTGCCAACCCAAGAGCAAGTCTTTTTTCCAAAGGTAAAGTTAGGCCTTTCTTTTTCAATTATTTACTTACTTGAGTTTGACGAAACTGATGTTAAAAATTAAGGTTAAACCTGTTAGAGAGAATAAAAGGTCCGACGTTTATTTTGATGTTGGACTTACTAGTAAGTGCAATTTGCCCAAGATAAAATTGGACAAAGATAAGTTCTGTACGTACCGTCATAACAACTTTCAGCTTGATTTTACTATTATTATCAGGTCAAGCGAACTACTTGCGTAATATTATCAACGTCAGTTTGATTCTACCTCATTCTGTGTACCTGTAGTGAGTACACGAGGAATAAAATGAATCAGCTTAGTTCAGAAACATGAGAGGTAATTAAATAGTATGTAAATTACAAAGGATTGTTGGCCACTATCATAACACAACCCCACTAAAAAAAAAAATGTCAAAGTCCATGAAAGCGACCTGTGGGGTTTTATGTTTTTTGGGTCGCTGATTTCGAATCAATTGCCAGTTTTTCAGATCAGATCGCTTTCAAGGTCATTTGAAGGTCAAATGTAGAAAATATTGCTTAAAAAATCTGAAAAAATTCAGACATAGGTTTTTTAGAACGCTGAATCCCAATCCGGTGTCGGTTGACCTTCATGAAGTCAAGGTCAAGGTCATTTGAAGGTCAAACCAACAAAATAACCTAATTTTTTTTTTTTTGCAAAAATTCGACATTCAAATGACCTTATATGACCTTCAGATAACCAGACATGATTGAACCAACCCTGGATTCACATACATAAATTTTTTACAATTTTTTTTAAAAGGTTTTTTGTTGGTTTGACCTTCAAATGACCTTGACCTCATGAAGGTCAACCAACACCTGATTTGGAATCAGTGTTCTAAAAAACTTTTGTCTGAATTTTTTCAATTTTTTAGCCTATTCTTAAAATTCAACCTTCAAATGACCTTCAGATAACCAGACATGATCGAACCAACCCTGGATTTGGATTCAGCAACCCTTGAAACACATACATAAATTTTTACAATTTTTTTGAGGTTATTTGCTTGGTTTGACCTTCAAATGGCCTTGACCTCATGAAGGTCAACCGACATTGGATTCAGATTCAGCGTTCTAAAAAACCTACGTCTGAATTTTTTCAGATTTTTTAAGCGATTTTTTTAAAGCTATATTTTCTCCATTTGACCTTCAAATGACCTTGAAAGCGATCTGATCTGAAAAAAAAACTGGCAACAGACTCGAAATCAGCGACCCAAAAAACATAAAACCCCACAGGTCGCTTTCATGGACTTTGACTTTTTTTTTGTAGGGTTGTGTAATTGATAAACAAATCATTTCATGATATATCCTGCCTCAGGGCGAAAAATCGGACAAAAAAGCTGCCTAAATGCGACGATTTTACTGTCTAAAACGTATCTTAGTTCAATTTGACATCAGAGGGACGAGGCAAAACTTGTTTACTCGTACAACATTATCATCTGTGCGGGAAAAAGACGTTCAGGGTTCAATGTGAAAATGAACTTTATAACAGTATGGCTTGAGCCCTTTACGTTAGTTTAGGCCTAGTTCAAGTATACGAGCGCTAATACATTTTAGAGTTGATTTACAGAAGACAGATGCACATCTAGCCGACTCTTTTTCAATTCTTCGCACGCAAAGAATCATATAATTCACAAGAACTGGTCACTAGCGCAGTTCTGAACGGGCAGCCCACAGGATGACAAAACGGATAGTTCAAACAACCTTCCCTTCCTTACGTTTCTTGACGAAAACGCTAAGGAACTGAGGAAAAACGCTGCAAATTCTTTCACAGGAGACTATTCCAATCGATTCAGCGCCAAAAAATTAGTGGAAAATGACACCCCACACGCCTAGGTATCAGAAATCTTGAAAATCCGCTCTTGAAATGGGTAGATAGATACCCATTTTGACCCATAACCTCATCTGGTGGGCGCAAATCGTTCGGGGACCCGTCTTATCGGATTCAGCATCCAAAATTTAGTCGAAAATGATCCTCTACACTCCCACAACGCCTAAAATCTCGCAAATCCATTTGGCGAAATACACATTTTGACCCCTACCCCTCCCAAATTTGGTCCGATCGGGCTGAGAAGTTTCGAGGAGCCGGAAAAAGATCCCTAGCCCGAATTGCAGATTTTTAGAAAATTCTTTCCTACCAAATCCGGTATGGACGACGGACGAACATTTGACACCTCAACACGTGGGTTTATTTTATCTACGTTGAACTCGATAAATGGAAAAACTCTGCTCTCACCACCCATTGGAAAATCGGGGCTTGCAAATGTGGAAACAACGTATTTTCTTATTCTACGAGGTGTGAACCCTATTCGTTCACAATTATGTGGTAAAACAGATACCTGCACTGTTTCAAAAACATTCAGTATTTGCATCTTTCAAAAAGAGGTGAGGGATATTAGCTTGCTAGATGCTTTTTACCTATTTATAGATGAATTATACGTTAAAATTCAGGCGATTTCTAGGGTCTCTGTACGGCGGACGGACATTGAAGATTTGGATTTTAGGCACTTGAAATGTAAAATGACAGTGCAATTTTCTAAAATTAAAAAAAAAAAAAAAAAAAAAAAAAAAACAGTTCGGAAGGTTGTAGGTACACTTGTTTTCATTGCACGACCACCACCAGACATTAAGCCAAAAAATATCAACTCAAGAACCGCCAACATTCTTGAAATATAGCGCTGAGCGTCTAGAAGCCCACTGAACAAGCGTCGGGCGTCTTTTCGGAAAAGGGGGGTTTGTGCCGTCAAGTATAGTTTTTGTCACACAAATATGGCAGGAGAGGGGGGGATGAACCAGATAACGTACGCGATATACTAAAAGAGGTAGATTCGTCAGCTATCCGGAACACGGGCAGCTGCGATTGGAAAGTCTATGCTTTATGGTAGAGTTGGCTTCGCCACCCCTCAAATGAGTGAACATTTTCATAAAATCGCTAGTGGCTGTACCTATTCCTTTCGAGATGCTTCCTGATGGCAACAGCCTTCTTGATAAGGAAATACAAGTCCTCGGGTAGATCAGGAGCAAGACCGATGGCCTTCATGATCCTCAAGATCTTGGATCCAGTGACGAAGCGAACTTGAGCCACACCGTGAGAGTCCCTCAGGATTACACCTGGATATCCAACGAAACAAAAGATTAGAAACTCAACAGACAAATGGAAAGAGGCGTAACGCCATTTGGAATAATATATTTTTTTTAAATAAATTTATTTCAATTTAAGCACATGAAAAACATGACAAAATACAGCGGATGCACACATTTGCGTTTGACACAACCGGCAAGATCCGCCGCGATCATATATCCTACGAAATTAATCCCCCATATGAGCAACGGCTCGTGGTGGGGGATGAGCTGGGTTCTGGCGGTACGCTAGCATGCAGTGCCAGGCAAATAAATTTAATTTAGCTATAGCTATAGTTATGCAGTACATAGGTTACATTTTTTTATTTAACAGTTATGTAGGAAATACATCATTAGCTGTTTTTTTAATGGTCCAGTCAGTTTATTATGCAGTAATTTTTCCCTTAATTGGCTAGGTAGATCGTTGAAAACGTGAAGGCCCCTAAATTTGTATGATTTCTGAGCGAAGGTTGTGTGGAAGAATGGGTACTCAATTTTATAGTTGTTACTGAATCTAGTGTCTGCTGTGTGAGAGGGGAGGTTGTAGTGTTTTGTCTTTATTATTTGCTTTATACTGTCAAGAGCGATTAATTTATTAAAAGGTAAAATCTGCAGTTCAGGGAAAAGTTGCGCAGTATGTTCGAGCCTGCGTTTCTTGGCGATTTTTCTAATGAGAGTTTCTGCGTTTTCCTGATTGGCTCCAGCAATGTGCTGTAAGGACTACTCCTAACGGGGAGGCAGTAATTAAGCACGGATTCGACCATAGCAACGGACACTCGCTTCAACAAATCTCGGTCCAGGATCGGCGCGAGCATTGAAAATACATATAGGAGTTTCCTGAGCTTGGTGTTTCGTATTTGCTGTTCAAACTTGATCTGCTGTTCGAATTTTGGTGTCAAAAATTACTCCTAGGTATCTGGCACAATGACATGGAATGTACGGGTTGGCAGGTTGTACATTGTGATACACTGCAGTTTAAATCGTGGATGATAAGTGGTGACAGCACAGGTGGGTTTCGGTTGTCCAGACTGAATGGGACATATGCAGTTTTTGTGACATTCAAAGTTAATTTATTGCGCATCATCCATCCGCTAATGATGTTTAGTCCACTCTCAGCCATAAGTCGGCTTGCTTCCCAAGCGTCAGCAGAGCAGTAGAACACTGTATCATCAGCAAATAGGAGTATGCGACCTGGTAATTTCAATTCAGCTATATCGTTTATATACAGCAAAAATGCTTGCGCTTTGTGCTTGCGGGACAGCGCACGACTCCAGGGTAATTTCGCCACTTCTGGTACCATTTAGGTTTACTATTTGTTTTCTAACTTTCAGATAGCTGCGAAACCAGTCTAGAGCCTAGGCCTTCTATGCCGTAATTTTTCATATTTCATGTGAAATCGTGTCGAACGCTTTAGCCTGTTCCAAGAATACGGCAATCGGCTTCTTCCCACAGTCAAGGTCCTCCGCAATTAAATTATAAAGGAAACAGGTAGCGTCTTGAGTACTAATATTGAAAAATGTCTTACCGATCTGTGACGGGGTGAGTCCTTTCTTGGCGAGTTTGTAAATGTGTTCCTTGACATCATCAAGGGTGAGTTTCAACCAAGTTGGGACACTCCGACGGTAGGGGAGAGCGGACTGGGAGATACCCTTACTGTGGACAGACGGAAATACATCAGTAATCAGTACACCTCAACAAAAAAGCCATGTAAATTCACTTCAAGTGTGCAAACGTTTATTTGTTCAACAGCTCTAAAAATTGCGATATAATTTCGTCCCTATTTTCAGGATTTTTTTGAGAAAATACCTAAATAATGTTTCAGTTATATAGTAAACTAAATGAGCTACAGATCAAGCCCAACACGAACTCCAAGTTCATCGAAGGTGCAGATCAACAAAATTCACAATTCAATCGACTTCTGTCAACATCAATAGTGTTCCACATCAGAAATTGGTGTTTTTCATCGATCCTAAAATCCCTAATGATAAATAAGGGGTCGTCAGAAACGGAAATTCGCCAGTTTATAACAAGATATTTTGCCCCCAAATCAAAACTTTAGAAACGATTGTTCAACGTTTTATTGTAATCTTTTTGTCTCAAAAAAGACTACAATTTACAAGTAAAATATGACAAAATGTACACATTTTTCAGAAATTAAAACAAAGTGTCATCACTTTCATTATTATTTTCATGACTTTTGAAGGAAACGAGCGCATTTATGGGCAATTTTTCAAATTTGGATCACATAGCAGTTCATCTTATTATATTATATCTCACAGATACGACTGACAGGAGGCTTCTTCAAACTCTTTTATTCATAATTTGTCCTGTCTTTTTGTAGGGTGCAAGACATCCGGAAGTAGATGTCAATGGACAATTGACTGTAAATTTCCATTTCGAAGGGGTCGGCTGATTCTACTGATGATCCATGTTCAAGAAGTGAGGATCTTCTTCCACAAAGGAAGACCACAGAGAAAGCACAAATTTGTTCGTAATTCTATACAAAGGAGCTTTGATTTTTCATTGCTTTAAGAAGTAGGCAATAATATCAGACATATTATGTTGTGAGCGTGTCCCATAGTCTATCGTACGTAGTCAATTTGGGCATCAATGAAGAATAGCAACTGACATTTTGACGCTCAAGTTTTTCAAGAGCAAATCCTGCCCCCGAGGCTCCTCATCATTGAAATAATCACATTCGGAGAACCATTACTCTTAAGAAAATTTGAATTTCCTCGCGCAACAACCCGACATCTATCATAAACATACATCCGAAGGGTATCACGGACAGAAGATAACCTGTACAGAGATGACACGTGGTGGACACGCAAAATAAACTATGCAGAATGTACTATCAAAATCTGCCGAAAGAAAGAACGGAGGAGCGACGAAAGAAAAGTATAAATTAACAAGAATAAGCTATATTCTTTACTAAATTTAAATTAATTTAAGGTGTTAAATATCATAAACAAGTATGAATGTTCAGCTGGTGCCGTATGAGCTAAAGTGGAATGGGGGATCACCTACGAGGAAAATACCACTAAAAATGTATCCTAACGGCATTCTACTGCCAAAACGTACCCAGGTGCGTGCATACGACCCATGTTGAAGTATTTAAATGTTCACTTTTGCTGTAAATTGCGCGAAAAACACACAAAACGCACGCGAGGCCACGGCCGAAGACTTACCGAAAAGACTAACAAAGAACATAGAGAGCAGCACTGAGGTCGAAGAAAAGGGAACATTCGAGCGAAACATCTCATCTCATCGAAAAGTTATTTCAAAGAGCGCTCTAGCGGATTTGCTGAGTAACTTTTAAGGGATACTTTTGTATTATAAAAACGTCTTGATTTAATCACCTTGAGTTGATAAAGTTTGTGTTTTTATGTTAAATAAAATCAAGGGAGTTGATAAAAGAATTTTATATTGACTGAGATGTCCTTCCTTTCAAAAAACTCATATTATCAATGCTTTATCATTGCTGCCATGACTTGACTGTTGTGACGTCATGTATGCTAAAGGACCATAAAGTAGGTTACGAACTCGCAGGTTATTTACCCATTGATAAATAAGTAGGTAATGAAAATGTACACAAGTGATCAATAGTGAGGTCCTTCTCTGCTCATGTTTTTCCGATTCTGGTTGTGAATTTTGACGGTTTTATATTTTTCGACGAAGGCTATCCGAATTAACAATGGTTGAACCAATTTTTGACTACCAGTTTAGGTTGATTTTGATCGGAAACAGCACTGTTGGAAAGAGCTCTCTGCTGAAATACTTTACTGACGGGAAATTCGCTGAAGTGAGTGATGTCCTATTCAGACGGTGTGTTCATTGGTGAATTATGTTTTATTTGTAGTTCTGACGTAGGTAGTAGGTATGATCTGCTGCCTTCGTTCCGTTGCGTGCGACGTCCAAACTGCGCAGAAGGGAAAACTCGTGACGTCACTGCCCTGGGAAACCCTTGAATGATTTCATTCATCTTGGTTTCCATAATATAATTGAGAACCTGTATGGGATCTTGAATTGAGTTGATGTGATTTTATCACTCGCTGATTATAATCATTGTCCAAGAAGTGATGAGCAATACTGGCAAGATAACGTTCGTTGATAACTTTCAACCATCCTGTAGAGACCAGAATGCTGCAGCTTCCTGTTTTGTTTCCTCTGTCATTCACACTATCAACTTTAATTTTCATTATAATGTATGATGCCCTTTATTTATTCTGGCTTAAAAGACCATGGACAGGTCTTTTAACCGTACCTGGTGAATCTGAAGGTCTTGCATTGGAGGTAGTGTCACAGATCATTCACACACTCCATATACGTAAGCGTTCCCCAAAATTTATTTTAAAAAAATTCATTATTGTAACTGGCGTACCTCGGGGACAAATGCCAGAGCTTTAGAACCGATCTGATGAAATTTTGTAGGCCTGACGTCAGAAGGACATTTACTTTAAGGATTATTTTTATTTTTATTAACCGATCCTCGAAAAGTAGATACTTTTTTTTTAAATTAATGATAACTTTATTGTAATTTTATATTACATTCCAGTTCTGCGGAGGCATATTATAATAGAGGGGTACCCCCTGGTGTCACATGTTACGGGGGTACTATCCATTGATAGTCCCCGTGATTTTTACATAATCAATGATAATAGCTTAAATAGCATTGGGAATAGAAAAAGAGTCCGACAAACATTCATAAATAACATATTGATTAAGGTTCTAATTTTAATAGGAATAATTATAGTTACTAGGAACAAAATGAGTTGACAAATACGTTGAACGAGAGTTTTATGTAAAAATAATTATTATAGTTAATAGGAACTGAAGTAGTGAATAGATGTGAATGAACAAATATTAATAAATAAGTATGAACGAAAAAATAAGTTGAATGAGTTAATAGGAAATATGCATGCAATTTAGTTTTGTGTGACTAGATTTTAAGGATTTAGAAGGTCTGGGGGTCGTTTTCGCTTCAGTCGTCTTAGATGCCTTGGTGGTGGAGGATTGCTGGACAGCTGCTGCAGGAGGACGTTGCGATGGGTTGACATAGATTCGTGTAGTTGTTGGTAGTTGGATATTGGTTATATGGCTATTCCATGTCAGCCTGGAGTCCAGATGTAGACCGAGATATCGGCAGACTTGCTTTTGAGGGATATCAACTTGGTTCATGGTGATCACGGGGAGAGGGAGACTCCTTTTGTACGTGAATTGTATGAGAGTGGATTTCGCTGGGTTCATTTTTGTTCTCCACTGGTGACACCATGTGACAATATCTTCTGCCAGACTTTGCAGTTCACTTATTGAATTGTGGAAGTCCCCGGTTGACAATAGCGCCTTGTCATCCGCGAACTGAGCTGTTGATACCCCATCAGACCTAGGAAGGTCGTGGGTAAAGAGGAGGTAGAGAATAGAGGTAGAACACTTCCTTGAGGTACTCCTGCTCTGATTGATCGGATTGGGGATACAGACTGGCTAACTCTCACACTGTAGGTTCTGTCACACAAGTAGGACTTCAGCAGCCTGTACATGCTGTCCGAGAGCAGCTCTTTCAGCTTGGCCAGTAACCCTGGGATCCAGACCCTGTCAAAAGCCTTTTCTGTGTCCAGAAATAGTGCGTGACAAACGGATTTGCTTTCATAGGCTCCCAGAATATTTGAAACTACACGGTGGAGTTGTTGGGCACACGAGTGAGAAGTTCTGAAGCCAAATTGTGTGTCCGGGATAACAGGTTCCAGGGTTTCAAGAAGATGCGGTAGTAGAAGGCGTTCAAACATTTTTCCCAGCAAGGAGAGTAAGCTTATGGGTCTGTAGCTGGCTGGATCACCCTTTGTGAAAAGTAGATACAGACACAAATGGGGGAACACCATATTTTCGGCTTATCATGGCTTATCATGGCTTGACTCTTGGGCGTGTACTTCTGTCTTGACCTATTTGATGTCAAAATATTTTGCTCATAGATTAAAAATCCGAAATGTACGTTCGCTTTTCAGGTCCGAAAACGGCCTCTAAAATGCTCCGAAGAATTTTCAATTTTGATGAACGTAGACTCTGTTTGGGTCGTAGTGGTGGTACAACCACATTTTAGCTTGTTCACTGCAAATCGAGCGAGTTTATGGGTGAAAATGGGTTGAGTTGGTGAGGGTAAAATGCCAAAATCGACTCTGAATTGTGAAAACTATTAGGCTGTCGACTTATGTATCGAGTTTCATGGTTTTTGAGGCTCTGATTGTCGTCAGGCGCATTCAAATGTCAATTCATCTTAAAACATTGGAAATTATTTCACAGGAGTTGGTCATTCCTATAACCAAGAAGAAAATGGAGGAAAGCAGTGAGTGTGGAGTGTCCCAGACTCATTTCAATCGATTCAGCGAGCAAAATTTAGTGGAAAACGATACCCCACACGCCTAAGTACCAGAAATCTCGAAAACCCACTTTTGAAATAGGTAGCTTCTTATATTCATTTTGACTCATAACATCTTCCAGTTCGGGCTAATCGTTCTGGGACCCGTCTCATTGAATTCAGTGTCAAAAATTTAGTCGAAAATGATACCTCACATGCCAAGATAGCCAAAAATCTCGGATAATTCATTCCATTAATCGATTATTCGAGGAATAACCAACCAAATGGTGGATTTCAGGTTTCAGATCCAACTGTAGGAGTTGACTTCTTCGCTCGGCTTATCGAGGTAAAGAATGGGACTAGAATTAAATTACAGCTTTGGGACACAGCAGGGCAGGAAAGATTCAGGTGAGTTTGTTTTGTTGGTTGTCGAGTTACTGAAAATGATATTATTTAACGATATATTCAAAGAATTCATCGTATTTCAGGTCGATTACCAAATCTTACTATCGAAACTCTGTCGGAGCGTTACTCGTGTACGACATCTGCAAAAAGGAGAGTTTTGACAGCATTCCTGGGTGGATGAACGAAGCTAAAAGGCACATTGAGCCGCACAGCCCAGTGTTCGCCCTGGTTGGCTGTAAACTGGACTTGGTCCGAGCCGGAGCCACTCGAGAAGTGACTGAAGAGGAAGCCAAGGCTTTTGCTCAACGACATGGCATTTTCTTCGTCGAGACATCTGCCAAGACAGGTTGGAGAAACGGCTCGTTCGTTTATTCACACATTTTCTTAGTCTGTGACACATGTGATTGGTGTGTAGGATGAGTTGAGGAGGTGTAAAGCGTTGCTGCTGAATGATTTTTCAGAATTAGATGATGGTCTCTGGAAAAAAGAGTCTCACCAGAGTACCAACCTCTTGCGTTCATTCATTCGTAGTCGAGCTTAGGCCGCGTACTCACGTTGAGGGTTTCCCGAGAGGATTTCCCGTCCAGGTCAATCTCTGCGGCTTGCCTGAGCGTGTGGAGAGGATTTCCTCAGTTGTGGCGGACTGTTCAGGCCGCCAGGCGTTCCAATTTTTGGAAAGGCCTGCCTGAACATGGCCACAGTTCTTGCGACGCTATTTGGATTTTTTCACTATCAGCAGTTTTCATTTCAACCGCTTCCAAGGATTCCTCTCAGGAATCCTCACAGGGGGCCGGGGCGTGTGGTGGGTCCTTCCTGCTTCGGCCAACCTGTGTGGGGATTCCTCTCCGGTATTCCTCAAAGTATGTACCCGGCCTAAAATTCCCTGGAGAAGCATTGTATTTTTGTTATTTCTTGAATAATCAACCTATGAACCTATGTAATCGTGCCCAAGGTCATGGTGGGAGGGGGTCGACCTCCCCCGATTGGCTCCAAAATTTTGTTGTGTACTTTTTATGATTTGTAGGTTAGGGTTTTTCGAAAAGGATCGTATTCTTGTATGTATCATTATTCCGACGTTTCGCCAGGTCCTAGCCTGGCATCATCAGGGGTCGTTCCAGCAACCAGGTCTCCAATTCCCTAAAGCATGATATTATACATGTCCGTTACATATTTTAGATAATTTATAGTTTGTGGCAGGTACATTTGTCAGAGGTAAGTCGTTTATAAATTCTTCAAATCTTAAATTCAAGATTAGTCAAAGGTTTTTTAATTGAACCTGAGAATAGGTAGATGTTTTCGCATTGTATCACACACCTCACATTTTGGGTGTTCCTGAGACCCGATTTAATATAAACGACGACTAAGACTTGGATATAAGGCTTGGACATTTACCTCTGACAACCGTACCTGCCACAAACTATAAATTATCTAAAATATGCTTCAGATGACGTGTATATCATCCTTTAGGGGATTGGAGACCTGGTTGCTGGAACGACTCCTGATGGTGTGCCAGGCTTGGACCTGGCGAAACTTCGGATTAATGATGGGTGATGATACAAGAATACGACCTCTTTGAGGAACCCTAACCAACAAACAACAAGAGATAGGAAGGTCAACCCAACGTAACTGAAAACGTTGTATGATGTCTTGAACAAACATGGGGGAAATGGGGGAAAACAGCGAGTATGGAGTGTCCCGAACTCGTTCCAATCGATTCAGCGTCAAAAATGTCGTGAAAAATGATACCCCACTCACCTATGTACCACCAATTCCGAAAACTCTCTTTCAAAATAGGTAAGTAGGTATCAATTTTGACCCGTACTACCCACATCCAGCTGGGTGCCAATCGGTCCAAGACCCATCTCAATGGTTTCATGGTCCAATATTTCCTCATCTAATGAAGTGAGTCAGTTGTTCTTCAATCGATTCCTTGATTGATTTAGGTTTTCATGTGTGTCATTTCTAAATGGTGACTAAGTCAGAAAAATGTGGAGGATAACACAAGGTGCATGGCATGGAGTTAAGTTTTACTTGAAATATTCAAATAGAGTCTGACGTCACTCGCTGAAAGAATCCCTTTACCCAGCTTTGGCTGCATAAAATCAGCCGTTGTTGACTTATTAATTTTACTCATTGTACTTCAAACCCTTCAGTTTCTTCTTAAGGATTGAAGGTTAAATAAGGTTAACGGTTAAATATGGGGCCCCAGTAGTCATAGCATCTCTGTCAATCGCTGTAGTTCTAAATGGTGGTCTAATAGTAATTATTTTTTGTGAACTAGCTCTTGTAGCAGCCTCAGTTACAAATGACTCCAGGGTTCCTGCCTGGTTTCGGAACGTATTGATAATTGTGGCTATCTTAGTTGGTGGATTGTGGGCACATTCAGTTCCTTAATATGGGGGTAGGATATGCTGATGATGTGGTGGCTGTAATCTTGGCCAATACAATGGAGCAAGCGAAAGAGAAGCTGAACGAGACCATGGACATAAAGGGAGCATGGATTGATGGATAGTCTTTCACTAGCCCCTGCCAAGACAGAGATGGTACTGGTCACACGGAATGCGTCTCAAATATCATACAAATTAGAGCGGGGGAAGTTGAGATGGAAACAAAACCAGTAGTCAGGTACTTGGGAATGATACTGGACACCAAGATGACCCTTTTTTTTGGGGGGGGGGGGAGGTGAGGAAAATCTTTATAAGATATCGGGGGGGGGGGGGGGCGCAACCAAAGACCCGGGTATGTGGAGATTTTTACCCACTAAAAACCTCACCCCCTTTTCCCATGTTGGGGCCCAGCCCGGAACTGTTTGACACAGTACTTCAGGCTGGGTTCCGATTTCTGCCTGCTAGCTGGTCACGTTTGCCTGAAGTTCCAGTTGCCGGGCCCTTTCCTCGACGAGCTTGCCTTCCAGGATGTTCCGGATGTACTCTGCCACGGCATTCCACTTTGACTGGCTTTCGAGCATCCTGGTCATCATATCCTCGGGGGTGGGAGCAATTTGCCATTGCTCTCTCTCCCACCTCTCGTATTCGAAGAATGTGTGTTGAGCGCTGTCCTCTTCGTTGGTGCAATGTAGGCATCCTGGAGATTCCTCAATACGCATCCTATGGAGATACTGATAGAACATCCCGTGACCCGAGAGGAACTGCGTTATATGATAGTTAACTTCACCGTGTTTCCTCTCTAGCCAGGGACGTATATTGGGCACCAGTCGAGCCGTCCATCTTCCTCTTGTTTCTGTCTCCCAGATTTCCTGCCAGGAGTCGAGTGTGTGTTCCCGCTCTTGTTTGGCTAATTAGAGGCCGTGGCTCCTCTTCCCGTCGCTCGTACATCCTTTTCCTCTCCCTTGCAAGCAGATGTATTGGTATCACTCCCGCTAGGAGGAGCACGGCTGGTTCCGATACTGTCTTATAGGCGCTCACTATGCGAAGCGCCCCTCTTCTTTGTACCGTGAGCATCCGTTGATGACCTTTGAGGAATACATAAGGGTGGCAGCAGAGCCAACTGCAGCCCTGATTCGACTAATGTCAAACATTCAAGGACACAGACCGTCTAGGAGACAACTATTAATGTCATTTGTACACTCCATACTGCTATATGGGGCAGAGGTATGGGCGGACGCTCTGAATGTCAAATGCCACCAAAAACAGATGTCCACAGGGCAAAGAAGAGGGGCACTTTGCATGCCCCTCCCCCATCTCGTAACATCATAAATCAACACTGATTTTGAACCACTGCGGAATAACATGGTATATAAGATATAACCTATAAGATATAACTCATCTCTGAAACTCTAATTGAACGCAGTTAAGCCTCTTTGGCCTGCAGACGCTTCATTGCGAGTGAGATAGTCGAATATAACGATATTTAAAATGGATACTCAACTAATTTCGTTAATTGGCTTATTTCTTGCTCAAACTTCAGGTCTGAACGTCGAACAAGCTTTCACCGCTGTGACTCAAGAAGTCTACGACCGAATACAATCCGGCGAATACAAAATAGAAGACGGTTGGGACGGCATCAAATCCGGCTTTTCCCGGTCGCCGATGGACTACAATTTGGTCGAAGCCGACGCCGAAAGATCCTCATGTTGCTAAGTAACGCAAAACAATTTTTTTTTAACTTCTCATCGCCCCCACCATAATTTCGAATAGGATTTCATGGTATTTTAATCCGTAAAAAATGTGGAAAATAAGGTTTTGTGTACAAGTAGGATTAACCTGTTGTTGATAGAGGTAAGACTGAGAGTGTTTTCTCGGGAGGTTTTTCCGGTACAAAATCGCGTCGGTTTTTTGGTACTAAATTGAAATTAACGGAATGTGGCCCTCTTGTACCTATTGGAATATGTGAGCAGCAATTAGGTATCATAAGTCGCATGTTTTACCGATTATTGTTCAGCCGTTTGGAGGATAGGAGTTAGGTAGGAGCGAGGATTATTGAAGTGAGTTTTTCATTTTATACTTTTCGATTTTCTGGTTGTTTACATGCGTAGGCGGTACCGTCTACGTTCATTGAAGTTGATGAGTCAGTTTTTGCTACACATTATCATTTATCTCGTCGAATTGTTTTCACTCAAGTTTTTAAAAGATGCTGATTTCAAAGCCAATCTCATTTTTTCTCAATGAAGTGAATTTGAAAAAAACAACAGTCGCCGCTTCAGTAAAATTTGGAGTCCTTTCGAATAACAACTCTATACGATCAAAAATTGTAACAATTCTCTTATGAAACAATAAGAAATGGAGACTGGTTGATGCTGACTTGTGCAATGTCACGAGGAAGATGATCAAAGCGCCATCTAGACAAAGATTGCTCAAGTAGCAATATTGCTGGTTGCCTAACTTGTTTACCCCAATCGCATATTGTTCAAGTTCTACTATACATGATGTTAACCTATGAGGTTAACAGCCTTCAAGGGGTCGATTCCACAAGTCTTTGCAACAAAAAGTCTTTCAAGGACATTTCTTTTTACAGGCATCGTTTCTGAGTTATTAACGATTTAAGATAATCTCAAATCTGAGTACGCCGTTGGAAAGAGCGTCAAATTTTCCTTCTGATGTTCTCCACAACGTCTCCAATAATTTATGGATATTAATGAAACCGAAGTCCATATGGCCCTTACTTCCAAGCCATGCCCCCACCTCAAGTTTTGTTCAAGAATTCACATCAGCTCCTTACCTATTCATTAGCAAGGGGGCGGGGATATTTGAGGTGTCAAGATATTTGAGAATATCTTTATTCAATCAATCAATCCAGCATCCTCAATTGATTCAATAGTCGGCTCTTACCTTTCAAGTTCGTGGAATTCGGTATTTTTATGAGAAAACTACAATTTTGGTTGAATATTCGATTTAAAAAAAAATTTTTACACAATACGTAATTTTTACCCTTAAATTATGTCAAAAAAATAAATTCGAATATACCATTGGAAAGCTGGTATTTTGGGGAAGTTTTTCCATGAATGAACGCGGTTGTTCTGGGAGATAGGTTACCTTCACCAGCTGAGTAGTAACAAGGTTTTGCGCATTCATTAATTTCCTAACTTTAGGCTGTTTTAGTGAGTACCAGGTCCCAATTATTGGATACATTCAGAAGGGAAATTTGACGCTCTTTCCAACGGTGTACTCAGATTTGAGATTATCGTGTAAATTAAGGGAGTTTGAACCGTTTTAGTGATGTCATGTCAAAAACGTGAAAAATATCTTAGGCTCGGAAACGCCTTAAAACATATTTGGTTGTATTTGAGTTGTAGAATCGACCCCTTGAAGGCTGTATCGTCTGAATACCAAGTTCTAAAAATCAGCCCTACGATCCAACTAAATTCTTCGAATGTCCAAGAACGGTGTAATATGAGAGTTTGTCGGTAAATTACAAGGAATGCATGGAAGTACTGATGGCGCTCCAAGCGGAATAATGACGAGTTGCGTCGCAGTTTGGTTGACGACGATTCTTGTTACAAGCAAAATATTTGTCGTTTTGAGGCAACTCATCTCATTGGATTCAGCGTCCGAAATTTAGTGTTAAAAGAGAACTCACATGCTTAGTTCGCAAAAAAGACGCCGAAATTGGGGCTATTCGGTCATGAAAACATACCAAGATGTCCGTCCAGCGTATGCCGTTTTTGGTAGTATAACATTTTATGAACATTTTAAATTTTGGTCAGAGACCTATTCCCGGATTTAGTTGGTCTTCAAAATGTTTCAGCCCGATTGGACCAAATTTGTTTCGGTGCAGGGTTTTAATGAATAAGTCACAATGAAAAAAGTATTTTTTTTTTTTTTTAATTGTGCTCTGATTCACAAGAGAGTTGACAATAATAATTTGTAACCTTCCGCCACGTAACCCGCCTGATCAAATGACGTCATCGATATTACAACATCCCTCCCCTCAAGTATTTCTTTCACGGAGAATGATAATTTCTTTGCTTGACAACCCTACCAGCTTCCTTCACAACGCCGCTCTCGCCTGGTTGACTTATGTTTGTGGTATTGCTGTTTTCTCCATGCGCAGAATCGGCGTCTTGGCTTCCTGGAAGCTCCTCTTGCTCGGATGGTTCATCATGGTCTACCAGATTTCTGTCTAGGGCATTTGTAGAAGCTGGGGCTCGACAGATTCCTCGGTATCACCGCTGGGATGGCGAATGGCGGCGAGACAGAAGAAATATCGGTCCGTCAAGAGCAACGATTGGTCGAGCTTTGGAGTCTGTAGTACTGCTCCACGAGGTTGTTTGGTTTATGTCGTCGGAGCAAGTAATATACGTCTTGATTATCTTCGGGTAAAGCGCAATCGGTGGAATTTTCCACTTAGAAAAAAAAAAAAGACAGAAGAAATATCGGTCCATCAAGAGCAACGATTGGTCGAGCTTCGGAGTCTGATTTGACCAATATTTTAACTCTCTCTTGTTAATGCGTCTGTCTGAATTGTCGTGGACAACTATTGCATGGCTGTTCAAAACATCCAGTCCTACCTTTGTTCTGCGCGAATATTCCGCCTTGTGAAGATGGGCACGGCACAACGTATTCACGAGTTTGGTCGGTGAAATATTGTACAACGTCCAATCGTCTCCTTCATTTCTCAGTGTGACAGCCATATTGCGGAAGGGGTAGGGTGACGTTACCTGTCCAAGTGTCGGTACCTATCCTCAAGGTTGGTCATTCTAGCAGTCACACCATCATCGCCGAACTTTGGTGGAAGCCCTTCCACAGAGAGGAGAATTACACCCTTGATCTTCTCCTCAACAGGGTCAAGGGGTTTGGCGAGAGAAACCCCTCCGCCAGTCCTCATAGCCTCGCTCCTGAAAATCCGATAAATAGTATTGGTATCTAGCCTTCAAGTTCTAAAAAAGAATGAGCAATGCCATCCATCCAAATACCTACGGGTCAACCTGTGCAAGTATGGGCTAAAGTCAAGTATATGGACCATTGTCGCGTTATCAACTGATAGCAATGATATCGCGCATACGGTCGATAATCGATAATCGAAAGTTTTTGTTGTTGCTTTGTTGTTCACTTCAGTCAATATTTTATTTAGTTTTAGTTTATTTCAATTTAGGTTTTTTAGTTTAGTTTTTTTTTTAGTTTAGTTTTTTTTTAGTTTAGTTTAGGTTTTTTAGTTTATTTCAATTTTTTTTATTTTCAATTTATTTCAATTTACCATGAGGTAAGCACGAGGTAAGTTTATTTCAATTTATTTATTTTATTTAGTTTTAGTTTATTTCAATTTAGTATTTTCCCTCCTTTTTTATAAAGACAAATATGGCCGGCAGGGATAAATATTTCGTGTATAATATATCGATAGTGCATATCGACTGAGCGTACTATCGATATCAGCTGATAACGCGACAATGGTCCATATTCTTGGCTTTTACCCAAGTATGGACTGCCTTTGATTCATTGTACTTACATGATCACTGAGTTCTTCTTTCGGACGGCCCGTTTCATATTTTTGTACTTCAATTGCAATTGTTTCGATGTTCGTGGGACGGATATGGCGAGTGAGTTGAACTCAACCGTCAGCTTCTCCCATTCCGCCTCTTTTTGTTTCCACATGACAGCATCTGTTTTTTTATTCTCAAATATATTTTTCCTCTTTAATACTAACTCGACCAATATTTCCTCTTCCGCTTTCGAGAAATTGCCTTGTCTCCTCCTCTTCCCATCTTCCGTCATTTTGCACGCGACACAAAATACTACGACGAACAAAATACGACACGTGAAAATAACACGACAAAATAAACGATGAGAACGATTAAAAAAATGGCGACGAGGACTGGATACGGTTAGTTTCGGTGGGAACGCGCGTCTGGGGCGAGCTCTTCCGAAGCTAACCGAGAGTTAGTTAATCGCCACCCTGAAACTGATGGTGAAACGGAATCTCACGTAACTCGGAGTTACGGTTAACTCCTAGATTTAGCTATCCCACACTTTAACACTCACTTGGTGAAATCCACCCTAAGTATTCTCCTGGTTGGTTGAAATTTGATCTTCTTTGACAGACTGATATTTGCAGGTAACACGGACACGTCCGCACCAGTATCTATTTTGAAAAAAAATTTTGTCCGAGTTATTGTTGAATCCCAGAGTGATGGTCCATGGGCCTGCTCCTGTAACGGGTCCGTCTTCATTTACATTTCCAATAATGAAATCAGGTTGGTAGTTGTTTGGCTCGTTTGTTGTTTGATGTCCTTTGAATTCCAGGGTATTTACCCTACCAGACTTGCAAACTTTCTCGTAATGTCCTTGGCGTTTACAGACGTGGCATGAGGAGTTATTTGCGGGACACAAGCCTCTCCTGTGAGATGGGTATATACCACACCACACGCACGGAGAATTGTTATTCGGTGCATTGTTTTTGTCTGATTGTCCATAAGAATTCGACTTTCCCTCAATTTTCATGCGGTTTGTTGGGAATGTGTTTTGTTGGGCGGTCTGAGTTTGGCCCGATCTCCTGAAAACGCAATGGGTTTGGACCAAAATAACGATGAGTTTGGCCCCAGTTCCCCGACAAAAAGCAATGGGTTTGGGCTCACTCAGGAAACAACGGAACACTATCAAAAACCCTGCAAATTATTACACACGGGTTGGTTATTCCTCGAATGGAGAAAACAGTGGGTGTGGCGGGTCCCGGACCCATTCCAATCGATTCAGGGTCCAAAATTTAGTGGAAAATGATACCCCACACGCCTAGATCGCCTAAAATCTCGAAAAATCCATTTTTCGAAAAACACATTTTGACCCCTACCCCGCCCAAATTTGGTCCGATCGGGCTGAAAAGTTTCGAGGACCATTCTAGGCCGGGAACAGACCCCTGACCCAAATTTCAGATTTTTAGAAAATTATCTACTACCAAAAACGGCGCGGACAATGGACGGCGTACGGCGGACGGACATTGACCTTCTTTGATCCAGACACCATGAAACGTCCAGAAAAAATTTTTGAGCCGAATCGGAGAGGTTGACCTTTTGCATGAAAACAGGTTGATTATTCAAGGAATAACCAACCAAAAATGAGATTCTAGTTTGTATGTTAGTTTTAACGTTCCGGTGTTGAGCTGGAATATACACTTAACCAGCCGCTGGTAGTTTTTCTTTTCCAATTACCTTGGAAATATTGTGTCCGAAATCCTAGTTCAGTCAGGATGATAATGTAATGAGTGGCAGTGTTTTGTATTCAGTCAATGTCAAATATTCAGCCTCGCCTGGACTGCTGACCAGCAATACCCTTTAATTAATTTTAAGACCTTCTTCAACAGCCTCTCTTTAATTTTGTATTTTCCTAGGAGTGTTATGATTGAATTATCTTAATTTGCTATCATATTATGGAAGTGAAAAAAAACCTACATTTATGACCGCATATGAAATTCATGTGAGACCTCAGATTACTAGTTAGCCCGATCCGTACCTTTAAATTGTATCTAAATTGAGGAAATTATTGGTGTAACTAGAGAATCCGGGCTGGACAGGTTTGATTCGGAACAAAATATGCCGAGGGGCTTCATAATCGGAAACCACCTCTAACAAATTTTGCTCATTTTTCCCCTTATTTTAAAGAGAAAGACAAAGCCTCTGCTACTTTGCATACCCTGAAGCAAAACAGCTAATCTGGCAGCATCTACCAAATGCAATTTAACTGCTCAATGACACCACAAGCAACATGAAAAATCAATTAAGCTAAAAAACTGGGCGTGATGGAATTCTGTGAACATTTTGTCGTATTGAGTATACAAAATCTATTGAAGCAATTGTATTTCTCATGCAGTTTTTGGTTGCAGAAGCCTCTGTCGGTCTGAAATGGCTGGTGCGGTGCTGTTCTCGTGGATTTTTAGTTTTTTTGTAACTCCTTTTGTTTTATCTTTTCCTTTTACGTAATTTTAAGTTCCTTACAAAAACAGTTACCGTCTTATCTATCATTGTCTCTGATTAACATTATATTTAGGTTCCTTCATTTGCACTTGACCGACCCAATGTCATCCTCCTTCACCAAACGTAATTTCGACTAACCTTAATGTGAATTATTATGAAGTTTTTGCTGGTTGTCTTCCCAGAGTACAAATTTATTGTTTCTCTTTACTCTGCCTTTATCTCAAACGAACTCAAAATTGGCCTAGCTGCTGAATCGTTTTCCAGGCATTGTAGTCTCATGTATTCGATGGAGCAGTTTAACACACTAGGACGTAATTCCTATTGTATATTAAAGACATTTATCTATTGGAAGAGGGTTGTGACGAGGTCTGACGAAAACAAAAACGGTCCAATTCACACAATTTTGTGATATTCCGTAGTCATCGCTTATTACCTTAACGGCATTTGTTTTTAAACGAGTCATGTTTTTACACACGATCATCACGATGAGTTGCTTGCCTAGTTTGTGTATGATGTAGCCGTCGAGAAATAAAGGTGGAACCTGTTCGATGGCTTATTTCTTTCTCCTTGCTCCATTCCGATTACAAGTCCAAAAGGACGCCGTGATAAGGTTACGAAAGAAAACAGAAAATCAACTTGCAACATAATTAGGCGCACAATGCTCTCCCAAGAGACGGCGTTTAATGTAATGAACCAGTTCTGATATACATATAAAAATAACCGTTGATGATGACAGAGATGTTAAAGAGTAAGAGAGTAAGTGAAAATTTCATTTCCACTAGCGCAGTGATTTATTAGAAAATTATTTTACAATAAATCCTTGATGAGAATGTTCATAAGTTGTGAAGGACGTTCGAAGTGGCGTCTAATCTTCCAAGAAGAAATATTGTCCTGCTCGTTTCTGCTCAACGTCCTGGAAAATGAAGAGGTTTTTGTCACAATAATGACCTTAAATACGTTTCTACTTGACTGTGTCATGAAAAACAACAGTATTTTCTTCAAGAAATTCACTCATAAACTCAGTTAACTTCTTGAAAAACAATTTTCCTACCCCAAAACATCTGGTAAGTATTGGACTATCATCCTAATTTATGACATTAGGAACTTTTCAAAGATACCTGCCCTCTGGTGATGTCAATAGCACAATCGATAGTTTCAAAACTATCGCTAGAACTATCAAAGAATTAAAAATTCAGTTTTTTAGCCCAATGGTTTCTATTACGCTGCACCAAGCACCATCTAAACATGTATCTGAGGTATGAAAATTATTCATATTCTGCACATTCAACATTGGCCTGTTTCATTGATCCTACGCCTTCATTGAAATAGGTCCATACAGTGGACTTCCTTTAGCGAGCCAAACTCGTCATCGAAGATAACTCGGTAGGTACGCCACCTGAGCCATGGATTAAAAGTACTGATAAGAGTGCTTGATGCCCGGATGTGGCGGAAGGTGGATGCCAAGATTGGAGATTCCCAGTTTGGGTTCGGAAACGCTTTGGGCACAAGGGAGGGCTTGTTTGCCCTTCAGGTGCTTGCCTTGATCAGCAGCATGATGTGTCCTGCTTAATTGATTTTGAAAAAAGCCTTCGACAATATGAACCATGATACACTGGTGAAAATCCTTGAAGGCGTGCGTTAGGACTATAAGTATGAATGGCTGATCAAAAACCTTTACTGGCAGCAGCCATCTACTACAACCGTGTTCCGATACGGAGGGACGTGCTGCAGGGCGGCCTTCTGCCTCCAGTCCTCTTTACTCGGAGCGTGTGTTACGGGAGGCTTTGGACGGATGTGACTGGAGCATCCCCATTGATGAGACCGCAATCTCGAACTTGAGGCACGCGGATGATACCGTTCTCCTGGCGAACTCTCCCGAGGATCTCCAGGTACTGACTGATAGAGAGGATGCAGCGTGCCATCAATACGTTCTTGGAATCACTGTGTCCAAAACCAAAGTCACGGCAGTGTCTATGTTTGGTCAGAAGCAGTGCTGTGGAGGTGATGGGCCAGCCGGTAGAGCCAGTAACCCGTTTCAAGTATTTGGGGCAGCTGCTGTTGTTACATCTTTTTCAATTTGACATATGGCGTCGAGTCGTAGACTGTGGCTGTGAAGGCTGTGGACATGAACCTGCTTGAGGCGTTTGAAATACAGTAGAACCTCGCTAATCCGAACTAATTACTGCAGGGGGGTGTTCGGATTACCGAAAAGTTCGGATTACAGAGGGAGTTCGAAAAATCCAACTTCATGTACATACATAAATGTATTTTTATCGTATATGCTCATATGTATACAGTTTTTACATGTAAATGCTTATTGCAAAAATTTATAAATTTAAAAACTAGTCTTTTTTAAAGAAGTCTGTTATTTTCTTTTGCTGAGACCTTTGTAGGAACTTCTTCACTGCTTCTTCTCTCAGACGTTGCAGTAAGAGAATTTGTTGCCATGGCATATTATTCTCATTTGCCCACTTCAAACATTGACTGAAATGAGACACTGCTTCTTCATGCTTCACTGTTTTTGATTCCTCAACTTCTGTTTCTCCTTCTTCAGTGTCAGGGATTTCTGTAAGACTTTTTATGATTTCCTCATCAGTTTTAAATTCATTTTCCTCACGACCTTCAACCCATTCATTAACATCCGTTTCATTCATTGCAGCATCAGGGTTATATTTTTAACCATGGTCAAAATCACCTGTCGGTTGACGTCGTCCTCGTTGTCAATAGCATCTTCGTGGATGCTCTCTGTTCCCAACAATTGATTCCACGAATTGCGTATCGTTTTGGGCTGAACCGCCTCCCACGCTGCAGCTAAGAAAAACACGACATGTTTGAGATTCAAATTTTTCAACGTCATTAGGATATCGTCTTGTTGTGCAACTACGTGCGAGAGTAGAGCTGAACGGTAATGGAGCTTGACCTTTTGAATCACATTTTGGTCCATTGGTTGCAGGATAGGTGTGCAGTTTGGTGGGAAAAACATCACTGTTATTTTCCCATCATCGCTCACCAAATCACACTCATCTGGATGGCCAGGGCAGTTATCTAAAAAAAGAATGGCTTTTTGTTCCAAATTTTTTGATTTCAAATGTTTTCTAACAGCTGGAACAAAATCACCATGAAACCATTCTTTAAAAAGCACAACGTTCATCCAAGCTTTTGCCTGACTTTTATAGAGAACAGGCAGATTGCAATTTTTGAAAGCACGAGGCTTTTGTGATTTTCCAATCACTAACATCAGAAGCTTATGATTTCCTGTTGCATTGGCACAAGGCATGAAAGTTATTCGCTCTTTCGATATTTTTCGACCAGGGGCATGATCTTCATTCTTATGAACAAGGGTTTTTTGAGGCAGAATTCTCCAGAAAAGACCACTCTCATCTGCATTGTAAATCTGCTCAGGAACAAGATTTTGAGCTGCAATCGTTTCAGAAAATTTTTGTTTAAATGGCTCTACTGCCGCGCTATCACATGATAACTTCTCTCCTGTTACGGCAAGGTAACGAATACCATGTCTTTTTTTAAATTTATCAAGCCAGCCCTCACTCGCTTTGAAATCTGTTCCATTAGGATAGAGTTTTTTTTGGAAAAATTTGGCTTTTTCTTTCAAAATCGGGCCTGAAAGAGGAGTGTGTCTCGAACGTTCCTGTAAAAACCACTCATAAACAGCATCATCAAGAAGCGGATAATTACTGGAACGCATTGTCTGCCGTTTATGGGTACCTTCCTCAGTAGCAGACGCATATGAAAGAATTTTCGAACGATTTTTTTTTAGGTCTGTGATTGTTGACTTACCGACATTGAACTCGCGTGCCAAATTAGAAGAAGTTTCTCCTTTGTCGAGTCGCGACAAAATTTGACACTTGTCACTCAATGACAATGTTTTATGCTTCCTTTTTTCACTCATTTCCACTTTAACAGCACAGTACGTATAAGATACAAGTAACAAGACGAGACTAAATAAATTCAACGGCAGGAATTTCCTGCCAGACTTATTGACAGAGAGTGAGGGATTCATTGGAAAAATGAAATGTAAGAAGTGAGAGATCAAACGAAAAAAGTCCTAGGAACCCACAGAGCAGGATTACGTTTTTCGCGGAAATTGTTCGCTTCCCTCTGTGTCAAACTATTCCGGGAATCCAACTGTGCAGGAGCGCGTTTTTCACACGCATTCATTCATATTCCTGTAATTTTTCCTTTTTTTTTCTCTTTTTATGGCAGTTCGGATTACTGGAGTGTTCGGATTACCGAAGTTCGGATTAGCGAGGTTCCACTGTATGGTTGATCCGGAGGACGATGAGGATCCCGTGGACGCGTCTATGTAATGATAACATTCTGCAGCCAAACAACATCAACCGGGGGTTACTGTGCACCCTAAAGCGGCGTAAGGGTGCGTATCTTGGCCACCTTATTAGGACCCTGACATACGAACTGCTGCAGACCATAATAATGGGCATGATTGCTGGGCGCTGGCAGTGGGCTGATAACGTTTCGGTTAGATGGTCGCCAACCATCGTCAGCAGAGACAGCACTTGAAGAATGTAGATACAAACCATTCTTCAAAAACAGAGACAAGACAGCAGACAGAGGTTGTCGTGTACTTCCTTCAAATACTGTCTAGGTTTAGGGGCTTCAGTTCAGAGTTCAATACCCAACCTCCATGCCCCTTGTGCAAAGAAACCACATATTTAATTGACTTCCAAGAAGCATGAAGAGTAAAACACCAAAAACATGTAACTTTTGCAAAAAAATTATTCGTTAAAAAAGACAATTATTGGAAAGCCATCGATAGTCCAATCATATTGATAGTATGACCGATATCGATATAAATAAAAACTGAAACTATCGATAGTTTGACATCACTACTGCCCTTTAGAAGGTAGACAGGTACTAAAAACAATGATCCCTAGATTACATTGGGAGTCTTAGCAAGAGTCTAGAACGTATCCGCATGAAAAACAAGACTGCTGGAGCTTGACACCACTTCTATGTAGAAAATAATTATATGGAACTAGCGGGAAGGGTAAGCAGAAGCCTGCAGTACAGTACAAACAGCTGACCTGACCACACATGTGCTGGCTAAGTCTGGGAAAGTCAACTAGATAATAGTTAAGAAGAACAGCGAAACTGGGCAGCAGGCATCCTACTTATGATCAGAGTCCCAACATAAGAACAGTCTGGGCCTTCAGGTTTTCCCGGAAAATTGGTAGCCTGCCAGAAAATCCGCCTGTGTAGTCAGGTATTGTATTGTCAGGCCTGTGCGGTATCATTCAACAGATCACGCAGGTACCACATTCCTGCCAAACTCCTCTTACAACGACGGATTTCTAGGAACAAGAAAACCATCAGATTCAATTACCTTGACTGACTGGGATTTGTTGATTCGGGGTCTGAAGTTGTTCGGGTCTCGACGGAAAGTGATCTGCAGTAGCTCGAGGAACCGGTTCATTCCAGCAAGAAGCGACTGAGGGGTATTGGCGTTGGTGCATACTGACGGCTGCCCCTCAAAGACGATCACACGGTCAGCCAGGTAGGTCGCCATGATGAAATCGTGCTCAACGACAAACCCAGTTTTCTTAGCGTGCAGTATGAACCTGAGGGGAAAAAAAGGAAAGTTTAAAGTTGACATTTCTTTTTGGCTTCAGTTGGCGCCACACAACGTGACTAATACCGTTTTACTCTTTGGTATTGGTAATAATATAAAATTTATCCTAATGTGCAAATATATTTTGACTGTCTGGCGTCTGCTGTCATCATGAAGGGAGAAAAGGACGGGAACTACGTAGAAAAATAGTACAGGAGTCGTAGAATCTGAAATAAATATAAGAACGCTGCAAATTCGTTCATAGGGGTTGGTTATTCTTCGGACCAGGAGCATGGAGATTCATTCCAATCGATTCAGCGTCCAACATTAAATTTTAAATTTTTTCATTAAATTTTTCCATTAAATTTTAATGGAAAAGGATACCCCACACGCCTAAGTACCAGAAATCGCGGAAACATTCATTCAAAATGGGTAGATAGATACCCATTTTGGCCCATAACCTCTTCCAGTGGGCGCCAATCGTTCCGGGACCCATCTCTTTGGAATCAGCATCCAAAATTTAATCGAAAATAATACCTTACATGCCTTGGTCGCCAAAAATTTCGAAAATCCATTCTTTGACAAACACATTTTGACCCCTGCATCTCCTAAATTCGGTCCGATTGGGGTGGGAAGTTTGGAGGACCAACTAAAGCCAAGATCGGGTCCCTAGCCAACATTTCAGATTTTTAGTAAATTTTCTACCACGAAAAACGGCGTGGACATTTGCTCATTATAATCTGGACACTTTGAAAAGCCCAGAAAAAATGTTTGGGCAAATAAGAGACTTTTTGCATGAACCCATAGGTTCATTCATGTAATAACTGCGTTTTACTTCTGACACAGCCCTCGTATACTCCATCTCTTTAAAGCACAGGATTGTGAGAGAAAAAGTCTGACGCTGACTGGGCTTTAGAAATGGGCAAGTGTTGCCAAGAGAGATCCCGAGTCTAATCCAATGTTGGGCGCACTATAACACTGCCGGAACGAAACATTACTAAACACATCGTATCCTGCAAACATTTTCCACTGACCTTTTAATTACTTTAGCGGCAACGAGACGTTGTTCAGAGTCCAAATAAGCGGATGGCTCGTCGATGAGGTAGACATCAGCAGGTTTACCCAAACAGAGGGACATGGCCACTCTTTGGAGTTCTCCTCCCGACAAATTTTGCACTTCTTGATCCATAATGTCATCGATTTTCATCGGCTTCATTACATCAGTAACAAACTGAAAAGGACACCAGACACAAAAACTGTAATAAAACTGAGGAGTAGGACTAAGTAAGTTCAAAGAGTTTTGGCTACTCACCTGAGGATGAACGTAAGCGTCTCGGATTTTATCGTGCAACAAATGTCGGACGAGTCCGGTGGACTTCGGACTGATCTTTTGAGGTTTGTAGCTGATGTTGAGTTGAGGAAGGTCACCTAAAAGTCAAAAATGATAATTTAATTTCACTGAAAGAATTCACTGGTACAATTCAAATTCTGTATTGCAATTGTAAATTAAAGTGAAATTCTTGTAATGGTCAATTGCTTAGTTTGTGAACAAAAACAATATCTAATGATTCTTCATAAATAAAGAGGGGCAGCCGTTTGAGTCGAGGCTATTGGCGCGCTTAGAGCCCAGTGACGTCAGCGGTGGAGCTGTGTAAAGCGAAAAAATTCAGAAAGTGGAGACAGATCAAATACCTACGGATCCACACTAGACCATTCCTTGAAATGGAAGAGTCAAATAGAAGATGGCAAATGCAATGGCAAAGATGGCAGATGTAATGGCAAAGATCAGAATCAAGCTCAGAAATCGGTAGTCAATTGATATAATGACATACATCAAGTTTGTTTATTTACAATAATACGTGGAATACCGGTATGGGGGAGGGGAGTGCCTATTATAGCACATTTGGGGGTTGGGAAACGGTAATGAATACTCAATGAGAATATAATTAATTAACAATTTATTATAATGGAGAAATGTGGCTAGGGATGTATACAGGGTGCCCCAAAAGCCCCCTCCCCCTATATCCCTCCAAAAACAGTCCAAATGGGAGTAAATCTTCTTTTTCATATTTTTTGCAAGGATTTTAAATAGTAGCGCAAGGTAGCCTTTCCGACTATGGTGATATGCAAATTAAATTAATTGAGCCCAATTTTAGGGTAAGCGTAGGGGCTGATCCACCTAAATGTAATTTTTCAGGTGAAAACGTGTAGGTACCCACCAGAACCCTCATCAGGAGCCAAATTGCCGGCGAGCATTCGAATGAAAGTGGTCTTTCCAGTGCCGTTCTCCCCGAGCAGAACCACAATTTCCGAGTCTGTGAATTGTCCCGAGTCGACGCAGAGTTTAAAATTGCCCATCGTCTTCGACATCGTGGGATACTCGTAATGCTGCATCCGCTTCACTTCTTCTTCCGTCGCGCTTTCGGCCACTTTGAACACGAGGGACTCGTCGCGGAAACGGAGATTTTCCGTTGGAACGAACCCGTCGAGGAAGATGTTGATACCTGGGAACGAGAGTGTGATGTACTGAAGCAGATTTGCTAAGCTATCATTCATCATCGAAACGAGATTAAGTACCTTCTCTAACGGAGAAGGGCATTGTGACGACACCATAGGCACCAGGCACTCCGTACAAACAGCAGATGAAATCCGATAGGTAGTCCAATACTGACAAATCGTGCTCAACGACGATGATGAACCTGAAAATTACAACATGATCAAAAGATCCACAATGATCCAGATGTACAATTACCAATTTTTCAAAGGAGCCTTCGTTTCTATCAATGGAAAACTTCATAATCCGTACTGCCAAGAGTTTGATTATTCGCAGAATACATGTACTTGAATACCGCATATAGTATTGACTCGTCAAGTTGAACTTATGACAAATATAATTCAAGGATGGCAGATAAATTTAAACCTTTGACAAATAGATTTCAACTATTGACAGATTAATCATTTGACAAGATTGAATTCCACTTTGGGCAAAAAATTTCAACTATTTATACATTACAAGGGTGCGTTCCTGCTGGTCAAGGCATCTACGTTCGTCGCATAGGTAAACCTTCGCTGTGCCTGCGCGGGGGGGGGGGGGGGTTAAATCCCTTCTGCATGGGTCGTCTGCGTAATCTCTAATCATAGCACTTTCAAGGTCTCACAGAGTTTCATATTTTGGTTAGTTATTCCTTGAATAGTCAACCGATGTTTTCATGCGTTTTGCCCCAAAATTTGACAGTTGGCGTTTCAAGGTGTCTGGATCAAAAAACCTAAATGTCCGTGCGCCGCTTTCGGTAGTAGACAAATTTCTATACATAATTCTGATAATTTGGTCAGACCCGTTTTGGCTTTATTCGGTCCTCGAAACTTTTCAGCTCGCTCGGACCAAATTTGGGGTGGTAGGAGTCAAAATTAGTTTCTTTTTAAAAATGGATTTTCGAGATTTTCGGCGATCGAGGCGTGTGGGGTATCATTTTCCACTAAATTTTCTACGCTGAATCGATTGAAATTAGTCCAAGATACTTCACTCCCACTGCTTTCCTCTTGCTCTTGGTCCGAGGAATAACCAACCCCTGTGAAAGAATTTGCAGCGTTTTTGAATAATGACGTCTTCATCACAAAACAACCGTGATGATTGATTCAGATTCAGTTCACCAATTTCAGGACCTTCCAGAACCGTCATAATGTGAAATCATTATGAAACAAGTGATTCGAATGATTCAAAGTCTGGCTTCCTTAACTCAAAAAGGCTCCCAATTAGGAAATGGATATGACTTCAACGTTGGCATCTGCAGCAGCTGGACATCCTCTTCATTGTAATTCGATTTCAGAACTCGTTAGTTCTATGAATTAATTACTTTCATATTCCTGTATTCATTCCGCTAAAAGTTGATGTATATTTGCCCAAAGTTCAAGCCCATTCATCAAAATAGAGGAAAATTATACCCCACACGCCTAGGTACCAGAAATCCCGAAAACACATATTGAAAATGGGTAATAAATACCCAATTTGACCCATAACTTCTTCCAGTGGGTGCCAATCGTTCTGGGACCCATTTCATTGGATTCAGCGTCCCAAATTTAGTGGAAAATGATACCCTACTCGCCTAGATCGCTCAAAATTTCGAAAAATCAATTTTTCAAAAAACACATTTTGACCCCTACCCCGCCCAAATTTGGTCCGATTGGGCTGAAAAGTTTTGAGGACCGTCCTAGGCCGGGAACAGACCCCTGACCCAAATTTCAGATTTTTAGAAAATTTTCTACTACCAAAAACGGCGCGGACAATGGACGGCGGACGGACATTGACCTTTTTTGATCTAGACACCATGAAACGTCCAGAAAAAAAAATTTGAGCCGAATCGGAGAGGTTGACCAATTGCATGAAAACAGGTTGATTATTCAAGGAACAAACAACCAAAATTAAATTCATCTGTCAATAGCTGTCAATATCCTTGTCCAAAGGTTTACATGTATCTGTCGAAAGTGCATAAATACATTTCTCAAATGTTCAACATCATGCGTCAATACAATAATATTATATCAACTCCGGTGCACCTTATGGCACATCGACGAGTCCCAATGTTTAGTATAAACTTACTTATCAGGCCTAATTAAACTACGGATGGTGACGGCAGCGTTCAGACGTTGCTTGACATCCAAGTAACTGGAAGGCTCGTCGAACATGAAAATATCGCCATCTTGAATGCAAACCATCGCGCAAGCGAATCCTCTGCAACTCTCCTCCGGATAAGTCTTCTATCGAACGGTCTCTAATTTTATTCAAATCTGAAAAATTGGGAAAACTAATGAAATTTTGGATATTTGAGATGCATTAACCGCCGTCGAGCTATACAACGTCGCGGCATACTCACCTAAGAGATTGCAAATCTCATCTTGGTTGTTCCTCTCGTCTTTGCGGTCCAGCAAGTGTTGCACAGTCCCTTTGACAGCTTTGGGTATTTGATCCACATACTGCGGTTTGATGAGAGCCTTCAGGTCGTCTTCGAGGATTTTAGTGAAATAATTTTGAAGCTCAGACCCTCGAAAGTGATTCAGGATTTCAGTCCAGTCTGGCGGAGACTGTAAACATTAAGAATAAGTCAGCGAGGCGCGTTGCATGCAAAGGCAACGAACATTCAGCAAAAAGAGGAACTTACCGAGTAACGACCTAAATTAGGTTTTTGCTTGCCGGCCAAGATTTTAAGAGCCGTGGATTTGCCGATACCGTTGGTGCCGACGAGACCGAGAACTTCACCTGGACGAGGAATTGGCAGACGGTGAAGCTTGAAGGAGTTCTGCGAGTAACGATGAGTCGTGTCCCGCTCCAGGTTGCTCGGCAAGTTGATGATGGTGATGGCCTCGAAAGGACATTTCTAGACACATAGAAGAGAAATATTTACTAGGAGAAAGAACGGTAGTAACCTAGAAATTCTCTAGGTCTAAGGAAATGTCATACAGGGTCCGCCAACGAAGTAGGACGTTTTTGAAATGGGTAGTACTCAGCGTGGGGAACTCTGTGAGGGGTGGGGTTGGGACCATCGTGTTCACAATGAAGGGAAGTTTTTTTAGGTTAGTTGCAATGATGGTTTGGACGATGCCACAACGTGTTTTCGCGGTAAGTCGGTTTTTAGTGACCGGTGAGTCGATAATTCAAACACAGAGAGATTTCTGTCGAGAGTACGCGATTTCTCCCCGCGGAGCTGTCCCAACTCGTAATGTAATCCTAAGGTGGGTTGAAAACTTCAGGGAAACTGGCAGTGTTACGAAAAAAAGGAGGGGAGGAGATCGCGTGAGAGTCGCTGCCCTCCAGAGCCCACACCGGTCCGTCCGACTTCGTGCAGCAAATTTGAACCTCTCACAATCAACTGTTTGTCAAATATTGAAAGTTGATCTACACTTTCATCCGTATAAGTTGGTGATTTGTCAGCAATTATTGCCGGCGGATTATAACGAGCTTAAGATGTTTTGTGAGAGGATGATGTCTGTGTTTGACGACAACAAAAATGTTGTTCTTTTCACTAGCGATGAGATTTTTTTTTGTGGGGATACCTAAAGGAAAGAGTCTACAAAGATAAGCCGAGGACCCTGAACGATTTGAAGGAGGCTATCACCACGGAAATCAGCCGCATCCCACGAGAAATGCTGGACAGCGTTTCGAGGAGCTTCACCGAAAGACTCGATAAATGCATTCAAGCTGATGGGCATCACATGCTCGACGTCGTCTTCAAAAATTGAACATTACCAGAAAATTCCACTTCTTGTGAACAGTTAAAAAATATATATATATTCTATCTTGAGAAATAACCGAGTTATGATTTTTTTAAATCCATCCTACTTCGTTGGCGGACCCTGTATTTGAGCGCCATCTTCCGTGTTGTTCAGTAACCACAAGCCCGACCTGAACCGTATTCAACTGTGATTTATCAAAACTTGTCATATTTTCTTGATGGTTAAAACTCTATTGTAGGTAACACTGTCAAAATAAGATTTTTTGTTGTAATTTAGTGAAACCCCCTGCAAGCTTGAAGTCATTTGAATGGATATGGCCAAACGATCATTCACATCTTTTGGTAAATAATTCCTTGAACAATCAACCTATGCACCATGCCGGAGGTCAACCTCTCTGATTTGCCCCTAAATTTGACAGGTTGCATTTCCTTGTGTATAAGTCAGCCATTATATTATTCCACAATGGTAGATTATTCCTTGGAGCGTGTATTTGGGGAGAACAGTGAGTGTGGAGTGTCCCACACTCATTCCAATCGATTCATCGAGCAATATTTAGTGGACAATTATTACCCACAAACCTAGGTACACAAAAATCTTGAAAAAAATCTGCAAATTCATACACACGGGTTGGTTATTCCTCGAATGGGAGAAACAGTGGGAGTGGCGGGTCCCAGACCCATTCCAATCGATTCAGGGTCCAAAATTTAGTGGAATATATGATACCCCACACGCCTAGGCACCAGAAATCCTGACACATACAAAATGGGTGGATACATACCCATTTTGACCCATAACTTCTTCTGGTGGGTGCCAATCGTTTTGGGACACATATCATTGAATTCAGCGTCCAAAATTTAGTGGAAAATGATACCCCACACGCCTAGGTAGCAGAAATCCCGAAAACACATAATCAAATTGGGTAATAATTACCCATTGACCCATTACTTCTTCCAGTGGGTGCCAATCGTTCTGGGACCCATTTCATTGGATTCAGCGTCCAAAATTTAGTGGAAAATGACACCCCACTCGCCTAAATCACCCAAAATCTCGAAAATCCATTTTTCAAAAAACACATTTTGACCCCTACCCCCTCCAAATTTGGTCCGATCGGGCTGAAAAGTTTCGAGGACCCATCTCGGCTGGGAACAGACCCCTGACCCAAATTTCAGATTTTTAGAAAATTTTCTACTACCAAAAACGGCGCAGACGATGGACGGCGTACGGCGGACGGACATCGACCTTTTTTGATCAGGACATCATGAAACGTCCAGAAAAAATTTTTTAGCCAAATCGGAGAGGTTGATCATTATCATGAAAACATAGGTTGATTATTCAAGGAATAACCAACCAAAACCCACGTTCCGAAGTGATAAGTAGGTCTCTATTTTTTTCCTATACCCACCCTCAGTATCCCCCAAATGGTCCGGGACCCATCTTAATGGGTTCAGCTTCCAAAATTCAGTGGAAAATGATACCCCACACGCCTAGATCGCCGAAAATCATGAAAATATATTTTACAAAATACACATTTTGACCCATACCTCCCATCCAACTCCTCCAATTTGATCTGATCGGGCTGAAATGTTTTGAGGACCAACTAGAGCCGGAAATGGGTACCTGGCCCGAATTTCAGATTTTTAGAAAATTTCACTGCTAACAAAAGTTCTTACTGTGGACTTCCAAGTGGAAATCCTCGTGGTTATGGATAAAACGGTAGATAGCACTTGAATTGGCATCTCCAATGGCCCTCTAGACTATCATTCCATTCTGGACCAAATGCAGAACCCGTAGGCATTGCAACATGCAATAATGTTTCCTGTAGGTAAAACTCGGTCCCAGCTGCCATCCCAGTCTTCAAGTTACACCATACCATACATACAGGGTGGAGCGCGCAAGACAGATGGATTTATAAAGGGCGCCCTACCGGACTGAACGGTCGCAGGTATCTGGAGTGGGGTTCATTTGAAAGAGGGGGTCGGGAAGTTTGCTTCAACACGCTTCCTTCAGTTTCCAATATCATGGAATAAGTAGTACTTATTCCATGCCAATATGGTGTGGTCTGTGGAACACTACGTTTTGCGTTAGAGCCTATTTCGAGAACGCCCGCTCGGTGCTTTCCGTTTGAGGTTCAATATCGCGTCCCGCGGCCGTCATCCGGATCGAAATCGCATTCTTTCGTGAGTAAGATTGTTTGAGACGAGTGGTAATGTGTCTACGATCAGAAGGTAGCGTCAGAATCCAGTCACTTTTCCAGAAAACATCGAGAGGGTTCGAGCCGCCATTCAACAGTCTCCCAGGCGGTCAATTCGGAAACAGTCACAAGTTCTTGGCATTACAAGGCGTTCCATGCATCGAATAATTAGAGAACATCTTCATATGCATCCCTACAAAATGGTAGTCGTCCAGGAATTAAAGACACGTGATTACGAAGCAAGACAAATCGCGAGTGAAAACACGCTTGCTGTGTTGCCGCGAGACGCTACCGTTTTCTTCTCTAACGAGGCACATTTCCATATAATCCAATAAACAGAATATGCGCTACTGGAGTGAGACGAACCCCAGAGAGCTCCACCAGAGGCCTCTTCACTCTGATAGGGTAACAGCACAGTGAGCAATTTCGAGAAATGGGATAATTGGGCCTTATTTTTTCGAGAACAACGGCAGAGACGTTTCTGTCAACTCGGCGAGTTATTTAACCATGATTTAGGAGTTTTTCTTGCCTGCATTGGATGAAATGGAACTGGACGACGTCTGGTTTCAGCAGGACGGGGAAACCGCCACAGTGATGGAGTTTTTCAGAGGAAGGTTCCCTGGGGGCCTCATCTCCCTGAGAGGCGGTTTGCCTGACCAGCGCGGTCACCAGATTTAGGCCCATGCGATTTTTTCCTGTGGGGCTACCTCAAATCCAAGGTTTACAATGATCGTTCCAGGACCCTAGAAGCCTTCGAGAACAACATCAGAGCCAACATCGCCGAACTACCCATTGAACTGCTCCAAAGAGTTCACGAAAACTTCAGGAAACTTCTTCTTCAGTGTATTCAGAGTGAGGGCTCCTATTTGCCAGATACGCTATTCAAAACCGTATAAATTTAAATGTTTCAACACTAACATGTAAGGAAAAAATAAAAAGTTTCGTAATTTTTCATTACATTGGGTTTGTTTTCATTTTGTAATCCATCTCTCTTGCGCGCTCCACCCTGTACTTATAATATAATCGTCCACTAATTAATTTTCTATATTATTTTTCAACATGGTCCTCAACAATAATTTGATTAATTTACATATTCAGAAAGACATCATTGGGCTCACCTTGACACAAATACCACACCCTATGCATAATTCTTCAGAAATGGCCGCGATTTTGTCGTTTGGAGTCACCTCTATGCAGAGTTTTCCCATACGAACGACGGGACAACTTTTTTTGCATTCCTGACGACATCTCTTCGGTTTACACTTGTCGCTGTTGACGATGGCAATACGAGTCAGCTTTCCTGAATCATCGGGGTTTCGTCGGGGCATCCTGCTGCAAAAATATGAATAATTAAATAAAATAAAGCGTCATGACGAACAGAGGGCGGATTTAGTACGATAACCTCCATGATTTGGTTTTACCGAGGAAAAATAATTGAACCACCATGCCAATCCCCTAAATTACGCACATTTTGATTTAATTCAACAGAAATGTCCTGATTGATAGCCTGTTCGCCTTTGAATGACAGTGATACTGCAAAACTTTTCGGTACAACAAGGTCCTATCGATCTTAACTAATTTGAATCTCACTTGCTCAAAGAAAATTGGTGGTGAGTCAATATAGACTCAGGGACCTCATTTTAAACCAGCGTACTTAGCTTAAAAACCCTATCCTGCCAAAAAACGGAGGTTTTGCGGATCGCAGTCACACTGCAGGTTCGCAAAAGGGCTTTGGACAGTCCCAAATATAGGTAAGAGTAGACCTACCTATCGATTGGCCAATTCTAGACGGTCTCATACTGATTACAGACAAAAACGCCCTACAGAAATGCCACGAAGCACACCAATTTATCGGGGAGGTCATATTATTATTACAACTCCGTCGCTAAGTTATTTGTCATCACATGTTTACTCACTCTCAAATTCTCCACTCATAATTGTGCATTCCGTTCATAACTATGTAACAGTTTATTTGATTAAAGCCTATAAATTACGAAAGGTTTGACTATAACAATTTAATCAAATAAAACGATATGGACAAACTCTACAAGCCAGACAAATTTTCTACGGAGCCCGAGAAATCTACCGCACAGCGAGAATGGCTTCATTGGCTTCGGACGTTTGAAAACTACGTCGAAAAAGCTGGTGTCGAGGCTCCTGATAAATTGAAGGTACTCTTAAATTTCATATCTTCCAATGTATATGAGTACATTAGCGACTGCACCGAATACCAAGCTGCTATTGATATTCTAACTGCTCTATTTGTGAAACAAAAAAATATCATATATGCTAGACACAAGCTTGCCACTCGAAAACAGTTCCCTTCGGAAACAATCGACCTGTACCTGACGGCTCTCAGGGCATTAGCTAAAGAATGTGAATTTACAGCGGTTTCGGCTGAGCAAAATAAAAACGACTACATCCGGGATGCGTTTATTGCCGGCCTACTGTCGACTGACATCCGTCAGCGACTTCTAGAGAATAAAGCTCTTACCCTAGACGATGCTGTAGAAAAGTCCCGCTGCATTGAGATAGCTATCAAAAATTCGGAAACGTACAATATGTCTCAACTTAATCCTCATGATTACGCGGCTAACACGGCAAACAGTCAATGCAATGCTGCTTCATTGGACTCAAGAAAATGTTTCTTTTGTGGGGGTTCTCTGCACTCTCGCAAGAATTGTCCTGCTCGAGACTCGGTGTGTTCCAATTGCAACAAAATTGGTCATTACAGCAAGGTTTGCCGATCAAAGAAACCGACCAAACCTGTCAAAACGACGGCTGCCCTTCCGACCTTAGATCCCTCCGACGCTTCCGGTGACAGCCCTTTCCTGGCTAGCATAATAGGAGCTAGCATTTCTCCTTCTCTCTCCAAAGCTATCGTTCCAGGAGTGATTGATGGGATAAGTGCGCAATGTCTCATTGACACAGGTAGCTCTGGAAGCTACATCAGCGAGGAGTTTATAAAAATTCACAAACTCCCGATCTTTCCTGATAGTGGAATAGTATCCATGGCTTCCACATCCCTTTCCTCCTCCTTGAAAGGCTGTGTCAGACCCCGCCTCCAGCTTCTAGAACACTTGTACGATGATATCAAACTATCAGTGTTACCGAATCTGTGTGCAGACATCGTAATAGGTCATGACATCTTGAAATCACATTCGCGTCTCGATTTCACTTTTGGGGGTTCTAATCCACCCCTTTTGGTGTCCAGTAGCACTGTATTTTCTAGTGCTAACGTAGAACCAATTAAGATCTTCTCAAATCTCTTGCCGAACGTCAAACCCATTGCGACAAAGTCACGGCGCCATTCCATTGAGGACGCTAAATTTATCGATGACGAGATATCTAAACTTCTTAAAGCCGGTATCATCGAGAAAAGCTCATCTCCTTGGAGGGCCCAAGTCCTGGTAACACGGAATACCAACCACAAAAGGCGAATGGTGATTGACTACTCAAACACCATTAATAAATTCACAGAGCTAGATGCCTATCCCATCCCGAATGTTGAGGAGGTGGTTTCAGAGATGGCACAATACAGCCATTTCAGCACAATCGACCTGGAATCTGCATATCACCAGGTACCGATTTGTTTAGAGGACCGTCCTTATACAGCTTTCGAGGCTAGCAGAAGGCTGTATCAATTTACCAGACTCCCGTTTGGGGTAACCAATGGGGTGCCCGCCTTCCAAAAATTCCTAGACCAAATCATTGACAAAGAGAAACTGCAAGGTGTTCGCTGCTACATAGACGACATAACAATTGGTGGTCGCTCGCAGGCTGAACACGATTCTAATCTGAATCGATTTCTAGAGGTAGCAAAAAAGTATAACCTCAAACTCAACAAAAATAAATGTCAATTTTCTTCGCCGTCCATAAAACTGCTTGGACATCTTATAAGTCAAGGTTCCATTAAACCGGACCCCGAGCGTCTGAGACCTATGTTGGAACTTCCACCCCCTGGTGACAAGGGAGCATTACAGAGAGTAATCGGGCTATTTGCGTACTACTCAAAGTGGATCCCCAGATTCTCAGAGAAAATCCGGCCCCTGATTGATAGCTCGACATTTCCATTAGCAGATAGAGCTATTCGAGCATTCAAAAGTATAAAAGATGATATCTCCAGCTCACTCCTTACTTGTGTCGACCCGAATTCTCCGCTTGTGGTTGAGACTGACGCATCGGATATTGCAATTTCTGCAACACTAACTCAGAATGGGCGTCCGGTAGCATTCTTTTCGAGGACTCTAAGTGACAGTGAGAAAAGATATCCAGCAATAGAAAAGGAAGCCACTGCAATAATCGAAAGCCTAAGAAAATGGAGACACTATCTAAGCAATCGTCACTTCAAACTTGTCACGGACCAAGAGGCCCTTTCTTTCGTGTTCAATCTAAAGCACTCAAGCAAAATAAAAAATGACAAGATACAACGCTGGAGGCTTGAGATGTCATGTTTCAGCTTCGATATCATGTACCGGCCAGGATCTCTCAACAAAGCAGCTGATGCACTATCCAGGGTCTGTGGAGCCACGCAAAATGATGTTTTATACAATTATCACAAATCCTTGTGCCATCCTGGGGTAACCAGAATGCTACATTGGATCCGATCCAAGAACCTACCCTTCTCGGTTGATGATGTCAAGCGTGTCACTTCCGCTTGCACCATTTGTGCGGAATTGAAACCTAGGTTCCACAAACCTCATGAAAATCGTCTAATAAAAGCCACGAGACCTTTCGAAAGGCTAAACATTGATTTCAAGGGGCCAGTCCCTTCAAACTCGGGTAATCAGTATATTTTAACAATTGTTGACGAATACTCTCGTTTCCCGTTTGCATATCCATGTCGGAATATGACATCCACTACAGTCAAGCACAAATTGTACAACTTATTTTCCATTTTTGGCACCCCGGCATACATCCATACGGACCGTGGGACTTCATTTCTTTCAAAGGAACTGACAGACTACCTGCACGGACAAGGAATCGCCACCAGCTCATCGACCCCGTACAACCCCGAAGGAAACGGTCTTGTCGAACGTTATAATGGTATACTATGGAAAACCATTTCAATGGCACTGAAGAATAAGGGCTTGGATACGTCTAGATGGGAAGAGGTCCTACCAGAGTCTCTTCACGCCATCCGCTCCCTCCTGTGCACATCGATAAATTGTACTCCCCATGAAAGAATGTTTTCCCATGCACGACGGTCGACGAATGGTTTAGCTATACCGTCATGGCTTGCCAATCCAGGGAAGGTATGGATGAAAAGCCATGTACGTTCAACGAAATACAGTCCACTGGTAGAAGAAGTGGACTTGATACAAGCAAATCCAGACTATGCTTTGATCCGTAGAGGAGACGGGAGACAGAGCACGGTCTCTCTGAAACACTTGGCGCCAAGAGGGGACAACTCTATCTTCGGACATCAAGAAGTGGAAACAAGCAGTAATACTACAAATCCACGAGTTCAAGAACAAGACCCCTCATCCAGAATTGACCATTTAGAGTATACTGAATCCACAAGCAGTAATACTACAAATCCACGAGTTCAAGAACAAGACCCCTCATCCAGAATTGACCATTTAGAGTCTACTGAATCCCTGAGGCCTCCTACCACTCAGAATTCCCAAAGCCCAACTCTCTCGCAAGAGGACATTGCTGTAGACGAACCAAGAAGATCCCTAAGGACGAGGAATCCACCAGCGTATCTTAAGGACTATATAACAAATTAACAGGGGGAGAATGTCATATTATTATTACAACTCCGTCGCTAAGTTATTTGTCATCACATGTTTACTCACTCTCAAATTCTCCACTCATAATTGTGCATTCCGTTCATAACTATGTAACAGTTTATTTGATTAAAGCCTATAAATTACGAAAGGTTTGACTATAACAGAGGAGATGAGATTTTCATGTTTGTCTCAATATTATTTTCATCTTCTCAAGGGGTTCAAACGTTTACAGGCGATTTTAAGCAAATATTTCAGACTTATCAAGACATTAATCGAATTCGGGACAACAGTCCATCCACACTCGCAGCATATGGAGCTTTATAGCAGCTAGTGATGACTCCAGGAATTCTAATACTACTACGCAAGGCTTTCCTTAAAGAAACCGTTGCGAATTTACCAGGCAATATCGTACAAAAAAAACCTGGTTTCTCGTTAAAAAAATAATATTTTCTTCTAGGTACGAACATCTTGTGACAGGCGTTTGACAAGTTCCAGTCATAACCTGTTCACTGTAAAATGAAGGTTTTCTCACTCACCTCGTTGTTCAGATATTACCCGTCGGGTTAATTTGTACGGTTTCGTTTTATTAATTTTCGAAGCGGTAGTAAAACGACAAATTTGAAGTGAAAAACTCAAACTAACGGAACACGAACGCATGTGGCCCCGAAAACAAGCGAGAAGAAGGCGACTGGCCGAGAGTCGAAGTAGAAGCAAGAAAACTATCCACGGCGTCGTTATGCAATCCTGCTTAACAATAGCGTAAAATGACGGGAAGCTAATTTTGTAATTGCTCAGATCCACAATATACCGTATGAAATTTAAAAAAAAACACATTTTTGATTTGAATGAATACAATTTTCTAGTATTTTGCTCAGTAAATTAATAAATTTGTGAATAAACATGAAACGCAAAACGTACAAGAAGTTTTTCTTATCAACTTCATCGCGCAATGTCACCTGATATCACCTGATTAGGACAGCCGTCGATAAAGTCTGTCGAAGGCTTGCATTTTTTATGTACTTAACTTTAAAATTGTTCCTAAAAAATTACTTGTCCAAAGTTTTCGTAGTGATATGATTATATAAATCAAGTTTTGCAATGAGTTGAGGAATCTAAAGACGCCGGTTTACGTCCTCCAGGCTTGTGAAATATGTTTGATCTCCCTCAGCTGTCTTTTCGTAGGCTGTTCACAGTAGGTTTTCCTTGAAAATGACAAATTTTCCGGTTCTCGTGCCAAACCGTTCTAAAATGATTAGTTGATACGCGATTCTCGTCCTAATCGTTGATGAACTGTCGTTAAAATGGTGTGGAAAGTCGTCAAAACTACCATCAACGTCGGCTGTCTCGTTCACGTCATTTTCGAACACGTCGTCGACGTCGTTTGGTGTAAAGGGCCGTCCATGGAGCCGACGATATGGTCAAACAACGTCGTTTTGTGCGATCACATCACCCCTCGTTACAGAGGCATTCGCAACGGTGACATTGTCATTTCCAGGTGAGTAGGCAGAGGACCCCAAGTGCTGTTGGACTCGAGTCCAATTGGATAATGTCCTTGTTATTCTAGTTTGAACTGCGCCGATGGCTTCTCTAATGGCATGGATTGAGCAGGAAAGTATGTGAAGTACAACTGTACTGTACAGTACACGATCAACCAGTCAACCTGACAGTGCCTACAAGGGTGCTAGAGAGGCCTCTGTGATTGAGAATATTGCCTATATTTGACTTATATGGGCTCTGGATTGGTTTCTATGATTCTTTCAATGAAAAATCCCAAAAAATTGTCTTTAAGGAACCTTTTATCTGTGACTTCTACCTACCTGTGTAGAAATCTGGCGTTTTGAATATTAAGAGGAAACTGGGGAAAGCAGAGGTGGGGTGACATAATAGAAGTTGGCAGCTTTTAAACTGCTACTACCGATGTATCCCATTGAAGTCATCGGAGTCCATCACCATTAATAACCCAACTGCATAAGCAAGCCAACAGAATTGGAAGAAGTGGAGATAAATCTGGACATCAGTGCATGCACCACCAAAAACCGATATAGCGTTACAATCGATATATCGCTTCATGGCCATGCCCCCTTGATAAGAGATTCCATAAACTTCAGATTTTCTAGATAAAAAAATAAATAATATAAAATAGCAGGAAAAAGGAATGGAGAGGAAACTAATTGAGGGAAGTAAGCACAACAAGCCCCTAGCAGCCGTTGTAGAAAACAATATCGAATTATCCTAATCGATTTTCAGGCGTGCATGCACTGATGTAAGATTAACCGAAGTGAATTCAATCTTAGTTTGTCTCCGCAGGGATACCTAACCTCCAGTATACCTGAAGGAAAATGGGGGAAAACAGTGAGTGTGTAGTGTCCTGGTCCCATTCCAATCGATTCAACGTCCAAAATTTTGTGGAAAATGATACCCCACACACCTAGGTAACAGAAATCATGAAAACCCACTTTTGTAATATGTAGATAAGTACCCATTTTGACCCATAACCTCTTCCAGAGGGCGCCAATCATTCTGAGACGCGCCTCATTGGATTTAACATTCAAAACGTTGTCCAAACGATTCCCCACATGCCTAGATTGCCAAAAATATCAAAATCCTATTTTTGAAAACACATTTGGGACCCTCCCCCCTATCATCTTGTATCATTCATTTTCTATCTAACTCGTCATTCTCCCACCTCATTTTTGTTAATAAATGCCTATATTATTGGTTTATGCTGTCTTTTCTAATCACAAAATCACAATTTCAATAAGAAATAAACACAGAGGAGGAAGAATGACAAGTTAGGTTAGGTAGAAAACGAGTAACATGAGGTGAGAGAGATAACAATGCAAACATCAAGAAGAAGATGATATCACCACAACTATTACTACAGTCTGTCCACAATGAAAAGAATATGTATGAGAAGAAGCAAAACAAAAAGCAGGGACATTTTCTCATTTGTATGATTTTTCTCCATTTTTAACATCAACACTGAATCAACTCACATAAATTAATAAGCACCACTCGGCGCACACAATGGCGAACCAGTGTTGCCAATGCAACAACAACTGTTTCCTCTAAGCTTGGCTTTAACGCGCCTCTTCTCCACCAAGCAGCAAGTCCTATGTATTCTTTTCATTACTGACAAGCTATAAATGAATTATATCCAAGGTTGGAAGCATATGGTTTTTCTCTGGTTAGAAGAAAAATGGCATTTTTCCGCCAGCTTCGCATTAGAGCGTGTTTCAATATTGTAATTTCCATCACTCATATTCTCTTGTCTTTTACAGGTCAGTCACCAAACCGGACGGAAACGTTTGCAAGCGCGTCAAAGGTCTTCCTGGAGATTTCGTTCGCACTAACAACTACAGTTTCGCCAGAGTTCCAACGGGACACGTTTGGCTCGAAGGGGACAATCAGGCAAATTCGTCCGACTCTCGAATGTACGGCCCAGTTCCACAGGCTCTCATAAGAGGGCGTGTCATCTGCAGGATTTGGCCCGTCACACACTTCACGATCTTCAACGACTCTAGTCCAAGGACCGCCTGAGATTTTCACGAATGAACTGAAGTTGGCACCTAATCTTCATACTGAAGTTGGGGGGTTGACTTGAATTAGTTACTAAATACACTCAAATGCGGTCCTCAATGCAAGATGTTGCGTTTTTGTGGTATCCACCTCATTATTGAGTACACGCGTGGGTGAAAAACTGACAGATTTCAGCCAGCAGTTTATTTCTAACCATAAACGGGACCTAACTGATGAAAAAAATTGATTTGAGGTATCTAAGTACTAGAATGACTCACATGTTGTTGTGATTTTGAAAAGCAAGTGCCTACTGAACCAGGCTTACTTTAATGAAGGAATGAAACGAGTCACAAGTGAGGCAATGAGGGGTTACAAGTACTGTTCTACACGTGAACCCCTTGACAAGGCTATCGAAAAGGTTCTATGATGTCTATGACATACTGCCTAGTTGTAATCCCATCGGCAAGCCCAAGACCTAGATAGTCGAAGGGGTTCAAAATCAGGAGTTGATTCTGTTCAGAAAAACTAGGCTTGGAACTGCATGCTTTGACTGCATCCTTTTGAGGGGAAGATGTGACTGTCATACCTGATAGGTTTTACAGATATAGTGTTGTCGAAGACATTTGAGGTGTTGCAACCCTTCGAAAGAGCCTTCAATGTCAGCTATCAATGAGTTGCCATGTTCCTGTGATGAGCGCTTTGAACCTTTGTAATGAATGATAGTCATTATGACCGCCAAGGCAACGTAGAATGGCTGCTCTCAGAACTGATATGTGAATTCCAAAATATGAACCTCAGTTTAGCTTTTACATCCACTACAACTTCAAATGTGAGTAAAAGAAATTTAACTTTATTTATTTTTAGCTATTTGCTAGATTTTTTGAAAAATGATTGGGTGGAGCCTGCAAAGGAGGATTTTGTCATTTTAATTCAGCTCTCAATGGTGACCAGAGGGGCTCGAGAGGATGAAGGAAAATACTTACAGCGTTCCAAGAATAGTGACAAGTTGCACCGCCTAAAGGCCAATTGCGTTGAGTAGAATCTGGTAGGATTAGAGTTGCGGTTAGGATTTTAAAATCTCGTGATTTCTAGATAAGTGCTGCTACCCTTCGAAAGAACCTTCAATGTCAGTTATCAAAGGCCCAACCTAGGAGGCAATACTCAACACCACTAGGGAAATACACCTCCGTTTTCCAGGCCGAAATTCTGGCAATCAATGCATGTGCCCTGGAGAGTCTGAGGAGAGGACATACTAATGCACACCTCTGCATTCTCTCCGACAGCCAGGCGTCGATTAAAGCACCCAACTCATCAAAGGTGGTGAAGGACTGTGAAAAGACTCTCTGTGCTCTAGCAGCCCGCAATGCAGTGTCCCTTGAGTGGGTGGAGGGGCACAGGGGAATTGAGGGCAACGAAAAAGCCAATGAGCTGGCCAGGAGGGGCTCCAAAACCCCCTTCGTGGACCCAAAGCCGGCTATAGGTTTGCCCAAAAGCTCCTTCAGAGCTACCATCAAGGAGTGGACGTACAAGAAACACACCGACAGATGGCGGAATATTGAGGGACATGTCCACAGTAAGCGTATGGTGGCAAAAACCCCATCCATCACTCACCAAGGACCTACTCAGACTTAAACGCAGCGACCTAAGAGCGACAGTTGGCCTTCGCTCCTCTGCGTTTTCATCTGAACGGCATAGGGGTAACACAACCAACAACACTATGCAGATTCTGTGAGGAAACAGACGAAACTGCAACTCACATAATCAATCAATCAATCAAAAGCATTTTATTTGTAGTTATCAGGTTACACAGACCTATACCACAAAGGGTTCGCTTCCTTAAAACTATGAACATACATACAATAATACATCTCAAAATAGGAACGATCCAAACCGCAGGGGAAAAAAATTAAAAAATGAATAACAACACCCATTAGAGAAAAAAACAAACATCTTAATCCTTCTTCACCAGGTCCCTCATCTCAGTCCTACATCAATTAATAATTCCTCCAAAAACTTTCTCCTTTTCAAGTAAGCCAGCGTATAATTGAAGAGCCGATACAGCAAGTCCTTGTTCGGCACAGCGAAAAGGCAATGCTGTACATACTCCGGGCTTAGCCTAGTTGAGCCAAAATACCGAACCCTATTATTATTCAGCTGTGGGCAGTTACAAAAAATGTGGAGTATAGATTCTCTCTCTCCCCTGCCACACAGAAAGCACAACCCACTATGATCGACAATCCAGACCTCCCCCCGGTAGAAAATTCGAAGCTTCTCGGAGTTTCCAAGCCTGGCAACTCACATAATCTTTGAGCGCCCAGCACTCACATCCCGCAGATACACCCTCTTTGGGTCACAAACCCCAATGAGAACCGTACCCTGCAATAAATTAGTCCACAACCTAACAACCCTCATCAGGGGACTAGGGCTGTTTGAGGACTAAAAGAATCGGACACCTAAGAGAAGCACAACAAGCCACCAGGCTTCCGCTTGGGGCCCCCCATAACCCCTCCTCTAGGTGTTTTTTACCATCTACCAGCTATCAAAGAGTTGCCAAGTTCCTGTGATGAGCGCTTTGAACCTTTGTGATGAATGATAGCCATTATGACCGCCAAGGCGCTGTAAAATGGCTGCTCTCAGAACTGATATGTGATAGATGTTTTATTGTGTTAAACAATAGTTTTTCACAAGAGTTCGCTCTATAAAATTAAAATACATTTGAATCTTCTAATAACATTAAAATGAAAGTTGAGGACTGATGGAGCAATTGTATCTGCAACAATTGATTAACAGGGCAAGAAAAGGCTATTAGGCTTAAATTAAACTATTAATCTATCTAACTATTAATCTTCAGAACTGATATGTGGATTTCAAAATATGAACCTCAGTTTAGCTTTTTCAGCTTTTTGCTAGATTTTTTAAAAAAATGACTGGGTGGAGCCTGTGAAGGAGGATATTTTCATTTGAATTCAGCCCAATTGTGGCCAGAGGGGGGTCGAGAGGACGAAGAAAAATACTGATAGCATTCTAAGATTAGTGACAGTCGAATGATGTAGTGAGTCGAATCTGGTGGAATTAGAACTGCGGTTAGGATCTTAAAACCTCGTGATTTCTAGATAATTTGTGCTTTCACTCTTGTACAACCTGCTTTGTTCATAGAGTGATGGGGAATTATGTCAAGCAGCTGAATTCAGAGTAAATGCTTTTATTAATTCAAAAACTACAACACACATTGAAGACATTTTGGAAGTTAGAAGTAACGACCAACGATTATTTACGAGAGTCTAAACAAAGAAACTACTTATTAATGAAATTCAGTCTCATGTTGATAAGTCAGCAGTTACGCACTGAGCGAGGTATTTCATTTGTACGCTAAATATTTTGAAAAGTGAACACATTTATCTTAGTACCTACTTTTAGAAGATCGATAAAATGCAATGAGATAGAAGAACTGAGAAACAATTACAATAACATAAGCCAAAATCGAATTCGTGCATTATCGAGAGATTTTTGAGACAATTTTCACTTTTGGGGTTCGTTCTTGCCATTGATCTTCTGCTCTTCTTGTTTCTGGAGAGCGGGTTGGTTGGTTTTGATGATTTTTATCTCCCGACCAGCCGATTTCGGGTTGGGCTTCTTGTCAGCCTGAAGAGTGAGAACGCCGTCGGACGACAAATCGGATTTGACAGAGTCAGCAATGACGTCATCAGGAAGTTTGTAACGACGGACGAATTGACGGGAGACGAAGCCGTGAGCGTCGCTGCGATCTTCATGTTTTCCCTCGACAATCAAAAAGCCGTCGTTGTCCAATCGGACTTTGAGCTCTTCGGGTTTGAAGTGAGTCACATCCAGGCGAACACTGTCAACAAACGGGTGCAAAATTTAGATTCTATGAAGCAGGACATGGAAAAAAATGGATGACGTTTTCTTTCATGGGAGCAGGAGCATGAAGATGACACCTGGTGTCCCGGACTCATTCCAATCGATTCAGCGTCCAACATTTAGTGGAAGAAAATACCCACAAACCTATGTACCCAAAAAACCTTGAAAACCCACATTCGAAGTAGGTAGGTTGGTGCCAATTTGACCCATACCCATCTCCGGTGGGCCCCAATCGATCCCAAAATTTAGGGGGAAATTATGTTTAGTGGGGTAACTTCCAGATTCTGGATCTAATTTTGGACGATAAATCCATATGAGATGGACTGGACGTGGTGAATTTCAAAATGGGACCCACAATTCATTCCTGTGCATCTAAAATTTGATAATGAAACCTACTTTATAATGTTATAGGACAATCTAATACCCCCCCCCCCCCTCCTTGTCTTCCATGACCTTGGCCATGACAACATAGGTTGATTATAATCATTATAATGAATAATTATTCATGGAGTGACCAACCAAAAAACAGCCTGATTAAAAAATCCGTAATCTAATAATAATGAATCTGTGGCGACCACTTTAAGATTATGTGCAAGGATACTTTCTGTTTGATCTTCCCAAGGTAATACTTAAAAAACTAAAAAAAGTTTCATTCGAAATTGGTCTGTTCTAAATCTACCAAAATTTCTGACGGGAAATGAGCTTCTATGAGCAAATAAATTGATAGTTGAAACGTACAGCCAAATCGCGAAAAAAATATTCTATTTTGCTCCAATAAAATTCTAGGAGTTGTATGTTCTCTTGATGAGAGATTGTGTTCAAGCTGGCTGAAGAAGCAGCAGCTTTGAATCAATAGAAGCTGGGATGATGCATTTTTATTCTTATGACTACCTGTATTAACGACAAATTTGATTTCTGAACTAAAAATCTAGTTTCATGCTTAGTTTTGTTGGTACTTTCGTGTTAACGCCTACCAGTTGTTAAAACAGCATTGAAAGCCTATTCGATACATCGAATCAGGTATGTTTGACTCCAATGTGCAAAGAGGTTTTTTATTTACAGGAGTACAGGTTATATCTCCGTAAGTAAGGAAAACACCAATTCAAACCAACCAACCAACCAAGTAAGGAAACAACAAGAAAACAACAATTATTATGTAATGTATATATTTGCTCCTTAGTAAAAGTTACAAAAAAAAAAAAAAAATTCTCAAAAAACAAATCTCATCATGAATTCAGCAAAATATGAATCAATAAAGTCAATAGGAGTCAAACATATCGAATAGGCTTTCAATGCTGTTTCAACAACTGGTAGGCGTTAACACGAAAGTACCGTTTTGTTTTTCACCTAACATTTTCTATTAAAGTAGGTTTTCACCGAATTAGTAATTTCGAGTAAATTGTTAAGGAGATGAATTACTGATCATGCTCCTCAAGGACAGTTGAACAATGTCATTCATCATTTACTAACCTGAACTGTTTGTCGTCGGATCTAACTGAGGACACACCCGAGTCGCCGACGGCGGCGTGACGCCAAGGGCGGAGGTAACCGGCGCGCAGGGCGGGGCCGCTGAGAGCAGCGCGCACAGGCGGCAGGGCGACGTCCTCCAGCCCGAGCCCGAAGTGCTGATCGTAGAGGTCACCGAGGGTCACTGGACGCCTCTGCTCCTCCAGCAATTCGTTCAACAGCAATGGAATAAGAGCCATCTGCAAGAAAAATAAATTTTTGTTTTATTTTTAAATTTCGTATAAAATACGGACTTGGAACACAGTAACAACACTGGTAGGAATGGTGTGACATCCCTCAACAACGAAAGTATCAAATTTAGGTACCTAAATAATTAAATTATTTATAATTCGTGCGTAGCAAGAGTAGGTAAGGTTTGTGAACACAAAATAAATCACACAAGTCCAGTTTATGGGGTAAAGAAACAGGATCAGGAGGAAATAGTGGAAAATGATACCCCAGACGCCTCGGTACCCGAAATCTCAAAAACCGGCTTTCATAGTAGGTATGTAGGTACCCATTTTGACCACTTCCGATAGACACCACCGTCCTGGGACCCGTCTCATTGGATTTAGGGTCCAAAATTTAGTAGAAAATGATACCCCACACACCTAGATTGCAAAAACCTCAAAAATACATATTTTTACCCCCCCCCCCCCCCCATTTGGTCCGATCGTGCTGAAAAGATTTGAGGACCAACAAGAGCCAGAAACGGGTCCCAAACTAAAATATCTGATTTTTTGAATTTTTCTACCAAAATCGGCGTGGACGGCGGACGGACAGTTGCTCATTTTGATCTAGACACCTTAAAACGCCCAGATAGAAATTTTCCGGCCTAATCGGAAAAGTTGACTCTCCGCATGAAAACAGGTTGATTATTCAAGGAATAACCAACCAAAACCAGCTCAGGACCTCCTTGATTTTACTTGAAGAAAATGAATAAACGAATCGTATTCTCAACTCGAATATTTAGCAATTACCCAAAGAGTTCAACAGGTAAATGGCAAGTACAATTGGTAACCTAAAAGTGAGCTGGTTAAATGTTTGGTTCAGCAAATTTATCGACAGCTATCCCAAAAATTTAGAACGCTTAAATTATAGCGATTTTTTCTACAATTGCCGCAAATGGAGGTGAGTATGGAAAAAATTGATTACCTATATAAAAATGTGAGCTTTTTTTCAAATTATTGATGTTAATTTTTCAGATTTGGGTACATAATCCTCAAATATACGCTTTCAGTAGTAGAAAAATCCAAATAATAAATTAATTGCGAAGTAATATGCAGCAGTTTTTGGTTGGAATTAAAATCCTAACCCGCAGCACTCCCGATATATTGCATCTTATTTAGAGCACACGAACTAGAAAAAATATTTCAGAAAATTCCAACGAGTAGTAACAAGGCATGAATTGGGCGGAAAAATTAATAAATTGAAAGCAATCAGGAAAGAAACTGAGAATTATGTGGATTTCTCGGCATTACACGCGGCATGGCCATGTTGAAAAGCCACGTTGAACTAGACTTTAATTTAGCAATAATACCGTAATGCAATACACAAATTGAGTGGATTTAGATGTTCAATTGCTTTTGTGATGAGGGAGGTGAATAAGAATCGGTATGAGTGTGTTAATAATGAAATGAATAATGAAACTCACCGTTTAAGATTCAGATGCTTAGTGGGATCGCACAAAGAGAAGTGAACACGAGGTGTCGATTTGAGACTTGAATCGCACAAGTTTCGTTGGAACTTCAACCGTTCAACTGATACCAACTGGGGAGGAGCAGCTGTTTATAAAAGGGCGCCGAACTTTCGAGACTTTTCTCAGCTGGGCGCTTTTATCTCGAATGGCGCAGGACGTTCTCGGGGGGTCTCGAATCGTCTCGAGTGAGAAATCCGTGTTGACGCGTCCGGAAATAACGAGGAGCTACGGATACCAGCTACGGATTATTTCGTCCTTGTCAAGGGGAACCGACTCAGTGGAAAATTTTCTTCTATTCATGCCCACCAGCTGTCATTGCCCTTCGCCAGTCCTACCTCTACCTACTACTCAACCACTACCTCACATCGCAACAACTGACTATTCTTTAAACCAAGTATAAGTTCCTATTTCAAAATATTCGGAATGTACCTACTCAAAAATCTTTGAGTAGGTACAGGTTGGGGATTTTCCTGTTTTGCTGTTCTAACCAACTGAATCCAATCATTGTGATGGTTGATTTTCATGTTTGTTCTTTTTTTAGCGCGTTTGTTTGTCCTATTACAGAATGATCTGTGTCGCACTCCACATGAGAGTGACCACTGACTAAAAATTTGTGGTTAATGGTTTTCAATTTCGGGTTATGAGTCAAAAAGCATTTTTGCAAAATTATTTTTGTTTTGTGTCTGAATAGAACGTTACTTCCTCTACTTCATCTCCCAAGTTTTGTAAAAAAAAAAAAGGCCTGTAGGCAATTTCATTGGCTCCCCTCGCAGCAATTAACTCGTCCTACATGTAACAAATTGCCTCTGAAGCTAAATTGTGCACTGTTAGATTGAAGCTCCATAGTTGGCGCTTATAAAAAGAAACTGACGTTTTAAGATGAGGGGTTGGGAGGCATTGCTGTAGGTCGAAAGCAAAAACGGCTTTGGGGGGATCTTCTTTTGTGATCAATTTATATTTTCTCTTTTGCTCATAGGCATCATTTGCCATTGCTTGATGAGCATCTCTCTCAGCCAACAATTCAGTTTTCTCAATATCTGTAGCTGCAGTCAACTTTGCCTCAAAGAGGTCGCATTTATGACATGTTTCTTGTTGAGGTTTTTTAAATGATAACTCTAAATCATGAAAACATTCGGAATACAAAGTTAAACAGACAGGATTTTCACGTCCCTCCTTGTATAAATCGTACATCCGATAAATTGTCAAATTTGAATCCAGGAACTTTTTATTGGTTCGATTTCTGCAATAGTGACTTTCGTAAAATGGAAATGATTGAATATGTGATTTTACATCTTGCAATTCTTCTGGGGTTCTTTTTTTAGAGATTTTAGAACTGGTTGCGCAACCAGTTTTGAAACCTGTTGCACCCACATGAATCCTTCAAACATTTTAAATTTGTGTGATTTTAACGGGATTTTTAGGTCTAGGCGGTGGACATCAGGGGAATATTCAGTAGTTTAAGCTCGAAGGTTGAGGAGAAACCCTTCATCTTGCTGGTACGAATATGGTATGATGCCAATAATGAAACAAAAGAGTGTTTAGTTGCGCTTTTGATAAATATTATATTCTGTTGCCAGAAAATTATTTTCGTCGGTTTCTTAAGCCACTAGTTCGTACTTTACCAATGGCAACTCAAAATGGCATTTTGTTCCTGCAATACGATGTTTTCTATATAGTAAAAAATGGTGTTAAATGAAAAACAATCGAGAAGGTGCCAAGCGTTTGAGTTGGTTTGAAGATCAGGGTGAGCGACACAGCCGTGCAGGACTATGTTGTGTATGAGGGGAAGGGGAAGTGTTAGTTTATTGTTAACGTAAGTAATATTTTTGTAATACAACAAAGATTATGTAATATTGTGAAATTGCTTTCATAGTACGGCACATCGCGTGAAACTCTACCATCAAACAAAAAACCCGTTCGTAAAAAAAAAAAAAAAAAAAACTAGTCTCCGTTTTAACTTGAAAATGCACTTTCCACGTCGAACAAAATGATACGCGGAACGACGCTGAAGGACGAGGGGCCCAAAATTACCCGTTTCCACCCTAATGACAGTTCGCATCTCTATTTTTTTTTTTTCTCTTTTTCTGTGATTGCTGACTTACATTCCCGATGAGTAATTACTGTTCTGTCCGTAGGTAATGGCGGAGGAGCGTAATGATCCACTTGAACCAGAAAACGTTGGAAAAGAACGAAAACTGTGCCGACAGGAAATGTGGATGTGGGCGTCAGGGCGTCAACCTCCGTTCATTTCTTTTTGCCTTTGACTCATGGACCCGTTTTGTGTTGTGATTCGCTCTGGAGAAGGCTTGTCCGATTGTTTATTGGTGAAAGTTGTCAAACAGAGCAAAAAATATTATTGACTTCAACAGAGCACAAAAAGAAAACGCTGCAAAGTCTTACACACGGGTAGGTTATTCCTCGGACCAGGCGCATGGAGATTCATTTCTTCAACATGGGGAAAATGGGGGAAACAGTGGGTGCGGCGTGTCCTGGACCCGTTCCAATCGATTCAGGGTCCAATTTTTAGTGGAATATGATACCCCACACGCCTAGGTACCAGAAATCTGGAAAACACATTCAAAATGGGTAAATAGGCACCCATTTTGACCCATAGCCTCATCCAGAGGGCATCAATCGTTCCGAGACCCGTCTCATTGGATTCAGCGTCCAAAAGTTAGTGAAAAAGCAGAAGCCACACTCCTAGGTACCAGGAATATCGAAAACACATTCAAAATGGGCCGTAGATAGCCATTTTGACCCAAAACCTCTTCCAGTGGGTGCCACTCGTTCGGGACCCTTTTTATTGGATTCAGCGTCCAGAGTTTAGTGGAAAATTATACCCCGCACACCTAGATTGCAAAAATCTCAAAAATCCATTTTTCGAAATTCACATTTTGACCCCTACCCTACCCAAATTTGGTCCTATCGGTTTGGAAAGTTTTTAGGACCAACTAGAGCCATGAATGAAACCCTGACCAAAATTTTAGATTTTTGAATAATTTATACTACCAAAGTTGGCGTGGATGGCGGACGGGCATTTGCTAATTTTGATCTAGACACCTTGAAACGTCCTGAAAAAAAATGTTGGGCCGAACAGATTGACTTTTTCATGAAAACATAGGTTGATTATTCATGGAATTACTAACCAAAACCCGTAGACTTCCCGGCAATGTGCACAACATGAGGCCCTACAATATGTTGACGTAATCCCTGAGATGATCATATAGTGGATAGATAACCTTGGATCTGCTCTACTTTGTAACGAATCAACGTCCTGTTTTCAGACGGACAGGAAAACTAAACAAATAGGACTCATCGAGAGATTTCCACGCCACATCCCGTCAGCCTCGCTCTCAAAAAAAAAAAAAAAAAAAAACTCCCTGTGATAGCGACCATAGATAAGATACCTCTGCGATCGTTATCACAGTTGGTTGCGGTTTTTGAATTTCATCTTTCCCCAAAATCAAAACGGAGGCTGAAGTCGGAGTTGAGTCGGTACGTCACAACTCGAAAGAACATGATTGGCCTGAGAGCCTGGTGAACCAGTTTTTCGACTGGACGAGGCATTGCCTGCGGTTCTGCCCATAAATCTGAACAGCTGACGAGCCCGTTATCGTGGACCTCGGGGTTGACGCCCCGATACGGCCATATCGTTGTTTCCTACTCAAATTATCCTGTCTTCCTTCCTTTCCTCCCGTCTGGTATTCTGATACAAATTTATTGATATTTCCACCTTATCAGAGTTACTTCAAATTTGAACGGGAAGCTTCTGTTTCCCAACACTCCTAGCAGACCAGTAAATCACAAACCGATTGCCTATAGTACAGTAAATACATAGAACCTACTTATGGTTTTTTTTTTTTTTTTATTTCCAAAAAAAATGTTGACAAAGAATAAGATATAAACAAAAATCCACCACAGGCCATTACATGGCCCGTCACAATTATGGAATTAATTCCCTATATGGGCAAATGCCCGTTGCAGGGGATGAGCAGCCACTATAACTCTCACCCAGAACCTGACTTCTACGATTACAACTATACAAGGAACATCAAGATTTGCCAAATTATTCAATAAATATAAAACAAGTATTGAATATAAATAATAATAATAAAATAATGAGTAAATTTATTTTCTAATGAGTTATAAATTAAAGCAAATAGAGGAACAATAGTATCCACATACAATTAAAAAATAATAAATAAATAAATTACAAAATTATTGTTACAAAGCTAACCGGCCTACATAGTATGATTTTACTTTCTCTGAAACCTGCTATTTGGATTGATCATTTTCCGCAACGAAATATTCCTTTCTGAAGAGGCACTTGAACATTATTGAAGGGAGTCAGACTAAATGTAATAAATAAAGAATAAAATATGCAGATACAAGCAAATTTTGCGTTGCTTCGCACAGATATTTAGTCAAGATCAGTGTAGTAACATTTTGTTGGTAGGGATGAACGATACTGATCGATATCGAGACGGTATCGATACGTTTCTTCCGATACCGATCATTTTGGTATCGATACTCTGCTTTTGATACCGATATTGGTATTGATAAAAATAATTGGGATCGAAAAAAGGATCGAACAATAACAATACCTCAAATTTTTATTAAAAATTACCAATTAATTAAGAATCAAGAAGGCCCTCCTCTAAAGGTTGCTACACTTGTTTCGGCCAGAACTTCGAGTATATACTTCGGGTATATACCATACACTAAGGTATATTATACTCGAAGGGCCAGAAGCTTCGGAGAGAGATTTGGTATCGATACTGTTTATTCGATACTTGGTATCGATACCATTCTTTTGATTCCGATACTAGTACTCATATCGATCCATCCCTGGTATTGATCATCCCTATTTGTTGGTCAGGTCACAGCTTTAGTCTGTGTTGTCTTGATAGTCCCAACATATGATGTGTACGAGCCTACTAGATACTTGGACTTTCGTGGTAATGCAATAACAATAGTCAAGTTTAGTCATGAGAGGGTGAAGACCCACCTCGACAAGGCTCCTCTCAACTTATGTAACCGGTTCCTCAACTCGTACCTCCAGGTCCTGGTTGTTTGTAACCGCTCCTGTTATAGATGGGATTCGATTTTTCAAAGATCAATTTTCAAGTTATTGATTTTGTAAATAGATTTTCAACATTATTCCAATCATTTTTTTATGCGATACAATCACAAAGCCTTTTATATTTAGAAATAATGTACCAAAATAATTAGCAAATTAATCTCAGTATTGAGTATCTTTTGGTTCAGTGATGAGGGAGAGAAAATTACTAATTGCGGAATAAGGAGCAGTTACCGAGGGGGGAACTGGTTGGGGCTTGTCGAAATGGGTCTCTAATCTCTCGTAGTTTGGTCGCGCCTTTTGGTTGGTTATTCCTTGAATAATCAACCTATGTTTTCATGGAAAAAGTCAATCTCTCTTATGATTCGGCCCAAACTAATTTTTTCAGGGCGTTTCAAAGTGTCTAGATCAAGTAAGCTAATGTCCGTCCTCCGTACGCTGTCCTCCGTCCACGCCAATTTTGGTAGACAATTTTTAAAAAGTCTGAAATTTTGGTAGGGACCCATTTTTGGATTTTCAGTCCGATCGGAGCAAATTTGAGGAGCACGCTATTTTGAAGTTCACTAAGTATTATTGCTACGTAGTTACTTCAGTGTTGACTGATCTGTCTCAGCTTCGTCTTTATCACCTCACCACTGCGTGTTGGTTCACATCACGCGAGATTGCCTTGGATAGAGAATAGTAGGCAATATTTGTTTATGAAACTCTTCCGTAGCTTTAAATATTATAATGTAACTACAATTATTCGTAAAAATCTGTAAATATTCTTCAATAAATAAATAACAAGGTATTCTGGACTAATCACGACAGAGCTTGAAGATAAATGTCAGGGGGTTGGTATATAAGAAAAGAGGTCAGAACTGTTGATTCCAATGATGATGATCTACGGGAAGGTCTCCGAATGTGTGAACGACTCGACTCGATATGTTCGGCGCACTCGAATGAGCAGAATCACAGGTAGAAGGTCATGTCCCCAAAACAACGCATCACGGTGCATTAGTCGAGTCAGAACAATCGAAATCTTGGAAGGTCTTACTGAGAATGACGATTACATCAATTTTACCAACTCCGAGACAAGGAAAGCCGATTTATTTGGAAGTGAAGGGCGCGCGGTCTTCAAGCGAATCCACCGAGTCCTTTTCGAGGAGATGACTTTATGGGCTCGTCCTTGCCAAGTCAAGAAAATTTCGCAACTCCGTTGAGGGTGATATTACGGACGAAGAGGACTAGCTAACAATTGGAGCGGCAGTTGCGCCAAAGGTTGCGTGAAAGCCTACCATTTATTAAGTGGACCGCTAAAGGGACATTCCAGGAAAGTGGCTGGTAACTGAAAATGTTGGGTGATGTGATCGGTCAACGGGTATTAAGACGATGGAATTTGAAATAGTTTCGAATGTCGTCTATCGATACTCGTCTGATGGTAACCAAATGGCAGCTGGGTACGACACTACTTTGTTAAGAAAAGCCATGAGCTGCTCACTAAAACAGCAACTGATTCAAGTGGCACCCTCTTGGTTCATCAACTACCAGAAACTCAGTAAATGTTTAGGCGTGTTCAGGCTTTCTGGAAAACATTTTGTTCTAGTACTGGGGTAAATTCTATTATAAAGCAAGAAGGAACTTGATAAATTTCAATTTTATTTAATTTTCGGACTGTTATCACAGAAAAGGTGAAAATTCATTTTTTCAGTAAGAGATAAAAGTGGTCCTACTGCTTAATCATTACAAGTCCTATGGATATGTGCTCTAGATCTTGTAGCATACCGGTAGAAGTATGCACCAAAGGGTTCAAACCCCTAAATCTCTTCCCTGGGACTGTGAGACCTGAATTCACTAGCCATGCGCATTCTTGGGTCTGGGGGAAACGTGAGCTGCCTGCTCTCTCAAGGGCCGCAGGGCGGCATCAATCAGCTTTGGTGGTCTTTGGTGTTACATAATAGCCTGGGAAAGGGGTTTGCTATTCTATCAAAGGCTCTCAAAATCGATTATTTGGACGGTTTACTGGTGGGTGGACGCGTTGATCTGGAGGTAGGTTTGCCTTGTGTTCCTCTCTGGGTCGATCAATACCAGTCTTCCAAGCAAAATAGCAAAGCTCATCCAGCAAGAACTCCATTGCGTGAGAGGTTGCTTAGTTTCTGATAACCCTTCTTATTCATTATCTAATCACATATAACACAGCATGGTGACCATTCTGGGATTTCTGGACCGAGGAGGAGTCCGCATCGAGCCAGGACAGAGACCTCCAAATGTTGCCTGAAACGCCAGGTCAAATCATGAGGAAATCTCATTCAGCTGTGCACCGGCAAAGGCTTCAGGAAATCAATGCTGTTCATTTCAGCTCAATTTTCGGTCTGATAATCGCAAACAAAGGCTGAGTTTGTTTTGAAATCGGATTGAGACTCTGCTTTGTAGTCCCAGACCAATTTCCCTTAAAAATAAAACAATTCAGTGATTTTCGTTGCCAACAGCTTAGAATACAGTTGAAAAAGGGATTTTCGGATTCAAGCTGACCTTTATTTTTGAGCCCACAAATCACAGACACTCAAATGATGTCTTCACGTACGTCACGTGGGGAATTGGAAGGAAACGAAGCTGCAACTTGATGAGCCAACGCTGTGGACGGCGGAACTTGTTCCATCCTGCCGCAGAGGTCTCATTTCCCTCGTGTAAATCGTCCGGATATTTCTGTTTGGCCGAGACACGGAATTCACTTACCTATCCATCTCGTTCGTGCACGGAATTTCCCAATTTATGAAGTTTCAGATTATGGTGTGTCGATAAACAGCGCATTAATCGGAGCAGAATATTTTCTTCAGGAAGAACATTCAGTTCCTATTGTGACCCTGCGTTTGAACGGAATGTCATCGCACCCAGATCCAGGATCAATGTCCAGACGGGGAGAGACTGAAGAAACCAAGACAAAGTATATGTCCGCAAACCCATCGAGACCCAACCCTAACACAGCCCAGGTGAATAACTGCTTGAAGCTGTCTCAGAATTTGTCTACCTCGACTCCCTTGTGAATACTGAGAGCGATGTGTGAGCCAAAGTTAACAGAAGGATACACTCAGCTAATAGATGTTAATTTGGGCTTCTACAACAGCTAAAATGCAGGGTAATCTCACGGGCTACAAAATTTCGTCTCAACAAGACCCATCTCCGACCAGTCATGAGCTGCAGCAACGAAACCAGGATGCTGACAAAACAAACCGTAGAAAAAGTGTGACGGTGAGGAGTGTTCTCCGTAGAATTCTGGGGGCAGTGTTTGACCCAGAGGAGTTCCTCTGGAGACGACGAACAAACGCCGATGTAATGAGCCTGTACAACTACTGTCATAGGATCACTAAGGTTAGAAGACTCCGTTGAGCTGTACACGTAGCCAGAACGAGTCCAGAAGGGATACCTCGAAGGCTTCTGGACGAAACAGAAGAAGACTCGGTCCGCCAAAATTGCGCTGGGTGGAAGTAGTGGAAGGATAGCAGGGGCACGATGCTCGTTCTATCCTGGGAATTCCGAACTAGAGAGCAGCAGCAGCTAACAGAAATGACTAGCGGACATCACTCCTGGGGGCCCTAATCCTCCGCAAATTGTAGTGCCAAGGAACAATGACGACGACGGTATCTGACATCACAAAGTATTGATACCACGATACATCGCAAAGTATTGTTACGTCCCTACCAGCAAGAGGGAGAGGCAGTGGCGCAAATCAACGATTTTGTTTTGACCTCATAATCAGGAGTTGAAAGGATTCCGTGCTTCTGCCCTTCTTGAAACTTTAAAATAGCAACGACCACATTTTAATTTCCCTCCATTGGCAATTTAAAATCTCAGCTCAGCGGAGAATGTCATAAAAACCGATCGCGTGATCCTCACTAGCTAAGAATCAAACCCACTGATCGTCCGCAAAACCCTGAACGGGCCAACTTGTAACTCAGTAAACTTCACGACTCAAGTTTCCAGTTTCTGTTCTCAGTTGGAAATTGTTTCCGTGATTAACCTCTGACGCTACTCTCGAAAAGTTTATTGGAAGTGTAGCGAGGGGAGGGAGGAGTGGTGGAAACCGTTTCAGGAGGTAACGGTTTGATTGGATTTTATCCAAAGGTGGGAAAAGGCGGATCTTTCACGCCATCACAGGGAAAGGGGATTGCGGTTTAATTTTGCAGAGGAAACACTTTATTGGTTCCAGGTGTTAAAGGATAGGGTTGATCCAATATGTAATATTATATCTCATGTTGACAGGTGAACACTCACTGTACGTGGGTTCCATTACGAATTGATATGACTGAAGAACTTCAAGAGAAAGAGAAGGCAGAATAAGTAAACTGAAACTTTTCTTAATTTTCGTCTAGATATACAATAAACACAATCATAGATCCCCTAAATCGTACTCAAGTTAATCCACGGCTGATTAAAAAATCTATATTGAAAATCTTCATAAGTTGTCGGGAAAGATCGATTTACCGTACCTAAATCCGATAAAAGATAAATATACAGCTCGTTGTAAGATAATCTATAATCAATTTTGCATCCTATTGAGCATACGAAAAGGAGCAGGAGATCTCATTGTAGACTATTCACTAAATGTGTAAGCCCCCAGGCTTGCTGCCTCCAGAAGGCCAGAAGGGAGAGAGCATGCGCCAAGATGCGCGCGCAGCTCCTGCCCAGACGTCGCATTTGGAGAGCTCCAGGGCTTCACTCATTGCCAAGGCGCCCAACCGGGCAGTCGTTGCTGAGGCGCCCCTTGTCCCTGAGGCGCCCAACATGTCGGAGTCATATATATTTTTGTAACCTGTCGGGAAAGTGCAACTCACTCAGTCCATCCTGGCTTTGTCCTGTTCTTGCTCTGAAGTGAACTCTGCTACCGTGCTGAAGTCGACCGAAGCTGTAACATTGTGTTCCCCATAAAGGACTCAAGCTAATTAAGCCTCGCTGTGTACCTTTGGGACAGCATGCCCCTCCTGTTTTTCCTTCGACAGTCGACGCCGTTTTCGTCAGCCGGTATCGTTGCACTTGCTCATTAAATTGTATTTCATGTATATCATAATTTCATGTATCATGTATTAATTGTATTTTATGCTCCACATGTTGTCTAATGTACTTTGTCAAATTACTTTGTCTTGTATCAATTCTAGCCCAGGTTGAGGCATATTTTCCTTTGCAACGAGTCCTTGTTTTCAATTATAATTTATTCATTTTGTTTCAATGTATTTTATGTTCATCCTTGGTATCCCTAGTTGCTCAGTCGTAAGTCTTGGACTTACATCCTGTATCCTCTCGCTAGGTCCTTTCCAAATTCTCCGAAGAAACCCGAATTAAATTATAGTAAATTCATAACAGATTTTAATTCGAGAGAGGCTTACAAATGAATTTAAAACAAAGAGCGCACTTGGTAACGTTTCATCTAATGACCAACCTTAGTCATTTTAATGCGCCTTCAAGTTATGCAACCTATTGTTTCCTCTCATTGTTCTTCCTCTCCCTGAATAAACTCCGGATAAAATACTGCACACACTTCTTGTTCTCCTCACTAAAAAGCTCTGCATGGCGAGCATGTGGTCTCAACAGGCTCAAGTAATAAAATAAAGCGGGAGCCGATTTTTCTTCAGGAGGTGTATTTAGCTAAAGATCTTATCATTATCAGGTTCATCCTTTACTCCATTCTGCTCAATGCGGTTGCTGGTACATTGAAACACCACCTGGTCGGTAATTTCTCGTGGTAGACTGTGTAAAGGCCCGTTATTCACCTCATCCACTCATCAGAGGTCACTGAACCATTATCATTTTATCATGAAAAATAGAGAGGACGCTCTGAAAAAATTTCCCTCATATAATGTACACGACGAACGCTGTAATCATCTAAATAAGGGAAAACTAGAAAAATAGCACATCACGCCTGGAAGGTTTGGGAAATCACAGGTTCGACGAATTGCAATAGCTGCTACGAGGCGTCAGCACGAGGAATTCCGCTTTTCATTTTCATTTCCCACGAAAGGAGGAAAAGGGGCAAATTGAGGGCGTTGGATGGGGGAAGTCTCGTGCTCGGGGGTTGTTGTCGTTCGGTAATAACCGCAATAAATATCCTATTCCATCATGCAACCCCGACAGAACGCCAACAGGAACTCACGTGTCACGAGGCTATAGGGTCACTGGGCTGCTCACGCATACGTCGCCCTTTTACCCCGTTAATTTCTCATGGGAGAACGATTTTCCGGAGCTCTTGACCTTTTTAATCGCAACAATGAAGTTTAATTATTACGAGGAGAAAAATACAAAGTTGTATTATTACGTTTCACGTATCGGGGTTATAATATTGCTGCGTGACTGGGTTTAATGAGTTTAGGTAATGCATCGCCACGAGAAGGACGTGAGTACACGATGTGCGGGTATTTTTCCGATCTTGTAGCTTTGAATCGCATATGCTGGCATATTTCGGGTTTCCGGGAAGTCAGAGAACATTTGAGATTATTTAAGTGGGTTTGTGTGTTTAAAGTCGCTTAGTGATCAAGAGAATAGATGTAAGGACATGTTAATCTTGGCTATTCCACGAACCAGGAGCATGAAGAAAATGGTGGAAAACAGTGAGTGTGGAGTGTCCTGGGCTCATTCCGATCGATTCAGCGTCTAAAATTTAGTAGAAAAAGATACCCCAAACGCCTAGGTACTAGATTTAGAAAAAACACTTCTGAAATAACCCTAACCATAACCTCTTCCGGTGAGTGTCAATCGTTCTGGGACCCGTCCCATTGGATTCAGCGACCAAAATTATGTAAAAAATAATACTCCACACGCCTATATAGATGAAAATCCCTTTTGGGGTAATTCAGAGAGGTTGACTTTCCGCATGAAAACAGGTTATTCAAGGAATAACCCACCAAAAGAAGAGGATAAAGGCAACCCCCTCCTATGCATATGCACGCCGTCTACCATGGTTCTCACGTAGTCGGTAGCAGATGGTCAGAGATACCACTATTATGAGGTAATGTACTTCCCCAGAGGCGGTAATTCAACGCTACCAATAACGCTGGAAAAAATGAAAACGCAAGACACCATTGACCACGAAGAATCGTGTCTTTGACTGATGAAGAAACTATCGACAATCGATCGTTACTTTCAATCCAGCGATTTGTAATGGACTTACCTATCAGCTCAGATTCCAAGCTTTATTAACGGACTCGAACAACAAACGAAACAATCGTTCAATTTCCCGTCGGATATCGCTTTTTAATACCGTCAAGTCACGAAAACGTGCTTCCATCGAATTTGGAAAAAGTTGCTAAATAATGAAGAACCTCTGAAGACCGGAATTGATATTAGCTATAATGCTTTTCTACTATTGTCGTGACCTTCCTAGGTCCACCTCATTTGGAGCTTGAGATTTAGTAAAAGTTGTAGTAAAGTGGGAATGTGATGAGTAAATGCAACGGGGCAATATCAAAACGCTGCAATTCACAGGGGTTGCTTATTCCTTGGAACAGGAGCATGGAGACTCAATTAGAGGAAAAACATCTGCAAATTCTTACACACGGGTTGGTTATTCCTCGAATGGGAGAAACAGTGGGTGTGACGGGTCCCAGACCCATGCCAATCGATTCAGGGTCCAAAATTTAGTGGAATATGATACCCCACACGCCTAGGTAACAGAAATCCCGAAAACACATATTGAAAATGGGTAATAAATACCCAATTTGACCCATTACTTCTTCCAGTGGGTGCAATCGTTCTGGGACCCGTTTCATTGAATTCAGCGACCAAAATTTAGTGAAAAATGATACCCTACTCGCCTAGATCGCCCAAAATCTCGAAAATTCATTTTTCAAAAAACATTTTGGACAACGGACGGCGTACGGCGGACGGACATCGACCTTTTTTGATCAGGACATCATGAAACGTCCAGAAAAAAATTTTGAGCCGAATCGGAGAGGTTGACCATTATCATGAAAACATAGGTTGATTATTCGAGGAATAACCAACCAAAACAAAAATTCAGAGGAAAAATTTAGTCGAAAATGATAACTCAAAAATCCATTTTTTGAAATACATATTTAGTTGATTATTTAAGGAATAACCATCCAAAAACGCTCAAAAAAAGTTTAAATTGGTTTTAACCGTCGATATCCACGTGGACAACAATCGTGATCCCATCTCGTGACGCACCAATCTAACGCTTTGATTGTTTTTCCCACTTGACAATCGCCTCGTCCTTGAAACCTCAGGTGCAATGAACTTTGAAAAAACTCGTTTAGCGTGAGTAATGTGGTTAGCATTGTTGTTCCCTACAAGGTATCACTCTGTGGGGTTTTTTTGTTTCGTGTGACACCTAGTTCAAACAGAATTGTCGGATGATTCGAGGCGGGCTCACCGCTCGCCTCCTCCACTCTTTGGTTATTCCAACATTATTGAATAACCTGCCAATTATTGGGATATTCTTGGTTTGAAGTTCATAACCATAACGAGACATGAGGCATCAGAATTAATGATTGAAAATTTGTAAACGGCGATTTTATTCATATATTTACTCTTGGGAAACTACGTACAAGAAAGTCATGCTCATCTCTCACATTTTTCATAACTTCTCATCAAAATCCTCTTTACTGCTCATCAAAATGTTATTGATAAGAACGTAGGCTATTTTAAAATTACTTCACTCTGCTGGGCGCTTTTTGGTTATTAATACTCCTCCTGCTTCGAAAGTTGTCCGTTTCTCAATAGAACGTCAGAAAAATGGGAAAAGCAGAGGATGTGGCGTGCCCCTGACCCATTACAATGAATTCAGGGTCCAAAATTTAGTGGAAAATGATACCCCACACGCCTAGGTAAAAGAAAACTCAAAAATACACATTTGAAGTAGGCAGACCGATACCCATTTTGAACCACAACCTCTTCCGTTGGGCGCCAATCCCCTCTGCGAACTATAAATTGATAAATTAGAAATTATCAAGAGACAAAAGGTGTGAGGCTCAATATCGATGCATCAATGTTTAAAACATTGACATTGAAAAATATCAGCACACCGATGTTTTTACAACATTGATGTATTGCTTTCGATCTTGACATCGATACCAACATCGATGTTTCATCCCTATGAGCTATTTGTTGGGCCAACAATTACAATGGAATCAAATTGATTTGAGCAGATAGTATCAAATAAAAGCAGTCCGAAATAGCGCTGTGTAGGGTGAAGTAGTGACCCCACAGAATATTGAATGATTTAGCTAGGGTCGCTTGGTGTTTCACATTCATTGGGTTATCTTCCTGAGTTGAGATCATGGCATTAAAGTTGATTAGCTCTCCTTTTTGTGAACGGACCTTTTTTAAGATTGAAATTTTGATTGGTAACAATGAGTTGAAGTTATCTCATTCCTGAAACGACCACGTTAATATATGGGATACCTATTTGTTCTCCCCCATTTTCTTCTTTGTTGAGTGTATCGGCTCTGTTCGCTCGAGGGGGGGGGGGGGCTTTAGGGACCAATAGGTCACTCAATGTGTCCCCCTCAATTTGGTCCTGGATGTACTGTGGGGACTCTTATGGTCCCGAAATTCTAAGGCATAATTTTTGAGCATACTAGCACGCGGGGTTTTCTATTAGAATTGTTCATTTCTACTGTACAAGGTATCCCTTGCTATAACCTTCCAATACCTACGAGCATGGCCGTGAGAGGGATAAAATATCGACCCTCCTTGGGGAGACACTCGTTTTCTGGTTGACCGCCTCTTCATCATCCGATTTTACGAGCAATCATTCGAAATTTATGGTTTCCATCCTGCAGAGCATTTGGTGGGTCAGCCGTTAAAAATGAGGATGGACGACAAGTCGGAAAGCGAAAAGGTTGACCATCCTGCTGGCTCATATAGGGAGGATTTTCCAACGGGAGTACAACTTGGTTCGGTGGTGAAATAGCGTTACGGACGCGAGATATTGAGGCTGGTGCTGACTTCTACTAGACACCAAATCCCCATTCGTGCCCGAAAAGCGCCCCCTTGATGAAACTAGTGCGTGACCATGTGCGTCGGATCGATTCGAGCGGGGGTTTTAAAGAAGCTTTGTGGCTTTGGAAGGGTTAGGCCTCTATACGTGCTGCGGCCTTCCTAATACGCGCCCTTTACACCTCTCGTCCACATCCCTGCTCTGTTTACCCTGGAGTATCTACGAGGTGCTTGTGAACCATCTTTGCAAGTCAAGTATGATAATCCCTCGAAGCCCCGATGAATCTCGAAGTTTATTGAAAGGAGAAAATGAAGACCCGCTCAATTGTGGGATTTCCACCAAACCAACATCAGTTGGGCCAAGCCATCGTTTCCTTTTGTCCACTCATAATAGAGACGTATTAGTAATAGTAGAGTCTCGATAAATGCCAAAAGAAAATTATATCCCCACACCCGGGTTGCTGAACGTCTCAAAACATGTTTTCGAAATACCCTCATGGTCCAATATTTCTTGAGTAATCAACCTATCTTCTCATGTGGTAAACCTCCCCAATTCACCCCAATGTGCTTCAAGCTGTCTAGATCAAAGACGCTGCTAATTTGGCCACAATGGTAACAGGCACCTGTAGCAAGAGTTCTCTGGCATGAAA
>CM034002.1:5910601-5963941 GCA_019603395.1 Cyrtorhinus lividipennis | reverse complement strand
ATTTTGTGACACACATTAGTGACTTCTACGCTGGCGGTAGGACGGCAAGAGTCGCAAGTACTTAATGACACACGCTGTTATCGGAACAAGTACAGCGGAAACCAAACTGCATTCCTGTCACCAGTTACATGCTCGCGACGGTAGGGGAGTTGTTCATACCCTTAGCCATGTTATCTTTGAAGGTAAAAAACGCAAATCTACACAGAATATTGTTGTGGACGGAAAAATTGTAGGACAACCAACTAGTTGTGTTATGGTGACAACAAAGTGTGTATATTAAGCATGTTAATTGTAGCATTTCATGGCAGAACGTAACCAGTTCAATAATCTTCTTCACACGACAAGGGACTCGTTCTGATATTCCTGTTGGTTTTGGTCGCCCTTTAAAGCCCTGTTACATTTCTGATTAGGTGGTTCGCAGGAGTTGCAGTATTGTGACGGGATGGACAACCTTATAGAACTACCACCAACTACGGCGCGACGCCCAAACCCCTCTATAGCGTGTACCGACACCAATGATTTAAACATCAACGCTGACAGCAGATACCTTAAATTTATGTGGCACAACTGTGCCCTCGTGATAGCAAATTAACTAATTTGGTTGCCGTAATGTGTCACACCCCCGAACGTCTGGAAGTGAGAATTCAATAACTCTACCAAAATGACACCTTAACACAGTCAAGTCCTCAGATTCAGGTCAGTTTGAAGCTTCCGTCAACCGGTTAACCCTTCTCGCTCTCCTCCGCTGAGACTCCCCCGCTTCGTTTCTAAATACCTCTCGACTGTCCTTCTTATTAGCCTATTATATTAATACGTCTCTACCCGAGCTATGGGTCTCCTCGTTCACGGTAGATCGTGAACTGGCAGCAAACACATTCCTTATTGTTTGAACAGCCTTGAACCAAATTACGGTTCCTCCGATGACTAAGGAAATAATCGTTGGAATGGAAGGGTGAAAGGGGAGTGAGGATATCCCGCTTTGGGAGGAAACTCTTGAATCAAAGTATTCTCTTTGCGCATTTGAACAATGAAGTTGTTGAACCCTCGTTGAAATAATGTTCTTCTTTTTTTCTCTCCTTCATTAACGGATAAGTTTTGTGTTTTATCACAACCAAAAATGTCGTTACTGTCAGTAGATGCTAAAGCGTTTACTGAATATTCTCTACTGGGAAAACACAATTCGTTGGTATCCGGCGTCATAGATTCCTAAAGCTCTGTCAATGCAGAAGTTGAACACCCATGAACGGGGTTTGACAAAAACGGGTGAAAATATGGACAAGTCATGCTGACACGATTGGAACCTTTTAAAATTTGACGAACGCTCACAATTATATGGGACGCGTTTGATTTATGCACTTTTTTTCACTGTGAAAAACTTGAAGAGATTCCAACTAACGGGATCACTTTATAAACAAGATATGATTCGAACGGCGAGATGAAAAAGGTAATAAAAAAGTACAAGTGAAATTTGTATAATGGCAGGAGGTTCTCGAAGAGTTAAAAGTATGACACCGTGGAGACAAAAATGCTCGTGATTACAAGGGATTATTGATCTAAAATAGTTTTATCGAAACTTCTCCGCAGACTTGCGGTTGTTTCACAACGGGACGCAATTCTCAACAGTAAAGATCGAGTTGGCTATCGTAAAATAATGCGACCGAAAAACAAGCAAGTGATTCCCATGTAGAGATAAATTGGCTTCTAGAATCAGTAAATGTACTCTGTTCTATGCACGAGGAAGTTGTAGAATGGTAGAGGAGCGCTGACGGCTGAAATTTCGTTCTCAGGTTGGGATTTTCTCCATATTCTTTGCAGCCTGTTGGTAGTGAGGCGCATGTCCCAGGGTTGGAAATACCTAGTTGAAATGTGACTCAAACGAAATAAGGTTTAGGTTATTGAGGTGGGTTGGGAAGGTTATAAATTAGTGAGCATTCCTCAGGTGGGGGTATGGGTAGATTCTGACAACAGCCCTGTACAACTTAGCCTAAGTATGAAAGCCAAGGTCTCTCTACCCGCTTTCTTTGTCCCAAGAGTTGTCACTGTCCGTTTAGATAAGATGCTGCTAGTTTTGGGCTTATCAGCATCCTATAGAACCTTTCATTACGATCAACTTGTGCAATCCATTCCTGCGTCTGTGCAAATACTTGTCAGTTGGTGTAAGGAGCAAGCGCTGGACTATCTCATACCAACTATGCTGATGATATTTCTTATGCTAATGCCAGGCGTAGACAGACGATGCGTCGAATGTGGGGAGACTGGGGGAGGGAAAGGGGAAATGGGGAGGGAGAGAAGGGAAGAAGAGAAAAAAAGAAGAAAGAAAAAAAGGGGAAAGGCAGAAAAAAAGAGGAGTGGAAAGGGAAAGGGAAAAAAGAAAAAAGAAAGGGAGGGTAGGAGGGGGGGGGAAAAAAAGAAGAAAAAGAAAAGAGGAGAGGGGAGGGAGGGAAAGGAAAAAGAGGAAGGGAAAGGAAAAAAGAAAAACAGGGGGAAGAGGAAAAAGAAGAAAGTCAAAAGAGAGAGAAGAAAAAAAAAAAAGAAGGAGGGGGGAGGAAAAGAGAAGAGGGGAGAAGGAGAAAGATGAGGGGGGGAGAGGAAAAGGGGGGGTAAGAGAGGGAAGGGGAAGGGAAAGGGGGGAAAAGGCAAACGTTATAGACACGGCGCACTGCACGATTGACTCCAGCAACGTCCTCGCAGTTTGTGTTGTGCAACTGTGTTAGAGAAGTCCGAGTTCGCTGGCCGTAAGTGAGGAAAAAGACCAAAATGGACTAGCATAGTTGTGCATAAACAAAACTGAGAGTTGATGGGCAAGAGTCCATGTTTTGCAAAGAGGACATTCCTGCGCAAGACATTTAGTTTGCGTGTCCTTTGAATTGGTGCACATGACCGGGCTCTCACATACAGCCACACGGTGGGGTGGGCGCTGACGTTCGAAGGTTAGTGGCTACAGCAAGCGATCCTGACCAGATCACCAATATGCTAGGCATTGAGGAATGTAAGTAGGTAGCATCGTGTAACGCGCGGCTCTATGATCTCAAAACATTCACCAAGAGATCAACAATCAGATGGTGAAAGTCAGGGGAGTTGTTGGCAAAAACAAGACTTTATTCAACACAGTGTTTTTTGACAAGCGGTGCCACACTGTGGCTATTTTGGGGCGTCAATTAGGAACTGGTTGGCCTTTTTGGTTGCTCTGCTTTCCTATGGATATCGGAAATGGGTCGAGGGACCGAGACTGGGGGTGGTGTCATCTGTACGAATAGTCATTGGCACAGTCCATCTGAGCCTTTTATGGCCACCTCTGGTGTTCCTCTCTAGGCTCCTGGCCCTCTCCTCTCATACTCACCATGATCGTGTCTGGTGGACTCGGGGATGGGCAGGTCTTCGTTTATGACGATGCCTCACTCTCCAACACGCTGCGGACGCTTTCATCACCAACTGCTCACTCTGTCTTCCTGAACCCTTGCAATTGCACAGCTTATCCCCTTTCATCGATCGTTTCCTATCTATATACCATGTCTACAGCATCAATAGATCTCAACTTGCGCGTCCGTCACTCGTCCTATCTTGGGCAACTGTCTGGATCTGCAGCTCACTTCAATGAGTACGTGTCGTAGGTCACTCTCGAGCTATGCGGTCTCTGGGTTTCGTTCAAGCAGAATACAGGGAATTCACTCACAGCCCTCATCATACTGTATCGTGCCATTGGTTCAGCCATGCCTCGAGTACGCCTCAGTTGTCTGGAGCCCGTTTTACTGGCTGCACTACCGTGGCGTTCCTCCTTACCTGCAATCAAGTCAGGCAGTACCTCGAGACAGCATTGACTATGGCGCAATTTGTGCCAGTACTCGCTCCCCTGTCCTGCTGACCGCGCACCATCGCGGATATGGTTTTTCCTCAGCGTCTGCGTTTTATGGGCGTACTGACCGGCCGCGTCTCTCCTGGCCCAGATGGTGCTCCAGGGTAAGCCAAGGCATCCACGGCACAGCGTGACCATTTTGGGTCCCCTTTGACTCGACTACCCTGCTGCATCGGCTGCACACCCCCCCCAGCCGTCTGCCCCGCACTGCCAACCATCTGCTCGCTGCTGCAGATACGGATCTGCCTCCTCCCCTCAAGAGACCTTGCTAGATGGCTTTACTTACTCCCCCAGTCTTTCACTAACTTTCGAACTCCCTGTGGTTTGATTCGGCCAATGTATTGTAAACTGGGCTCGTTCCCGTGTAACATAAATAAATAAAACCAGTGGGAACAACAGGCTTACAGTACTGCTGCTGAAACGCCAAATGGACTTCACTTTACCTGTAAGCTGCTTGAAGGACGATTTCCTTGTCACAGAGCGGTAGCCCAGCACGGAGGCGAGACGCGGTATTATCGCATTACTCAGCCGCTGCTGATGTGAGATTCGATTCTGAGTATTTAGGCAGCCTCTCGACCTAAACATCAATCATTGGAAATGGATTTGGCACTTGTCGTGGGATTGTCTCCAAAAGTCACTCGTTTCTGTAATTTCCGAAGGCTTAGGACTCTGTTTGGCTGACTTACTTGTAAGCTGTGTCAAAACGAGTGTCGTGCCGCCTGGTGATGTTGAGAGGACCCAGCCATGTTCCAACGCTCACATCTTCGCTTACGTATTTACTGTTAAAACAAATCAGGTATCAGCGCGTGTCATCGTGTGGTCCCGGTATAACCAATAACTCCATCAAATTTACCTCAAAAGGTGCACGTTGTTGCCAATGAGTGTTGGACCAAATCGTACGACAAAACGTAGGCGCCACCGAGAGCGTATGGAAGATACCGGTCGCATAGGAACCACTCAGATTCCTTCCATTTGCCACGGTTGAAGACGTAGCCCCACCGTGGAAATATCCCCAGTAGAATCTTTTTTCTGGCGGAGCAACTGAAAATTTTGATAAAACTCGAGTGGAAAATTGGCAATGGAGGGAGCCAAGGGCAATGGACAATTGACGTCTTGGATTTGCAATTGGTAGGGGTTGGATTATTCAGTACAGAAAGCAGAGAGGGTCAGAATAGCAGCAGTAAGAACGCTCAGCAGGAGAACATGAGCAGCACAACCTGCCACCTATAGATTCCAAAGTGTGGCTAATCCAGCACCAACAACACCTTGTAACAAGCAAGATTTTCAGCATGCGACAACGTTAGATCCACCAGCTCTGCTGCAAAAACACCTCAGGACGCTCATCACCATTACCTCGCAGCTCGCGGTTGAAATTCTCCACGTGAAGGTACGTGTCATCATCCGCTTTGACTAGATACTTGAATACCCTGTGGTGGACCAGATTTCAAACGTAGACAATAGTTTAGCGGTCAAATTCCTGTAATTGTCCACAACAGGGACAATAAGGAGGTCGCTGTGGGTACGTTGTTCTGTGATGAGACGTTCTCTGACGTCATCTTCCAAACCTGTGGAAATATTTGATGTGAGTTGTGACGTTGCGAGTGATATTGAAAAGCCTACTAGAAGCAGGTGCTTACCCAAAGCTCCGATTGAGAACACGTATGTGTCGTCGCCTCGAAGGAAAGTAGCCCAGGATTCGCGTATTGAGTCACGTTGGTCAGCTCTTCCAGGGGCTGACAGGATGACGTAAACAGTTCCGTATGAATCTTTGGTGTCAGCGGTACTGCAACAAAATGGGTGACATTGCTGCAGTTGAAACATCAACGCAAGACCGAACAGGGATGTGGAGCGTGTCTGTAGGCGGTACGTCCACCATCTATCCGTTGGACAGGCTGAAGACACCTGGCAACTTGGTCATAGTCCTGCCAGCTGCTAGAGAGCCCTCACCAATGAGGTAGAAACTGAATCCGTGCTTCCATTGAGAGTTCTGGACTGTCTGGAGAAGGCATTCAAGAGATGGCTGCAGGCGAGCCAGGCCCTCTCCCTGCCCATTCAGTGGTTATGTTGAAGATAGGCTGTTCACCAGCCAGGAGGACCACGACTAATCTACCTACGATTCGGCTACCCACCACTTCTCACGCCTATTCAGTCCAGCCAAGGCCCCAACAACTCCAGCGAACACGGTACAGCCAAATGCAGTTGTATGATTGTAGTGATTTAGCCAGACAAGCCAAAGACTCACCCATCGTTGGCGAGCTGAATGCCCATCAGCAGCAGCGAAACTGAGAGACCAAGAACAAATGCCAACAAGTGGGATATGTACGTCACCCTGGAATAGATTCAAACATTTTAATATCAGGCTGGTGGCTGAACACTGAAAAGCACTGAACAAAGAATAAGAAAGACCGGAAAATGGCAGCCAAAACATCAATTTCTTGGTAAATAATCACACGCTTAGTCAAAATATAAGCAGTTATTAGTATTATTGGTTACCTGAGCCTCAATCTCATCATTCGGGGCTCACTAAGATCCTTCTTTTTTTCATGGATGAGATTTACGACGTCATTGTAAACGAACCACGAAAACCAACCATGTTGTTCATTCGGAGTATCAAATTAGTCGGCATTGATCGGATAAATAAAGACTATAAAGGCACCTTACTAGAACCTTAGAAAAAACCTCAACAAATCATCAATAACTATTGTAAACAATGGATAACCGTTTGACGCAGTGCAACCTGCCCATCATATCCAAACCACGCCTTGGTATTGAAAGAATGCACCAAATGATCTGATATCGAATCAGAATTTAAATGTATCGGTTGAAAGTATTAATAACAGTTATGTGGCCATATTTGTTTGCACAATGGCAAAAATATGGAAATGAGATATTATTGGACATCCATCATTGGATGAAATAATCAGTAAACGATTTTTCTTCAATAAACATCGATATCCGTAAGATCGATAGTGGTGTAGTATACAACCTAGGAGGCACTTTTTCTCATTAATCCTCTCAATTTGGCCAAAAAATGTAACTTTTAGTTGTAATTTTGTAGGTTATTAACGTGCATTTTAAAGTGTGAAAAGCCCATCGAGAAGAGATGGAGAATTTGAGGTTAAAGCTGACAAATATACATTACCTGTGATTCGATTCGAATACATCTATGTTTCTTTAATCGATACTGCATTTATAAAATTTAAAAATATATTTTTTCACCCATAAAGCTAGTTAGGAGCTAATATTTATACTTTAACGACGAAATAAGACCTTTCGGGAACAAACATCGATGTACGGTTGGAAAGTATCGAAGTTATGAGAACATTGAGAAGTAATCTGGTATCGGAGGGAAATTATCAATGTTTTGAAGTATCGATACTTAACCATCGTTTGTCCTATTATATCGTGGTGTGAGTTCTTTTCTTCACTTTATGTTGTTATCTTCCGAGAGTAAAGAACTCCGCTACGTAGTGGAATGCGATAATGATATAATAGTGGAATTAAGTTCGTAAAATAAACGATTTTGAATTGTTAGGTTAAATAGGTGCATTAGCCCTTGGATGAACAGATGAGTAAACGGGTTTTCTTCAATAAACATCGATATTCATAAGATCGATAGCTTTACAGTAGTGGTGTAGTATTAACACATAAAACAAAGGCACTACTTCTCGTACATAATCCTCTCAATTTGGCCAAATAATGTAACTTTTTGTCGTAATTTTGTAGGTTATGAACGTACATCTTAAAGTGTGAAAACGCCATCGAGAAGGGATGAAGAATTTGAGGTTGAAGCTGATAAGAACACTGATAAATATACATTACATGTGATTTGATTCAAATACATCAATGTTTCTATAATCAGTAGTGCATTTATAAAATGCATTAACGACAAAAATAAGACATTTTCGGGAACAAGCGTTGACGTACGGTTGATAAGTATCGATGTTATAGGAACATTGAGTAGTGATGCGAAGTTTGGGGGAAATCGATGTTTTGAAACATCGATACTCAACCATCGTTCGTCATTGCTTCAACAACACTCTACGAGCAGCCCAAAAGATGCTAATTCACCGTTGCCTCCAACATTTGAATTATATCGTCACTGAGAACCGGCATTTGACGTCAAACGTCTTCAAAATCAATCGTTGTGTTGATATCGTTTCATATATTTTACGGGTTAAATCGATTCTTTTGCCTAACCTGCGTACAAAGGCGTTTGGAGATGACAAAATCAACTGCTGGAGGACGAGTGATGTTGGTTATTTTTATTATTATACGAGTTAATTGGTTTTATTTTTGTACTGATTGGATTTTTTTGGAGTTAAATGGATTATGAGAGGCCATTTGGTGTTGTAATTTGATTTGAAGTTGATATCGATTTGTTGGGATTTTCATGGACGGGCACATGTACCAGGATTCACCCCTATTTTTTCGAGGGTTGAACACGATTCGCATTTCACCCCTCCCACCCTCGTCAACACTTTATGCCGACTTCAAGTTCCATTTCGAATCGATAAAATTATCCCCTCCCCTCCCGGTTCACCCTTGTCCCGTTAGCGGTTTCTCCCCTCCCCTGTTCGTTCCCTCACCTTTTCGGAAGCTCCATTTTTCCTTGGTGGCGTCATCTTTTCTAACGCGAAGTTGACTGAACTCGACGAACTCAAAAAACCACAACAAAAGTCACTTTATTACAACGATACCGGCCTTTGTCGTTATTTATTCGATTGTTATCTTGTGTAAGTTCATCGTATATTGACGATATTTATTCGCTACTTGATGATCACAATACGCCGGATTTCTCTCAAGTTCACGAGTGAACTTTTTCATTATTTCACCGTTTTACAACAAATCAACTCTTCCCAATTCGCAGGATGTCGTCCGTCAAAAGGAAAAATTCCACGGCTGAGAAGAGTCGTCCTAAAAGGAATAAGAAAAACGGCAAAAAACGAGACGACGAAGTGAGTCGATTTAATTTTATTTTGATGACCATTTTTCCCTTCGGTCGATTATAAACACTACACGCGCCATTTTTATTTTTAAACAAAAGACTTTCACCGCATTGGCGGTTGTCCCGATTATTATACGATTCAATAATAAGCTGTTTTATTATTTATTTATTTTTTATCGAATCAGGTGAGCGATTACGACGATGAGTTCAAATCGGACGTCGAAAGCGAATCGGATCCCGAACCGTTGCCTGAAGACGACGCTGAAAGTGGGCTGGCTGATGATGGATTGGTGAGAAATACGTGTCAATTTATATTTTCCAAAATCAGTTGGCCAATTGGCCACGTATTAAACCAACTTGGACGCGTTTTTACAAACACCAGATGGCTTATCAATATTTTCATACCATCGGCGCTCTTATCTTATGAAATTTTAAACAAATTTTGTCTTCGTTACAGTTTTATTGTCAAATATGAGTTCAAATATTGAATATACAACATTCAAACTATTTCACAAGCGATATGAGAAGCTGATAAAATCACACGTTGTGGTATTTGACCGTGACCTGATTCAGCAAATACACTTGTGAAATGCCTTTCTCTGCACATTTGCTGAGGCATCTGCCATCAAAAAGTACACAAGTTGTGTATTGATGACGAAATAGAAAAATAGAAAATCTTCGTATGGACATTTTAGTTGAGTTGATTGTGTTTGCTTTATTGGTGTTGTTTTATGTTAGTCTTCAGCCGAAGAGAGCATATGTAAGCGTATTCCTTATACGTCTTGATTCAGTGTGCGCCGGGACCCCATATGAGGTTATAGATGAAAAAGATACCTCATGGTTTTCTTGGAGACTGTCTGGCTACTTGTTCATTTCATACAGTATCAGTTCCCCTTATTCTATGAGTATAAAAGGTGCCACTGGTATTGCTAGTATGCTCTGAGGCCATTTCATGGAGTTTGTCAGCATCATCCGTAGTATAAGGCGTAATTTCATCCATTTGGAGGTGCTGTTTCGGACTGAGATGGCTTTTAGGGGTGACAAGTGACCTGTGACGAGTGACGTTTTTCTTGGAGACTGTCTGACCACTTGTCCACTCCATACAGTTTCAGTTTGCCTCAATCAATAAGTTGATAAGGTGCCACTGCATTGCTAGCATGCTCTGAGGCCATTTCATGGAGTTTGTAAGCGTCAGCCGCAGTACAAGGCGTAATTTCATCCATTTGGGCTGTTTCCAACTGAGATGGCTTTTACGGTTTCCTTGGAAACTATCTGACCACTTGTTCACTCCATACAGTTTCAGTTTCCCTATTCAATAAGTAGAAAAGGTCCCAGAGACGAAATGTTCTGGCGTAGAGTGTGACTTTATACTGGAGTCCTTACTCCTGGCATGCTCCGAGGCCATTTCATAGTTAAGTCAGCATCATATATGCAGTACAAGACGAGAATTTCTCCCATTGGAGGTGCTGTTTTCTCTCTGAAGTGGCTTTTACAGTGACAGTGACCTGTGAGGAGTGACGGGGTTTTTTAGGAGACTGATTGACCACATGTCCACTCCATACAGTTTCAGTTTTCCTCGTTCAATAAGTTGATAAGGTGCCACTGGCATTGCTAGCATGCTCTCAGGCCATTTCACAGAGAGTTTGTCAGCATCATCCACAGTACAAGACAGAATTTCTTCCATTTGGAGGTGCTGTTTCTAACTGAGATGGCTTTCAGAGGTGACAAGTGACCTGTGACGGTTTTCTTGGAGACTGTCTGACCACATGTCCACTCCGTACAGTTTCAGTTTCCCTTATTCAAAAAGTATGAAAGGTGCCAGAGACGAAATTTTCTTGTGAAGATTGTGATTTTATACTGGAGTCCATCCTCTGAGGCCATTTCATAGTTTGTCAGCATCATCCGCAGTACAGGAGCAATTGTTCCATTTGGAGGTGCTGTTTCCAACTGAGATGGCTTCAATGGGTGATGAGTGACCTGTGACGATAGTTTGGGTTTCTTGGAGACTGCCTGACTGGTTGTCCACTCCATGCAGTTTCAGTTTCCCTTATTCAATAAGTAGATAAGGTGCCAGACACGAAATTTTTTGGCTAAGATTGTGATTTTATACTGGAGCCCTTGCTCCTGGCATGCTCCGAGGCCATTTCATGGAGTTTGTAAGCGTCAGCCGCAGTACAAGACGGAATTTCTCCCATTGGAAGGTGCCGTTTCTAACTGAGATGGCATTTACAGGTGACAAGTGGCCTGTGACGAGTGACGTTTCCTTGGAGACTGTCTGACCACTTGTCCACTCCATACAGTTTCAGTTTGCCTCATTCAATAAGTTGATAAGGTGCCACTGGCATTGCTAGCATGCTCTGAGGCCATTTCATGGAGTTTGTCAGCACATCCACAGTACAAGGAGCATTGTTCCATTTGGAGACTTCTGTTTCCAACTGAGATGGCTTTTACGGTTTCCTTGGAAACTATCTGACCACTCCATACAGATTCTATTTCCCATATTCAATAAGTAGAAAAGGTCCCAGAGACGAAATGTTCTGGCGAAGAGTGTGATTTTATACTGGAGCGCTTGCTCATGGCATGCTCCAAGGCCATTTTCCAGAGTTAGCATAATCCGCAGTACAAGACGGAATTTCTCCCATTTGGAGGTGCTTTTCCAAACTGAGGTGGCTTTAACGGTTTCCTTGGAAACTATCTGACCACCTGTCCACTCCATACGATTCTATTTCCCATATTCAATAAGTAGAAAAGGTCCCAGAGACGAAATGTTCTGGCGAAGAGTGTGATTTTATACTGGAGCGCTTGCTCATGGCATGCTCCAAGGCCATTTTCCAGAGTTAGCAGCATAATCCGCAGTACAAGACGGAATTTCTCCCATTTGGAGGTGCTGTTTCTGACTGAGATGGCTTTTAGGGGTGACAAGTGACCTGTGAGGAGTGACGGTTTTTTAGGAGACTGATTGACCACCTGTCCACTCCATACAGTTTCAGTTTCCTTCATTCAATAAGTTGATAAGGTGCCAGAGACGAAATTTTCAGGCAAAGAGCGGGATTTTATACTGGTATTGCTAGAATGCTCTGAGTAGCATGCTTTCATAGAGTAGCAGCATCATCCGCAGTACAAGGCGGAATTTCTCCCATTTGGGGTGCTGTTTCTAACTGAGATGGCTTTTAAAGGTGACAAGTGACCTGTGAGGAGTGACGGGGTTTTTTAGGAGACTGATTGACCACCTGTCCACTCCATACAGATTCAGTTTTCTTCGTTCAATAGGTTGATAAGGTGCCACTGCCATTGCTAGCATGCTCCCAGGCCATTTTCTGAGAGTTAGTCAGCATTATCCGCGGTATTAGACGGAATTTCTCCCGATTGGAGGTGCTGTTTCTAACTGAGATGGCTTTCAGAGGTGACAAGTGACCTGTGACGGTTTTCTTGGAGACTGTCTGACCACTTGTCCACTCCATACAGTTTCAGTTTCCCTTATTCAGTAAGTATGAAAGGTGCCAGAGACGAAATTTTCAGGCAAAGACGGGGATTTTTATACTGGTGTTGCTTGAATGCTCTGAGTTGCATTCTTTCATAGAGTAGCAGCATCATCCGCAGTACAAGACGGAATTTCTCCCATTTGGAGGTGCTGTTTCTGACTGAGATGGCTTTTACGGGTGACAAGTGACCTGTGAGGAGTGACGGTTTTTTAGGAGACTGATTGACCACATGTCCACTCCATACAGTTTCAGTTTCCCTTATTCAATAAGTTGATAAGGTGCCACTGGCATTGCTAGCATGCTCTGAGGCCATTTCATGGAGTTTGTCAGCATCATCCACAGTACAAGGAGCAATTTGTTCCATTTGGAGGTGCTGTTTCCAACTGAGATGGCTTTTACGGTTTCCTTGGAAACTATCTGACCACTTGTCCACTCCATACAGATTCTATTTCCCATATTCAGTTTTCTTCGTTCAATAGGTTGATAAGGTGCCACTGCCATTGGCTAGCATGCCTCCCAGGCCATTTTCTGAGAGTTAGTCAGCATCATCCGCAGTATAAGACGGAATTTCTTCCAGCTTGTAGGGTGCTGGTCTGAGATGGCTCTTTAGGTGACATGTAACGGTTTTCTTGGAGACTGTCTGACCTCTTGTCCACTCCATACAGTTTCAGTTTGCCTCATTCAATAAGTTGATAAGGTGCCACTAGCATTGCTAGCATGCTCTGAGGCCATTTCATGGAGTTAGTCAGCATAATCCGCAGTATAAGACGGAATTTCTCCCGATTGGAGGTGCTGTTTCTAACTGAGATGGCTTTTATAGCCGACAGGTGACCTGTGACAAGTGACGGTTTTCTTGCAAGAACAAATTGTTCATTTCATACAGTTGGTTTCACTTATTCACTAAGTATAGAAGGTGCCAGACAGGAAATGTTCTGGGGCAGAGTGGAATTTTATACTGGAGTCTGGCATGCTCTCAGGCCATTTTTAGAGTTTGTCTGTATCAACCACAGTACATGGAGCAAATTCCTCCATTTGGATGTGGTGTTTCTAACTGAGATGGAAATTTTCTGGCGAAGAGTGTGAAATATAGCTGAGCTCAGGCATGCTCCGATGCCATTTTTCTGAGTCTGTCAGCATCGTCCGCAGTACATGACGGATCTTGTATTCGGAGGTGCTGTTTCTAATTGAGATGGCTTTTATAAGTCACAAGTGACCTGGCAATGAGGTTTCGATCCTGCAGAACTGATTAGGTGGAATGTCCGTACGACGACGCTTTCCACTACGTCACCAAATCCTCTAATCTTTTATTGTAAATGAACAAATTTCTGATCACAAAGCTGTTTTTGTCCAGATGGTGAACAACAGCCTTATCATTGAATCAAGTTGTATCGTCAGCAAATTCTATTTCTTTAATCTTATCTTTTCAGCGTGTACAAGGACCGAGTCACATCGGTCGTCTGCTCGTTTGCGGCGCCTTCAATTGGGATCTCTACAATCGGAAGTCTGCTCCCAAAGGGTGTAAAAACACTGTCGCCAAGAATATCTGGGCTCCCCACAGGTGAGATAACTTATTGAAAATGGCCGGTATGGCGTCGCTAAAAGACCGAATGAGCTGATGATGATTAAAAGGCGAATGTGATGGTTGGATTCCCACTTTGAGTTTCTCTGAGGTGGTTGAGTCATCAATTGAACTGCATTTATTATTCTGAAGCTTTTTTTCAAGCTATGCTCCAAGACAGATTGGCCATTTTGTGTTAAAATGACCTCCATTTGGCTCTTTTGTCTCCTTATTGCTGGTATAACAAGTTATTCTGAACATAACCACGCTTGTGTGCCTCCAGCTGTGCTGACATGTTCTAAAAACAACGCCATCTGCGTTCACTCTTGAAGTATCTTTTCATTTCTAACCTCTTTGGTACCCTAGGCAGTTGATTGATAACCAGCAAGAAGGTGACAATGAAGCCAATTTGGCTCTGAGTGCCCATTATGGCTGCCTGGCCCTCCTTCAGGGCCTGGTTGTTGTCAGAAGCTTTAAATTGGCTACTAAAACTACTATCGTTTCTGCTTTTAACTATTACTATCTGAAGAAAGCCGCTAGGAGCGCCAGATTTTCCTGTTTTCTATTTAGGAAAATGGCTTCTTATTAGTCAGCCCTTGGTGGTTTATGTTAATTTAACCACAAATTTCCCATAAATGTCCATTATCACACAAAATCCTCTACAGAACTTATAGCTAGTTTGTATTTTACAGATTCAAGCCGTTGGATAATTTGAAATTCCGAGTGGCGGTGTCTGGATGCAACGCAGCGCATTCAGTTTTCATCACCGAAGACTTTAAAGTTTGGACTCTTGGAAGAAATGAGAGAGGTCAACTTGGTACTGGTGATACTGAGACCAGGTGAGTTGTCTGTTGCCTCATCAGGATAGGAACTTACCTGTCACATTCGGTGGATCTGTTCGATTATCCACCACTTGTCCTTATTATAGCCATTGCTGGTACAATTTTGGTTGGGCGAACTAAATTGGGTCGTAAGTGGCCCTTGTAAGCGCCATCTTGAGGACAAAAACACCTCCAAATTGGACGTTTCTCAATGGCAAACTCCTAAACTCCTTAAATTATTTCTTGAAAGGTATACAGCCGTTGGAATAATGATCCTGGCTATTATTTTAGGTTAAAGATTGGCCTTTGCTGTAGTATATGGGACAGGGAGAGACACCTAAGCTATGGTCTGACCACTCTATTTTCTGTCCAGTTGTGCACACTCATTCAGCATTTGGCAAAACCAATGAGGGGTCAATTCGTTAAACACAACATTTTATAGGACATGAATATTTTTATCAGAGTGCCCATACGCCACAGCTCCTGTCAGTATCCGCCACTAATCTACAGGTACTTCTTTCAGGTTCCAACCTTATTTTTTGGAGTCTATGAAGGAGCATAATGTTGTGAATGCTGCCACTGGACGTAACCACACTCTCCTTCTCACAGGTGATTGTTTTCTGGAAATATACAAATTTTAGTTCAAAATTTTCGACGTTTTTTAATCTAATCATGTGTTGTGTCGTCTTTACAGATCGTGGAACCGTCTATGCAATGGGAGACATTAAAATGGGTCAATGCGGTGTTGGGAGTAAGACCCCCATCATTCATGCCCCTACCAGGGTAAGTTTGAAGTTTATTCGCATTAAAGCTTCTCTAGAGAGGCTCAGAGGTGCATTTTGTTGGGGTGGTGGCCTGGGTGGCCGAGGTCGTTAAGGCGTCGGTTGTTCCATGGAGGTCGAGACGTCTCTGGTCGAGGTTATGAGGCTGCTGGTTCAAATCCATCAACCCCCTCCCCCTCCCCAGGCGTTTAATCGACGTCTTGAGGCCAACTCTGAGTACCGGCAGTAAGTATCTGATTGTCCGGGGCTTAACACATACTCGTGTCTGCGTTGGTGGGGGGCTTGCAAAATCAACTAACTCTCACTTATGGGCGCTGAAACAGCCCCTCTGCTGCCTTCTCTCGCCTAGGGGTGAGGAGGTCGGCAAGGGCTTTCAGAGCCCATCCGACTTCCCTTCTGTAAGCAACTGACCCACGCCCTTCAGTTAGAGGCCAAAGGTCATGTTGAGGTCGGTTAGGTGGTTGTTCCTTGCTGGTCAGCCTATTCATCACTAGAGCTATGCAGACGTTGGTTGCTTCCAAATGCTTCCAGTGGCTTCAAGGGGGAGGTGGCCTCCGGACTGGGGCGGAAGGGCCTCTACCCAGGCTTGAGGCTCGCCATTGTGCCGTCTCGGGACCTATGGTTTAGTGGCCCCCTACCACCTGGATGTCGCATCACCAGCGAGATAAACCTAGAAAAGAGATATACAGCTGTTTCCAGAATGATGGGCCTGTTACTGTCCTCATTCGCTCTACGCTCTCTGACTTCTCGAATTCTATGTACTTTGCCGTCACCACCATCAGCCTCAGCCTGTTGACGCAGAAAGCAGCCTGACAACCATTGATTCACCAGTCGCGACAACATTAAGCACATATACCCCCTCTACAATTCATCGAATTGCTCGAAATTCGTCTAACCGATATCCTCTTCCACCCAAACAGATCCGCTATCGAGGGCCACCTATCGTCAAAGTCGCCTGCGGAGGTGACTTCAGCGTCGTCTTGGACCTTAAGGGGAATCTCCACTCGTTTGGTGACCCAGAATACGGCCAACTCGGTAAGTTTTTACTTCTGAACGTATGTAGGCAGCATTTTTGCTGGTATTTGTAAGAGAAGAAGCACACGAGCGAAACGAAAATCGGACCAGGTGATTGTTTTTTCCTCTCTCTCTCTCTTTGATAACCAAACTTCTTTTGGACCAGTTTTTAAATTTATCGGTTCTTAAGTTTTGTTGGAAGCCATTTTAGTCCAAGAGAAAGTTTCCAAGGGGATTTAGGGGCGTTTGCGACGCGCCCAAGAGCCAAAATAGCCGATTGGGAGCTACCGCACCTCTACGCTGCCGAAGATCTGAAATTGTTATCACTAGGAGAAATGTCCCTTTTCCAGCCCTAGTTGCTCGTCGAAACTTTTCAGCCCGATCGGACCAAATTTGAGGGGGTAGGGGTCAGAATGTGTATTTCGAAAAATATATTTTCGGCCATCTAGGCATGTGAGGTATCATTTTCTACTAAATTTTGAACGCGGAATCCAACGAAATGGGTTCCAGAACGGTTGGCACCCACTGGAGAGGGTTATGGGTCAGAATGGGTACCTCTTTCCCCATTTTGAATGGTGTTTTCGAGATTTTCTGGTACCTAGGCGTGTGGGGTATCATTTCCACTAAATTTTGGACGCTGAATCAATTGGAATGGGTCTGGGACCTGCCACACCCTCGTTTCCCCCATTTCGCGTAAAGAATTTGCAGCGTGTTTTGGTTTGGTTATTCCTTGAATAATCACCCTATGTTTTCATGATATATGTCAACCTCTCCGATTCGGCTCAAATTTTTTTTTCTGGACGTTTCATGATGTCTAGATCAAAAGGTCAATGTCCGTCCGCCGTACGCCGTCCGCCGTCCATTGTCCACGCCATTTTTGGTAGTAGAAATTTTCTAAAAATCTGAAATTTGGGTCAGGGGTCTGTTCCCTGCCGAGATGGGTCCTCGAAACTTTTCAAGCCGCGCCAGCCCGATCGGACCAAATTTGGAGGGAGTAGGGGTTTTTTGAAAAATGGATTTTCGAGATTTTGGGTGATTTAGGCGAGTGGGGTGTCATTTTCCACTAAATTTTGGACGCTGAATCCAATAAAATGGGTCCCAGAACAATTGGCACCCACTGGAAGAAGTTATGGGTAAAATTGGGTATTTTTTACCCAATTTGATTATGTGTTTTCGGGATTTCTGCTACCTAGGCGTGTGGGGTATCATTTTCCACTAAATTTTGGACCCTGAATCGATTGGAATGGGTCTGGGACCCACCACACCCACTGTTTCCCCCATTCGAGGAATAACCAGCCCGTGTGTAAGAATTTGCAGATTTTTTTACTTCCTGAAGGGTATGTAGACAGCATTTTTGCGTATTTGTAAGAAGCACACGAGCTGAAACGCAAATCGGACGCACGTGATTGTTTTTCTCCTCTCTCTTTGATAACCAAACTTCTTTTTGGACCATGTTTTTAAATTCATTGAGTTCTCAAGTGATTGTTGGAAGCCATTTAATCCAAGAGAAAGTTTCCCAGGGGATTTAGGGCGTTTGCGACGCGCCTAAGAGGCAAAATAGTCCGATTTGGAGCTATCCAGGACCTCTACGCAGCCAATGATCTGAAATTGTTATCAATGAGAGAAAATAATGTCCTGTTACCGGCTCTAGTTGGTCCTCGAAACATTTCAGCCCAATCGGACCAAATTTGAGGGGGGTCGGGGTCAAAATGTGTATTTCGAAAAATGGATTCTTGGCCATCTAGGCATGTGGGGTATCATTTTCCACTAAATTTTGAATGCGGAATCCAATGAAATAGGTTGGCGCCCACTAGAAGAGGTTATGGGTCAAAATGGGTACCTTTTTACCCATTTTGAATGGGTGTTTTCGAGATTTCTGGTACCTAGGCGTGTGGGGTATCATTTTCCACTAAATTTTGGACGCTGAATCAATTGGAATGGGTCTGGGACCTGCCACACCCTCTGTTTCCCCCATTTCCGCGTAAAAGAATTTGCAGCGTGTTTTTTTTCTGTTATCAATGAGATATGATAGGACATTCTTCCGCTCATGCTCAACTGGTCGAATTCTGACGCCTTCAATTTTCCAGGTCACAACTGCAACGGTGAATTCCTCATAGCCGCCAACAAATTGGTTCGTCAACCGGAAAAATCCCCTCGTCAGATCACATCTTTCGTCGAGAAGACCAAAGACATGGCCAAACCTGTCGAACAGACGGATTTCCTCGACGTCGCCTGCGGTACAAATCACGTCGTCGCTCTCGACTCAGAACGCCGCCTGTTCTCCTGGGGTGAGCGTCCACCCCGTACCCGTCCAATATGGCGGACAACCTCAATAAATCAGTTGAATTAATTTTGCGATTTCCGTCAGGTTTTGGAGGCTACGGTCGTCTCGGTCACGCGGAGACCAAAGACGAAATGGTTCCTCGACTCGTCAAGTTTTTCGAAGTTAATGGCAAAGGGACTAAAGCGGTTTTCGCGGGAAAGGAGTTCTCCGTTGCGGTCACCAATCACAGTGAGTTCCACTTCTACAAGCTTTCTTTTTGGATGGGTGGGGGTGGGAGCAAAATGAGGAGCTTCCTGAGGAGCAAATTCTCAATACTCACATGGTTTCTGACGTGAAAAACAGACGTGAAATGTTACTGGCTGTGCCCCATCCAGCTAGACCGGATAAGGAGGGTTATTGAAGGGATGAGAGGGAGGGGAAGTCAATGGCGCCTAAGCCGAGGCCGCAGTGCAGGAAGGTTGGTAGGATGGTGGATGGTAGATACCTGCCTGGCGACCATCCAGCTATTTATAACGTAAGTAATGGTACGATGGTAGCCGCAGTGGCCTCCCACTACCATCTAACCCCTTGAAACTATCCTAGGTACCTGCCTAGCGTCTATCCACCCATATCAGTCGTGTTTGTTATTCCATCCACCATCCACCTCTACCATCCAACCTCCTTGCGACCATCTAGCATCCTGCAGTGCGGCCTCAGCCCTAGAGCAAGCATGACAGACTCACCTGAATACTCAGTATCCAAGAGTAAACCTCATTTATGCAGTCTTTTAATAATTTGTCTCTTCTTCTTTTTCTCCACAGAAATGACTTACATCTTCGGAAAAACTAAAAACACCGGTGAAGTGAACATGTACCCGAAGCCGGTTCAAGACTTGTCCGGCTGGAATGTCCGGTCCGTCGGCCTTGGTTCAACTTCGGTCGTTCTCGCGGCCGAAAACAGTTGCATATCATTTGGGACGGCCCCCTGCTTCGGCGAATTGGTGAGTCGCGTCGTGGAGGAGTTCTTGGAGTTGGCCAAGGCTTGATAGCCCTCTGACTAGGTTGTAGTATTGACCGTGCTGATTACGTAGTACGATGATATTGGCTGACTTGTTGCTGGCCAAGTATATTCGCAGTAGGAACGCACTCTAGAGCGTTGGAACCCAAATTGGGCTCTGACAGAACGTGGGGGGAAGAAGCTACAAAGTGCAACCTCCGACCGAAACTGCAGTCAAAACTATGAGCCCAACTATAAGCCTTTAGCGCATGAGCGTTTGTGATCAGTCACAGCGTTAAATTAGCCAGAGAACAGCACACGTCTGCAAACAGCTCCTCAACGATTCCTCTGCACTAAGAATCTTCAGAAAAAGCATTCGAACCATTGTGCAGCAGCTGTTCTCTGATTGGCTACAAGGTCAGCCAGTCAGAACACCCACGGCAAAAAGGTGTCTTGAACATGAAACGCTTTGCACTCTCAATATCGTTAAATGAGTCAATAATTCACCTGCTGCCCCAAAGGGGTTGCGTCCTGCAGGATTGATATGGGTCGCCTCAATGAGGAGGCTTGGCTTCAAGGTGTCTGGATCAAAATTAGCAAATGTCCGTCCGCAGTCCAGGCCATTTTTTGGTAGTCGAAAATTGTCTAAAAATCTGAAATTTTAGTCAGCCCGATCGGACCAAATTTAAAGGGGGTAGGGGTCAAAAAGTGCATTTTGGAAAATGGATTTTAGGCGATCTAGGCGTGTGGGGTATCATTTCCCACTAAATTTTGGTCGCTGAATCCATTGAAATGAGTCCGGGACCCTCCACACTTTATGTTTAGCCCCATTTTCCTCATGGTACGTATGGAGGAAAGACATTGGCTTTTGGTTGGTTATTCCCTGAATAATCTGGTAGGTGGAGGGGGAGTAGGGGTCAAAATGTATCACTTCAATGAATGGGTTTTCGGGTACCTAGGCGTGTGGGGTATCATTTTCCAATAAATTTTGGGCGCTGAATCCAATGGGACGGGTCGCAGAACGATTGGCGCCAACCGGAAGAGGTTATGGGTCAAAATGGGTGTCTATCCACCGATTTTGAAAGTGGGTTTTCGTCATTTTCGGGTACCTAGGCGTGTGGGGTATCATTTTCGACTAAATTTTAGACTCAGAATCCAATGAGACGGATCCCGGAACGATTGGCGCTAACCGGAAGAGGTTATGGGTCAAAATGGGTATCTATCCACCGATTTCGAAAGTGGGTTTTCGTGATTTTTGGGTACTTAGGCGTCTGGGGTATCATTTTCCAGTAAATTTTGGGCGCTGAATCCAATACGACGGGTCCAGGAACGATTGGCGCCAACCAGAAGAGGTTATGTATGAGGCGTGTGGGGTATCATTTTCGACTTAATTTTAGACTCAGAATCCAATGAGACGGATCCCGGAACGATTGGCGCTAACCTGAAGAGGTTATGGGTCAAAATGGGTATCAATTCACCGATTTTGAAAATGGGTTTTCGTCATTTTCGGGTACTTAGGCGTGTGGGGTATCATTTTCCAGTAAATTTTGGGCGCTGAATCCAATACGACGGGTCCAGGAACGATTGGCGCCAACCGGAAGAGGTTATGGGTCAAAATGGGTATCAATTCACCGATTTTGAAAATGGGTTTTCGTCATTTTCGGGTACTTAGGCGTGTGGGGTATCATTTTCCAGTAAATTTTGGGCGCTGAATCCAATACGACGGGTCCAGGAACGATTGGCGCCAACCAGAAGAGGTTATGGGTCAAAATGGGTGCCTATCCACCGATTTTGAAAGTGGGTTTTCGTCATTTTCGGGTACCTAGGCGTGTGGGGTATCATTTTCGACTAAATTTTAGACTCAGAATCCAATGAGACGGATCCCGGAACGATTGGCGCTAACCGGAAGAGGTTATGGGTCAAAATGGGTGCCTATTCACCGATTTTGAAAGTGGGTTTTCGTCATTTTCGGGTACCTAGGCGTGTGGGGTATCATTTTCGACTAAATTTTAGACTCAGAATCCAATGAGACGGATCCCGGAACGATTGGCGCTAACCGGAAGAGGTTATGGGTCAAAATGGGTATCTATCCACCGATTTTGAAAGTGGGTTTTCGTCATTTTCGGGTACCTAGGCGTGTGGAGGGTCATTTTCCACTAAATTTAGAGCGCTGAATCAATTGGAATATCAATAAAAATGTATTTTATTTGCCTGTATCGAGTTGTTGGCTTGACAATGACGTTTTTACGTCAAAAGTGCTCTGTTGGGTAGAGGGAAGCTTCCTTTAATGTCTCAGGTTAATTCGGGAGCGCTAGCTGTCTGCAACCTCTGACATGTGGCGATCCAACTTGTGACAATGACTTATCATTTCTGTTATTCTGACACGTTCCTCACTTTTTCAGGGCCACGGTGAGCTTCGAAAGTCCTCCGCCCATCCGTTAGAAATCAAAGCTCTCGAAGGGCTCTACATTGAGTCTGTCTCCCTCGGCCAATGCCACACTCTGTTGATCGCACGTGAAGAGTCTGAAGAGGAGAAAGAGAAAATCGCCGCTCTTCCCGTTTATTCTCCTTAAATTCACGTTAAATTTTCCATTCAAACATAACCTCTACAACACACACGGAAGAGGATGCATGTCCCGGCTGCTAAATACGTCGTATGTTTTATTTCAAAAATAGAAATCATTTTTCGTATTTTAAACTTTTTAAATTTACGTGTGACGTTGCCTGAAATTCTCGCCTAATTTGACTTTTATGGGATAGTTAAGTAACGTAATGGCGACTTGTCAACTCGGCGCAACCCGTGATATTCCTCATATTCCCTCCATCGCAGTATTGTCCCTCGTTTTTTACCCTTTTGGCCGCCACGACCCATGACACGCGATCAACCCAACAAATTTTTCGAGAAAAAAATTTCCAAAAACACAACCTCACCGATTTCTTCGCGATGAGAATTTATTCTTGACCATTTGGGTTACTTCAGTGTCGTCCCTTTCGGTCTTTCTGTGATTCGCCCTTAATTATCGCTTTGTGACTGCGTTAGGACTACATTTTTTTACAACCCTCGTTAACCGATGTCCTTCATTTGAATTTCTCAACTCAAATTTTTCGAAAAGTGATAAAGTAGACATTAAATCGCGTAAGTAGTTTTAAACAATTTAATTTACATTTTTTTTACACAATAATTCTTCTCAATATTTGTATTGTGTAGGGTATTTTGACTACTTTAAGCTTAATTGTATTATTCATTGGTCGATATTGTATTGTAATTCAGGTGCATGATGAAGGAAAAAGTATCGAATAAAAAAAATTGAACTACGAGTTTTGGCTCCATCCTATTTGAGGAGGTCGATTGCTCAACACAGCAATGCGAGATGAGGCTTTGACGTTGCTGCTGCTTTATGATGTAAAATTTGGTGCCTTTGTGGCATGTTTTGGGTTCTTCTGGGTCTAGAGAGTTTGTAGTACTGAGATTTGGCGCCAAAACAGGTCTTGAGCTCTTCAAGGATGCGAATAGGGGAAAGATAGGGTACCTCAGTCACCTCTTCAGAGGAGATCACTATGTCTTCCAGTGCTTGGTTCTGGAGGGTAAGAAAAGGGGAAGAGAGGAAGTTTTGAATTGAAACCGGATAATAGTACCTTCCCAAGGTCTGAATATAGTACTTTAGGTTGATATTGTACTAATAAGCGCTGCAAATTCTTCACAGGGGTTGGTTATTCCTTGGACCAGAAGCATGAAGACATTCAAATCGAGTCCAAAATCTATTCGAAAATGGTACCCTACGCGCCTAGATCGCCGAAAATCTCAAAAATCACCCCAAAAGTTGGTCCAAAAGACTTTTTAAGACTGGAACTGTTGAGAGAACACTGCGTGCTGTGTAGAAGAAGAAGGATTAGTCGCCAATCAATGGTCTACATCTATGGCATCCACAGAAGAAGACTGGTACTTTCATTCAGGACTAAACTTGTTTTTCTTTTTTCAAGTACTTTACCTTGAGATATAGAGGCCTTCAAAACAGTCACATTAATGATAGACACACATTATTTCGCAAAGTCCCGCTAGATCTCAGGGCAGTCGTATTTCTTCTGTGATAAGGAGCCTAGTTTTCACTGTTATAGCAGTGTCTATCATAGTGTAACGATTTATGTTCTTAGTAAATAATTTATTAACATTCGTTCACTTGAGTACATACACTGTTCACATTCGCGCACTTACACAATGACAGAATCACAATACACGGTTGTAATGCTTGTCGCACTATTTATAACGCGGCACGGCACAATTTATAACCCGAAGCGTCTATATCCGGACTCCGAATTGAACTGAACTGGGCGGCGCTCATGGGTCTGTTTTATACCTGCTGCCTCTCGGTCGAGTACCTTCCAGAATGTTCCCTGGTTCTGGGAACTCAACGTGTTGTCTGGAGCGAACGGGGAGGTTCCCGAATGTTCGAGACCCTTAATCCTCCACAGGTCGTTGACCTTGCGACGCCAGCAGCCCATTTGACGGGCGCTGGTGCAAGCTCGCAACACTAGCCTACTCTTAGCGCCTTCTGTTCTGCTGTGGTTCATTATCAGTCATATTTTCTGCCTTTCATACTCTGCACGAGACCAAATAAGAAGCTTAATTCCATTTGGGATTGTCAAAACCAATTTTAGACTCATTAGGGGTTTTTGGCTCAAGTTGTACCCAAAAATGAAGTCAATTCCAGAAAAAAAATCACCCTGAAACCATCAAAATGACGGTGAATTATTGTTATTGGTTGGTTATTCCTTGAATAATCAATCTGTTTTCATGCAGATAGTCAATCCCTCCTATTCGGCCAGTTAGAGGGTGGGAGGGTCAATATGTGTATTTCGAAAAATGGAATTTAGGCGTGTGGGGTGTCATTTTCGATCAATTCTGGGCGCTGAATCCAATTGGACGGGTCTCAGAACGATTGAAGATTTTATGGGTCCCCTCCCGAGGGTATCTACCCATTTCGAATGTGTTTTTAAGATTCCTGGTACCTAGGCGTGTGGGGTATCATTTTTCCCACAGTTTTGGACGCTGAATCGGTTGGAATGAGTATGGAACACTCGACATTCACTGTTTTCCCCATTTTCTGTGCTTTATCAAGTTGCAGCGGAACATTTGACTATTAAAACCGATTATTTAGATGTAAAATGGTGGTGCAAGATGTGGTCAAAGTTCCCTGATAGAGGTAATCTATGATATTTTGAGATAAAAGATCCTGCTTAGTTAATTATTCCTTAAAGAACCTAAGGAACTACAAACCTATGATATTCTGTGTGCAAACACGCTTTAAAAGGATGATTTTTTCTAGTGAAATTAACTAATATTTGCAATTATTCGTGAATTGTCGTTAAAAAAATTAATATCCAGTTCACCATCTTCCATCACCAAATTTGAAAGTTTTGTTGGTGTGCATCTTCGCGCTTACGCTGAACCATTAGCGCGCAATGAAGAAATTGGTTGAAAGACGAAATTTTGGGTAGAATCCTAATATACAATGCAAAATTGGGGTTCCCATTTAAAATATGAAAGGCAGTGTTACATGCAAATAATGAAGATTCAACTCGACGACTCTCCCATTTGAACGATTTTAGGTCGAGAAGGGTGGTAGGGGGGTTGGTGGATGCCTTGTATACTTTGCTCGTTTTGGTATTAGTATATTATATAGTTTGTGAAATAGTAGTTATACAGAGAGGAATTGTGGGCCCTCGGATGCGTTTGGATGGACGACGGTAGCGGTCCCTACTGGCGACCGACCAAAGCTCGCAATCAAACCTATTTACTACTACACTCTGTGGTCCTAAACCTCATCTACAGATTAGCCCTCCACGTTTTGGTAATGAGAAGCCCTATGATTATCACTGCTTCGGTTGTCTCTCTTTTGGTTGGTTATTCCATGAATAATCAATCTATGTTTTCCTACAAATAAGTCTAAATATCTCCGATTTGGCCCAACATTTTTTTTGTGGGCGTTTCAAGGTGTCTAGATCAAAAAAGTCGAATGTCCGTCCACCGTCGCCCCATTTTTGGTAGTAGAAAATTTTCTAAAAATCTGAAATTTGGGTCAGAGGTCCGTTCATGTTTCTAGTGGGTCCTCGAAACTTTTCAACCCGATCGGGACAAATTTGGGTGAAGTAGGGGTCAAAATGTGTATTTTGAAAAATGGATTTTTGAAATGTTTTTTAGGCGTGTGGGGTATTATTTTCCACTAAATTTTAGACGCTGAATCCAATGAGACGGGTCTCGGAACGATTGGCGCCCTCTAGATGAGGTTATGGGTCAAAATGGGTATCTATCCACCCATTTTGAATGTGTTTTCAAGATTTCTGGCACCTAGGCGTGTCGCCTTCAGAGAGCTGAAACGTTTCATTTTTAAATTAAATTTAATTTCATTTCAGGAAAAAGAAAACCACCATTGCATTGCAGGCGATAATGGCACGATTGTCACAGGAATCTCTTCGTGAAATTTGGTACTTCAATGAAGAACCACAATTTTGGTGAAAATGTATCATTTTGGTTGGTTATTCCTTGAATAATCAATCTGTGTTTTCATGCAAAAATCTCTCCGATTCGGCCCAAAAATTTTTTTCTGGGCGTTTCAAGGTGTCTAGATCAAAATTAAAAATTGTCCGTCCGCCGTCCACGTCGACTTTGGTTGTAGAAATTTTTCTGAAAATCTTAAATTTTGGTCAGCGGTTCGTTCATGGCTCTAGTTGGTCCTTGAAACATTTCAGCCCTATCGGACCAAATTTGGGCTGAGCAGGGGTCAAAAAGTGTATTTTGAAAAATGGATTTTCGAGATTTTGGGAAATATAGGCGTGTGGGGTATCATTATCCACTAAATTGTGGACGCTGAATCCAATGAAATGGGTCCCGGAACGATTAGTGCCCTCTGGATGATTTTATTGGCCAAAATGGGTACTTGTCTACCCATTTTGAATGTGTCTTTTCGAGAACTTTGGTACCTAGGCGTGTGGGTTGCCGTTTTCCACTAAATTTTGAACTCTGAATCGATTGAAATGTGTCCGCGACCCGCCACACCCACTGTTTCCCCATGTTCATGTGGAATAACCAACCTGTGTGTAAGAATTAGCAGCGTTTTTAAAAATCTGGATTATGTCTGCGACCTCCCAATCCGTTGAGATTTTAGCTTGCTTCCTTGCCATGTTGATTCCTCGTATGCTTCAGCATTTCAGGGGCTATTGCTTCATGCCAAGCATTGTATGGACGACGGTAGCGGTTCCTACAGGCGACCAAGCGAAGCTCGCGTTCAGACCTATTTACTATTATCCTCTGTGGTCTTGACACTCATCCACAGATTGGCCCTCCACGTTTTGGTAATGAGTGGCCCTGTGATCATCACTACTTCGGTTCTTATACTCTGTGGTCTTGGACCTCTCTACATAATAGACCTCCGTGCTTCGGTTATGAGCTATAAGTTTTGCCTATCGTACGTCAGCGCTGTCTGTCTTTTCAAATCATAACTATTATAATAATATCTCCTCCTTCCGCTTCCATCACCACAAAAAGACCAAAGCCGACCCACGGGACGCCTTTTGTCGTCAAGGGGTGGGGGGTAGAATTTTTGTACTTTTTTTCAAAAGTCCAACAAACCCCGAGCAATGTCGGGCGGCGAGTTTCTTTTTTCCTTTTAACCATTTATTTTGTACCCACCTCTACTTCTAGCCCGAGTAATGCCTCATTATGTACCCTCTGGTTTTGACCTTGTGAAATCTTTATTTTCGGCGTCGTTCCCCTTGTGAATTGTCTCATCAAAACGTCTCAAAAAGGTTTCAAAATCTCAGAAAATTCAATTTTCAACGAAATTTTTTTTTTAAAACGAAATTTCGCCGACAACGCGAACCGGCATTTCGCTCACGTTAAAACGAAAAATTCCTCTAACCCAAACCTAACCTCACTCGTCAAAACCGGTTGACGGGCTTTTGCCCTCAGAGCTATTAAATCTCAATTAAATCATCTTTTATCGGTTGACATCTGTCTCGAGAGGTCCGTTTTAGGTGAGTTGAACGAAATTTAACACCAAAATCGTTCGATTTTCAACTTATGACGTATTTTGTGAACGTCATTCGACCACAATCCGTCATTTTTAGTTCATTTTGTAATAACACGAAGCTTTTCAAAGAGACCTTGGATACGATTGAGCTCATAGCCATTTTTTTAAAAAAATTAACGTTCTTTCGTTACACTATTTCACTTAATACACGCAATATACGCGTTTTTAACTCGCCAAATTCATATTATTCGACTAGTTTCTACCCTAATTAACCCTCCCCTACGACCGTGCGCATTAATGCAAATAGACTTTGACTGTGGGGGAGGTAATAATTGTTCAAAAAAATCAATTCTTCAACCCTTCGTCTCTTCGGTGTTCGTATGACCTTGCACACGACTTTTTCATCACCCAAAACAGCTCGTAACTTCAAAAAAAGAAAACCTCCCCGTTTTGTATAACCCCAAACGTTCGTGTACAGCAATTTGTGATGTTCAGCTTATAACCACTTTGATAAGTCGAATTGATGTGCTAAATTTTACCTTTTCCTATTTGTAGATGAACCGGCAACGATTCTATCGAATGTAGAAGTCAAATTTGAAATGAAATCGTGATAAATTCGAAGCGCCGCAAAACCGTCATCAAAGTAAGAAACGACAAAAGTACAAGTTTTCATTTCAGGTACTCATTTATATTTACTTTCATACGCTTGGATTTAAATACAAGTGAAAAATGGACGCTTGAATTAGTTCGTACGTGGTTTATTTATGGATCTTACGGGTTAAATCGTCCCAGATTTGCCCGTTGAGGATTGACGATTTGACGAATACCGTTCTTATTTCACTTTTTGATATAATTTCGAACAATTTGCGTGAGTTTTTAGCAACGACAGCGTTAATAATAGAATATATAAGAAGGCCAAAAGCTATAGGAGGTATTTTCGACTAAGAGCGCCACCAAAGTTGAGCTCATATCTTGAATAAGTGAGTTGTTTTGGTGTTTTTGGCGTTCTATTGAGGCCGATTGAGGTTTGAGGGAGATTCTGAAGGTTTCATTGTGATGTGGGAAGAAGTTATAACTTTGTATAGGCTCATTTTACTATGTGAAGGACCAAAATCGGTCACTTTTCTGTAGATAGAACGGTTTTATTAGCGTTTAGTTACTTTATATTAGACCATTTCAACCTGCTGTAGCGAACAATACCAAGCAGTTTTACACTATTTGCTGAAAAAGTCCGTTTTGGTCAATAAATGAAGCCAATGAAACCAAAGGCAAAGGGGATTGTCACCTTATGTCTCATGTTGGTGGATGACAGGTGGCAAAAAGTTTGACAGAATGAGCCAAAATTGCAAACGGTGAGTCTTATTTCCCTTTTTTTATTTAATTTCGAACAATTTGCGCGAGTTTTTAGCAACGACAGCGTTAATAATAGAATATATAAGAAGGCCAAAAGCTATAGGAGGTATTTTCGACTAAGAGCGCCACCAAAGTTGAGCTCATTTCTTGAATAAGTGAGTTGTTTTGGTGTTTTTGGCGTTCTATTGAGGTTTGAGGGAGATTCTGAAGGTTTCATTATGATGTGGGAAGAACTTATAACTTTGTATAGGTTCCTTTTTACTATGTGAAGGGCCAAAATTGGTCACTTTTTGGAGATAGAAAGGTTTTATCAGCGTTTAGTTACTTCCTATTGGACCATTACAACCTGCTGTAGCAAGCAATACGAAGCAGTTTTACACTATTGGCTAATAAAAGTCCCGAGTGTACGAATATATTGCTCAATTAATAACAAATGAACCGTTTTGGCCGATAAATGGGGCCCAACATTGACAGTAGAAACCAAAGGTGGCAACGAATTCGACAAAATGAGGCAAAATTTCGAACAGTGAGTCTTATTTCCGTTCTTATTTCACTTTTATGATTTAATTTTATACGATTCGTGTGAGTTTTTAGCGACAACTGCGTTAATAATAGAATATATAAGAAGGCCAAAAGCCTTAGTAGGTATTTTCGAAATATATTGTATTATTAACGCAATACCGCTACAAACTCACGCAAATTGTACAAAATTAATGTGAAATAAGACTCACAGTTTGAAATTTAGGCTCTTTTTGTCGCACTTGTTGCCACCTGTCATCCATCAGCATCAGACATCAGACGCTTTTGGTTTCGTTGGCCTCGTTTATTGGTCAAAACGGATCATCTATCGTTAATTGAGCAATATATTCGTACAATCGGGGCTTTTATAAGCCAATAGTGTAAAACTGCTTACTATTGTTTGCTTCAGCAGGTTGTAATGGCTAAACGTAACTGAACTCTAATAAAACCGTTCTATCTTAAAAAAGTGACCGATTTTGGTCCTTCACATAGTAAAAGAGCCCATTCAAGGTCATAAGATCTTCCCAATTCACAATGAAAACTTCAGAATCTCCCTCAAACCTCAATCGGCCTCAATAGAACGCCAAAAACACCAAAACAACTCACTTATTCAAGATATGAGCTCAACTTTGGTGGCGCTCTTAGTCGAAAATACCTACTAAAGCTTTTGGCCTTCTTATATATTCTATTATTAACGCTGTCGTTGCTAAAAACTCGCGCAAATTGTTCGAAATTAAATTAAAAAAAAGGGAAATAAGACTCACCGTTTGCAATTTTGGCTCATTCTGTCAAACTTTTTGCCACCTGTCATCCACCAACATGAGACATAAGGTGACAATCCCCTTTGCCTTTGGTTTCATTGGCTTCATTTATTGACCAAAACGGACTTTTTCAGCAAATAGTGTAAAACTGCTTGGTATTGTTCGCTACAGCAGGTTGAAATGATCTAATATAAAGTAACTAAACGCTAATAAAACCGTTCTACCTACAGAAAAGTGACCGATTTTGGTCCTTCACATAGTAAAACGAGCCCATACAAGGTTATAAGATCTTCCCAATTCATAATAAAACCTTCAGAATCTCCCTCAAACCTCAATTGAACGCCAAAAACACCAAAACAATTCACTTATTCAAGAAATGAGCTCAACTTTGGTGGCGCTCTTAGTCGAAAACACCTACTAAAGCTTTTGGCCTTCTTATATATTCTATTATTCACGCAGTCGTTGCTAAAAACTCGCGCAAATCGTACGAAATTTAATCAAAAAAGGGAAAGAAGAACGGAAATAAGACTCATAGTTTAACATTTTGGCTCTTTTTGTCGAAATTGTTGCCATCTCTGGTTCCTACTGTCAATGTCATCCACCAACATGAGACATAAGACAATAATTTTTTTTTTTTTTTTTTTTTGCAGAAATGGAAGACACGGATCTGTCCAAAGTGTGCCGCCTTTGCCTGAAAGGTGGCGAAGTGATGTGTCCAATATTTGGTGGAGCGCAGGACAACGGGACGCCTGCGCTTCCCCACAGGATCATGCATTGTGCACAAATTAAGGTAAGCTGCTGGCGGTTTTCTTTTTGGTTGGTTATTCCTTGAATGATCAACCAATCGTTCCGGGACCCATTTCATTGGATTCGGCGTCCAAAATTTAGTGGGAAATGATACCCCACACGCCTAGATTGCCGAAAATCTCAAAAATCCATTTTTTGAAATACACTATTTGACCCCTACCCCGCCCAAATTTGGTCCGATCGGGCTGAAAATTTTCAAGGACCAACTAGAGCCGGAAACCGGTCCCTGACCAAAATTTCAGATTTTTAGAAAATTTTCCATTACCAAAATAGGCGTGGACGGCGGACGGACAATTTTTAATTTTGATCTAGACACCTTGAAACGCCCAGAAAAAAATTTTTGGGCCGAATCGGAGAGATTTTTGCATGAAAACACAGATTGATTATTCAAGGAATAACCAACCAAAATGATACATTTTCACCAAAATTGTGGTTCTTCATTGAAGTACCAAATTTCAAGAAGAGATTCCTGTGACTATCATGGCTGTATCGTCTGCAATGCAGTGGTGATTTTCTTTTTCCTGAAATGAAATTAAATTTAATTTAAAAATGAAACGTTTCAGCTCTCTGAAGGCGACGGTATGCCTGACAACGTCTGCACGTCTTGTCTAACTCAAGTGGACAGATCCTATCAGTTCAAACTTCAGTGCGAACGATCAGACAACACTCTTCGTAGCTGCATGAAGGTAAATTGTAATGGATCAAGTCTGTCTCAAGTCGCTTTGTGTTGCCATGAATAAGCCATTCAAAGTCCTTGTTGCGCTTCAGATGGATCAGCAGTCAGATGACGAGTCAGAAGAAGAAGAGCCGTGGGACATGACCAAATTCACGCCTGAAGTAATCATTAAAGAGGACAATGAAATAACCGATGGAAACGTAAGTTGAATCTCACTTGAGCGACCTTAAATCGATTTTGTTTGGTGTTGACAAATTGTTCGTCGTTGCAGGCGACAAATGGCTGTTACGGAGGCGGTGGCGACGCCGAGGAATACCACCAGACCTTGCCCCCACCTCCGTTGTACCCTTTGGCCACTATGTTGGTCGAAGGGAATTTACCCCTTCTACCTTCCCTTCAACCGACTGTTGAACAGTTTCAAGAAAGGAGGACTCAAATGTTTTTGGAACGAGTCATGCAACAGCATCAACAGCACCCTATGAACCATCAGCAGTCTTTGACTCAGGAGCTGCTTCAGCCTTCACATTCAGTCGTCAATACTCCGTGAGTAGCCTGGGCCATGTCTCCATGTATGCGTTGAATGCTTCATCAAATCAGACGCAAGAAGGCCACAGTGGTATGTGGATGTCTGATGCGTTTGGCTTTGGGTGCTCTCACCTGTGCCAAGCAAGAATGGCCTCGTCCATTTCTTTAGCCTGTTGGAACTCAACAAATCTGTATGTTGGCTGCGCAGGTCTCGACGGTGCCGCGGAGGTGACAAACTCTTCAAGTGTCGACAATGCAACAAATCCTACTCGTTCTCTTCTGCCCTCAGCCGCCACAAAGCCGTTCACAACACCACGCTCCGACCTCACGTTTGTCAGGTACGTTCAAGTTGTCAACAGTCACTACAATCAATTGATCGATGTCCTCAGTAAATAGCTCCTTTTGGTCAACAGATTTGCAACAAAGGCTTCACTCAAGTCGACAAGCTTCTGCGACACCAAAAAACGCACACGATGGACTTCTTCATGGCGTGCGATCACTGTCAACGACCTTTCAAGTCCTTCGCGGCCTACCAGAAGCATAGGTACGTCCTTGAAGAGTGATTCTGCTGTTGGCACAATCGGCTGGTTTTTAGTGCAGCAGGACATCATCTAATTCTAATTGCATTTCCGCAGGATGGCCGGTGGTTGTATGATGATGAACAACGGACAGCAGAATCAGAGAGAGGAAGCAGGTGACGGACAGTCGACGCAGTCTGAACCAAGTGACGAGAGACAGTCAGCCGATTCGGGCGATCCTCCGAGCGAGCATCCGCAACAGCCGTCAACTTCTGGCAGGAATTCGGGCAAAGGGAAACCTGAGTTTCTGTGCAAGGTTTGTTTTCTGCATATCAATTGGCGCTGCAGTGAGTTAATGTCCTAAACGTGTAGCGTTCTGCTGATAGGAACACCTCTGGCTGCCATGGGAGTAAAATAATCTGCTTCAAGGTTACAAAATGTCCAACAAAATGGATTTATCAACAGTTGTGCCCCGATATGTCATTTTGAAATCCAATTTCTTCTGATCCACTCATCTTCAGCTGCAGAACTTTGCTCCCAGACCACTCTCATCCAGCATGACTCATTTCCAGCGTCTCCTTTACATCCAATCTTTTATGGATTTGTATCTGGCTCGTTGAACATCAACAATCATTTCACTTACAGGTGTGCAAGAAGATGTTTGCCACGAGAGGAAGTTTGGAAGTTCATTCAACAATCCACACGGGTGTTCGGCCTTTTGCGTGCTCAGCTTGTGATAAATCGTTCAGACACAAGGTAAATTCTCTTTGCCGCTAAATAAGCTATTCTCCAGTCCAATCAATATCTTTGTCGTTAGAATTTTGAGGAAAAAACTGCTAATTCTGCAGTGAAGATATTTTTGACCAGGAGTGAATTCACCACTCATGTGCAGGTCATGTAGCAAAGGAATCACTATTAGAAGTTATTATAAAGAAGAAATTACAGTCAACAGCATTGCACGGCCTTCTTGATAATCGTTCACAACTGCTAACTGCGGATAGCAACACCCAAACAGCCCAGCAGCAGTTGCCGTTATGCAGCAAGGTTCATACTCGTGTAGAAACGCTGATTGATCAGTAGAAAATGGAAGTTTTCTTGAAAACGAGGATGGCAATGATGAGTTTCTTCCTCTGCGGGATCTTTGCCCAGCGCAGACGGAAATTGGGTGACGAGCTTGGTACAGGCAAAGAGCAAAGCTCAGTGCTGTATTCTGTGCATTCTGCTGCCTGTCGTCCTCGCCACTGCAGCCAACATATTGCCGCGACAGGGTAGTCGAAAATCGGCATGATAAGGCTCTGGCTAGACAGCAGGCAGGGAAGTCTGGCCATTCTTTGCAGTTTGTTAATCCCCCTGAAAGCTCTTGTACAAACGGAAGTCACTTGGCCCTCCCAAGACAAGTCGTCCCACAGCAAAACCCTGAGGTTCATTGTCATACCCAAGTACTCCAGGGGTAGGTGATTTATTGTCAGCTCAATATTGGCGAAGATCCAGGGGTGACCAATGATCTCGACCATCTCCTAGTCTCCAAAACTCTTTTTTGGTGCACCACGGAGAGACACCGGCCCAAAGCCAGGCACATGGTCCCAATGAGCCTATCTACCCATTTAAATATTTTCCCGGGATTTCTGGTACCTAGGAGTGTGGGGTATCATTTTCCACTAAATTTTGGACGCTGAATCCAATGAGACGAGTCCCGGAACGATTGGTGCCCTCTGGATGAGTTTATGGGTCAAAATGGGTGCCTATCCACCCATTTCAAATGTGTTTTCGAGATATGTGGTACCCAGGCGTCAGACGCCATACGGCCCTAACCTCTCCTTATACCTAAACAACATCATCAATCCCCTTTTTTCCCCAGGTCAACCTAATGGAACACTTCCAAAGGAAACACTCCCTCGTGAGGCCTTACATTTGCGACGTCTGCGCTGCCAGGTTTGTCACTAAACAAGAGCTCGTTCGCCATTACAGGAAACACATTGGCGACTGAATCTCCTCTACTGTAAAAGTATTGTAATTTTAACAATTTTCTTTCATATTTTCCGACCTATCAAATAGGCTTATTTGTATTTTTACGTATAATTTATCAATTGTACTTGTCGAGGTCATAACCTTCAAGCACAATGGGGGAGTTACTGGTAATCTCTCTACTCAAGATGAACAACTTTGTGCTCTATTTAATCGCATTTTGATCAACAAAAGTATTGTCAACAGAAAATTGATAATTACTATGTTTGCGTGTATAGCTTGCCCATAATGAAAAGAATAGCTGAAGGCAGGACTAGAAAGCATGTTGGAGAAGATGCAAAACCAAATGCCAGAGAAATTTTCCATTTGTACAATTTTTCTCCCCTACAAACGTCAGCACTGGGTCGACTCTCAAAAATTGATAAGCACTGCTTGGCGCACACAAGCAACAAGCGGCGAACCAGTGTTGCCAACGCAACAACAACAATTTCCTCTTTTCCCAGCGCTCAGCTTTAACTTGCCTCTTCTCCGCCAGGCAGCGACTTCTACGTACTCTTTTCATTACCGACAACCTATAATAAGTCAACTATCACACATCAATTCCTTTACTCGCTCTCTAATTATCGCATTTTTATATTTAATTTACCACCTCTTCTCGCCCGATGTGCCATAATTTGTATCTATTACCTCTTGATGAACAATGTGGTTGCCAATCAAATTTCACCAGTGCACGAATACCCCGATATCACGTCAACTACGATGAACAGTATTTATGCTCTCATCAACATCATTCGTCAAGTGCTTTAAAGCTACGCTTCTTTGATATTGAAACGTAAAAGCGAATTTTCGCTAGATATGGTGCTAATTTTAGTTGTAAGGGCGTTTTAACGGAATTCGATTTTACGAATTGGGAATAAAATTGGACCATTGTTGAAGATGGGATGTTTTTATTTAGTAAGGTGGAACAATTTGGAGTTGAACTTTATTTATCGGGTACCTGGATTTAGTACCCAGGCCTAGGAAAGTGTTCAGCACCCAATTGCGTTGGGCGCCCAGTGAAGAATTTGGACACGGATCCTCTTTACCCCAGTATGTGCCATGGATGCCGGACAGCTGTAGATCCCCAATCCATCGCAGATTGATTTGCAGACTTCTCCTTCGTCCTGTGTGACACTTGGCTACTTCTGTGGGTTCTCTGTTTCTAAACGAGGCAGATGTGCTGCATGCTCTTCAGAGCCTTATCATCTCGAAGGGAATGGGCCCAGATTGCCCCCTCCCCCCTATTCATGTGCGTCTGCCCTGGCACCTCCCCATACCCAGCTCTTCAATGCCTTGCCTCAGACATGTTTCCACCGTGTTGGAAGTCCTCCTACATCACGCCTTCATAAGAAGGATGGTAGTACTGCCATCTGCTCTCTCTCCACCATGCCAAAAGTCTCTGAGAAGCTGGTTGTTGCTCTCCTTACTCCTGTATTTTCTGCCATCGTTCTTCCTGAGTGCGCTCTTTGTGCTGTGGACGATGGCAGCCAGATGGACTTTAATAGGCTTCCGCATGGGGTTGTTCTCGGTGTTCTCTGTGGAGTGGGCGTTTTTGGGAGCATTCCTGCAGCACCGAGAGACCGAGGGTTTGTGTTGCTGGCGTTGTCTCAAGGTCTTTTGCCACCTCATGCGGTGTTCGCAGGGATCTCATCTGGGGCCCTTGCTCTTCACCCTTTCAGTCAACAGTATGGGAATCGTTTTCAACGTTAATGTTGAACATTGAACATTATCAATATTCTACCCCCTAGCGCCAGTGTGGCGTGACACCACCGATCAACCTCTAGACACTCCCTAAAGCAATCGTCTCATTTTGACACGCTGGGTGCCGAGTCCCAGTCCCTCTTAGTTATTGCCTATCGATATGTATGAATCGATGTTTTGCAGCTGAGGTTGAGTAGGATTCATGTTACACAGCGAACAGAAGTATTTTTCATTTTTGTGAATTCATTCCAAATCATTTCTGCATACATTACTTGATTTGGTCCTCCAAAGTGGCATCATTTTTGCGTTTTATACATGGTGATTCAACAGACTTGAACATTTTCGACGTTGTATCTCTTCTACTACCTGGTCCTGACGCCAAGCACTACCCTTTTCTAAGACGTCCAAGTCTGTTGAACCACCTTGCATGATGATGAGAACTCACTGCGCTTCTATAAACAGTCAAAAACAGGATTTCACCATGTGCTGGTAATGCTTTGAAGTCGGCCTATCAAGATAGCCAACGTCCAATCAGAACGCCTCACTTAGATTGTTTCGCCTAAAAAAACAGTATTGTACTATGTTTCTGTTCCATCTCTCCAACAATGGCCCAAGTTCCCTGCAGTGCCAAGAGTATGCTTCCCTAGGCTGTAAAAAATACGTGGTACCCGTTTTTTCAATGCAATTTTTGTAGCCTGGCACAAGTTTCTGGATCTAGTGCGACGTGCCTGTCTCTTTCAGATACTTCTCTACCATCGCCTTCAGCTGCTCGTTGATCCTCAAGTTTTGCCTTTAATTTTTGAACAAGATGAAAATCCGAATGTCCGAATTGATGGAGATCTTGTGTTTAACTGGCCGAGTGATGGCCAAAGAAGAACGCATTTGGTGAGCAAATTCGGCATTTTCCACTTGATGGCTGAACTCAGGCGTTTCGAATTCTCACAGTATCTTGTTGCATTAATTGTCAAACCACGATGAAGATCCTCCTCATGACCCATAATATGGCCATAATCTTCCCTGCTGGAAAGGTAATTTTGGCAAGCGGCTGGCTCATCCCTCGATGTCCATCCACGTGGTGTGGTGAATCCACGTTTCGTTCCAAGTAACAATCCGTTCAAAAATTGAATTCCTCCTTGGATTCGAGAAGATTTTGCCTGTTCCGAATCAACGTTCCGCGAGACAAACTGGCATTCAGGTTACTGTACAACACAGTGGTCAATCTCCATTTGCCATGTAGCTGATGGCAATTCCGTATTGAAGTCACGCAGGGCGTCCCTCAGCTGCCCAAATCTGTTGTATTTTGAACCACTTCTTGGCGATCTTATAGGGATAAAAGGGACTCCATGCATATTCTTGGTAGGCTATTGGGGGGCATACTTATGACTCAGAGCAACCGACGAATTGCATCCCTCAGCACAAGGGTGGCCATTGATAGGGCGCCTACCTCAGCGAGCACCACCACATTTGGGGTGCCTCGAGGGAGTAGTAAGATGCGTCTATGGAAGCCAACCTGCACTCGTTCCAGTATCGAAGAGCCCATACAGCAGAACTGTACAGTAGGACAGACCTTGCCATTGCCCCGAAAATGTTTGTCCTTGCTGCTGCTGAAACTGAGTTTGCACGGATTTGGTGAAGGACACCGTCAAGGACTACCATGCAAAGAACGAGGTTGAGTTCTTCTTGAGCAATGTTTTTGGCCTGCCCATCCTAGTCCCTGAGATGTTGGAGGACAGCTGATCAACATTGACAGCCAATGTGCTTCCTTCCTGCCATCTATGTGGACTGAAATGAACCACAGCAATCGACTGACAACGAATTCTGAGAACGTCCACAGCAAATACCACCTGTTCAGCTGAATCAGACATTCATCATCGAATCATCAAAGTTCTCTAACAACCAGGGGTTGAACACGTTCACCTCCTCGTCGTGCACCCTGGGTAACGTTAAATGAACTGGAACTGGAACTGAGGGTTGTGGAACGTTTGGTGAGACTTGGCGTATACTCCCCTAGAGGTTAGGACTGACTGACCTTCTGCTAGTCATTTCTTCAAGAGAGGAATAGAGTTAATTAAAAACTGCACTAATTGGACACTAATGGTCTTCTCATCGTCGACCGCAGTCAATTCTTTATGAATTTCATTCCCATTTTCCCCTTTTTAGGTGAATAAACGAATAATAGCCCGGTAAAAGACGCAAATGAAATCCAGTGTCGCCACTACACCTAACCTGAATATCCCTAAAAGTTCCACTTTTGTGTCACACTCAGTTACAGCACATTAGGGAAGCTTACTTTTGGCACTTTCCTTCAAGCTCATTTGAACAGTCAGTTCTTTTATGGAACTGTTCACCACGTGAACGGTTCGTGAGTTACTGGTGTTTCGATGATGGTTCAATCGGGATTTTGTTCCCCCAGAAATGAGTAAAATTAATGAAAAACTTCACTGCACGTCTGTTAATAGTGAACAGACTAACGTGTTATCCTTCGTATTATGTTAATTATACGCTTTAACAATTTTTAAAAATTCATATTAGAATTTATATTGTAGCTATTTGACCATATTCACTAATTTAATTGTGATTTTTACGTTTTAATCTGGTTGTTAATTTAAAAAAAATTGTGTTTCAATTAGCTTGGTATGTTGAGAATTGATCGTATATTTGGATTTTTGTCTTAATAATTTTAACTTCGTACAGTGTGAATATTAGTCTGTGATAACATTGTATCAACTGTTTAAAATGTTGTGTATTCGAAATGTTTGATTTATTGAGATTCGTTGGTAATTTCTTAAAATTTTGTATTATTTGTCAGCATGATTTCTTAATTTGAGCTTAAATTGCCTTCACATTACCAGTATTAATGAGGGCAGATTTCCTTCAATCGTGAAAAGGGCTTTCATTTGGTTGAAATTGATCAAAATGACTTGTAAAATCATTTTAAAGGGGTAGTTTGAGTCGTTTTGTCTTCCACAAGTTATGTAAAAGCGTGGAGATTGGAGCATCACTGCTGTTCAGTATTGAAATGAGCAATTTTTAAAACGAAATGCCCACTTGTGACAAATGAACAAAACAGCATATTGTAATATGAGGCGATGTTAGAGTTGCAAAGAACATTGACAAACCAAAAATGTAGCCATGACTTGAAGATACTTCTCATACTAGATGCCTGATACCTAACGTGGTGTCCTGGACGTGGTCAGATGCCTCGTAATGTGGTAATAAGAACACGTTTAAGCAATTTAACCTTCAAGCCAAGGCCTGTGAAGCTGTCTGTGAGCGGTCACCCATCCAAGTAGATGCCATACGAGGCAAGACTTTGACATCAATGGGGGTCTGGCCTAGCAATCAACGCCCCACTACCATGTTTGTAGGCCCACTTGTTACGTCCATACCCATACATGTTTCTTACATTGCTCCAAAACAACAATAATTAAATCATCAACATAAATATAAGTTTATTACCTCAACAAGGACAAAATACTCATAATTTAAGTGCATAAACACCTCACAACTGCGTTTTTAAAATTTTTTTTCAATAACCAAAATTTGACAAAAACATGACATTATCGCTTTATTACCACATTACATTTTTTTTAATGTGTACTGTGACAACATTAATAATACGAATAAAAGCAGTGACAATTTTATTGGCCTATGAAAATACTCTCAGTAGTGATATTGCCTTGATAGTTTTTTAGATAAAAATAAATACAATAATATTTAAGCGCAATAGTGATTTTAATATTTAAAAAGAAATATACATTTTCACATAACGAGGAAAACAATGATTATTTGTAGACTCTTTTAGACAATGAACAAACTGTTTATGATCTAATCAATAATGAAACAATAGTTGGTTGTTGTAAGGAAAAAGTTATTGTGTTGAGATTAGGGAAATTATTGGTTTGTTTCTTGAACGCAGGTGTTTGTATGTTTTCGTTGGCCAAAATGTGTATAGGTTAGCATTTGTGTAGGTTTCCTCCTTGCTAACCCTGTATATGGTGGAAATGTCTTCAAACCCAAACATGATTGTTAAACAACAATGTTCTTGAAGATTCACTTGTGAAAGCAGAATGAAGTACAAGAGAAACTAAGAAAGAAGAGATTGATTTTGGTCGTTGCAAAAGAATGAATCAAGCCTTCCTCTTTGATCATTTGATCTGAAACCTCATCTTGATGAAACCTTCCAACATCCCTCATGTCTTCTGTACTTGCGCAATGCTGGTTCCAAACGGAAACAGAAACAAAAAATTCAACAGAACATTTCATGGTAAGGTCCTTTTCCAAAATGGCGGCCACTGTTTTGGCAATCAATCAGATTGCAAGTCTTTCTCCCGCTTCTTTGCTAACTGCTTTGCAAGAATCAAGCTCCAATGTCATTCAAAACGAGGTATTGATTTTGGTCTTTGCAAAAGAGAGAATCTCTCCTCCTCAACATCCCCTCAATTTCATAGTAAGACTAACTGCCTTTTCCAAGATGGCAGCCTCTGTTGTGGCAACCAATCAGATTGCAAGCCTTTATTCTACTGCTTTGCATGAATCCAGCATCAATGTCATTCAAAACGAGGTATTGATTTTGGTCTTTGCAGAAGATCAAATCCTTCCTCCTCCATCATCCCCCCAATTTCACAGTGAGGTTAACTGCCTTTTCCAACATGGCGCCACTGTTTGGCAACCAATCAGATTGCAGCCTTTGTTCTGCATCTTTGCAAACTGTTTCACGCAAATCCAGCTTCAATGTCATTTGAAACAAGTTATTGATTTTGGTCTTTGCAGAAGATCAAATCCTTCCTCCTCAATCATCCCCCCAATTTCATAGTGAGGTTAACTGCCTTTTCCAACATGGCCGCCACTGTTTGGGCAACCAGTCAGATTGCCAGCCTTTGTTCTGCACTTTGCAAACTGTTTCACGAATCCAGCTTCAATGTCATTTGAAACAAGTTATTGATTTTGGTCTTTGCAGAAGTTCAAATCCTTCCTCCTCAATCATCCCCCCAATTTCACAGTGAGGTTAACTGCCTTTTCCATCATGGCCGCCACTGTTTTGGCTACCCTTCAGATTGTGAGCCTTTGTTCTGCTTCAATGTCACTGTCTATGGCTGCAAATGATCTTAAATAGATTCCATTATTCCTAGCATGCTGATCTTATACCAACATTCAAGGAACAAACCTATAATCAGTTATAAACAGCTCGAAAAGCGTGTTGGGTGTTGATGGTTGCACTTATCAAATGTGTTTAAGGTATTTTTTTTTAATTGCCCATATTTAATATGGTTTCTTGGGCATTTCAGCATCAAAATTGAATTTCAACTCTGCAATAAATCTGCACAGGCATCATACATGAATGTTGTCCAGTCCCGCATCCCATCACATATATTTAGGAGTACAATATGTTCACTAATGGTTGATTTATTTTTACATATATGTTGTTAATTATAGTTAAAAGCCTCAAATATGTGTGATGATGTGTTCAAATTCATGTGCAGGAAACATTTTTATTTCAATTCTTGATGCATCAGTACATTAACATTCTATGAATTGCATGTACTGATCCATTAGTGCTTGATGGAGTCATTAATGGACATGAAACATCAAAAATTGACTCACATTAACATTATTTGTGTTTGGAACCGTCAACCATACCGCTTTTCCAATCGACAAGTCTCAAAATATTGTATATAGTGCTGCATAGAGAACGTAGAGTACTAAAAAAGTAAGAATAAATAAAAATGAAAAAACAGAAAAAAACCATTGTTACATTACAATACATTGCAAAAGCTATAATGCTACCGCGTGCAATAATTCTTCTGGCATTAATTTTTTTTTAAATGTATAATACATAAGGACGGCTTGCAATTATTTTGGACAACACTGGTTCACATGCCACATAATGGGCTTCCACAATTTATTTTCAATTCTTAAACTCGATTCACATTACGATAAATCGTTTTGGACGCATCGATACTGGAATGTAATTATATCAATTTTTGACGCATAATGGTTTTTTTCTGCGATTTTGAGTATGAAAAAAAATTAGCTTTATAGTAAAACTCGTAGACAATACCGGTATTTTATATAAGAAGATAAAAATGAAGCTAAACGCGACATTTTTGTTGTAGTTTTGATGAAACTGGTGATATTTCATGAATCGCTCGTCGCATATTGTTATTATTGATTTCTAATTGAAAACAAAAAGAGGTTCTTCGATTTTTTACATTTCTGATGAAAATGCGTTGTGTCGCCTTAAAAAAAAATCACAAACGCTAATGTTGGAAAGTCTGAAGGTTCATTGACAATGGTGTGATTGAGGTTAGAAATCCACTGCCTTCTTGATTAAGAACTTTGGAATTCTAACCTATTCAACCAATTTTACATTTTGTGAACTCTAAATTCGACAAAACTCGACAAAATTACTAAAAATCAGCAATTTTTTCCAACTCGTGCCTTTTTTCCCCCACATAGAGGCGACTCCGTCCATGTTGCTCCCCCGCATTGACGTTCACTTGTCGCCTACGCGTTTTGTTCATCAAATTTTGTCGTCAATATTGGCTGTGTCAATGTTAGAATATCGTTGTGTATTTATAAAATAACAAATCTTCCGAAATCAAACTTAACAAAAACATTGTGTACATCGGGGATGTAATCTTTCGAAGAGTAACAAATGTCATTTTTACTTCAAATTTTATTGATTTTTGAAGTTCATTGTACATATCTTATTGTCCCTGTGCCCAGAAGTAAAATGATGAAATATTAATTCTCTTCGTTATTCAAATTTTTATATTTTAACGCATTCAGATCTACTCAGTATTGTTTTTATAAATTATTTTCGTATTTAAACGTTCAAGTTTTCTGTTTGGATTGTTCATTTAATGACGTGGTTGGTGAGATTTTTGTATTATGATTTGTGAGGGTGTCGATTTAAAAAAAAAATATTTCAAAGAGGAATGAAAAACATAGACTGGCTAGTCAACAAGGGAAGTTGCAGTATCGTTTTGACGGTTTTGAGGTTATACAGTGGGAAAGATATTGTTTTATGTGTAAATTATACGAGATGAGACGGCGGATCAAGTGTAGTCTTGGTTTTATTGTTTTGTCGAAAATAAAATTTGAATACCTGAATATGTTGATGTGATTATGTCCATTAGTGAGACAATGAGGTTATCTATTGAGATGATTTCTGGTGGTGGTTTGAGAATCCCTGATGACTAGATAATTCCAAAAAAACGCAGTTAATACTAAAGTAGGTTGCATGAAAGTGACCTGTGGTGAGGTTAAGGCTGATGAGATGCCTCACAGCGCCCCCTGTCTTTCCTACTTGCAACCTCCAGAGAGTCGAAGGCGGCCATTTTGAGAATGCAATTGGACATCTGAATGTTAAGAACCTGAAGCTATTGTAAATGAAGCAATCATTGGTGTCAGAAAATGGTGCAACATTGTCTTAGAAACCAAGTAAGCTTTTATAGCTAGTTTTCTAGATCCACAAATGTTTGATTGTATTGAGCTAATTTCAAAAAAACCGCCAAATCCACCGCAGGAAGAAGAAGTTGATAAGTTCAACAAAACTGATGACACTGGAGCCCAGAAACAGAGCAGCAATGCCCCCAAGAGAAACTGCAATGAAAGACAAGTTCACATTGGTACTTGCAGAAACCAAAATTGAAAGTGTTTGCATTATCTGAAACCAAGTGGCTGCTCTTGGGCAATATGCTAAGTAGAAAAGTATTTAATGGATTTGCTGAAATTTGTTTCAAAGGTAAGACATCAGTGTCTTAAGTTCAGCTGGGTCAGCAATCATGCAACAACTATCAAAATCAGAATCAAAAACACTTCAATTGTCCCTGCAGGTTGCAGGAAATCATTGTCAACAATGCCAAGGCTACAACAGCAGCAGCATTCAGGTAATAACACTTGTTTTGATCCTATCAAAGATTCTACCCCTTTCAATTGTTCAATTTGACGTCATGCAGATGTCAAATGAGAATGTACCCAGCTGTACTGCATCTTTGCTGGCATGCTGGCAAAGATTGACACTCACCAAGAAGGTTTTCAGGACCAAAAATTACATTCCGCTTTGTCCTGGACTTGCTGAAATTTTCAATCGACCAATGGAAAATGATGTTGACTGGCGCTGGGAACTTCCTACAACATTATCAACTCATCAGCTATACAGTAAAACCATCAAGAAGACATTGAACAGTTTTTGTCTTGAGTGCAGCAGGTATTGTTGGAGACATCCATTTCAACAGTTCATTTGCTGCTTGGCTGGTCCAACAATCATCTAGCACTGCAAGGGGCAGATGCAAAGCATCTTTGTACAGCAATCTTTGCCAATCCTCCATGAAATCTTCCACATGGCATTTGGAAACAAACAACGCAGTTACCATTGAGTGTAGGAGATGACTTCTAATCTGTATTCAACATTATTACAGTTGGCATAACAGGAGCACCATTTTGACTGACTCATCAATCGGTTGATGCGGGTTGTTGAATTGTTGACGCAGACCATTCCTTTCAAATTGCACAGTTTGTCTGAAAAGTGAATGCACACAAAGAACTTGTCATTATGTTGTGCTGAAGTCTGCTTCCTGCAGTGTCCTGAAGGTATTGATCAGTCTCAGCGCTTTCTGGACTTTGGTATGGCATTTTGGTGTGCAAGGCAAAGAATACAGACCAGCGTTGGGGTAGTAAAAAGGTGCACAGCCGCATAAATTGACCGTGATATCCTTTCGACATTTCATTTGGCAAAAGTTGTAACTGTAGAACTTGTCACCATCCATTGGCTCATCTGTGAAACGACAACGTCTTTGCTTTGTCCGTAATTGCCGGATATCTGTAAGTATGTTGTCCATGATGGAATTGAAGTAAGGTATCAATGGCATGTTAATCCAACACTATAATTACTGTGGGAATGTGATGTGTTGGACAGGTTAGTTGGGAGGTTATGGCAGAATAGAACGTCAATTTTCAAAATGGCCGCCCACAGCCTGATAGTGGACAAGTGGCGTCACTTACCAGGAGAAGAGGTCATTTCTTGGAAACGGAATGACGCCTCAGCTTCCATTTCAGTGTTTACAACAAATGGTACGCTGGACACGTCTGCTATTTCATTAGGTGAATTCTGCGGGAATCTCCTATAAAGGAGGCATGGCCATGGAGCGATGTATCGATTGTAACGCTATATCGATTTTCTGGGGTGCTTGCACTGATGTCAAGATTTACTGTGGAATCTGTTGTAGAATATAATACCGAGACCTCGGTGCGGAAATAGTTGAAACATTGAAATGTACTTTTTCTGTTTTTATTAGGAAAAAAACTTGTAAATATTCTGGATTGGTCATCTATCTGCTTTGCTTTAAGTCCAAAACCCAGAACTAAGCTAACTAAACTGGCTACCAACAGAGAATTTAGTATCTCATTTATGATTGACTTATCCCTGGTTATAAGCATGTGATCGCTAATCATGTTACTTCCTCAATATTGGCGTAGAATTAATAACATAACTTCAAATCCACATTATTTTGAGGGGCTTAAGTAAGCAAAAATTGCAAATAGATGGTAGTGGCTTGTTGTGCTTCTCATGGGTGTCTTATTTGTTAGTCCAAAAGCAGGGGCATCCCCTTGATGAGGATAATTCGTTTGTGGGATGGTACTTGTTGGAGCCCCAACTATCTCAAGTCTGAGTAGGTCCTTGGTGAATGATGAGTGAGGTTTTGCCACTGCACGTTTACTGTGGACATGTCCTTTAATATTTTGCCATTTGTCGGTGTCTTGCAAGTCCATTCCTTGATGGCAGCTCTGATGGACTTTTTGGGCAAACCTACAGCCAGCTTTAGGCCCACGAAGGATGCCCACGAAGGATGTTTTGGAGCCCCTCCTGGCAAGCTTTACAGCTTTTTTGGTGCCCTCAATGCCTCTGGCCTCACCACCCACTCAAGGGACACTGTACTGTGGGCTGCCAGGGCACAGAGTCTGTTCTTCCAAAATGATAGTTCCCCAGTCGGTCAGTGGGACTAAAAAACTAAATCCTGCCAGTCCACCCATGAGCCCACCTACGCAGACAGATTCAGAAAGCGACTCGGAAGAAGATCTTCGTATTCTGAGTTGCTTTCCAAATTCGTCTGCGTAGGTGGGCTCATTCGCGAAGTTTACGTTCTCCACTGCTTGAGCTACCGGGGAAAGGTTCATCCACAACATGGTGCCAACCAAACTTGGCCGTGGATTTGGCCGTTCCCAACCAGGGGCTAGCACAAGTTGCAGTGAAAACTGTGCAGTGTACACCCATTATATTATGATCATTATTATGTGGAGTAAAGAAAAATGAAGATGGAGGGCCATCAAACTAAATCCTGCCAAGTCCACCCATGCAGACAGATTCAGAAAGCGACTCGGAAGAAGATCTTCGTATTCTGAGTCGCTTTCTGAATTCGTCTGCGTAGGGGGGATTTAGTTTGATGACCCTCCATCTTCATTTTTCTTTACTCCACATAATAATGATCATAATATAATGGATGTACAATGCACAGTTTTCACTGCAACGGCCAAATCCGTTCTCAACCAAGTTTGGTTGGCACCATGTTGTGGATGTACCCCCCGGTAGCTCAAAGCAGCGGAGAATGTAAACTCCGTTTTGGTCACTTACTGACGGTACTAAATTGGCCTTACGACGTCGGGTAAACGCCGGGGGGTGCTCTGGATTCGAACCAGCAGCCTCGAAACCTTGACGGTCTCGAGAGCGACGCCTTAACGATTTCGGCCACCTGTGCCTACCCTCACATAGATGAGAATGCTACAGATTCGGAAGACGAAGATCTTCCTTTGGACAACGAGGCTATGCGAAAATTGTGTGGCACTCGAGAGAGGAAGCTCGGCGTTCATCAAGAAATTTTCTAAACTCATAAAAAAAAAATCACAATTTCCAATGACTTATTTTATAAACATCAGAAGTTCCGTTTCTTTTAATAACCATTTTTCAATTACTTTTTTATGTGTATTTTCTCATTATAAGGAGAGAGTTTTCCTTATTCAGAACTAATTTAGTTCTTTTCGTTCTTGCTGTGTATTAAAGTTTTCAAATTTAGCCTTCTGTGTCATTGTTCGTTGGCTACAGGATGAATGTTATCATTTTTTAAAGATAAGTAAAATGGTTGAGTTTGGAATGCCCTGCGTGAGTGAGTTTTGAATCTTTAGTTTCATCACTTGGGGCTAAATGATGACTTATTGTATGACCTACGTTTTCTCGGATTATACAATCGTACTGGGTAAATGGTACAGGGACCTCTAATCAAGGATTGTCATTGAAGCATGGTGGAGAAAAATTCTGTCGTTATTTTCAAGTTGAGTTCTCCTTGTAGTAATCCTCAAAGGTCTCAAACAATTTTTTATTTTTATTTATTTATTTATTTATTTTTTAATATATATTTTTGTAGAGAGGAGTATATTTTTGTAAGGAGAAACGAGAAGACTCGCATTTGGCCATTCCCAACCAAGTTGGTTGGCACCATTGTAAGCCCCCAGGCTTGCTGCCTCCAGAAGGGAGAGAGCATGCGCCAAATGCGCGCGCAGCTCCTGCCTGGACGTCGCATTTAGAGAGGCCCAGCACTCACTCGTTGCCAAGGCCCCCAACCGGGTGGTTGTGCCCCTCCGACTGGGGGGCCCAAAATGTTGGAGCATATATTTTTGTAACCCTGTCGTGCAAGAGATTTCTCACTCAGTCCATCCTGGCTTTGTCCTGTGCTCGCTCTGAAGTGAACTCTGCGACCGTGCTGAAGTCGACCAAAGCTGTAATATTGTGTTCCCCATGAGATAAAGGACTCAAGTTAATAAGCCTCGCTGTGTACCAGCGGGACAGCGAGCCCCCTCCTGTTTTTCCTTCAACGTCGACGACATTTTCGGTATCGTTGCACTTGTTCATTAAATTGTATTTCATGTATCATGTATTAATTGTACATTTTATGCTCCACATGTTGTCTAATTTACTTTGTCGAATTACTTTGTCTTGTACCAATTCTAGCCCAGGTTGAGGCATATTTTCCTTTGCAACGAGTCCTTGTTTTCAATTATAATTCAGTTTGTATTAAGGTATTTTATGTTCATCCTTGGTATCCCTAGTTGCTCAGTCGTAAGTCTTGGACTTACATCCCGTATCCTCTCGCTAGGTCGCTTCCAAATTCTCCGAAGAAACCCGAATTAAATCATAGTAAAATTCATAACACATTTTAATTCGAGAGAGGCTTACACCATGTCGTGGATGAACCTTCCCCCCCCCCCCCCCCCGGTAGCTCAAGCAGTGAAGAACGTAAACTTCGATCTTGGAATCTTGGATAGAAACCGATCATATCCGATCAGGATCATGATACCACCGCTGAAAGATTTTGAAGACGATCCTCCCTGTAAAAAGCAGAAAGTGAAAAAAGCTCGAGTTGTCCATCATTATTTTCACTGTTACCAGCGCCGAAAAACGTCGCCTCTACTTCCAAAATGATAGTTCCCCAGTCGGTCAGTGGGACTAAAAAACTAAATCCTGCCAGTCCACCCATGAGCCCACCTACGCAGACAGATTCAGAAAGCGACTCGGAAGAAGATCTTCGTATTCTGAGTCGCTTTCCAAATTCGTCTGCGTAGGTGGGCTCATGGGTGGACTGGCAGGATTTAGTTTGATGACCCTCCGTCTTCATGCTTTTTTACTCCACATAATGATCATAATGTGTGTACACTGCACAGTCTCACTGCACCTTGTGCTAGCCCCTGGTTGGTCACAAAGCAAGCCAGACTACAAAGACAAACCGTGTTGTGATATGCCCCCGGACAACCGTTTTGGATATTTACTGACGGTACTAAATTGGCTTCACGACGTCGAGTAAACGCCGGGGGGTGCCGGATTCGAACCAGCAGCCTCGAAACTTTGACCACAGAAGTCTCGAGCCCAGAAGAGCACGAGATCTTGGGTGCTGTGAAGGCCTTTATCGACGCCTAGCTGTCAGAGAGAATGCCGAGGTGGGCATTGGTATGCCCTCTCCTCAGACTCTCCGGGGCGCATGCGTCCATTGTCAGATTTTTAGCCTGGAATACAGTATTTCCCAAGTATTGCCATCGGTCCATCCAGCACCCATCAGTGTACCAGATCAGCAGGGATAGCATTGTATGACCCTTCGCCCCACCGAAGTCATTGACGACTTATATCGGTGGGGTTTGAAGTGAGTCCAATGTGTTTCTCATCCCAGTGCAAGGAAATGAGCCACAAATAAGGAGAGCTCACTCCACGTGTTATGCTTCCCCCCCCCCCCCCCCTGCATGCAGCACAGCCTTAAATGGCTGGAATGATTATCCCTTCATTTAGCAGGGAGAGTAACAGGCAAGCCAACAAGGAGGTCATGGATGGGACAAAAAGGTATATATTCAACAGCTCACCAAGACTTGAGACGCTATAAACGTAAAAAACGCAATATTACTCACCCAATGTCAGAGCAAAACCACGGAAGAAATATTTTCCTTCCTTTTGGTTGGTTATTCCTTGAATAATCAACCTTTGTTTTCATGAAAAAGGTCAACCTCTCCGATTTGGCTCAAAAATTTTTTCTGGACGTTTCATGTGTCTAATCAAAAAGGTCAATGTCCGTCCGGCCGTACGTGCCGTCCGCCGTCCACGTCGGTTTTTGGTAGTACAAGAAATTTTCTAAAAATCTGAATTTGGGTCGGGGTCTGTTCCCGGCCTAGACGGTCCTCCAACTTTTCACCCGATCGGACCACATTTGGGCGGGGTGGGGGAAATGTGTTTTTTGAAAATGGATTTTCGAGATTTGGGGCATCTAGGCAGTGGGGTATCTTTTCCACTAAATTTGGGACGCTGATCAAATGAAAGGTCCCAGAACGATCTCACCCACTGGAAGAAGTTTAGGGTCAAATTGGGTATATATTACCCATTTGTTTGAATATGTTTTTTGAGATTTCTGGAACCTAGGCGTGTGGGGTATCATTTTCCGCTAAATCTTGGAAGCTGATCCAATGAAGTGGGTCTCAGACGATTGGCACTGGCCAACTTGGCTCTAATTTCCATGTAGAATCGATGCGGCAGTGGACCCCATGACTGTTTGCTGGTCATGACTAGAGTCGCTAAAACAACCTTGCAAGATTGTGACTAAATCTTTCTTTTCAAACAAATATGGTTTTAGGTAAAGCTGAATTGGTGTTACGAATTAAATCTTGGAGTGGAAGATTGGGTACTCTCAAAAAAATAAAAACTAACGTTGCAAGTTTAGCTGAAGAGCTGTGTTCATTTGGATTTGGTAAGTTTTTGTCTTTAGCACCTGCTTGGATCATGGTTGCAGAGCGAGAGTGGAGCTGAGGCGGCGCTGGAAAGCAATGATGTTCGGTTGTTGAAGTCGCTCCACTACACGACAGCACCCGCCATTGTCCATCAGTCCCCTCCATCAATGGCGCAGGACACGCAAAACCAAGGTAGAAAACGCAATAACTCAAGCGTCATGAGTCAGATGTTCAAACGTCCTAATTCCCCTCGATTACCTGGTTTTATTTTCTAATTCAAGGTGGCTGCAACACAGGGCTGACCCTCGGATCTGAGCTGTTCGTCGGAATCTTTAACCCGAGATACGTCTACGGCAATCAGCTCGAGTTTGATTCGACCGCAGCTTTCGAAACTCAGGCGACTCAACAGCTCATTGCCACATCGTTGCTCCAGTGGACACGTACTTAGAGCCTGCACCCCAAAAGAGTTTACCAGTCGGTGTCCTTCAGACGTCGCAGGCTGAGTGATAGCATTTATCCTCTCTGCAAAATTCTTCCCGTAAATGTTGTCTACATCCCAAAAAAAACCTAGATTTTATGGATTTACAGACTTGGTTTCGGTTTTAGTTACGCCCGAATCGTTTTCAGCCTTATCCGAATCGATTGAGATAGGTCCCGAATGCCGCTCCCAGTTGGATCGTCGTCCAGAAAGCCAATCTTTCCGGTTCGGCAAAAAAAAAAATGTCTGAACGTTTGTGTGTCTAGATCAAATATAGGAAAATCTCCGTCCACCGTGCACGCCTATTTTTGTAGTAAACAATTTTCTAAAATTCGAATCAGGGACCCGTTTTCAGGTCTAGTTGGTCCTCAAAACTTTTCGGCCCGATTGGACCAAATTTGGGCGAGGTAGGGGTCAATATGTGTATTTCAAAAAATGGATTTTCGAGATTTTTGGGGATCTAGGCGCGTGGGTATCATTTTCCACTAAATTTTGGACCCTTAATCCAATGGAATGGGTTCCTGAACGATTGGCATCCATCACAAAAGGTAATGGGTCAAAATGCGTATCCATTACCCATTTTGAATACGTGTTTTCGAGATTTCTGGTACCTAGGCGTGTGGGGTATCAGTTTCCGTTCCACTAAATTTTGGACGCTGAATCCAATGAAATGGGTCGCAGAACGATTGGCACCCACTAGAAGAAGTTATGGGTCAAATTGGGTAAAAGCCAAGAATATGGACCGTTGTCGCGTTATCAGCTGATATCGATAGTACGCTCAGTCGATATGCACTACGATATATATACACGAAATATTTATCCCTGTGCGCCATATTTGTCTTTATAAAAAAAAAGGGAAAATACTAAATTGAAATAACTAAAACTAAATAAAATAAATAAATTGAAATAAACTTACCTCGGCTTTTGGCGTAAAATGTAAATCGAATAATTTCGGAAAAAGTGAACGTAATGAAAAAATGACTTGGACTCGAATAATTTTTGGAAGAAGTGAACGTAATGAAAAAATGACTTGACTTGGAAATGACTTCACTAAGCCTCTCACACCCCCGCCCATCTGGCCGATATACATTGGCCACATCCTTGAGAAATTCCCTCATCAGATCATCACTACCACACAACACTGAACTTAAACAAAAACTAACAAATGTAAATTCAGAGCAGGACTGGAGATTCCCACCAGTAATCCGTCGCAGGAACAGTGGACACGCACAAGGAAGGATGGAGGGAAAATGTACACCGACCTGAAGTGAAGTGACTGAAGATAGCCGGAGGAGACAAAAAGAGCAACAACAAAAACTTTCGATTATCGATTATCGACCGTATGCGCGATATCATTGCTATCAGTTGATAACGCGACAATGGTCCATATACTTGACTTTAGCCCTGGATTGGAGTTCTACTGTATTAGTTTTCAACCTTGTAAATTGTGAATATTGAATACCCATAAACGCTGAGAATATGTATTCATTTGATTGTTTCCACTAACTGAGCTTCTTCTAACGGAGCGTTTCTTTCTTTCAGAGCCCGCCTCCGCGGATTTGCAGCTCCACCTCACCAAATCACCGGCCTCGGAAGGTGAAACAAATCCCGCCTTCGTGCCGACGCCAGTCGCCGCCGAAGAGCAACCGAACCGCCGACGACGGCGCCGTCCAGACCAACCCGCCTCGTAGGGTTCAGACAGGCCGAGGAGGTCATCATCTACGTCTGATGAGTGACGACGTCGATGATGTCCAGCAGCTAGCTGTATAGGCCCCTCTCCTTCGGCCGCCCTCGTTTTCTCCCCACCCTCGCTCTTAGTTCGCGAGACTCTTCAAGCGGTCTCCTCGCCTCAGTAGTTGAGGACTCCCCTCTTCAATTTTCAAAAACTTTTTTCCTTCGAGGAAATTCAGTACCAAAAAAGTTCTCATATTTCGTGATCTGTAACGTATAGAATAGCTCTTGTTTCGCACGCTTCTTCCTCCCCCTATCGCATTT
>CM034002.1:5855717-5910576 GCA_019603395.1 Cyrtorhinus lividipennis | reverse complement strand
CTTAGATAAAGTAGTAGACTGCTCTATCTAAGTTTTTCCGAGTGCTGCATCTCAACTCCCAGAGCCGGTCTGTTAGGTACATCCTACACGGATGTATGCAGCACAGGCCTCTCCTTTATAGGCACCATCACTGGATGAAGCCCTCTGGCTAGGGTAAGCCTCAACCACAACCCCCGCGAACGTAGTTTCCTACCTCAACTGGGGAGGCTGGCCTGTGAATCTTTGCCGATGCATTGCTCCTGTGGCCAGGGGCTCCCCCCCACCCGCGGTACCAGTTTGGAAGGATACAGGATTGTCAGCATACTGATGTCCATGGCTTCCTATAAGGGCCAACTGGCTAATAGTCCATGGCAGAGGCTTTGTACCTGTCATACCATTTCATGGTGTGCCAGAGGTTTCCCCCTTCTCCCACAAGCGGTCCAGTTTCCTGTCCCTCTCAGGTGCGGTCCAGGTTTGAAAGGAGTTCTGGGCATGACATTTGCCACCATGTCCAGTAGTGATGTTTATCTCTCTCAAAATTGTAGAATGGCCTCAATTGGTTGATTCCCGCCAGGTTCCATTTTTCCTCTCCTTAGCTGAAGATATCTTTAGGGGGCTGGCCCAGCATTACCTCTATGGCTGTAGGAGTACCATGCATAGCTTCTGATGGTTAGGCAGGCAGTCTGCACACTGGTGCTGGAGCGATAGGCCCCCTGATCGACCTTAGGCCCCCACACAGCTTAGAATGATATTATGGGTCTAACTACTCTCCCTACTAGTGGGCAACAATATTTCAACAGAAATCTTATGGCGGATGTGTACTGCCAGTTGTAGAGAAAACTAAGCCAATTTACAACGCAGTAATTAAGCACGGGAGCAATATGTATTTGACATCAGAGCTAATGTAGGGGATCTGGTGATCAGACAAGGGAGCACTCTATCGGCGGCTGCTTGCAGGTTCTGCGGGTAGAGGCGGACTTGGAGTAGGGTCACAGGTGAAAACAAACCAAAACTATGAAACCCGAATGATGTTTTTTATTTACATAATAAAATCCAGTAAAATAAATAAGGAAAACAAATCAAAAGGAAATTTTCAAAATTTCATCAGAAAAAACAAAAATGGATTTATTATTTTCATATTTGCGAGGCACAGTAGGGGCTATTTACACAAGTGCCAGGCTAATATTTTGTGTCTAAGAAAACTATCAGCGCTACCGAATCGTTATACGAGTATAACTGCGAGATGGTGGCAGGTGGTAACGAATATTGATGCAATGGAGAAACTCTTGATTGTTCTAAAGGAGTTGCCAGTGTAGAGGGGAGACGCAGGCTTAACCGAAGTTGATGGCTTTGCCGCAGTAGGCAGCGAGATGAGCTTCTCTGACAGCTTCGGAACACGTCTAAGGAAGGAAAATGAAAGAAAGTTTTATTATATTTGCAAGTTTGTGGTTTACATGGTCTCTTTGAGGTTGGAGGGCAGTGAAAGTACGAAGAAGTGTGCTGGAACTTCAACGGTTAAGGAATTATCTTGCTGAGCATTCCTCTTTAGGGCACGTTACCACAGAGTAGCCCCTTAGGAATAGGTAAACTTTGTGACCTATCCTGTCCTGGAGCTCACTGATCCATTTCGATTTTGGTTGGTTATTCCTTGAATAATCAACCTATGTTTTCATGCAAATGGACAACTCTCGCTTCGGCTCAAAATTTTTTCTGGACGTTTCATGGTGTCTAGATCAAAAAAGATCAATGTCCGTCCGCTGTAAGCCATACGCCGTCACGTACGACGTCCGCGCCGTTTTTGGTAGTAGACAATTTCTAGAATCTGAATTGGTTTTGGTAGTAGACAATTTTCTAAAATTGAATTTGGGTAGGGGTCTGTTCCCGGCCTAGGACGGTCCTCCAAACTTTTCAGTCCGATCGGACCACATTTGGGCGGGGTAGGGGTCAAAATGTGTTTTTTGGAAAATGGATTTTCGAGATTTTGGGCGATCTAGGCAGTGGGGTATCATTTTCAACTAAATTAGGACGCTGAATCCAACGAGGCGGGTCCCAGAATAGTTGACGCCCACTGGAATAGGTTATGGGTCAAAATGGGTATCTATCTACCTATTTCAAAAGCGGGTTTTCGAGATTTCTGGTACCTAGGCGTGTGGGGTATCATTTTCACTAAATTTGGGCGCTGAATCTATTGGAATGAATCTCCATGCTCCTGGCCTGATGAATAACCAACCCCCCTGAGTGAATTAGCAGAATTTTTGTGCGTTTTCGTGCGCTTTTACGGTCCTCGTCTTTTTATCGGCAATGACCGAAACTCAAGGGGATTTTCAAAAAACTTCAAAAAGTTGGCAATTCGTCCTGTGCCGGCAACTAATCTCACTAACCCTGATACCTACCTACCTGACCCTGCCCTAACCATTTTTCTCTGCAAATCCGGTACTTCAGTCTATTTTCGAAGAAAAAACCCGAGATTTAGAGTAGTACGAATAATAAGTACGAGCGTAATGGACGTAATCGACTTTTCATTTCTTGGGAACAGCCTTTTAAGAAGTTAAAAGACGAGTTTGACGAAGCAGGCGGCTTCCGAGCCGATTTGAGAAAATTTCAATGTACTGAATGGCCACTTCCACTATACAATTTTGACCAGGATTTGTAGTTTCACAAAATGAGTGAAATTTATGATCGAATGTGATTAAACGTGGCAACACTCTTCATACCAAGCTTCAAGGCAAAGTCTCTGACTATAGTCAATTATTCCACTTATTTCCGAGTTAATAAAATAATTGTTCCCACTACTTATATTAATTTTTTTTATTTAATTCATTCGTTTATTGTATGAAATGTTTTATGAAAAAATCTACCACCAAAGTCGGCGTGGATCGCGGACGGACATTTGACTTTTTTGATCTAGACACTTTGAAATTAAAATAGTTAAAAATTTTTTTTGGACATTTAAAGGTGTCTAGATCAAAATTAGCAAATGTCCGTCCACCGTCTGCCGTCCTTCAAATTGGTCCTAGAAACTTTTCAACCCGATTGGACCAAATTTGGGTGGGGTAGGGGTCTAAATGTGTATTTCAAAAAATGGATTTTTAAGATTTTTGGCAACCTAGGCGTGTGCCCTTGGATGAGGCTATAGGTCAAAATGGATGCCTATTTGTTTGGTTTATGTGCCATAGTAAAGACATAATATGTCAAAATTCATTCGGGGAGCACCGTGTGCCGAATGTAACAAGACATCTGTCTAACTTACTGGATGAGCGTGACAGGTTCTAGCGATATCTTCAGCAGACGCTCCATATTCCATACCAAGAACGGCTTCTGAGATGAGTTCTCCCGCGTTCTGCAAGAACATTTCAATTCTACCAGTTCAACAAAGCGACTTCATTCGAACATAACCGTAGAACATTTTTCATACTTACAGGACCAACGATGTGAACACCGAGGATGGCGTCGCTGTGTTTGTCAGCTAAAACTTTGACGAAACCGTCAGTTTCGTTGTTGGTTTTAGCTCTAGAGTTGGCCGCGAAGGGAAATTTGCCCACTTTGTAGACAATGTTCTGGAATTAGAGAGAAACAGAATAGATTTATGGGTCAAAATGGGCATTTATCTACCTTTTTCAAAAGTGGGTTTTCGAGATTTCTGGTACCTAGGCGTGTGGGGTATCATTTTCGACTAAATTTTGGACGCTGAATCCAATGAGACGGATCCTGGAACGATTGGTGCCCACCAGAAGAAGTTGTGGGTCAAAATGGGTGCCTATTTACCCATTTCGAATGAGTTTTTTCGAGATATCCGGTACCTAGGCGTGTGGGGTATCATTTCCACTAACTTTTGGACACTATATCGATTGGAACGAGTCCCCATGCTCCTGGTCCAAGGAATAACCAACCCCTGTTATTGAATTTGCAGCGTTTTTCCTCCATGGTACTCCCTTCTGTCAATAATCAACCATTGTGGATGTATTTGGAGTTGTTTTTTTCATGACTGGAACATCAAATATTCCCATGGAGAATCGTACAGGTTTCAGAATCAGCGTTGAAGTTTCAAAATACGATGAATCTGTAGACTACCTGCGTACTAAAGTACTTGTAGTTCATATTCTTAGTCATATTCGACAGTGAACCGGTTAAACTCGTATGTTGATGTTTTTTTTCAAAAATAATGATTCGAGCTTGGTCAAACACGAACTCAGACGCGCCTTGGCGCCGAGAAAATTAAGCTAGCTCGTTTCAATTAATTTCCTTGATGACTTTTATAAACACGTAAGTATCTCACTTTTTGGTAGAAATCTCATAAATTTCAATACTGTGATAATATCCAAATTAATGTAATAAATTGGAGAAATTAACGCTTTGATTGACGTTTTCCAAGCAAACTGAAATCGAGCTCTTCAAGCAGAAATTACGTCTTTCGATTTTTCTCTTCTGTAAAATTTTACTTGTACAACATAGGAGGTTTTACACGTTCTGTTCATTTGGTATGCGCCATTTAAGGGGGGGGGGGGGGGGGGCAGAGCGGACATCCTTCCTCCTGGCATTGCCCTCCCCAACTTCTTCGTAGTCTATTGTAACGTAAATTCTAACGTAATTACATAAAACCACTGTATTTTGCAGAGAATACATCATCGTTCCTACTAAAAGTAATGTGCACTCAAGGCTGCAGGATCGAGCTCGGACTCGAGGCTGGTGCTTCAGTGCTGGGAAGCCCTCCAACTGCTGAGAGGAACGAACAAGGTCGTCCTCACATGAGTCCCGAGCCACTCAGGGTTGAGGGTAATGACGAGCTGACGCTCTGGCTAGGCGTGGGTCGGGGACTGCTTTACGGGACCTGAACCATGCTAGGAATCTCCCGCACCTATATCGGGATGGGTGGCAAATGGGTTCGCTCCCAGCACCAGAAGCGCTGGGAGCGGACGCCGCGGCATGAGCACGGTCATATTATGATGACTGGTCCTAACAAAGGTAGGACCACGAGATGCTTAACCTAAACAGAGCTTCCCTGAGACTCCCGTTGGCTTATTTACAGGACACGGGGACTTCACGAGGCATCTCTACAGGATTGGGGTGCGCAATGATACCCCTGACTGCAGATTCTGTGTGGCGAGGACGAGGAGACAGCGTCTCACATCGTCTTCAATTGTCCTGCCCTGGAAAACAGGCGTTTCAGAACCTTCGGGACTTTGGAGAGGGGACTTCCTCAACCAGGAGAACCTGGTCGGAGCCCTGCTGGACCTAGTTGGGAACACGGAGCTTCGGCCAAGATGTGCTCCAGGGGTCAGCACAATGGGCCACTAGGTCTAAGTGCGGGGGGTGGACACTGCAGGGGACACCCCCTTTACCCCTGTGTAATTAATCTAATCTAAAAAGTAATGTGGTGCGTTTTCTCATTGCAGGACGTTAGTTGCAATGGTCCAACTGAACGGTAAAATAGCTTTCTACAGTGGGATTTCCTCAATCTTACGTCTCTTTTGAGATCTTCCTCGCTCTTGCCCACCCAGGCCACTTCAGGGTGAGTGTAGATGACCGATGGGACGCAGTTGTAGTCGATGTGGACAGGTCCACCTTGAATACCTTCGACGCAAACGACACCCTCGTCTTCTGCTTTGTGCGCCAACATTGGCCCGTGGATGCAGTCACCAATGGCGAAGATGCTGTAGACAAGAAGACGTTATGGGGCGATTCATACTGATGGATACTACTGATGGAATCATGCGCCTGGCTGAAGGATGTCACTCACTTGGGAACGACTGTCTGAAACCTGCCGTTGACTGGGATACGTCCTTTTTCGTCTCGTTCGATGCCAAGCTGTTCAAGGCCCAGGTTGGTCGTGTACGGCCTGCGACCAACGCATACTAGAAGAACGTCAGCTTCCAGCTGAAATTGAACTGAACGTTAAGAAATTGCGTATTTTTAGGGTCTAAGGCTAGAATATTTTCATGCAAATGGTCAACCTCTCCAATTCAGCCCAAAAACATTTTCTGGACGTTTCATGGTGTCTAGATCAAAATAAGCAAATGTCCGTCTGCCGTTTTTGGTAGTAAAAAATTTTCAAAAAATCTGAAATTTTGGTCAGGGACCCGTTTCCGGCTGTAGTTGGTCCGCGAAACTTTTCTGCCAGATCGGACCAAATTTGGGTGGAGTAGGGGTCAAAATGTGTATTTCGAGAATTTTGAGATTTTGGACGATCTGGGCGTGTGGGGTATCATTTTCCACTAAATTTTGGACCCTGAATCGATTGGAATGGGTCCGGGACCCGCCACACCCACTGTTTCCCCCATTTTCCCCATGCTCCTGGTCCGAGAAATAACCCAACCCCTGTGAAAGACTTAGCAGCGTTTGTTTTTCAATGCAATGCAAATACTAGCTCATGACCACAACATAAATAATGACCAGCTAACCTGTTCTTTCTTGGTGGGATCTTTGGCGCTCTCAACGTGAACACTGATTTTACCGCCACTCCTTTCAGCTCCAGTCACCTTGTGTCCAAGTTTGAACTCCATTCCTACAAAGACAAAAACATATTAATGATTGCCTGCAGCAATTCATGTTGGTTGGTTAATTATTGAATAATCAACCTATATTTTCTGCAAAAGGTCTCAGATTTTTTGGGCGTTGCAAGGTGTCTAGATTTAAAAAAAAAAAATCAAATGTCCGTCCGTCCAACTTTTTAAAAATCTGAAATCTTGGTCAGGGACCCGTTTCCGGCTCTAGTTGGTCCTCGAAACTTTTCAACCCGATCAGACCAAATTTGGGCAGAGTAGGGGTCACATTGTGTTTTTGAAAAGTAGTAACTCTTATGCTAACCTCACGAACAAGTTGCCAATTCATCAAGTATTAATGCGCATCATGGGGGAAACACACCTCACGTCACCTGCTCATGTGATGTCATGTACCTTGCCTCACACGTGATGTCACCCAGAGAAGCGTACTGTCATCTATAGCATTCGCACTTTGAGTTAAACTTTCGCGAATTGAATTAGACTTTTCGCAAAATGAATTAAACTTTTTGCAAATTGAATTAAACTTTTCACAAATTGAATTAAACTTTTCGCAAATTGAATTAAACTTTTCGCAAAATGAATTAAACTTTTCTCAAAATGAATTAAACTTTTCGCAAATTGAATTCGACCTTAGCCAAATCTGTAATTAAAAAAAAAAATTGCAAATTCAACAAAATGTATAATTGTAACACAAAATTTTTGCCATTTAATGGTGTACAGAAAATACAAAACGGTACAGAAAACAGATAAATAATACAAAAGTCAAACAAAAAATCAATACAAAAAGGCAACAGTTAATGGAGAGGTCGTTCTAGAGCAGTCGAAACATATCTATCACGTAGTTAGCACAATCTTGTGGTGTGATAGATTGAACACTTTCTGTGATTATGTAAGCCTCTCTCGAATTAAAATGTGTTTGAATTTACTATAATTTAATTTGGGTTTCTTCGGAGAATTTGGAAGGGACCTAGCGAGAGGATACGGGATGTAAGTCCAAGACTTACGACTGAGCAACTAGGGATACAAAGGATGAGCATAAAATACATTGATACAAACTGAATTATAATTGAAAACAAGGACACGTTGCAAAGGAGAATATGCCTCAACCTGGGCTAGAATTGATACAAGACAAAATTTCGACAAAGTAAATTAGGCAACATGTGGAGCATAAAATACAACTAATACATGATACATGAAATACAATTTAATGAGCAAGCGCAACTATACCGGCTGACGAAGGCGTCGACGTCATGGAAAAACAGGAGGGGGCACGCTGTCCCGAAGATACACAGCGAGGCTTAATAAACTAGAGTCCTTTATCTCATAGGGAACACAATATTACAGCTTTGGTCGACTTCAGCACGCAGAGTTCACTTCAGAGCGAGCACAGGACAAAGCCAGGATGGACTGAGTGAGATGCACTTGCACGACAGGGTTACAAAAATATATGACTCCAACATGTTGGGCGCCTCGACAACGACTGCCCAGTTGGGCACCTTGGCAACGAGTGCGTGCTGGAGCTCTCTTCAAATGCCAGGCAGGAGCTGCGCGCGCATCCTGGCGCATGCTCCCTCCCTTCTGGTTTTCTGGAGGCACTAAGCCTGGGGGCTTACAATTATATCTGGAAGTTGGTGTTCTCTAACCATCCCTAACCATCCCTAGAAGACCTCTTGCGTGATTTTTTATTTTGGAAAAAGCTTCATCTACGGGGTTCAACATCAGGGAGTAGGGGGGCAAGAATTTTATATTCATTCCTGAAGAGGCAACGAGTTCACGAACTGCAAATGATCTGTGTATCTGTGCGTTGTCCATGATTAGCAAAGCATCTGGAACGGAATCTTGAAGTTTTGAGTTCAGCTCTCTCAAAAAATCACAAAACACCGCTGCAGTTGTCCCCGTTGCAACGATTTTGAAATGAACGATTCCTAGATTGTTCATGGCACCATGCAACGAGAAGGGTTGTAGACCAATCAACAGGAAGGTATCAGGCTCTGGGTCGGCAGAGTTTGAACTATCAATCAAGACCGTGGTGGTTAGGTACTTTTTGGGTATCTAAGTCTAATTCAATTTGCGAAAAGTTTAATTCATTTTGCGAAAAGTTTAATTCAATTCGCGAAAAGTTTAATTCATTTTGCGAAAAGTCTAATTCAATTCGCGAAAGGTTTAACTCAAAGTGCGAATGCTATAAACCAATCATCATTGCTGACCTATGCCGTATGTTGATAGGCTCTAAAACATACCTAACTTTTCTTTTTTTAAGGTGCGTTGAGGGAAGTGTACAAATGGAATAAGCGCAGAGTATATGCCTTGAAAAACATCTTAATTTGAAGCAGACATACAAAGCAAAGTGAAGTGCAGAGCAGGAAAAATGCAAGTGGAGAGCTCCCTTTTTCACTGTTGGCGGACACAAAGTAGAGTTCCACAGTTCCCCCACGGAAGAGAGGGAAATTTTCCTTTTTCTCGTGAGTTTTCGCAGGATGAGTAAGTTTGAAGCCCCTCTAATTTCCCTCACTGGTTTTTCTAAAGTTTGAAATTGGCGTATATTCCTGTTTTTTGTGAATTCACACGATTCAAGTTTTTCAAAACTGCCTTAACAGGCCAATTTATGTCCGATTTCATTAAGCAAAATGATACCTGAAACACGCTCTTTTACACACTTATCTCGTCTCATATTACAACTTGAGCTACATACGAAATAGAGATGTATTCCACACTTGCCCGCTTTTAGAAAGGGTAATTGTGTATAGTAAGCACAACGTTATCACTGCTCAGGTAACCCTCAATCATTTGAAACACTCAAAAATAACTCCGTAACTGGATAGAGGACACTGCGAGGAATGCAATCAAGAAATAAACAAAAATTTAGCTGTAAAAATGAATTCTTCCGAGTCAACCAAAGTTGATCTATGCAAATTCTACTCTGCACTTCCCCCAACGCACCTTAACTGTTTTACTGAAATTTAAAGATGGTTTTCTGAACTTATAAGAGAAAGAATAGGAAATTATGGCTTGTTCGATCGTAATCGGTAGTTTTAAACTTTCCAGGGCACATGAGATGAATGAACATGAGAGATATTTTGTATGAGTTCCTTTTCCAATTTCACCCCAGGTTGTTTTCCTCCGCTTGTCACGTGACAGCGCGTGACGTGAGGTCAGTGTTTCCACCAACTGTCTATGACCGCCTGTGAATTTGTTGCCATAGGTAAGCTTTTACGTCTTCACGCCTTAATCTGCACCAATGTACGTAATACGAGATTCCTGTTCTCAATTGGATTGAAATAAGAGTAACTGAAGTCATTGGTAATCAATAAAAAAAAATGTTTGGTGAGTACATATGACATTCCAAACGGTAATTTTTAATTTGCCTGCTTAACTAGAATTGACGAGAATGTCCTGCTCAAATCATGAGCAGGTGGTCATTTTTGGCATCTTGGACTTAACAGACTTCTGAACTAAAATATTTCAAAATAAAATGTTTTCATCCGCGCGAACTAGTGAAAGCATGACGCTTTTTAGAATTTATTTCAGCCTCCTGTGGAGCCTAAAATTAGATGAGAAATGTATGTGATGCGTTCACTCAAACTAAAAATAATTTAAAACTTTTATTTGATTCCTCTTCTGGACTGAAGGATGTCATTTTAGGTGAAGAATAAGACCGCTGGAATGTTTGGGGTAGGTACGGTTCATGTAACATTTGTACCATGTCCCTGTACCTCAACTGTATACGGAATAGTTTGGTATACATTTTGCAATGACTTCAAATTGCCAGCTTTTTGAATAAAAAGTTGAAAGAAAATGAAAAACGGATGAAGGGAACTATCGAACCCACTCATGTGTGTTATTTGGTCGTGGGCAAAAATTGTGAGTTTCTAGTCATATATTTTTGACTTTTTTGCTATTATTGTTTTATTTGATATTTCATTATTTGTATTGTTTACTTACTTTTGACATTTAAATTGCATTGACACATATTAAATGTTCGTTCAGCATTGTTTTAAACTTTAGTTTTAGCAAATAAGCAAGAAAATTCTGATCACCCCTCGAAAAAAGACCATTATGTTGACAAAAACAGGTCCTGGCAATGAAGTTTGTTTAATTTGTTGGAATATCTGTACTTAGAATTCTATGGTGCAAGGTTTTAACGCTTGTTAACTTCAGCTTTGAAACAATCACGAATATCCAAGAGAGTCGTGACATGTACTGCTGTGATTGCAGTTAATGTGCCAATTTTCATAGATCGTACTACTCGAAAACCTACACTTCATATAAAATTAGTCGTTTTTCAGATTGTCAAATGATTGGCAGTCAGGATCATTTTGTATGGTAAACGTTTGAATGGTTTTCATCCTCCGTGAATTTCCTCGATTTTCTTTGAGCGATTTTTAGTTTTTGACTGTCATTCCCGTAATTTGTTTTTACTTGTAGCGTGTAGGTGCCTTTAAGAAGAGGAATTTATGAGAAGTCTTATTTTTTTGAATTTATTAATTATTTATACGCCAATTTGTCTTTGAATATTCATACTTTATTGTCTCATTTGCTACTAAGCTATACTTTTTTCCCCTATTTAATAGCTTACGAATTTTTTGTGAGTAAAGATAAAAAATGAATTTATAGCTCGTTCATCAAATTTCACAAATTTATTATTAAAAAATAAAAAAATAAAAAAAATTAAAATGTCCTACGAAGGATTCTTGGTATTACGGGTAACAATTCGATACTTTGATACAAAATCACCTCATTTTCATTAAAACATTTTAACCACACGTACGAGGTATGGAGCTGACTGTCATGTACATAATATTAAAACTTTTAAATTTTTCGCGATATTTATCGCTACATTTCAAACGAATTGGCAGTTATCATCATCGTTATACAATTTAAACGCATTAGCTGTTAGACGTTTTACTCTAGCAATGTGGGTAATGCCATGGGATCATCAATGTCCGTTAAAATTCCCCCAACGTGTATGAGGGACATGATATCAAGGGTTAGTATTGTGAATAAATGTTGTAATTTATCGTGCCAAATTGACCGTGATTCGTCAAAGTGAATTTTTATTCCGACAAAAGGAAAAGTTGAAACTCTTATCAGCGAGCTTTCGGAACACTACTGAACAGACGTGATGACTATCGATTCTGTTTGTTGATTGAATACAGTTGGAGAGTGGGTTTGTTTTTGTTTTTTTCTTAATGTGACATTGACAAGTTGATTTTAAATTAAGTCCCGTCCAACTGGTAAGAGGCGATTCGAAAAAACTGTGCGGTCTTGGAAAATAACGCTAAAGTTATTGAACAAAACGATGTTCATATCCACTATAAGACCCTTACTGTTTAGCGAGAGCACAACGGTGCCTCATTTTTGACGATTTTGATATTTTTAGATAGAGAAAGAATCAGTCTTGTACTTTTAGGCATCGTAGCATCGTATCGTCGACCAAAAACAGATTTCATTATGATTTTGGTACGTAACTGTACTTACTTTTGGAACATCACCGAATAAACGCATAAGATCGATGTTTGTTTGGCTGTAACAACGTAACATTGTCCTTATAAATATCCGAATGGTTCTTGATAAAGTCCAAAAGGTGGTTAAAAGGAAACTATGTATTAAGTAACATCATTTCTGATATTTGATTACCAACGAGCAACCTTGACGTAAGACAATGTTAAAATCGTTGTCCAAAATTGCATTTAAACAAGCAGCATTTATTTTTGTTACTTTACCATAACTTTTTTTAATTTCACGTAGAGCCAGCTTAATAATGGATAATTAATTCGCGATTCGTAGGAGATTTTTTCTTATACACGGTAGAGAATGTAACACCAAAAATAAATTCGGAGATTCCTCGCCTCCTTCCTCTACTTATATTATACTTTTCTCCCGAAGTTCGCCAGATACATGACGTGCTATTTAGGATTAAACCAATTTTGAGATGTAATTGTTAAGAGAAAAGAAATCAATATAGATTTATAAATTTATGTGATATAATATTATAAAAGTTGTTCCGTTTGTTGATATAAATGTATTCGAAGTGAGTCGTTTTAGTTGATATTATTTAACATCAAATAAATTCAATTTGACATAATTGTAGTATTTTTCTTTCCCAAAACGTGAATTTGAAATCAAACGATGTAGAGGTTACAGTTTTTGTTTTAAACGTTACAGTTCCCTGTGGAGGTTATCATTGCGAAAATACAATGGTGCATCAGTGCTGCAGCAATGGGCGGCTGGCCACAGAGGGAGTTTGATCAGACGCCTTACCCCTGATGTTGAAGTTTGGTGTAAAAGGAACCATGAAGAAGTGGGTTATTTTGTGACGCAGTTTTTGTCTGAACATGGCCTCTTCATGGTCTTCCTGTGGAGGATGGACAGAGCACAAAGCTTGGGTTGCCCATATGGTGATGCTGTATGGGACGACGGCGAGCACACCTTCTTTTCGTGCGAAGGTCAGGAATTTGGTGTATTCACACTAGACACAGCCGTGAGCAAAATGCTGCAGAGCAGTCTAAACTGGCGTAGGATTGCGCAATATGTGCAGGAAGTTTTCCGTAGGAAGAAGAGCGTAGTTGAGAGACTTCGTGGCCAGGAGGTGGACGAAGAATCTAACCCAATGGACAGAAGCGTGGCAAGCTGGTCTTCAGACGTAAGGGCAGATGAAGAGGATGAGGAAGACAATGAAGAATGAAGAGCAAAGAAGCGTTTCCCGAACCTCCCACAGGCCAATGGATTTTCGGCAATCTGGGCGTGTGGGGTAGGTATCATTTTTCACTAAATTTTTGATGCTGAATCAATTGAAATGAGCCTCAATGTACCTGGTCCAATGAATAAACAAAGTGAAAGAATTTGCAGCGTTTTTTAAAGAGTTGTCCAAGTGTCTTCTTCAGTTCTTGCGCCAGAATGCGCAGAGGATTGGCAATCCTTTCAAAAATCGCTGCCCATATCCTGAGATTCTGGAATGTTCTGGATTCTAGACACTTGTTGGATCACTTCCAGGTAGACAGCCCTATCAAAATGTGTTTTTCGGAAAATAAATTTTTGATATTTTAGGAGATCAAGGCGTGTGGGGTATCGTTTTCCACTAAATTTTGGACGCTGAGTCCAATGAGACGGGCTTCGGAATGGTTATGGAAGCTGAATCTATTTTTAAATTGGTCTTCACCAACCCTTGTGTGACAATTTGCAGCGTTTTAAAGATTTGTCCAATAGTCTTCTTCAGTTCTTGCGCTTTTGTGGGTAGATTAGCCATCCTTTCGAACATCGCTGCCCATATCCTGACATTCTGGAATGTTCGGGATTCCAGACTTTTGTTGGTTCCCTCCCAGGTAGGCGGCCCTCGCCGTAGAAAGGTCCAGTAGGTCCCAGAACGGCTAGTCGCGCATTCTACCGGGAGTCTCAGGCAAACAAGTGATCCGCTCGCCCTCCATCGACCGTGCTGCTATCACGGTCGAGTCGTGACATTTTTTCGCACAACCTCCACATATCGCTATCGGTAGATCAGTGTAAATTGTAAATATCAGTGCGTGTGCTGTGTGAGCCTCCGCTATTATCGTGGGGATTGACGGAATCCCGAGCGGAGGACTCTTCTGTCTCCAAGACTCGAGTTTTGGCAACTAAATTGGGGATTGTCGTCGTTTTTCCCTTGCGCTTAGGTTTTTTATTGAATCTCTTATCGAGCTCAACGACGGTTGAGGTAAGCACAACGGCCCCATCTTATCTCAACGGCCCAAAATTGTTCGGTTCTTTTTCAGAACCAAAAGTCTCAAAAAGTACTTGATTTTTACGATACTCGATCATTCATTTGTATTAAATTTAATTATTTTAATCGAAGTCAGAAGCTTATGCGTTTCAAGAGAGGGTGAAGATGTGATGAAACGCCACTTTTACTGCGTCATCTCACCAAGAACCTGTTTCATTCTAGCACTGTCAACATTATCAAACATTGCATGCAAGTTGGCTCAACTCCAAACTCTAATAACAGTTGGTATGTTGGTACCTTTCTATGCCACTGACATGTATAGCACAGATGCCTTAAGTTTGCATTAATCTGATCGTATGAGAATTTTAGAGCTTACATTTGATTATGAAGTTAGTGAGGCCTCATTTCATGGTCCAGCTGCGACCAGTATTATTTTTATTGTCTGATGTATCCTACCCATAATTTACTGGCAATTGTCATCATCACCCCTGCTGTGGCTATTTTCGTGCCCACATAGTAGGTAAGTAGCGTTTTCTTTTCGTTGAAAATGGGGTTATTATTAAAACAACGCACGTTACTACCGAGTTTTCGCAACATTTTGTATCTAACTTACCTTCGGCCGTCGTAGAAAATTAGGTACTTCGTTAAAAAATGCAGTCCTACGGTGTGCAATATCCTCCATCGGTTGAAATAATTGGAAATGATGAAAAAGTATTTGGAAAAAGCTTGGTTGTTTTCAATTTGGGGCGTTTCTTCCAGGTTTTAGCAGACCTTACTTTCGCTTTACGCCAAACGTTCCTAGTTGCCGCATATTTCACCTCCCTGCCCTTGTGAGGTAAATAGTCGATGTTTTTCAAGTAAAGCCCAATCTTGTCAAAAAATCCCAGTTGTGGGTTGATGAGTCAGATCATCTGTAAGTACATCGAAAGAAACTCTGAGGTGGATTTGAAACTTGCCTTATTTCGTACTTTAAGAGTTGAAATTCTCCGTTGAAAATCATCCTAACGGAGCAACGAAATAAAATAATGAAACCCAATTCAATTGATTGAAGCATCCGGAGGGAGGGCCTGTGATTAATTCAATTGGCTCTTTGCACGAGGGTTGCACCTCGAACCATAACAAAACGCTGCAAATTACACAGGGGTTGGTTATTCCTCGAACCAGGTGCATGGAGGCTCATTTCTTCAACATGGGGGAAACAGTGGGTGCGGCGGGCCCCGGACCATTCCAATCGATTCAGGGTCCAAAATATAGTCTGCGCCATTTTTGGTAGTAGAAAATTTTCTAAAAATCTGAAATTTGGGTCAGGGGTCTGTTTCCGGCTTTTATTGGTCCTCGAAACTTTTCAGCCCGATCGGACCAAATTTGAACGGGGTAGGGGTCAAAATGTGTTTTTTGAAATGGATTTCCGAGATTTTGGGCGATCTAGGCGTGTGGGGTATCATTTTCTACTAAATTTTGAACGGTGAATCGATTGGAATTGGTTCGGGACCCGCCACACCCACCGTTTCCCCCATTTCCCCCATGTTGAAGAAATGAGTCTCCATGCGCCTGGTCCGAGGAATAACCAACCCGTGTGAATGAATTTGCAGTGTTTTAACGCTGACTCATGTAATGATTATCTGTTTCTTGATTCGACTAAATTTTTTTTTGAGTAACGGCCAAAATAGGTTTATTTCGCTTGGAAAAGCCATCTTTTTTGGGGGGGAAGGGGGGGGGGGGGCAACTCATGGGACACCCTGTATTAGATAAATATATGAGAGCTCTGCGGCATATCAGTATTTAAGATCGCCAATAAAAATTATTGCAGTCGACGTTGCCCATAAATTTGAGCGATACTAATGTGTTGAATGTGTCGCCACTACCCTCAATGAAGACAGATCCGATATTCATTAGAGAAGAATTGGAAGAAGTTTGCGATCGTGTTGCTGACTCGTTGATCATTGATTAAAAGTAAACTATTATGCCGAATTCACATAAATGAAAAGATGAAGAAGCTAATCGTTTTTCGAGGACAAGGGAATACGAAGCGATTCAAGGATGCATGAACTTTGTGTTAATTATTTGTATGACCTTTCCACAGGCCATAATTTTGGAATTACTGGTAGATGGCGTGAGGAAGATGATTTTTTCTAAGCTGAGGAGTAGTTGTGGGCCGACCCACAAATATGGTCCCAACAGCAAAGGAGATGGAATATCAGCAGTAGCTCTTATACTCTGAATGGATTTGAGTGGTGTGGTATTTGCGTTTCTGTGAGAACTTCCTGATGTTTGGACTTTCTCATGAGAGTTGATCAATTTTCTAAACCTCAGCGCCATCTTACATGTCCTTTTCATGTGAACGTACACTGTATCCATCCTGCATGGCCAATAGGGATGAAAATCGATGGCGAATGTTCACTGTTTTCCAATTATCGATGGTTGTGGTCGATGTTAACATTAATGTTGAAGGGATAACAAAAATTGGGAAAAACGCCATGAATAGCAAAAATAAAATGGTTCTGAGAGATAAATAATGATAATACTTATCATTTAGAATCAAATGACATCAACTAGAGCTCTCTAAAACCAATAGTGACGGAAAAAGGGGAGGGGATTTACTATTTTGATTTAACTCAAAACTTTCCATATACACATTTTTCATCAAAATAATTTTTTTTCTCAATACGGTTGTTGGTAGGTACCATAGAAAATTAGGTATACTAATTCTTTACAGACGAGTGATCTGTACAGAGAATAATGGTAAACTTTATAAACGATTATCGATATTACCTCCCGATGGCATCGATGTTCGACCGTTCAATGCTCTTAATGGCCATATTTCTGAGTCTCGTGTTCAAACATTTAAATTTGTCCCGCTTTGATGCGATGACATAGTGCAGTTCTATTTTATCCGAATGGTGACCACTGTTGGAATATTCATGAATAACCGCAACTGTTGTTCATTCATTCGTTGCGTGTGAAGGAGCGGAAGTCGACCAATGACGAAAGTTTGATGAATGGAAGTCGATTTTGGTTGTTTATTCCCGTTTATCCAATTTTTTCGTGCAAAAATCAATCTCTCCGATTCGGCCTAACATTTTTTTCTGGGCGTTTCGAAGTGTCTAGATCAAAATGAGCTAATGTCCGTCCGCCGTCCACGCTGATTTTGGTTGTAGAAACTTTTTCTAAAAATCTGATATTTTGGTCAGGGACCCGTTTCCGGTCTAGTTGGTCCTTGAAACTCTTCATTCCGATTGGACCAAATTTGGGTGGAGAGGTAGGGGTCAAAATGTGTATTTCGACCAATGGACTTTCGAGATTTTCAGCAATCTGGGCGTATTGGGTATCAATTTTAACTAAATTTTGAATGCTGAATCCAATGAAATGGGCCCCGGAACGATTAGCGCCCACCAGAAGAGACTGTAAGGCAAAATAGGTAATCTATCTACCCATTTTGAATGTGTGCTTTCGAGATTTCTAGTACCTTGGAGTGTGGGGGTATCATTTTCCACTAAATTTTGGACGCTGAATCGATTGAAATGCGTCTCAATACACCTAGTCCGAGGGATAACCAACCCCTGTGAAAGAATTTTCAGCGTTTTAGTATATATAAGTTAACGTCCTCGTTCGTGGTTATTTCTATTTCTTCGTTGATACTCCATTTCTTAAAACAAAATTGAAATGAATACCTGCTTCAATTGAAAAAATCGACGAACTTCATTAAGGGGCGTACCTATTTTGAATAGTGAAATGTAAAATGACGTCTCTGCTTTTATGGCTTGCTTGATGAATTTCGGTAAAATTCTGCTAGAGACACCTCCCCAAGTGGCCTTATGCCACTCCACCCTTGTTATTAGCATACTCTCTTTCTGGAGAATCAATCCTCGCTGTGATCCATGGTAAAATTTCGTGCCCACAAGTATAAGTTCTGGTTATTTAAAGACTTATTCCACAATTAGACCAACCAGCGACTAGCGACCAACAACTATGGTTTAAGCCATCATTCAATCAGAATTGGTTTGAGGAAGAATCCATAAGCTGTTTTCAAACGGTAAAAGTGTTCATCGCTCTAGAGGTAAAAAATAATGGTTATTCTCAGCCTCTAATTCACCACAAACTCGATAATTTCCTTATGCAAATACTAACTTATTAGCAGCCATTGAGAGTCATGTTCCACCATTTTGTTCCAATTTTGTCACCTATCTCGGAAAAATTTTATATCGCGAATGTTCAAGAAGTTCCTCGTCCACATAGGTACTCATATTAGTTAACGAGAACTACTTTCCGTTTCTAACTGGTTTAACTCGGTATAATTAATCGCCTTGAGTACTCTAGCCTTGAGGAGGAGTTCCACATACGCTCACTACGCATCTGATTTTACATCACGCCTACGGTTAAATTACAGTAGAATAAGCTAAGTCATATTCCATCAATACTCGACGATATTCTGGTCGTATTGTATATTGTACGTAGGTATATAAGGTGTCCCACAAGTTAACCTCCCCCCTAAAATCGTCCAAATGAAAGTTAACAAAAATTGTTTTCTGAATCTTCATTTTTTTGCAAGGATGTCAAGTATCATTTTTGCGCATACATGCGTATCAAGGTGCCTAGATCAAAATAAAAAAAGGTCCGACCAAATCGGACCAAATTGGGGGGAGAGTAAAAATGGATTTAGGCGTGTGGGGTATCATTTTTCACTAAATATTGGACGCTGAATCGATTGGAATGGGTCCGGGAGACGCCATATGATCAAGATTTTCGGTGATTTAGGCGTGTGGGGTATCGTTTTCCACTACATTTTGGACGATGAATCGATTGGTTCAGCGAGCACGCAAAGTAGCGGATCCCCATAATGGTCAAAAGATAGTGGATGATCTAAAGTGTGGTTTAATTATTTTTTAATGCTGATTGTGATGCTATCCGTATCTTGATTCGACTAAATTTTTTTGGAATAATGGCCAAAATTGGTTTATTTCGCGTGAAAAAAAAAACACTTTTTTTTAGCGCGTTTTAGGAGTGGGAGGGACAATTCATGGGACACCCCGTAATAGATATATGAGAGCTTTGCGGCATATCAGTAATAAATATTAAATATTGCAATCTTAAATTTTAAGATTGCAATATAAAAATTAATGCAGTTGACGTTGCCCATAAATCTGAGAGATACTAGTGAACCAAATGATGGGTTGAATAGAGTGTCGCCACTACACAATTCGTTGAAAAATAATTTTGAGCCGAAAATCGGAAGAAGTTTGCGATCGTGTTGCTGACTCTTTGATCGTTGATTAAAAGTCAACTATTATGCGGTGCTCGTTTTTCGAGGACAAGGCTATATGAAGCGATTCAAGGATGCATGAACTTTGTGTTGATTATTTTTATGACCTTTCTCCAGGCATAATTTTGGAATTACTGGTAGATGGCGTAGAAAATAATTTTTTCTAAGTTAGGGAGTAGTTAAAGGATTATTAGTCCTGAGAATTAAATTAAAACGCTGCAAATTGTTTCACAGGGGTTGGTTATTTCAGAAGCATGGGGACTCTTTCCAATCGATTCAGCGTACAAAAATTAGTGGGGAAATGATACCCCAAACACGGTATCTAAATTCTCAAAACCCCACATTCAAAATAGGTAGATAATTAATTACCCATGTTGATCCGTGACCTCTTCTGGTGGGCACCAATCGTTCCGGGACCCTTCTCATTGGATTCAGAATCCAAAGTTAAGTGAAAAATGATACCCCACAGGCCCTGATTGCCGAATATCTCGAAAATCCCTTTTTCGAAGTACACATTTTGATCCCTAACCCTTCCAAATTTGGTCCGATCGGGCTGAAAAGTTTAGAGGCTCAACTAGAGCTGGAAATGGGTCCCTGACTAATATTTTAAATTGTTTGAAAATTGTCTATTACTAAAGTCGACGTGGACGGCGGACGGACATTTGCTAGTTTTGGTTTAGACACCTTGAAACGCCCTAAAATTGTTTTTGGGCCGAATAGGAGAGATTGACTATTCGCATGAAAACATAGGTTGATTATTCAATGAATAACCAAAACGCCAGCCCACAAACATGGCCACAAAAACAATTTTCTTATGGAAGCGTCGTTCTTACATTTGCTGAAATGAAACTTCTATAATACTTGCATACATTATATCCGCTGTGTTGATTTTGTTTCAGGTGGCTAGCCGGCCATAAAGGGTTTCTGAAGGTCATTTCCATTACCACCAGGAGTATCTTCTTGTAAAAGATAACGATGATGTTCACATTGCTGACTGTTGCCGCAGTAGCGTGTCTAAAAACCTCCCTGGCTCAGAAACTTCCTCCTCCGTGTGGCAATGACATCTACTGCTACGGCCCTTTACTTCACACGGTACAAATGGCCGAGCTTTTCGCCGATTCCAAAACGTTTGTTGATATGAAAATGAAGAAAAACCGCGCCGAAACTATGGCGGTTTTCGATGAAATGATGGCCAAAACAGCCAACAAACCAACTCCGGAAGAGGTTGGCGTGTAAGTGTTTTTCATGGGATTTTGATAGTCCTGTGTCTAAATTTGGTATTTAAAGTACACCTAAGTTAAGGATGAAAATTATCTATCAAACCGGAACAGTTTTGTACCTATTTCCTTTTAGCTCACCCATTTAAAACGAAACATTACAATGATTCTGAAGGTTCTGACGACCATGATTGACTCCAATATTTCACACTTTGCAGTTAACCTTCCTTCATCTCTCTCAGAACACAGTTTCAACTCAAGCAATTTTAGCTTCAAAACGTTTGGAGTTTTGGGCTCAGTCAATCAGGGTAGTCAGAGTGGTTAGATACGAAAGAGATGCCTAAAGTAAATTAGAGATGGGATCGAAAAATACAACGTCCCTTCGCACCAAATTGTGCCTGAAGAGTGCCTGCTTAGCAAAGGAGGTTGCAGTCACTGCCAAATTTGTAACCAGCAGGACAAAAGTAAACACCTTTCTGTACTCAATAGGGCTGTCAATGGATGATATAAGAAACATTTGTATAAATTCTGTATGAATTTTAATGATTTTACGCGTGTTTCTGCCCTGAAACACGATACTGGAAATACGATATTGTTTTCATTGATGCTTCTCATTTTAATAGGGTATTTTTTTTCAAATTTGAAATCGAATTAACGTTATTCTACGCACAACAATAATACTATGAGTATTCAAATTAGTATTATTTCGTAAGTGACCCAAAAGTTGCAGGTCTGAAGATGATTTGAATAAGTTTGGCATTTCCTATAAGTGAATCCAAGAAGGGATCACCCTAATAATAACACATAATACAGGGTATGTCACGGGAATAGGGCCAAAAGTAGGCGGGGTTTTCTCCAAACAGTAAAGGAGTAGGGAGTGTAACGATTTATGTTCTTAGTAAATAATTTATTAACAATCGTTCACTTGAATACACTGTTCACATTTGCGCACTTACACTATGACAGAATCACAATACATGGTTGTAATGCGGTTGTCACACTATTTATAACGCGGCACGGCACGATTTATAACCCGAAGCGTCTATATCCGGACTCCAAATTGAACTGCCCTGCCCCGTTCCTGTGTCCGTTTTATACCTGCTGCCTGGCCGAGAACGTTCTCGAACCTTCCCTGGTTCCATGTTGTCTCAATTTGACGGGAAGGTTCCAGCCAATTCGATAGGACGCACAATTCCTCGAAATGACTCCCTTAGCCCTCCACAGGTCGTTGATCCCCATATGCAGCAGGTGCCAGCTCGCAACAGGAGGTTCGGGAGAGCTCATTCAGCTCATTCAAACCTTCAGATCATGCCATTTAGTTACCACTATGGAGCAGTGGGGTGTTCTTCTTCTTCACCGCGTGCAACTGAAACCTACTGATTACCGTCAGCATTCGGAATTTGCATTAGACATGTTGTCTTTATTCGAGGTGAATGACGACATGGTGCTTTTGATGAGTGATGAAGCACACTTTCACCTCAATGGTTATGTGAACAGGCAGAACTGCCGTTATTATGCTGCAGAGAACCCTCAAGGTCTGCACGAACGACTATTGCATAGCCCCAAAGTGACCGTTTGGTGTGCAGTTTCAAAATCATTCATCATTGGTCCCTTCTTCTTTGAAGAACAAGGAAACACTATGACAGTCACTAGTGCCCGTTACATTGACATGATTAACAACTTCTTGGGACCCGAGCTGCGCAGAAGAAGGGCACTTGTCAATCATTTGGATATTTGGTTTCAACAAGATGGGGCACCATCTCACACTGCCACTGTTACAATGAACGTCTTACGCAAAATGTTTCCTGGCCGCCTCGTATCATGTTTTGGGGATGTGCTGTGGCCTCCAAGGAATCAAAACCACGAACTTAAAAATACAATAAGAGAAAACATCGCATCAATTGGTGAACCATTGTTGCAGCGCGTTCACGATAACTTCATGGATCGACTTGCTTCATGCTATGAACAGGATGGACACCATATGCGCGATGTAATTTTTAAAACTTGAAATTGCAGATATTTCTCAACCAAAAAATGTAAATAAAATTATTGTACTCCTAAAATATCCATATTTATGCCTTTTTATTATTGGCCCTATTCCCGTGACCCACCCTGTATACCCCTCTACGTTTCCAGTCAAATTCACACTATAACAGCAACTCGTTGGCAGTTGGTGAATGGCGTTGTTCAAATAGTTTGGAACTAACAGTTTTCTCATTGAAACGGCAAAACAGGGTTACTAAACGTAAAAGAAATAGCATGACGATGAAGTTCTATAATTGAAGACATTACGTTGCCTTGTCCATACTGTCAAAGTAATTATATTGGCAGTATATTGGCACGACGCACTTTTATTGTTCCTCCACGGCTGGAACTATAATATTTTTCGAACATCGCGGCCTTTTATTGCTTTTAAGCAATTTATGGTGACTCTTACGAATTAGGTACAACCCGCGTGTCCCGTCAGCCTTCATAAGTATCTTCAGAGCTTACCTTAGATTATTCCACCCATACTGTTCATCATGAAAACTTACCCCGTGAAAATTCTCGCTCTTTTCCAGGTTCGTCAAAGGATCGTTTGACCCAGCTGGTTCGGAATTCGAGCATTGGAATCCGACTGATTGGAAAGCATCGCCCCGATTTCTCGAAAATGTTGCAGACCAGGCGCTTAGAACTTGGGGTTCATCTTTGAACGACCTCTGGAAGAATCTTGGAAGGAAAATGAAAGACGACGTCCGGGTCAATTCTGATCTCTACTCAATAATTTACGTGCCTAACCCGATGATCGTTCCAGGAGGAAGGTGAGATCCTACGAAGGTACCAACTTACGATGATTGAGGATGGTTAGGGACGTTGAGCGTTGGACTTCGTTCAATACCAAAGTGAAGCCCGAAAACCCTTATTGCGAGGAAATAAATTTCGAAGGAATTTCATAAGAAATTGGCTGATAGTCAATGGATGTTGGTGGCTGCATAGTGACCGCATTACATCGTCCCAACGCAGTAACGCCTGCAGAAATGCGTCTGGTCGTAAATCTCGATAAAAAATGCATTGAGACAATTATTAGTTTATCTGCAATTGACGTGAAAATGAAATTAGAATGAAGAAATGACGAATGTCCTTTTCTTCAATTATTATGAGTTTGCGGATCTCGATTCTAGTTGGTTATACCTTGAATAATCAATCTATGTAATTTTGCCAGGTCATGAGGAGGTCTCCCTGATTAGCCCCAAAATTTGACTGAAGACGTTTCATGACGTGCAGATCACAGGGTTTGGTTATTCCTCGGATCAGAAACATGGGGAAAACACGAATGTGGACTCCTGGCATTCAGCATCCAACAATCAATGGATTCAGAGTCCAAAATTCATGAGAAAATGATACCCCACAGCCTGGATTGCTGGAAATCTCGAAAATCCGTTTTTCAGGAAATACATGGTGACCCCCCTCTCTCCTCCTCAACAGTATTTATATTCAAGGAATAACCAAAACCAAAAATGCTGAAAAATTTTCCGCAATGGTTGGTTATTCCATGGAGGACAGCAGTGAGTGTGGAGTGTTCCTACCTCGTTCTAATCTGTTCATTGTCGATTCAATGATACCCACACGCCATGGTACCCGAAAATCATGAAAGTCCGCCCCCAAAACAGGTAGGTAGGTACCCATTTGACCCATAACCACCCCCAGTGGGTACCAACCGGTCCGGGACCAATCTTAATGGATGCAGAATTCAAAATTTTGGGGGAAATGATACCTCACAAGCTTAAAAAAAACATTTGAAAATCCGCTTCTGGAATAGGTATGAAGGTACCATACCCACCATAGGCCATTTGAACCTGTCTTCTTGGATACCTAGGCCTGTGGGGTATCATTTTCCACTAAATTGTGTACGCTGAATCGATTGGAATGAGTCAGGGACACTCCACACTAACCGTTTTTCCCATGATCTTGCTCCAAGGAATAATCAACCGTTGAGGATGAATTCGCATCGTTTTATCAATGGGTCCCAAGACCGGCACACAACAGCTAGACCGACAATAACTACACTATTGTAACCGCAGGGTCTCTATTCGGAGAGATTTACGACTTTCTTATGCATAGGTTTTTTCCAAAGCTCAATGGGATGCACCTACCAGGGTTCTGTCATAATATAAGTGGGGATTTTAAGAAATTACATGTGCGACATTGCGCAGTTGCGCGTGATTTGCCAGCAACCTGAGGGGTTCGTGGAACATGTATTCTTGGTTTGGAGTCCAAGTTCCTAGGTGTTTTGTCTGCTTCAATAAGAAATAGAGGTATATACTGAGAGTCTATTTCTATGAAAATAGTGAGAACAATAGTTGAATTGATTTCGACGGTTAGGCTATCATCAGTGACTAACATGCACCTAATAGTTGAAATCGATTCAACTATTGTTCTCATTATTTTCGTGGATATAGACTCTCTCAGTATATTGTAATGGGTTTCTACAACCCCATCGCGAGTGATTTTATTCGTTTTGTCTCCTTGCTAGTCTGTGAGGCAAATTAGTTGAGCTCACTCCTTTGTTCCTTTGAAGCTGTACAGCAATTGAATGCCTCAAAGTGATCCCCCACTCCCTGAGGTAAGACGTAATCTTGCCAGACTGCCATGATGCCTACATCAGGGATAGGGAGCTTTTCACCAGATTGCTGCCTTATCGCTGATGTCATCCCAGAAAGAATCGCATGTGAATTTGTTAATCTGTTAGAGCACATGCTCAGCAGCCTTCGCCTCGTGCTAACGGCATTCGGATTAGCCCATATTGTTAAAGTGGTGCAGAACAGGGGTGGTTTCCACCCAGAAGTCCTTCCATTTCTCCTCAGACACCCTAATCTTCCTCAAGAATCAAAATCTATCTGTAATAATGATTCTATGTGAAATAATTGCTAAACATGGGTTCCTACCCCCACCCCCCACAAAGTCTGAAATTCCAATTTAAGTATCAAAATCCGTCCGATTACAGTTCCAAACATTAAAATTGTATTAGTCTAAAGTAGGGATGCACAGACCGCGGCCCGCGGGCCGCATGTGGCCCGCCGGTGAAATTCTGGTGGCCCGCCGTCACCAAAATAATACTCTTGTACATTCGAAAAATATTGAATTCTGTATCAGAATAAAACCAAAAAAAATTTGTTCGAAAGTAAAGACGTCCATAAAACTTATGAAAATTATTCAAATACCGCGCCAGTTCATGAATGAAACGACAAATCATTTGAATGTCTTGAACACACGGATTCAAGGCGAAAATCAACTGATATCCCAGCTGTACGCTCATGTATCATCCTTTCAATGCAAGCTGACTCTTTTCAGATCGCAACTGACTTTTGGAAATTCAATCATTTTCCGAATTATAAGAAAATGGCCGAAAAATTCAACAAAACTGCGATTAATTTCAGTTATGCAGAAAAGCTGGATATTCTGATTCACTCTATTCAAGACAGATTTTCGGACTTCAAAAAAATGAAACCTCTGTTACATATTCAGCAATCCTTTCTCGATTTCAGTTGAAAATGCGCCAGAGTCAATGCAGTTAGAAATTATCGATTTGCAAAACGACCAGGATTTATAACTTTTACCACTGCATTGACAAAAATATGTACAAAGAGTTGCGCATAAACGCTCTGAAATGTGCCAGCTTATTTGGTTCTACCTATATATGTGAACAAACTTTTTCAATACTGAATAATAATAAAACAAAAAATCAAAACCGCCTTGCAAATGAAAGTTTGGAAGCAGTTTTACGCTTCAAATTAATAAATTATTTTTCAATTTTAATACATTATATGCATTTTTTATTGTCTTTAATTACCTATACTTCTGGCGGCCCGCCATCAGATCAGTTCATGATTTGCCCGAGTGGCCCCTAGTTTTAATAAGTCTGTGCATCCCTGGTCTAGAGGTATGGTTAGTATACTAGTACATTCTAACCTCTTTCACTCAATGACAGATTTCGGGAATTCTACTATTGGGATTCTTACTGGATAGTTCGTGGTCTCCTACTGTCTGAGATGAAAGACACCGTGAAAGGAATGCTCGAGAACTTTATTACCATCGTCGACGTTTACGGCTTCATCCCCAACGGAGGTTAGTGGATTACTGTAATTCGCTATAACGAAATTGCGCTTGCTCTGTTATCACCTACCCCACGTTCTTCGTTTCCAGGGCGACTGTACTATCTGATGAGATCTCAACCGCCGCTCCTCACTCCCATGGTGGACTCGTATGTGGAAGCCACTGGTGACATCGCTTTTCTGAAAAAGAATATCGCTATTTTGGAAAAAGAGTTTAAATTTTGGATGACGAATCATACTGTGAAAGTGGAAAAGGACGATCGTGTGTACACTCTGGCCCGGTATAACGACATGTCGTCTGGGCCTCGTCCGGAGTCTTATCGAGAAGACCTGCAGTCAGCAGGAACATTTGATACTGAAGAAGAAAAGGACGAGTTTTATTCTGAATTAAAAACTGCGGCCGAATCTGGATGGGACTTCTCTTCAAGGTAAAGTCGAAACGTTTTTATATTTTATATTCAATATTGACGTTTAGGTTAAATTTTAGAAGTTTTAACCCTCCACCGAAGTTTTTATCCGTTTCATTAATTTATACTTATAAAACTTCCTTCTGTTTAAAAGCCAATTTTTGCAAGGATTTCGTTGTTTTCGAATTTTTGTCAAGTAATTGAAGAAATAATAGAAAAGCCGGGTCTGACTGATTGAACAACAGGGTTTTAAATTGACAAAAAAAAATTAAAAGTTATTTTGTTTTTAAATGTTGAAAACGTTTTTTTATCTGCGGTTCAAAGGGTTTTGGTTGATTAATCCTTGATTGGACCTCGAAACATTTCAGCCCGATCGGACCAAATTAGGGCGGGGTAGGAGTCAAAATGGGTAGTTCGGAAAATGGATTTTCAAGATTTTTGGCAATCTAGGCGTGTGGGGTATCATTTTTCATTGAATTTTGGACCGTTGAATCAATTGAAATGGGTCCCGGAACGATTGGCGCCCACTGGAAGAGGTTATGGATTAAAATGGGTATCTATCTACCCATTTTGAATGTTTTCGAGATTGCTAGTATCTAGGCGTGTGGAGTATGTGGACAATGTTTCTCCGCACGCCTAGGTCTCCAAAATTTCAAATACAAATTTACAAAATACCCATTTAACCCATTTTCTCTTCCTATGTGCGGCGATTCAGTTTCCAAAAGTTAATGGATAACAATACCACACGCCTAGTTCTCAATAAGTGATAATATTCTACACAACTAGGTCTCCAAAAATCTCGGAAACCAATTTTCAAAGTACCTAGGTACTTATTTTGACCCATACCCCCCTCCGATATGCGACACCGGGCTGAAAATGAGTTAGGCACAACTAAGTACTTCATGGAGTCTATGTAGCCCTGTAAAAATTTAGGAAGATTATTATTTTATTTAATCATTTTTTAACCTGGTGGTACATAGTCTTGTAGTTGTATTTAATGTTTTAAACACTTATAAAGCAGTACCAACCCTCGTGAGCAGGGAATGTTTCTTGTAGCTATCATACATTACGAACATCTCCATGTTAGTATGCTCTAGTTCTTGTAGTTTTCTGGGAATTAAGAGTAGTGAGTAAGAATACAGTTTGGCGCTGATCACAAAATGATGAATCAGAATGGCATTGTTGGTATCATCTAGCTGAAGAGAGCACTTGCTTAGTTGGACACTTCGGTCTATTATACAGAAAAGGATTTTCCCTCCCTGGAGTTTCTCTTCATCTGTTATTTTTCATATGGTCATCAATTTTTTTTTTTTTTTTTTTTTTTTTTTTTTTTTTTTTTTTTTTAATCCTCAATTCCTCACTTGATCCCTGGACACTTCAAACATAACCAAATTATGTTACAAAATTTTGTATCAAAATACTTTATGATTTGAACATGGACGATGAAGCAGAGCAGAACGACTGGTCGAAGAAAAAAGATGGGAAAGGGCGGTACAGAGGTGAGCATATTAAAAACGACAAACCGGTACTTCAGAGGGAAACACATTTTACTATTGAGTCTCCGGATGGTGAACGAATGCCGATGCGTTACAAGGCCGATATGTCCGTCGAAACTCTGTTTTACATCGCTTGTAAGAAGTTCCAGTTGTCACCTACCGAACATTATCCGGTGATCAACAACAAGGAACTCGAGATGAACGACTTCATGAAGAGTTACAACATCAGCCAAAACACCGTCGTCAAGATATTTAAAGGCAGTAAATACTCGACTACGCCGGAGGTATTCGTCAGCGTCCGAATCAGAGACTGCCGGATCGGGTCGGTTTTCAAACAAAGCGACAACTTGTGGTTGATTTTGAAAAGTCTTTTGTCGAGCATGTCGTTCGAGGAAGGTTTGGTGCCGATAGTGATTTACGGGAAATCAGAGCTGATTGGCGAGGCCGTGTTAAGACAAGTTCGTTTGCGTGATTTGGGCGTCGCGTTTGGTTCGGTAATTTTGAGATTCATACAACTCAAGCAAGAGGACCTCGATCAACGGAAGTTGAAAGACGAAGAAGACACTCTACTGACTTTGGAGTCCTTGGAGCTGAGAGCAGCAGGACCAGGAGCCGACACGGGGCTCCGATCCGTGCATTTCAAGCTCAGCGAGGATGATCTTGACGCTGAAAACATCCAATTTATCGGCGAAAGGAAAACCTTGGCTTTCCGCCTTCCTGACGTAGAATTGGCTGAAGAGTTGATTCAGGAAGAATTTTTTGATCTTCTGGTAGAAGAAATCTCCTCATTGTTTGCGGAAATCGGCAAGAAAAAAAATATGACCAACAAAATGGATCTCTTGGACGGAGTACGAGCTGAACTTGGGAAGCTTAAAGAGATCAGGACCGACTTCGACGACGTCATTGTCAGAGTTCAATTTCCAGATCGATCTTGCTTGCAAAGTCTTTATCTCCCTGAAGAACGAATTAGAGACGTCAGAGAGTTCATAGGAAAGTTTTTGAAAGACCCTAGGGAGGATTTCGACTTGACGTACGGTCCCAAGCACGAAGTCGCTAACGACAGTTCGACTCTGGCTGAGCTCAAAATGATACCGGTAGTGAGGTTTTTCTACGAACCCAGAGACAAAAGATTCACCAGCGTGGAACAATATCTCTCTGACGAAGTGATTCTGAACTTGGTGACGTACAATATTGGCAAGGAGGCCGGATTGATGATGCGAGGAGAAAGTTTGGAAAGGTTTCTTCTGAACGATGGTAGCGAAAGAGACGGTTCGATGCGTAAAAGTACCGGTGGTTTCTTGTCGAAGTTTATGCGGTCGTCTCAGTCATCGTCCAGAATGCCATCCACTTCTCGGGGAGTTGAGGGATCACGGTCGAAAAGTATTTGGGCGAAAAAGCAGTCGACGTTCCAACCAAGATCCTGGTCTCATCAGAGTTCGATGGCGGACGAAGATGAAGACGAAGAGACTCCTCACTTGTCAATTACAAGACCGTCTGTTTATAAAAGGACGAGTCACCAGAGAAGTGACGAAGATTATGATTGACTTTGTGACCTGATTTAAATCTCGTTTTAAAAGCAAAATTGTCATAAGAATAAAAACCGTCAAATTGATATTGTTAGAAAGTGTATCGCCTAGCAGTAGGGCTTCTAGACTTGTTCAGGACGGGACGTCTTTCAAGGACATTGCATTGATTTTTGACCTTGAAAATATCATTTGATAATAGGGCCCAAAGAGTAATGTGTTGTACCACCAATAACGAAAAATTATTTATTTTATTTTTTTATTTATTTTTTTTTTTCAAGATGAGGAAATCTTTTGAGGCCAGGTGTAATGCCTCGCGGTTAAATACTAGGGTCGGCCTCCTCCAGTTATGTGGAAGTCCAATCCACTAAAACCCCACCCTCCCAATGGCCCAACCTGGTACTATTTATCACATGACTTCGGTTTGGACCTGGGGCCAGTCTCAGTTTTCTGCCCGTGTGGCTTGTTGCCGGGCTCTTTCTTCCTCGTTTTTTCTTCTGAGGAGAGACTCTATATAATCTGCCGTCTTTTCCCATGCTTGTTTGCTTGATAGCATTCGTTTCACTAACTCTTCCGGAAATTGTGTGTTCAGACCTATTTCTGACCACAGCTGTTCTCGTTTTAGACGCCAACGCTCACAGTCGAAAAAGGTATGTTTCACGCTGTCCTCCGTGTCTGGGCAGTGCACCCTGGACTCTGTGCGAGTCCCAGCCGGTGTAGGTATTGATAGAAAAGGCCGTGTCCTGTGAGGAATTGCGTGAGGTAGTAGCTTACCTCGCCGTGTGGCCTCTCCAGCCAGCCTCTCACTTCTGGTACTAGTCTCGCTGTCCAACGACCCCTCGATTCATTGTCCCAGATGGTCTGCCAGTCTCTCAGTGTCCTTTCACGTTCTTCCTTGATCACTATTGCCTTCCTGGGTTCCATTCTTCTATCATAAATCCGCTTTCTTTCTGCAGCCAGAAGATGTATTGGGATGACCCCAGCCAGTACAAGGACAGCTGGCTCCGATAACGTTCTGTATGCACTAACTATCCTTAGCGCTCCTCGCCGTTGTACCACCATTAGTCGCTTCCGGTAGTGTGCGACAGACAGTGCGCCTGCCCATGTCTCTGCTCCATACAACATGACTGAATTTGTCACTGACATGAGTAGCTTTCTCTTGCATGGTCGTGGGCCCTTAACGTTCATCATTAGCCTGCTGAGTGCTGCCGTCATGCTGCGTGCTGGTCTTTGAGGTTGTTGATAGTCTCTTCAACATTTTGCCTCCCCCACTCTTCCTCAACCCTCCCTGATTCTCCATTGAAAAATATTCTCCCCAACTGTATTGTTTGTTCCAGATGGTTCATCAAAGACGGAACCAACCAAGGGAACCTGACCAACATGAAAATAAAATCAATTATCCCAGTGGATCTGAATTCCATCATTTACTGGAACGCCAATCTTCTCAGCAAATTCTTCGACAGGCTTGGAGAACCTGAAAAAGCGGCACAGTACAGTCAATTGGCAGTTCAATGGAGAGACGCTGTGAAGGCTGTGTTGTGGCACGAAAACGTTGGCGCTTGGTTGGATTACGACATGATCAATCATGTAAGTATAAATCCCGGTTTAATTTATCAAGCCATGGGAGTCCCTCCCTACACAAATAAGTGAATACTTCTTTATGTTGAGAACATAATGAAAATAAAAGTTCGTTGAGCGGATAGTAAATAAATATAATAGGGATAACTGAAATAAAATAGCTCTATTGACTGAAATTAAATGGTTCCTACTTAAATAAATAAATAAATCTCTCTGGCCTGAATTCGGGTGAGGTTGATGATGACGGTGGCGGGTGTTGACGATGGTGAGCGGGTAGAAGGTCGACGTCCTTCCAAGTTCAGGCGAGTCTTCCCAAGGTTTATGGTCACCGGGAGTTTGCGTTTCTCTGGATATCCAGAAGATTTAGAGGAGACGTACGAAGGTACAGGGGGGATACTGCGACCCACGGGTATGCACCTTCTCGATAACTTGTATGAAGTCGTTTCGTTGACCGAGCCAGCAACTGTCTGCGTGGACTCGGTGATATTAACGGTTTTGTCACGACTGAATAAGTTGTATGAAGTCGTAGTTAGTTGACCGAGCCAGCAACTGTCTGCATGGACTCGGCGATATTATACGGTTTTGTCCCGACTGGCGGTGATCCTTTCGAGGCCAGGTAATCTGAACGGAGCTTTCCACCCCTCCAATCTGTCGTGAGTGAGCAGGATCTGACAGGCGCCCGGTGAGACGAGGATCAGCCGAGATACCGATAGCCAGGAAAACAACACACACAAAAAAACAACGTCCCCTATTTCGAACACTTTAGACATAAAATAACGATTGTTATTTTTTTAATTTCAGATGAAACGAGATTACTTCTATCCAACAAACGTTGCCCCTTTGTGGACAGGTTGTTATGACCCAGCGTTGAAAGACTACTACTTGGAGCACGTGCTGAGCTACCTCGCAAGGAGCCAAGTTCTCAGAAACGAAGGCGGTCTCCCTACAACGACGACGCACTCTGGCGAGCAATGGGACTACCCTAACGCCTGGCCACCTCTTCAGCACATGGTCATCATGGGGCTCGACAGCACGGGTAACTCAGACGCGCAGGATTTGGCGTTCAAAATGGCCAAACGTTGGGTTCAGAGCAACTACAAAGCGTTCAACAACACGGCGGCGATGTTTGAAAAATACGACGCTACTGTGGTTGGAGGTCACGGAGGGGGAGGCGAGTACGAAGTCCAATTTGGATTTGGATGGTCCAACGGAGTGATTATGGATCTTCTTGCCAAGTATGGGGACAGACTCTCCGTCTCGGAAATACTTCAGCTAGATGCACTCCCGATTCCGGAATCTGTGCAAACGGTACGTTTTCATGGATCATTCTATTCATTAACAATTTCACCCTATATGTGCCTCAGGAACCGTTCGTGGAGACCATGAATTGACGTGCCTACAAATTTTGCTCCTTTTGAAAGATTTCAATCAAAATGTGTTTTTCAAAAAATGCATTTTTGTAATTTTTGGCGATCATGGCGTGTAAGGTATCTTTTTCCGCTAAATTTTGGACTCTAAATCCAATGAAATGAGTCTCGGAACGATTAGCACTCACCGGAAGACGTTATGAATCAAAATGGGTATCTATCCACCCATTATGACTGTTTTCGAGATTTCTGTAACCTAGGCGGGCGGGATATCATTTTCCACTAAATGCTGGACGCTGAATCAATTGGAATGAGTCTCCATGCTCCTAGTCCGAGGAATAACCAACCCCTGTGAAAGAATTTGTAGCGTTTTTCTGAAATTATTTCGTAAGAACCAAGTGGCTTTGGTCCTGGTCCTCACCGCCCAGGGTTAATTTGTTTGGTCCTAACCTCATTGTATAACCAAGTCGATGCGGACTTTTGGTGAACTAACTATGTCGGCTGTAACCATGCCTTTGTTGCTCAAAATTTCTCTTACTCCAAGTAATCCATTTGCCAGACAGCCTGATTGGAGCATGATCGTACATAACATTTATAAATTGTAATTGTATAAATTTAATTGAAAAATGAGGTAACTAATCTCCTGATGAATACGACAAAATTGTCTCCTAACATGCTTCAGCCCACTCTTTTATAATATTCAAACTTTATTTTTCATTTTGCAGGCTTCATTCGCCCGAATGATCTTAGTGCAGACAGCCGTTGCAGCAGGGTGCATTTTCACTGCTTTCTACATAAAACGCTTCAGTAGACGGAGAGAATACGCCAAGATCCCCTCATCCTGAATCGTGCTCAAATTGTCCTGAAGCTCACAATCACAGCGTCATATTATTCTGAGAAAACTACTTCTGATTAGGACGTGAATTGACAATGAGCCGAGAGACTGAAAAAATACGGTGCCTTTTCGTGGCTTTTATCCAGCGTCCCTACTGAGATGTGAAAGCCCTATTTCACGCCTATTACGTTTTCCACGTTTTAAAATAAATTGTGATAATTGGTTTTAAAAAGCGCATCTGGTCAAGAGTGAATTAAAAACAAACTTAAATGTGATATAATCTTAATCGTCGTTTTCGCGTTATCAGAACGTTTTAATTGAAAAGTATTATTGATTCCTATACCGGTTTTAGGGTAGCAGCTGGACCAATCGTGTTTTTGGACTATTTAAATTATATCACTTTGCTGATTGCCAATTTACATTTCATCATTGGTTTTCTATCAAATCGTCTTTAATCTATAATAATTTGTGTCATTCAGTGGTGGCATATTTTCATTTTGTACATTCATATGTGTGTGAATTTTTAAATACATTTTTACTGGAAATATATTGCCTACTGTTTATGCACATTCTTTTTTATTATTCGCTTCTTTCTGTTTCGGCATTTGGTTTCCAAAGGGAATAAATTTTGAAGTATTTACTATCCGAGAGTCAATTTTGGCTTCTCAGAAAGTCAAAAGCTTTGCTTAGTCCTGAAATTCTACTGTATAATAAATAGTCTACTGTTTGATAAAAGTCCACTTTCTGACCTTGGAGCGAATTCTATTCTATTTGCTCCGGCCTTCTGAGAGCGAATTCCGTTTATGTCTGCCCGGATGTATTTGTTATAGTGGTGATTTCTACCGTTTTGATTCGATTTAATTCAAATTTTTAGACACGATGTGGGTCAGCCAGTAGCAGATTTTGTAAGAGATTGATATAAGCTCAATGAGGGGGTGCCAAATGTCGAATCTTTCGGGTTTGATGACCCCTAAAAACCATTCCCATCAACATTAGATATTCACTTTCGCTGTTACAATGTTACAACGATAAAAGGTAAACTATTGTCGAAAAAACTTTCTGCTTTTCTTCTACAAATATTTGTCCCACTTTCAACGAGATCATTTCCAGGGCGTTGACCGGAACTATAAACAAATCTCTAAATAATTATCGAATGAGATAACATGGGTTGTGGGGTCAACCATAAAAAGAAATTCATTATAGTTCCTGCCTGGTTGCACTGAGCCAGTTGTATCCCCGGCGCCAATACGCTGACGAATGATATTGATTGAAGATAGTTTGACTTGTAAGACTCGGTAAGTTTGAGTGTTGAGCACCGCTGTATGTTACTCCTCTTATTTTACATGCCCTGTGCCCGAATATTTCCATAAAATGTATTTTTCTTTCGTAATTCCCTTGGTGATGGTCCCTGCCTGGGCGGATACGGATGGGGGTGATACTCCTAGGAGAGTATCACACTCACGCTTCTTTCTTTCCTATCGGATAATGATAGTAACATGAACATGGTTTGCCGAAAAATACACCTAAAATCCTTCAAATGGGATTAAACAAAACTTTTTTTATGGATCTTCATACTTTTTTACAAATACCTCAAATATCATATTTGCGCAAGTGACACTAACTGTCTTATTTTAAACGTAAACCCCAATTTTACCACGTTTTATTATGTTCGCTTTCGTGTTCACATGTTTGTTTGTTACTTGTTATCTTGGGTAAAATCTGTCAAACATAATTTCACCTACTTCCTGATGTGCTATCGCTCTAAAATTTTCAATATAGCTTTGTTTCCGATGACAATATATTTTAGTGTGGCCCATGAATTTTCTCTGTTTTGGTTGGTTATTCCCTGAATCATCAACCTGAATAATCAAATTCCCTGAATAAATTTTTTCTCAAGGTATCTAGATCAAAATAAGCATATCCGTTTCTTGCTTCGACTCAATTTTTGCGGAATAATGACCAAAATTTATTTATTTTGCGTTTTTAGTGCGTGTGTGCACATGAAATTTCGTTCTTTTTTTTCCCCAAAGTGGATTGAGCAAAAGGGTGGGGAGGGACTTGTGTGAGACCCTGTATACTATGTATTTTCAATACGTACATACAATATATATCACTGTATTATGTATTGTGTATGTGACTATATCACGTACAAAAATGAATGCCCGCATATTAATTTGTTTGTTTCGCGCGAAAAAATATTCGTTTTTTAGCACGTTTTTTGCACATAAATATTCATAAGTTTGTTGAATTTTTTTTTTTTTTAAATCTTATATTTTTACTTTTTTTTGCACGACCTCAAAAATTAATCCCTGTAAAAATCCATTAAAAAATTAAATTTTATTTGCAAAAACAACGCCAAAATAGGTGATAAACAAATTTTGGTCTTTATTCCGCAAAAATGTAGTCGAATCAAGACCAGGATAGCATCACGTGAATCAGCCTTATAAAACATTGATAATTCATGTGCCACATATTAGAGTTCACCACAATCCACAATTTTGGGGTTGCGCATCCTTGCGAGCTCGCTGAACCGGTTGCGCGCTATCAACAAAATCGGTTGAGGGATCCAATTTTTATGAAATTTTGGGTAGAATACAAATCTGCAATAAAAATAGGGGTTCGCATTCAAAGTAAAAATGTTAATGTCACTTGAACATAGTTTCACGGGGTGCGCAAAAGTGATATTTGAGATCCCTGCAAAGAAATAATAATAATTTTAATAAAAAATATAAAAACTCAAAACTCAATTTTTGTTTAGACTCATTTTGACGATTTTAGGAAGGGAGGAGCAACCTGTAAAACACCCTGTTTACTGTTTTTTTAAATTATATATTATTGAGTCTGATTAAAGCTTACGCCACCTAGCAGCCTCTGAAGCAATGATATAAATTAATAAATGATCCTATCATCGTTCCTCTCATATACGTATACAGGCTCAAATTTGTCCAAAGTCTTGGTTGTGATAGTTACATAGTTTTGTTGTACGATTTCTCGATCAATAGCTTTATAAGATTAGCTTCCGACTGATAGTGTTGTTTGCCCGTCGCATCACCAGGTGTTGCTACAAATGCGGTTCGATACACTGTATCCGCTACGGTCAATACTTCATCACATCGAACAAAAGTCTACTGAATTTAGTGCTGACTGCAGACTTTATGAAGTGCAGAGTCAGTTTTTCTTTGAATAGTTACCGGCAGACGACTGACCTCAATACCAACGGGTTCTTTCAGGCAGTCAACGCTGAAAAGTGGTCAATGTTGATCTTCTCTGCCTGGGAACACCCTGTAAGGTCTGTAGACGAAACTTTTTCGGGGCTGAATTTTGGCATTAGGTGTCCTTCTTTAGACCCCTGACTTCAGTTATTTCGAACATCATAATACCATAATTGTGTTCGAGCCACATGAGATTGTTCTGATGCTTACTCACTGCTGAGTTCCGATCCAAACAGACAGTTTTGAGGGGAATCACCGTGTGCGAACCAAGCCTTCGCCTCATGGAACCCAACTTTGAGCGCGACCCTTGCGTCAGCACATCAGCAGCGGGAGTGAAAAGAAGAGGGAAGAGCCCCACTCCGACGACAAGGGAAAATGAAATTCATCGGGAGAAGATTGGGCGTCCTGGTCGCGGATCCCAACCCTGCGGGAAACCAGGAAACCACCTCGAGACTCAAAATCTACGTATAAGTTTCAGGTGTTGATTGCTGCTTCACCCTGGTTGAAGGAAATCGGGGAGCCGGCTTCACATAAAAGTTCCCGTACAATGGCAATTTGCAGCAGAGAACTCCACTGTTGAGGAGACGCCTCCAATCTCTGCCGCCGCCTCCAGGAAGAAAACAGCCCGGAACGCCATGATCCACCAGACTAGCCATCCAACTGACTTCGAGCCCTTCTCAACAGGACTTCGAGCAACAAACCTCGGACTTGTGAGCAATATACCCGGCGCCTCCACCACTTGTAAGCCTGGAGTTAATTGGATCGTTGATCCTCCACTACCAGGTTTCACTGTTAAATCTACCCATGAACAATGAATGTACTCATAAAAAGACTCTATTTGTTTTGCCCATCCCAACTAGGACAAAGGAGAAATAATCAACATACATTTACAATATAAAATGTTTATTGCTCACAAGTCCGAGGTTTGTTGCTCGAAGTCCTGTCGAGAAGGGCCCGAAGTCAGTTGGATGGCTAGTTTGGTGGACCGTGGCGTTCCGGGCTGTCTTCTTCCTGGAGGCGTCAGAGATTGGAGGCGTCACCTCAACAGCGGAGTTCTCTGCTGCAAGTTGCCGTTGTACGAGAACTTTTATGTGAAGACGGCTCCCCGATTTCCTTCAACCAGGGTGAAGCAGCAATCAACACCTGAAACTTATACGTAGATTTTGAGTCTCGAGGTGGTTTCCTATTAGAGGGTATATTTGGAAATTTTGACCCAAAAAATCTGAAAAGAAAGTTTCCACTGCGACTACTTTTCCACTACATTGCTTTAGTTTATTCAGAGGGCGTTGATTTAAATTGGGAATTACCGTCAGTCTTCCACGATAGAACTGCTTATGTGATTATAAAACTGATATGTCCAGGGATAAGATCTCATTGCAAGTTGTCCAATGATGATCGTATTACTTGTACTGGAAAAAATGTTGTACCTACTTTACCAAAATTTGTTTTGCAGTACTTTTTTACTGACTCCATCTCCACCTAATTTGGCAGCCCTGAAAACGCAGCCTAATGCTCGAGGAGACCAGATACTTACCTGCCGAAGTGCTAAGGATTATCTTCAGTCATTTGGACGACGAGGATTTGATAACATGCAGTGAAGTCAACGTGTGGTGGTATCAAACCGTCAAAGAGCTTTTGGTGACCAGATCACACCTGGAACTCTGCAGGTGGCCAGACGTCTTCACTTCTGCAGCGGAAAATGTGTGCTTGGCCGGATGCATTTCAACTGACCATATCCCGAAGCGTCGACTCCGGAGTGAGTAAAATTGAAACCTTGAGGAGTAATAAACGACCAATGGAATGTATTCTGATGATGGCTGTGGTGATGTATGTATACAAAATAAAGGCTGTATAGGTATAAAAAAAGGTCCAGGAACAACTATATGGATTTCAGCCGAGAAAAAGTTTTATTTTTGCCTAGTTACTGACCCCACATGCCTAGGTACTAGATGACGATTTAAAATATTTGATGATGTAGCTGTAGGCAGAAATTAGCGGAAAACCTGAAAATCAAATAAAAGCGTGAGCTTTCAGCTCGTGTTTGAAGCTCTCATCTGTTGCAGGATTGAAAAGCGTCAAAATTTGGACTGGTGACTCTACCCCTTCAGCCCTCGAGTTGGCCAAGCTACTCACTTCGTGTAAGAATTTGGTCAGCCTCGAACTCATCAACCTGTGTTCATTTGGCCGTCCGTTAGCGGAAACCATCTTAGAACACTGTCAGCCTGAATTGAGACTCAAAGTGACACTGCAGCCGCAATGTGATTCGTGGAGAGAGGCTGCTGATCTGCTGGAAGACAATCGTGAATTGCTCGAAGAAATCCTGATTGAGAACAAAGCCGACAGGGCATTAACTGGTTGGTGGCCAATACCTTCAACTGAGTCGTCCTTTTGCATTCCAGCGCAGACGAGAACAGCTTCATTCAACTGCCCAGGGCTCCATAGTATCAAATGCACAGACAGATCAATTGAAAGCCTCACTCTCCACAACTGTCAATCATTGAATGAGTCAAGTCTCTGCCACTTATCATTCTTCAATCTTCACACATTAGCGATAGATAATTACAATACAAGTGAAAAAGAGTGGCTGCAATGCTTCACAAACGGATTACCAATGTTGAACTCGTTGAGTTTAACACGATGTACAAATATTACCGGTTACGTATTGGAGGCTCTGAGTAACAAGAATCTCAAAAGCCTCAAAATAGAAGTGAAACCACTCGTGGAACCTTCAATCTCCAACTTGTACAAGTTGGATTTTCTGGAAATTTTAGAGATAATTTCGGTTCAAATAACGACGAACGTTTTGACTGTTGGCGTGTCGCGTCATTGGTCCAAACTGCGGAAATTCAGCGTGGAGGAGAGTCTGTTTGGGTATCGTTGTGAAGCACAGGCGATTGAGAATCTGAGAGAGGCCCTTAAATTGAGGCGAGACGTGGAATTCAGTCACAGGATCAGGTGGACGGAATTGAGCAATGAGATGCCGAAGTCGACAGGAGTTAATTAGATTAAGATCATCAGGTCGACCTCGTCAAATCTCAACTGCAACTGTTCCGCTGCAGAATTTCCTATACTATTACTCCTAAATTCTCGAGAGTAAAATTGCGAGACGTGTAAGAATGATGATTCTCACAATTCCCATGATTACGAGAGGGTCAAGACTTCTTCGACAAGGCCCCTGCTCCTCAGCTTTTGTAACCGGTTCCTGCACCTCCACGTCGTTTGTACCGCCCCTGCTGAAGACAAGAATCTATTTGTTTTGAATAAATTTTTAAGATATTGATTTTAATATTGTAAATAGACTTTCATACATATTCCGATTTAAAAATTTTTCGTGATACAATCACAAAGCCTTATTATTTAGAAATTATGTACCATGGTTGTGTGTATTGTGAATTTATCTATGTATCTTTTGAATAGGAAAAAAATATAGCTATTGGGTCACGAAAAAAATGTCCAAAATCGTCAATTTGCGTAGAAAGAAAGTTAAACCTGCGCATTGTGCGCATCTATCAAGGAATATTCAAAAAACATAGGGGAAAGATATTATTCCCACGACCAAGTCTTTCTAATATTCCTAGATAGAAGGGTACAATGCCAGTGGTTTCACTTTCTTTCTGTACGAATTGACTATGTTAGGAAGGATATTATCATTTTTATTCATTTGAGTGAGGCATTTTTAGAAGAATCAGCAGAAAGATGCCATGAGCAGATACTGCAGTTGCCTTTCCACTTGGAACGGTATGCACAATGGTAGCAATAAGGATAACTCGCCATTGCCATGAAGGGTGAAATAGCACAAAGGAAATGGGATTCGCAATACGAAAATGACAGAATTAAATAACAAGACAACACACCATAACTAGTTATTCAGTGACAAGAGAGGCTGCGTTATAAGATTTGCGTTCCTGATTGTGTTATAAGGAGCAGTTACCGAGCGGGGGAACTGGTTTGGGCTTGTCGAGGTGGGTCTTGAACCTCTCGTGAGTAAAATTCGTAAAGATAAAAAAAGCGTTTAGAATTCCAAGCAACGAACAATTACTTGTTAACAATAAATACAATTCTTGATTACATTCTTCATACACTGTATTTCAAACCCGAGGGTTGCCACACATTTTTTTAAATTTTTTTTCATTCGAGTACAAACAAATTTTGCATATATTATTAGGTCTATTCACGTACCACCAGCGGCTCAGTCCCATGCTATTCTAACCTTTTATGCTCCAAAATCAGACTCAGAAGAAGGCCCCGTATTCTGGCTCGGAGCCGTTATGGGAAATGAGATTTTCCTTACAGGGAAAAATTCCCTGTCCAGAGATGATTCCTCTCGGATTTCCTCTCTGTCTGAGGGTCCCTAGATCAGTGTCTAAGATGTGGACCAGCATGGTAACATTCATTCCATTTTCTCCATTTAGAAACCACTTGTGATCACATCAAAATAATTTAATCAACTCAGACTTCTTGACCTCAATAATTGAGTGGGATATGGTTCAGTCACTGCGGAATTTAATTAGGTGAGTTTATTTAAACTCTGGGTGAGGGGAGTGGGAGAAAAGCTTTAAAAAATCCTTCAATATTCATTAACTGGCAACAAAATAACCTCGTACATCTAATATAAATCTATACCATGGATTCATGAGTGGAACAATTCATTGTTTTTGTAGACTTTTACAAAAAAGTGGAAATTCATCCACACATTCCCGTTCTAGTTTCTCTTAAATTCCGATTTCTCGAAACTTTCTTTAAAAAACTCTCGGTTCCTCGTTTTAATGGATGCCTTCAAGTCTTGAACCTGCTCCATTCGAATTATTCTACTCAACTCGTAGAATAACGATGATTCTCACCTTTTTTTAACCAAAAAATAAACTTTTTACCTACCTACCCATTGCACCACTTACTTCTGGGAATCATATTAAAAGTAATTTCCAACATGTTTGGCAGCTATTTTAAGTTCATAATTTGATACGTGAGAACGATAATTACTCTGTAAAAAAAGTACTAACGTTTGACCAATTTTCTCATCGTACAATAACACACAAATTGAGGATCTAAAATACATACTGTTAGTACAAAATACAAAGGTATGGCAAGCTTAAAACCGGATAACCATACATCGCCAAAATATCATTACCTATGCTGGAGTAATCTAACATTACACAACGTTCTTCTTCGCTCAATATCTCTGCAGGGGTGGCTTTAGGCACAGGCGACACAGGCAGTCGCCTAGGGCCCCATCTGCAATAAGCCTGTTAGTAAATCGAATGCTAATGTGATGATGCCATGAAAAATGTTTCTTGACTTGCTGAATAGAATTTCATAATACACTGAATGAAAAACTGCAGACTGATACTTTGGCATGCTTCTGGTACATGTGTAAGCCTCTCTCGAATTAAAATGTGTTTGAGTTTACTATAATTTAATTCGGGTTTCTTCGGAGAATTTGGAAGGGACCTAGCGAGAGGATACGGGATGTAAGTCCAAGACTTACAATTGAGCAACTAGGGATACCAAGGATGAGCATAAAATACATTGATACAAACTGAATTATAATTGAAAACAAGGACACGTTGCAAAGGAGAATATGCCTCAACCTGGGCTAGAATTGATACAAGACAAAGTAATTCGACAAAGTAAATTAGACAACATGTGGAGCATAAAATACAATTAACACAAGATACATGAAATTATGATATACATGAAATACAATTTAATGAGCAAGCGCAACAATACTGGCTGACGAAAACGGCGTCGACGTTGAAGGAAAACAGGAGGGGGCACGCTGTCCCAAAGGTACACAGCGAGGCTTAATTAGCTTGAATCCTTTATCTCATGGGGAACACAAAATTACAGCTTTGGTCGACTTCAGCACGGTAGCAGAGTTCACTTCAGAGCAAGCACAGGACAAAGCCAGGATGGACTGAGTGAGTTGCACTTGCATGACAGGTTACAAAAATATAAATGACTCCGACATGTTGGGCGCCACAGCGACGAGGGGCGCCTCAGCAACGACTGCCCAGTTGGGCGCCTTGGCAACGAGTTTGCGCTGGAGCAGGAGCTCTCTCCAAATGCAATGTCCAGGCAGGAGCTGCGCGCGCATCCTGGCGCATGCTCCCTCCCTTCTGGTTTTCTGGAGGCAGTAAGCCTGGGGGCTCACACATGTACTTAGTACTTCCATAAAGAAAAAGTCCTCCAAAAAAGTGGAAAAGAAATCACGATACAGGGTTGAAAATCTGCTTCACAACAACCTTGCAAATGGCGTACTCAGTTGGTTTCACATAAATATTTTTTTAAATAGTCTTGAATATCTCTTACCAGATGATCACTTCGTTATATTCATGTAAATACATTCATTCCATGCATTGCCTTGCGATTTGTGGATGTCAAAACACCCCCATGGCCAACAAAATCCGAAAGCCACCCCTGATTTCTGCCACAAAGAAATCACAGGATAAGGCGTAAAATCCGGTGGAAAGCAATGGTTCTGAAATCCAAATCTTTGCGTACATCTTTGTCCTCAGATGCCATAAGAGAACAAAAATGAGTGCATTCAGCCCCAACATCGAATTGCCGCGAACCGGTGCATCTAGTTTTTGATCAAATTTGCAGAGTTTTCACAGGCTACAGCCAACTCGCGTACGGCACACTTCTCCACACTGAAGAGACTTCAAAGACGCAACATTCCTCTTTCTATAACTAATTAGGGATAATTAACAATTTTAGAATAGTTTTTAGCAAGAAGTAGACGAAATCCATAACTATTTCAAGGGAATTGGCGGAAAACACGGATTTGGGATTATACAGTTGAAGATTTTACCAGCATTATTATATTTTATTTTAAGAGCAGTAGTTGGTTACATGGTCTTCTAAAACGAGCGGTTTCTATGCAGTATGAAGCAACCGTGGACATATTTTAAGTAAAACAGATGAAGACGACAGAAGAACAGATGAGAGATGCTGCAGTCGGATTTGTGGCAAATTAATTGGAGGAGAGCCCAAATTAATTAACGACCTCGAAAACAAGACGAGCGGATGGTGCCTGTCTACATGCAGAAATGAAGGAAATCACTTGTTGTTTCCAGCACTGCTGGTGCTCGTGGAGTTCGACTGCACTTCCTGTTCGTGCTTGATAGGCCGTCCAGCCAGGTCGTACTGCGCAGGAGGTTCATCAATGTCCGTGCTCGCGTCACTTTCGTCGCTGGATTCGTCGTACGTACCCAAACCTGGGAGGATGGCCACGCAGGACATGGCACTTTTCCTGAACACGGTTGACTGAACGTTGACTGCATCTTTGGTTTTTGGCTGGTCGTTGGAGGTTCCATTTGCACTATTGTCAGAAGGAGACTCTACAACAGTCAACGAAATACACCCCATAGTTATTCATTCAATTGCAGTAACCAACAAAAGTGAGATGTAAAATAAAATGCAATCGCACTCTGTTTTTGGTTGGTTATTCCTTCAATAATCAACCTGTGTTTTCATGCAAAAGATCAACCTCTCTGATTCGGCTCAACATTTTTTTCTGGGTGTTTTAAGGTGTCTAGATCAAAAAACCAAAATGTCCGTCCGTCGTTTTTGGTAGTAGAAAATTTTCTAAAAATCTGAAATTTGGGTCAGGGATCTGTACTCGGCCTAGGATGGTTCTCGAAACTTTTCAGCCCGATCGGACCAAATTTGGGCGGGGTAGGGGTCAAAATGTGTTTTTTGAAAAATGGATTTTCGAGATTTTGGGAGATTTAGGCGAGTGGGGTATCATTTTCCACTAAATTTTGGACCCTGAATCGATTGGAATGTGTCTCCATGCTCCTGGTGTTTGTTCAAAATCTCATAATTTTCAAACTATTCAGCCAAGAGTGCAACTCTGCATGCATCCGATGGCGGTGTAAGCTCACCTTCAGTCCTTGCCCTCTTGGAGGAGGACTCATCTTTGTTGGTAGAGACATTCGGAACCTGTCTTTTCTTCACGACAGCTCCAGCCAACAGTTTAGTTTGCGAAGTTCGGCCACTGGAGTAAAAAACACGACATAAATAGCAGCACTATCTTAAATAACAGCGTGGAAAAAATGTATGCATTGAAGATGAGCACACACCTTTTGATGGCGTTTGTTTTGAGGGGCTGTTGACGAATCTCTTGCTGAATTCTCTGTTCTAACCCTTGCTCCTGAAGGCTGGCGACGCGGTTGCGAAAATCCGCGATTTCTTGCTGCTCTTCAACGGCTTTTTTCCTCTCTTCTTCCATTTTGGTACGGTCGACGAGATCAAGAAAATCAACTTCATCATCGTCAAGTCCCTTAATCATGTTTTCTAGAAGGCAAAAAGTTGAAACAAATTATGGAGAATTATAATGAGTTTATTTACTACTTGACTGACGACGACTCACTTAGCCGATGAGATTCTTCATATTCGAATTCCTTCTTCTTTCTTTGCTCCTCCAAACGTTCATAAAGCGACCGGTGATCATACTCTTCTTCTGGAGCATCTACAGTTGCAAATATGACGAATTGAGGTTAGTTACATTATTCACGATGACACAAAATACAACGATATGCCGAAGGTAAGTTACCTTGAGGCTCGTGAGGTTGGCGAACCTTTTCCCATTCCTCTTGCCTTACACGTCGCTGCTCCGCTATTTCAGTTTCCGATATGAACCCCGAGCTCATGTTGAGGCAAATTTTCCTTTAAACAAGTATAAAGAAAACAGAATGAACAGCCGCGCCATGAAATAATCAAATTGACGTAGTCAGGCTTCAGAGGCTTGTGCCCCGATGAGTCCAACATTTAAAGAAAAATCCCGTTTTGGTTGGTTATTCCTTAAACAACCTATGTAATCATGCCCAAGGCCATAAAGGGGCGGAGGGGTATCATTTTCGACTAAATTTTTAACGCTGAGTCAAATAGAACGGGTCCCAGAACGATTGGCGTCCACCAGAAAAGGTAATGGGTCATAAATGGATACCTGTCAACCTATTTCGATAGTGGGTTTTCGATATTTCTGGCACCTAGGAGTGTGGAGTATCATTTTCCACTGAATTTTGGACGCTAAATCAATTTTAATGCGTCCGGGACAGTTCTCACTGTTTTCCCCCGTATTTCCCATGGTCCAAGGAATAACCAACCCCTGCGAAAGAATTTGCAGCGGTTGTATTGTAATTCAATGGGAATTTTGTATTAATCTCAAGTTACCAAGTTTCAGTTGTTTCCCGAGATTTTCGTTGAACATGAGCTTCATCCAGCTGTGACCATCAAGCGTGAAGACAGGTAAATGGGGAATATGGACTACAGTTATAACTCGGGCCAGAAAAATAAAAGGACTGCTCGAATGACATAGTGATGGGCGATACAGGCCGGTGTATCGATACAGCGTATCGATACGTATCAAAATTCAATGTATCGATATGGGTGTATCGATATTTCTTCGTATCGATACAATTTACGATATTTATCAGTATTGATTATGTATTTATATCGATATACTATTATATCGAAACCGAAAGCCAATAGCTAAACAATAACAAATTAACCTTAACCTCTAATTTTATATTAATCGAAATAAATATATAATTTTTTAAACTATAACTAACCTTTTTTCAATGTGGAACTCTCTTACATCTTTAAATATCCAAATTAACTGAATCATGAAACAAGCTATATAGAGTTATCTATACGATATTAGTATTGATACTGATCAGTGATTCAGGGAATCGGTATATTGATACGGGAGTCCATGTATCGATACGGCCGTATCGATACGAAATATCGTATAGATAACTCTATATAGCTTGTTTCATGATTCAGTTAATTTGGATATTTAAAGATGTAAGAGAGTTCCACATTGAAAAAGGTTAGTTATAGTATATTGATACGGGAGTCCATGTATCGATACGGCCGTATCGATACGAACATCACTAGACAGTGGTCAGAGCTGAACTTTTGGAGCTGTCAGGTCTCCATGGAGGAGACCATAATTAGAATGAGGAATTTGAACTCGTCCCCCGTGAAAGCTACTATTTTTGCTATTTACCTCAGCAAGTGCTGCGAACTGCATCGAAGATTGGCTCCAGATGTTACAAGCCTTACAATGTACAAACATGTGGCTATACAAGTTTGGCTGACTAGTGAGGAAATCTCTTGAGATAATTATATTATGTTGTTTGATCTCGTGGCTAAATACTGTTTCAAAAAACGCCCCATGAGTTATGAGCGAGTCCAACGCACTAAAACCTCACATCCGTTGGTCAATGGAGCTCAGCCTGGGTCTATTCTCTACATTACTTTGAGCTGAGTCCGAGCACTTTCTCAAGTTCTTAGGATAACTTCGATATATTGGCAACTTTGCCAGCCGTCATTGTCATTCATCATTCTTCACCAGTTTCTCCGGTGATAATGGCAAATCTTCTGTTGTTCCCAGAGGTTAACCTTTCCCCCTCCAATTGGGAACAATCGGAGAATGTGTCTTCGGCGCTATCTTCTTCAGAGGCCCTCAGTATTCCCATTGATTGAAGATACTGATAAAAGAGCCCATGGCCCTAGAGAAACTGTGTCACGTAGAAATTAACCTCCTTATCATTCCTTTCGAGTCAAGCAGGGATACTGGGAATAAGGCGTTCGGTCCATCTTCCTCAGGTCTCTGCTGCCCTGGCCTCTTGCCATACCCTCAATGTTTTTTCTCGTTCCTGTAGTACTTCCTCTAGCTTCTTGGTACATCCTCTCTTCTCTCTTATAGCCGTTTTCTCTCTGCTGCTAGTAAATAGATGGAAACCACCCCTGGCAGAACAAGGACAACTGGCTCCGACAATGTTCTAAAGGCATTCACAATTCTCAGCGCCCCTCATCGTTGCACAGCCAGCAGGCTAAAGTAAAGTATAGGGACCGTTGTCGCGTTATCAACTGATAGCAATGATATCGCGCATATGGTCGATAATCGATAGTTTTTGTGGGAGTGAGAGGCTTAGTGAGCACAAGGTAAGTTTATTTCAATATTATTATTTTTTTATTTATTAATTTTAGTTTATTTCAATTTAGTATTTTCCCTCCATTTTTATAGAAACAATATGGCCGACAGGGATAAATATTTCGTGTATAATATATCGATAGTGCATATCGACTGAGCGTACTATCGATATCAGCTGATAACGCGACAACGGTCCCTATTCTTTACTTTTACCAGCCAGCATTCCTCTTTAACAGTATGCAATGCTCAAAGCTTCAGCCCCGAGATTTGCCCCATAAAGGAGTATTGAGTCGATTACTGACATAAGTAGCCGTGTTTACATGGCTTTGGGCCAGAGGTGTTTGGCATGAGGCGGCTGAGCGCTACTGTCTTCTGAACTGCCCGATCAGCTGCTTTCCTGATAAGCTCCTAGAATGTGAAAATGAGTTTGATAATTTAATAATGTCGATTGATGGCGATTCAAAGGGCCGCAAGACGTTCGCTCTTTCAGGTACGGGTCGCGGCTAAACCCAAGAATATGGACTGTTGTCGCGTTATCAACTGATAGCAATGATATCGCGCATTCGGTCGATAATCGATAATCGAAAGTTTTTGTTGTTGCCTCCTTTTTGTCTCCTCCTGCTATCTTCAGTCACTTCACTTCAGTTGGTGTACATTTTCCCTCCATCCTTCCTTGTGCGTGTCCACTGTTCCTATGAGCCTGGGAATATATTTGGAGGAGAACGAAAAGTGAAAGTGATGATCTGATGAGGGAATTTCCCAAGGATGTGGCCAATGGATATTGGCCAGATGGCGGGAGTGAGAGGCTTAGTGAAGCTTAATATTTTCAAAAAGATTCAATTTCAAGTCAATTTCAATTTTTTCATTACGTTAACTTCTTCCAATAATTATTCGATTTACATTTTACGCCAAAAGTACAAGGTAAGTTTATTTCAATTTAGTATTTTCCCTCCTTTTTTATAAAAACAAATATGGCCGACAGGGATAAATATTTTGCGTATATATCGATAGTGCATATCGACAGATCGTACTATCGATATCAGCTGATAACGCAACAACGGTCCATATTCTTGGGTTTTACCTGGGTCGCATTATCGTTGTTTAGGTCAAAACAATCAGGACCGGTTGGAATCTGGCCGGTGAGAATATATAAGTAATTCATACTTACTGGGTCCTAGATTTATGTACATTATTAGGAACTCAGGACAGTTGAGCTCAGATAATCCAAAAATTAAAACTCGCAAGGCTGGCATGTACAGTACCATCGAGAAATGCAAGGGGAAAATAAACTGTAATAATATTGTAATGACAACACTTCCCACATTCTACAACTGACACTCGTTATCTACTTCCTTAAAGCTCAATCAGAAGATTGAAAAAGCACCAAAATTCACAGAATAAAAATAACAATCTCACCTAGTATATCCGATAATCCCGAGAAGAGTCACAGTTGTACGAGAACGTAAATCATCGAAACATCCATTTACTTTTATCTTGCCAGATACGTAAATATCGGCTACCGTGTGTCAAGGACAGTACTGAACAATCGTAATAAAACTTCGATGGGAAACAAATGAGAAATAATTTGATTATTCTTCAATGAAGTTTGGAATAAGATCGTAGCTGTCAACAGAAACAGATCGTAGACGATTTCAAAAACCACGTTCACAACACAAACGGATTACATAAAGTCACTTGAATTGAGTTTGAGTCAAGTTCCAATAGAATCCATTTTAGATTCAACAGCTGTGTTGTAGTTGTTGCTAAAGCTTTCTATTGGATCATATTTTATAACACTAGAAAGACACAGCAGAATATGAATATGTGGCTGGGTCGGTTCAACAGTCAACAGTATAACCATATTCCCTCAAAGAATGTTTCAATGAATCTTTAGCTTATTTTAAACATCCGCAGAACGTTTATTCAAATACAGGGAGGTTCATTTTGGCTCTGGTTTTTAATAGAGATAGACAAAGTAGTTCATTGAACGGAACTTTCTCTCTTTAGTTCGTTCACTAGTGAACTAGTTTAAGGAACTAGTTCAATTGCTAGACGAGATCAAGTTAACAAGTCAAAATAGCTTCCAGTTATTATTTGAACTAAAGATAAGTATATAATGAAACTTGTTAACAAGTCAAAATAGCTATAAGTTTATAAGAAACAAACAGGTCATCGAAACTGGGACTGTTCGATAGGAATTGAGAGAATAACAATCATGATTCCTCACTAATAAAAATTATTTATGTAATAATTATTTATACTTATACAAAAACCAGCAATATAAGCAACAAATATCAAGCAACAAATATTAATTTTTACATCTACTTTTTACAATAAACTAATTAGGACCAAAGGACCAATATTGAACTATAAGAAGTGTCAACTCTGTTTAAATGAACTTTTCTCATTTGTACTTCTATTCTTACTTCGTATGACGTGAAAGTTTTCTGTTTACTTAGTTTTACTTTCATCCTAGATATCTTTTTTACATACCTTTCGGTTTAAACTAAGCTTTCTTGAAATTGTTTTTTACTATGTAATCTCAGCAAGTCAAAACTAAATTCTCCAGAAAAAAATGTTAACAAGAGTAAAATAAAATCACTAAACTGGAGCATGAATATTCTAGAGAAATGATGAATAAAATTTGACTAAGGTGTAGAAAGATCTTGAATCAGATATATATGTTTCATGGAAAGTCACTCTCCGAATTCGGTCCACATTTTTTCTTCAGTTTCTGTTATAAAAAACGCTGCAATTCTTCAGCAGGGTTGGTTTTCTCAAACCAGGCGCTAGAGATTCACTCCAATCGATTCAGCCCAAGATGTAGTGGAAAATGAGTGACCAATCAGATTGAAAATTTTCGAGATGATGAAAGAAGAAAACATCAAGGTGGAGGCATGGTGGATACAATCGTAGACAAGGTGGGGCGAGGTGGAGACCAGAACGAGACAGGCGGAATGAAAGGCGGAGGCGAGATGGAGACCAGAACGAGACAAGGTGAGTGAAAGGCAAAAACCAGGATGAGACAGGCGGAGACCAGGATGACACAAGGCGGAGGCAGATGGAGACCAGAACGAGACAAGGTGGAATGAAGGCGGAGAACAGGATGAGGCAGGGCGGAAACAAGGACGAGAAAGGGGGAAGAAAACTCAAAAACCAGAATGTCACATGGCGGAGAGCAGGATGAATCAAGGTGGACGCATGGTGGATACAAATCGAACAAGGTGGGGCGAGTTGGAGGCCAGGCCGAGACAAGGCGGAGACCAGATGACACAAGGCGGAGACAGGCCGAGACAAGGCGGGAGAGATGGAGACCAAAATGAGACAGCGGAGAACGATGAGACAGGGCTGTGTTTTTTGAAAAATGGATTTTCGATATTTTGGGAGAATTAGGTGAGTTCAATGCATTTCGCTGAATCCAAAGAAATGGGTCTCAGAACGATTGGCACCCACGGGAAGAATTTATGGTCAAATTAGTATATATTACCCATTTTGATATGTTTTTGGGATTTCTGGTACTTAGGCGTATGGGGTATCATTTTCCACTAAATTTTGGATCCTGAATCGAATGGAACCCGCCACACCCACTGTTTTCCCCATTTTTCCCATTTTTCCCAAGAATGCTTAGTTGTAGCGCTCCAGTGGTCCAATATGGCGTCGTGGCTTTTTTCGTACGCTGAGGAAACCGTCGACAACCTCCACATAACCTTCCATAACATTTATCCGTTGTGCTACTGGCCTCTTTGGATGAGTTCTGTGTTTATCGTTTGCTCGTTTGTCCTTGTTTGAAGTCTTGTTAGTGGTTGCTGGAAAAAATAATTTAAAATTGCGTATAAAAAACAGACGGGTCACAATTTATTTCTTGAACCCTTTTCGACGTTTCATCGATTCGACAACTTACGTGTCCTCATAATTCTAATTCAATTAGGTTGATTAGGAACAAGTGCAACCCGGACTCATTACTCTGCTCTGAGAATTGGCTCCAGACTCGGTCCCAGAACAGACATGAGTAGTGATGATGATGGTACGGAACACCGAAGCGTTCGTTCTAATTATTTCCAAAACGGAATTCACCGTGTCAATAAAGAAAGGTGTGTGAAAATTACGAAACATATTTACGTCGATTATTTCTCCCATTCTTCCGTAATTAGCACCTTCGGTTCCAGGTCGAGAGCAGCAGATGGACAGAGGCTCTCCCGGTGTTGGCGAAGACGATGACCGCAAAAAAGTGAGCATTTCCATTCAAACTGGAAACAGGAGTATGGTCGGGGAGGAGAGCCCGAAAGAAAGGAAAAGGTGACATACTCCGATTATATTGTATAATATACTTTACTCTGGCGAATTTCGCCGAATCTCTACCTAAGTTTTCATGTCATTTTCTAATTGTGGTACGTCAGGTTCCGCTGTCATGCTTTAGTGGCTTCTAAAATGACCATCTTTAAAGCTCTGAAGTGTTTTAACCGCTGATATCTTTCGCAGGTGGGTGAGACCGCCTCTGGTCGGCCAAGCCTCCTCAGGATCAGACTCGCAGCTCTCCATAGTCCACGTACAAGACGATGACTCCGAAGAAGAAGACATCGTCGAATCTAGCCAAGAGCCTTTTGTCTCGACAGCTGACTATCCTAATCGGAAAGATTACATATCGGAGAAACCGCCTGAAGGTGAAGAGTTGTGTTGGTTCTCGGGCTGTCCATTTGAATTGCTCATTGTGCTAGGACCTTCCTTTTTCTGATTATCCTGATGATGTCCATGCAGGTAAAGGGTTTTACTTAGGTGAAAAATATACCTTATGTAAACCTAAAAGTGCGAATTCAGAGGTCAAAGCCGGACTTCAGCCGCACGGAACGCGCACTTTACCAATAAAACAAATAAAGTCATTCGTGACGAGTAGAAACCCATTAAAAAATGGAGGTATCTAACGATAGGCTATATCCACCAAAAGTAATGAGTACACTGGTTAAATCGATTTCGACTTTCAGGCCATCAGTCATCAGTAACTTGAACTGAAGGCACATCACGAAAATTTAGGTTACAGGGAAAGAGGAACTTGAAATCCTATTGGCTCAGAGAGGCGACATGAATGGGGGGGGGGGATGCCAATTAAGGCTGACATGTGAAAGGTAGCTCAAACAGTGGTGAGGGTAACAATAAATTTTGAAAGGGAAAACCAAGCTATTGCAGGAATGAGCCCAATAATGGTGAAATATTTTGAGGAATCATCTCATTCAGACATTTACCAGACCTATCACTTTTAAGAATTTCGAATTTTTCCTGTCTCCCTTAGAGCAAAAATGAGGGAATTCTACATAATGTCTATTTGTTAGATCAAAACTGAAGTCATGATTGGATTTGCTTAGGAGGCTTGCCAAAGCCATGCCATCCTTGAAATCTTTTTCATGTTCTTTTAATGTTGTTGGTTGGTTATTCCTTGAATTATCAACCCATGTTTTCATGCAAAAAGTCAATCTCTACGATCGGACCAAATTTGGGCGGGGTAGGGGTCAAAATGTGTTTCGAAAAATGGGTTTTTGAGATTTTTGGCAATCTAGGTGCGTGGGGTATCATTTTCCACTAAATTTTGTACGCTGAATTCAATGAAATGGGTCCCAGAACGATTGGCACCCACTGGAAGAAGTTATGGGTCAAATTGGGTATCTATTACCCATTTTGTATATGTGTTTTCATGATTTCTGCTACCTAGGCGTGTGGGGTATCATTTTCCACTAAATTTCAGACGCTGAATCCAATGAGACGGGTCCCGGAACGATCGGCATCCTCTGGATGAGGTTATGGTTTAAAATGGGTGCCTATCTACCTATTTCGAATGTGTTTTCGAAATTTCTGGAACCCAGGCGTGAGGGGTATCAATTTCCACTAAATTTTGGTCCCTGAATCGATCGGAATGGGTCCTGGACCCGTCACACCCACTATTTTTCACACGTTGAAGAAATGAGTCTCTATGCGCCAGGTCCGAGGTTTTTCATGTTCTTTTCCTTAATATATTAGCTGTACTTTCATTATGTGTCTTCAGTTCATGTTAGTGACGATGACCTGATCGTCAAAATTGATTTATCTAGTGTATTCATTACTTTTGGTGGAAATAGCCTATCGTTAGATGCGCGCTTTACCCTTGTTCTGCCATTCTATTAAAATTGCAGGGTGCAATCAGAAACTGAGATAAATTTTTGTCTGGATGATACCTACTTACACTTACTCGGGCCTTGGTACTGCTCATGTATGTGCTGCAGTGTAGGTTAGCCTCTACATGGGAGGCCTGAAGTAGTGATTTTCAACCTTAGCGTACTAAAAGGCCACGTTCCGAGTATTGGAAGACTCAGAAGCCGCATAGGGTGGACAAAATCCTAAGTAGCTGCCCAGGATGTCTTGTAACTCGCTGTAAAACTCCGCCATCTGTCGTCAGGTTCGTCCTCCGTTGTTCCGGAAAACCGAGCACCGTCTCCCGCCTCCGCATCGAGCCTCACCTCCGCCCGTCCTCTCGAGTGGGATTCCGGCGCTGACGTCGGCTACTTCAAGGCTTACAGCAACGGCGGCGGTGATAAGCTTAGCTCCCTCGAACTGATGGCGCTCGGGGGCTCGGCGAGCCTTCTGACGCGCTCCGATCCTGAAGGGACCGTCTCCACGGCGCCTCCTCCACCAGCCCCTACTTACCCGCCCTTGGCTGGGAACAATCAGGTTTCAAACTAATTTTATAAGAAAAAACGTTGCAAATTCTTACACATGGGTTGGTTATT
>CM034002.1:5813121-5855692 GCA_019603395.1 Cyrtorhinus lividipennis | reverse complement strand
AATGAATTTTGATTCAAAGCCCGAAACGCCAACCGCCTTTGTTGCACGGTTGAAAGCTTGGTCAGCCAGCTGCCCAGATATGAGGAAGTTCCAAATGAGGTGTACAATAGAAGGGAACATAGTAAACCCTAAACCTCATTTAGTATTAATGATAAAAAGGCCGTTTTGCATTCTCCATGTTCTACACAGATCCTTACCAACAAAAATTAAAACCCCTCATTCACAAGACCAATTTATGAAAAAGTAATTCTCACTTGGTTTATTCAGAACGGGTACGAACAAGAGAAAAACATAATTAAAAGTAAATACGTTTAAGAATTAATTTACAAACACCTACACTTTGAGAACACATAAATTTCAAAACCCCAAAACCCAACTATCCATTTTATTCTATGAACAAACCTGAGAGTATGTATTAACCTAAGTAAAAGTTTCAAGTTAAAATTATACTACGTAACGCTAATGGGCGAACGCCTACTGTTACGCAGTATAAGTATTCTGTATCCAGTGTTTATGTTAATATTACCAATATCCTCCAATATTTTATATGTAATGTTAACAGCAATTCAAATGCCAATAAAATCCTTTCTCTCTCTGTTTGCCACCAAACATGCTGTGCCGGAGTTGTTCACAGCAGAAATTTATCGGCCTCTAACTGTCGACGATTTCAGCATTATAGGGGCGATTATTGAAATTGAAATTCAGGAGGAGGAAATTCGACGTGCTTCCTCAAACCTTCAAACCCACTGCATTACGGATTATAGTTTCAATAATAAAATGCAGGGTCAAAGGAAATTGCAGCACGTTACCCCTGAAAGGACAGCTTAGCCTACCAGCATGAAATATTATTGCAAAGGGCAAAAGTCAAAAAAGCAGCCAAGTCCATTTACAGGGGTTGGTTATTCCTTTGGAACCAGAGCATGGAGACTCATTCCAATCGATTCAGCGTCCAAAATTTAATGGAAAATGATACCCCACACGCCTAGGTACCAGAAATCTCGAATAGACACGTTCGAAATGGGTGACAGGCACTCATTTTGACGAATAAATTCTTCCGATGGGTGCCAATCATTCCGGGACCCGTCTCATTGGATTCACGCGCCCAAAATTTTGTCGACAAATGCCACCCTACACGCCTAAGCAAAAATCTCAAAAATCCATTTTTTCGTTAAAACACAATTTGCCCCCACCTCCCCAAATTGCGTACCGATCGGGCTGAGCAAGTTTAGAGTATCAACTACAGTCAGAAACGGACACTGACAAATGTTAGATTTTTAGAAAATGTTTCAACAAATTCAACTTTTCATACAAAAAGTCACTCAGATTCGGCCCTCAAAATTTTTTTCTGGACATTTCATGATGTCTAGATAAAAAAAAGTCAATGTCCTGTCCGCTTCGTACATTTTTTCGGGTCGTCCACGCCGTTTTCGGTAGTGGAAAAATTTTCTTAAAATCTGAAATTTGGGTCGGGATCCATTCCCGGCTCTAGTTGGTTCTCAGAACTTATCAGCCAATCGGATCAAATTTAGGGAGGGTAGGGCCTCAAAAAGTGTTTTTTGAAATACGGATTTTCAAGATTTCGGCGATCTAGGCATTTGGGGTATTATTTTCGACTAAATGTAGGCGTTGAATCCATGAAACGGGTCTTGGAATTGGTGCCCACCAGAAAAAAAATTTCGGGTCAAAATGGGTGTCTACTTATCTATTTCGAAAACCTATCAATTTATTGAGATTTCTGGTACATAGGCGTGTGGGGTATCATTTTCCACTAAATTTTGGACGCTGAGTCGATTGAAATGAGCCTCCATGCCACTGGTCCGAGGAATAACCTACCCCTGAGAATGAATTTGCAGTTTCTGTTATTCATTTATTAATTTTCAAACTGGTGTAACTAAACTCAAGTTAAGGCAACGTCGAATAAAAGCAGCGGTTTTGTAGATTCAGAGTATGAATTTTTTCAAATCAAAAATATACCTGTCAACCAATTTTGTTTTCTTCGTACTACTCGTAATTCATTCAGCAAGTTTAGAAAATTGCATCTTCTTCCGATTGTACAGTAATAGTAACTAGAGATGAGCAAAGTAGTTCATTGAACTGAACTATCTCTTCTCTCTTTCACTAAAGTGAACTAGCTTGAGGAACTATCTAGTTCTCATTTTTAAATTAATGCGTGATCGACTAGATTTAGCAGTTTAGCTTCATTGCACTGCATTGTTACACCTCTGGACCAGATGAAGTTAACAAGTCGAAATAGCTTCCAGTTATTATCTAAACTGAAGATAAGTTTACAATGAAACTTGTTAACAAGTCAAAATAGCTATAATAAGTTAATAAGAAACAAACAGGTCATCAAAACTGGACTCTCTAATAATATCATATTATAGCAGGCAACTTCAATGACAATATTGACAATGCCATGAATCACAGCATGGTGAACTATTTACACAACTTCTCAACCGAATGGACGAACTATGATTGAACTTGATTTTGAACGCCTAGTGACTATTTTACTGGTGACGAACGCCAGCTAGTTCAGAATAGTTCAGACATACAAATCAATCAGGACCAAAGGAACTATTGAACTATAAGGAAGGTGAACTATGTGTGTACGCGCCTGAGCGTTGCCATGCCAAGCTGAACTGAACTGTAGTTCGCCTGAACTGCTGACTGATGTGAATAGTTTACACTCTGGAGCAGTTCATTTGAACTAGTTTGTTCGCGAACTACACATCTCTAATAGTAACTAAGGCATAAAGAGGTTAAGAAAGGATAGGTTTTTGGTCGAATGTTGGTGACCCAAATCGTTCAGCAAGCGAAAAACGGTCATAGAATCACCTCCTGAACTGAACCATTTGAAAAATAAGTTTGGACGGACACCAGGTGGCCTAATAACAATAATAATAACATTAATTTGTTCACTCGTTGTCGCATCTTACCTGATGGCGACCCAGTTGGTGCCAAAGCAATGGCCTTCACTTGTTGAGTCAATTTGTCCACAGGCTCACTAGGCTGGGAGCCGGCTGGTGGTGGTCCACCACCAGAATTTCCTCTTCCCCTGGCGGCCCAGGCCTGGAAAATGAGTTCGCCGATAAAAAACCAACGCCCACCGAGATAGCGTCTAATCACAAACACCAAAAGTACAACTTACTCCTGATAGTGGCGCTGTCTGAGATGGATCTCCGGTTGGGGCCGCCCTTCCTCGCGTTCTCCCAGCGGTGGCTCTTCCACGAGGCCGATCCATCTAGGAAATGAAAGAATGAAATATTTACTATATAATATTACTTGAAAAATACATAGAACATATCTTGAGACTGAGCTGAAGATATAACTACCAGATAAACACTCAAGTAGAAGGGTATAGGTGTAAGCAATCATACATTAGATGGTACTGCGTACATCGTGTCTGGCAATGGCTGGGATTAAGCAGCCAGAAAAGCAGAACAATGCTGGAGGTTCCTAATATTGGGAGCATAAAGTGCCACAGAATAGAATGCGATCACCCGCTTCTGTGACAAACAAATTGATAGCGTTCCAAGCACTTCTAATGACAGCATTCCCTCTACTATATCTGGCTGGATGTTCTTCTTCAAATTCACCTCCAGCTCGTCTCGCTGATCTATATCGATATTTGGGGTAGATGTAGATCAATGTCTTCGTTGGGATCAGCATGAGAAGAACCTAACATCAAAGTCTGTTCCTGGCCTAGGTCGGTCCACGAAACTTTTCAGCCTGATCGGACCTAATTTGGGAGGGGTAGGGGGTCAAAATGTGTTTCTCGAAAAGTGGATTTTCGAGATTTTTGGCAATCTAGGTGTGTGGGGGTATCATTTTTCCATTAAATTTTGGACGCTGAATCCAATGAGGCGGGTCCCGGGACGATTGGCACCAACTGGAAGAGGGTATGGGTCCAAATGGGTATCTGTTACCCATTTCGAATGTGTTTTATCAGAGATATCTGGTACCTAGGTGTGTGGGGTATCATTTTTCACTAAATTTTGAGCGTTGAATCCAATAAATTATGAGCCGGAAAGATTGGTGCCCTCTGAATGAAGTTATGGATCAAAATGGGTACCTATCTACCCATTTCGAATGCCTTTACGAGATTTCTGGTACCTAGGCGAGTGGGGTATCATTTTCCACTAAATTTTGGACCCTGAATCGATTTGAAATGGTTCCGGGACCCGCTACAGCCACTGTTTCCCTCATGTTGAAGAAATTGTTAATCTGTTGAATGGTTCCGTTAGCGTCTGTTCCTCATAATACCTGACTTTTTTATTGGTCAAAATGTGTGGGGTCGAAATGGACCCCGGAACGATTGGTGTATGATGGTATGGGTCAAAATGTGAGCCAATCTACCCATTTTGAATGCCTGTTTTCGAGATTTCTGGTAGCTAGGCGTGTGGGGTATCTTTTAGCCAGCCCTAATGGTGATCGTTTTGGGGCCGTATCGTTCGATTCGGTGCTACCAAAATTTAGTGGAAATGACAACTGGATTCAGGGTATATCGGCAACTTCAAAATTCGTATTTTCACCCATAACTCTTATTTAACCACTGGAAGGTAGGTACCCATTTTGATTCATACCCATCATACCTACAGCTTTTGATATTACGGGCACCAAGATGTATGGGGTATCATTTTCCACTAACTTCTGGACGTTGAATCGATTGGAATGAGCCCGGGACACTCCACACACACGGTTTCCCCCGTTTCTCCATGCTCTTGGCCTGAGGATTAACCAACCCCTGTGAAAGAATTTGTAGCGTTTTTGTTTTGGAAATTTATCCAAGAACAATCTTCTTCAATTCAATCTTGAATTCAGTGAAGCTCTGGAGTCAGCACTGGATGATGAAACGTTACGTTGAGAGTGGTTTTCCTTCAGAGATACAAATAAATGAAGAGGGAAACCAGCTCGAAGTGAAATCGAACATGTGACATGAGACAAACTCATCACACACGGAAGAAGGCCACCACTGGGTAAATCTGAGCTTATAAATATACGCAACCACGTTGGTTGGATCGACTAAAAATAGTAAAGTACTCACGTTTTCGAACTTCCAAGATACAGGAGTGGTTCACGAGATGGTGAAGAGTCGACGATTGATTAATCTTCAACAAAAGACAAAGGTTTTGACAAAATAAGTTAAGGCAGGAGGCCACTACAACAACCTAATGAGGGAATATCACACGAACGCCCACGCATAAAGTGTGACAAAACTAACCTCAAAGAGCAAAGCACCGCTAAGTAGGCGAGTCGCAACTCACAAAAGGGATTTCAATGTCGACAAACATTGTTTAGCCCTCGATACGTGGCCGTTTCATGCTTACGATTAGCTACAAGCAACATTAATTGGCGGAGAAATAGATTAGCTAACTAATTACCTTATAACGAACCGAATGCAGCTCCATGCACAAACGACGGAACTCAATTGCAATAGGAAACCGTATGGTAGGGATGTATAACAAATATCGATATATCGAAATATCGATATTTTTCTTGCAATATATCGATATTTTTTCCCAATATTTTTTATTTTGATATATCGGAATATCGATATTAAAATAGCACTATCGGGTCCGATATTAATTTTTTTTTTTTGGTAAAGCAGTGACGGCCCTTTCAGGAGAAATTCGAATGGAACATAGAAGGAGGGGACAGCTATCACCAGAACTTCCATTTTAAACACAAACCGATCAGAGTGGAAGTGGAAGCATTTGGAACAGACACGAAGAAATTGTCAAAACAACGACAACGAGTCAGCATGCTACTGAGAGAGGCGTCCCGAGTGACTTCAAACAATATTTGGATCAACCTATCCTGCCAAAGGACTCAAACCCTGACAGTTTTGGATTGACAGTCGTCACTTTACCCCTGTGCTCTCAGAAATCGCATTGAAATACCTAATTCCTTGTGCCTCATCGGTATCATCTGAGAGAGTTGCTTCGGCAGTTAATCTGTCCGTACCTGATTTGAGAAGTCGATTATCTGGGGAACACGTGAAGCAACGCGTCTCCCTGACTTCAATCCCAAACAAATATTGGTTTGATTAACCTCATTGTATTAAGTATAGGTGAATTTATTTCAATATAATAAGTATTTTTAGTGAACGTGCTTTTATTTCATTATTGTAAGTTTTTTTTAGTAAATAAACGTGCATTTTTGTATGGGTACATTTTTCATAGATAAACGTGCTTATATTTCTTTACAACAAGTTTTTTTTAGTGAATAAACGTGCATTTTTGTATGGGTGCATTTTTTTCTATACCTACCTACACCCTCCTCAAAAAAGTCGAGGTTTTTTATTCACTGGAATTCAGTGTCTGAATTCTAAATTTGCAATGTTGTAATTTAGATTTTTTCTTCTAAATAAAATATCGAAGGCCGATATATCGGAATATCGATATTTTTCATCGATATATCAAATTACTATTTCGATATTTTTTAAACTATCGATACTCAATATATCAATATTGTTATCCGATAGTTGCATCCCTACCGTATGGTGTAAGCGATGTGAGAAAAAAAAAACAAAATGGAGGTGTACCAGTGTTGCCGTACTGAGTCCGTGCTCAACCGGCGGATTCCAGGGACCTACGGATACCAACGGACATCTACGGATTCTAATTTGTTACTGTTGCTTTTCCTTTATATCTACACTAACTCATTTTCCACGATCTTTATTTATGCATATCGGAATCCGGGCTTTTATGAGTGAAACCAAAAGATCGGATGACACAATATATTTACATACCTTCCAATGAAGTCAGATCTCAAACGAAAACAGAATAGCTTTATACCGATTTGCACTGGGCGTCTTTCCACAAAAGAACACTACGCGCGACCAACAACAGACGCCATATTCGTACTCGTACTGAAGAGAAACCATGGAATATACTTATTCCATGGAACCGACGAGAAAAGGATCAGGCTGCAAGCGGCGTGTCAGTGCAGCGGCAGACGTAGGTACTACTGGCAGTGCGAAGCGACCTTAAGATCATTGTGGAAGATTGAAATTCCAACACTCCCCTCCAAGATTTCACGATGATCTTGGAGCTAAGCACACTAGCACAAAAGTCACTTTCTTCATGCCGATGAAACATAAATGCAAATGCACCACCAGTCCAGCCACCATTGTCTTCATGATTGTACTTGCTGTCTTCTTTTTTTTCAAATACAGACCTCCACTGCGCTCTCAGCTCAAACTGAGATATCTGCATTACCTGGGATTGGCGCAAGCCAACTTTACCAGTTTAGCACTGACCGATCTTATCAACGTTGGCTCAAGCCAAACCACACCAGAAATATCTCTGCGCTTGGTCTGGCGCTTTTTCTTGAGCTTCCCTGTCTCTAGCGCTGCTCAGCACGTTTATCTAGAACAAGAGCATTACATAAATATGTAGGTATCCATTAATCCTGTCCACACTTATGAAGCTACAAATTCCTGCATTTTCAAATTTAGATTTTGGCAGCGCCTTAGTGAGATCATCAGCCTGCTGCTCTTCCATTGATATCCATTTAATCTTCACGTTCTTCTCCTGAAGAAAGGACAGTCACACTATATGTTTCTGAGTCGTCCTCGTAGAGTCGTCTTCTTCACTAACCAAATTACTGATTTGGAATCCTCAAACAAAGTTTGCACAATTGGCCACTAGAATCATACAGCACAAATTCCGCAAAGACCAAGTCTCTACCCGCTGTGCTCATTGCCACAAACTCACTTTCTGTAGGGGATATGGCAATAGGTTCTGTCGCTTGTTACGCCACATCAGAGTATTTCCATATATCTTGATCATAAAACCGGTTGTAGAATACTCTCCCTTGGCTGACATGCCAAGAAAAACATCCACAAAGCAATCAAAGCCTCCTCTGTGATAGCTGAACAACAAACCATGTGTGATGGTTTTCTTCAAGTAGCACATGATTCAGGCAACTGTGCCCCAGTCTTCCCAGATGTAGTTAAACTGCGACCTACTGAGCATGTTAATTGCAAATGATTGCAACTGGCGTGCTAATTTCTGACAGATTGTAATCATTGCTGTCAGCAAATTCCCTGACTACAAGTCATGTTCCATCCAACTTATAGAGACGTATCCACCTCGTCTTCATTATCCTTGTGTCTCTTGGCGCTTTTTGTCTAGATGCAGTCTTCCACGTTTTCAGATGCTCTATAGTCTCAAACTCTATATCAATTTCCTTCAGTAGTAAGTCTGAGTTTCTACTTTTCATGGCCTGTAAATATGTTGCTGAATAAGGATCCAATTTCCTTCTATTCACAATCACATCACATTTGCTTCTGCCCCTTATATAATTTTAAGTCATTATCCTTATGAGTCAGCACTAACCTCCTTTGGTTGGAACCAGCAATATCCTGCCTCACTCCCTGAATAAACATAGATTTGCTATCACCAGAACTTTCTTTCCTCACAGAGCGCTCCTTCAGTGCTTCACTTGTTCCTGGTTCAATTTCCAGATCAGCTCGTTCCTTGACCAGAATTCCTGATCAGAAAATGGTGGTTTCCCAGCTAAAGCACCTCTCTTGTGATCACTGTGAGTCCTGTCTTCTGCAAAGTCTACAATTTTGGACCTTACCAAAGTTTACTCTGGGTGCAAACTTTGAACATGTCTGTGTGTCCAAAATATAACTCACAGCCGTAGCATTTGACAAATTTCAAAGTATCTCTCTCCCAAATGCTGTTTCAACCCTCACTGCATTCTGTTATGTACGTACACATGATGACGCATGGCAAATGATTAGAACTAAGCAGGAATTCCAGAAGAAATAGGTTTACCCTGATTATTCTGCGCTCCAAGCTCCAAGTTCAATCTTAGCCTTTCCATTTAATTGAAGTGTGTAGGTATGGCTTACCAGCCAGTCAGAATCATTATTTTTCCAGGTGAAACAAAGATCTCTCTCTATTCCTCCGTTTTACATTCAAGACCACCGTCTCGTTTCTGATTTTGACTACTTTTGTATCCGCGCTTGCTTACCGCCAGATTTCTGCCAGACATGACAACAAAGCTGTGTAGACCTTAGTCTTTCCGGAAATCTCATATGCAAAGCATATTGCGTGGCGTCGTCTGAATGTAACAATGCTTTTAGCTTGGGATCTCAAGGCGTGTAGTGAAAAACAGTAGAGAACAGTTTGGAGCTTAGGTTTGCCAATGGGACAACGCCATTTTGTTAGCGTTAACGTTCAGTCTCCATTCTGCTAGTGCCTCATATGCATGTCTCCTCGTTTAATATTGTTCAGTCACCTTGTTCGCATTAAGAACGTTATTCATAATTCATCAGAACCGCGTCCGTGTATTTCATTCTAATTACCTCAAGCCACAACAAGGCCAATGGCTTGAGAGGACCCATGAGATCTCAATTTAACCGCTGAAATGGTATTTCTGCGCGCTGTCTCACCATACATGGTTTCCTCACTGCTTTAGCTACTTAACAATCCAGCAATAAAGTATTTCTGAGCCAAATACCACATTCATCAATTTTGAAAACACTCCCGCCTTTTCCAGGTATCCCTTAGAGGCATGATTAAGAGTCTGTATTGCCACAATAGTCCTTTATTATCTCTCAGACTCACTGAATCCTTAATCATTGTTCTAACCCTTTTCACAGGTCAACTCCCCTCTAAGTTTATAACCTGCGCTGCGTTTACTTCCAGATCCTGATGGACCTGCTCTTGTGTTGTTGCAAGACTCGCTTGAGTCTCCTCCAGCCTCTGGCACTTTGCCACAACAGCACATTCACGAGCGATTTGAAGCATTTGCTCCAGTTCCTTCTCAGTTAGTTTTCCAACTGTAAGCGCAAAACATAGCCACCGAAATTTCCCGTCAAATTTCCCTTGATCTCAGGTTGATGATCTTGCTGTCAGATGTAAATGGAGCATGTTTCATTATTTGTTTTTCTGACAGAAAACAGATTTTCTACCACATAGTAGATTTCTCAAGACTCCAAAGTTTTCCTTGAGTTTATCAAACTTTCCCAGCCATCAACATCAAGTAACATTATGGATGGCCAAATGAACAGCGCTGTTGGATCTGCTTTGTCCTCCTACTATTCCTGTTCACTGGAAAAATCAGTTGCTCCTGACATCCGTGCAGATTGGCACGCGCTTTCCTTTTCCTTTGCTGCTCACTGATGATGATGATCATGCGCTTGCTCTTATACCAACCAGTTCTAAGCTAGGGTGTGGGCACCAGGCAACAACACTCACCAGTCAATTTTTGAGCTGGCGACCTTTCTACCTCAGTTAACCGACTGCTGGGTTTTGGCCTATAACACAGAACCCCTGTCGCGCGTGGAGTTTAACTAGACCAAGGCATTTTTATTCTTGATCTTTTCTGTTCATTCTGACCTCAAAGCTCTGGCACTTGAAGCACTGCTCTCCTCCATCTCCATTTGGATAACCGCTTTTTATATATTTAACCTTGTAGATTACACTTGCGTCAGACAAGATTGGAGCGCTTAGCCTTTGAGCAAACAGTCATTTTCCAACAAGTAGACCTCCTTCTTCTTCCTACCCTTGTCTTGAGTCAAACGAGAGCACTATTTTCAGCCTGTTGACGTCGGCTGTTCTCTTCTTGTTCGTCAAAAAATATGGTCATAAGGTCAAAGATTGTGTGCTTAGTTCATGAAGAACTCCCCTCCATCAAAGCGTCCTCACAGATCCTAAGACAAGCCTCAGCAATTGCATTTAATAGGCCTTGTCTGATCATTGACTGTGTCAGCTCAGCCCATGGACACCTTCGGATGCCCTTGTAGAGTTCATTGAAGCAATTCTGGAATCCTATATTGTCAATTATGCACAATGCTTCTGCAGGTTCACATTCATTCTTTATTGCATTCTGTAGTGACTCACATACATTTGACACCAGGTATGACAAACCTCTGCATTTCAATTGGAATAGCGCTTTTTCTGAATACTTAGAAACTGGTCCTTGTGCACCTGTCAACAAGAAGTCGCAGTCACTGCTGATGAAATCCAGCATAACCCTGCACTTCCATACAGCGAATGACCTCCTACCAATTGATTCTGCCTCAAGCAAGCTTCAGCTTGCAAGTTCTATTAGCTTTATCAGCTATGCCATTGGTCTGGCTCTCAGAAGAATCTAGACAGAGTTTGTTGCTAGCTGTGGAGTCGTGTGTGTCCACAAGCGCTTCCTCATCAACAGTTTCCTCGTTGACCTAAGATGCCTAGGCTTGAATCCTTGGGACAGCTTCCTCCAAGACTTTCCAAACTTCCGTCCATATCCATTTGTTCTTCTCTAGGATCACCTTCTCCAACCGAGCTCTTATCTCCTTGTCGTGTTTGGCTACTTCAACTACAACCTTCCTCTCCACCTCCCCCCCAGTCTGACATCTTCCTAAGAAGAGACAAGACTGATAATTATCCTGGAGTCTATGACTTATTTCCTTTTACAAGTGCTTGTCATGTTTCTAAACCATCCAGTCGTGTGGGCGAAGTGAGAGAGTCTATTGGGCCAAACCAGAAAACAGTCGCTGTTTCCTTATTTACAAGTATTCCGTCGCATGTGTTGGTGTGCAGGTCTCAAACCACCAATCCCGGAATCTCGTTAACGTTGACTCTAGTTCAATCTGTCAACTATTGCTTCCTTCAAGTTTATTCCGTTAACTCTTCACAAGAGAACGCGCTACCTGAAGCTCTAATTGATAACACCATGTCTGAGCGATTAATTTCTCCAAGGAAAATCCACCCAAAAAGGAACTAGTTTACTCTCAATTACCGGACTACCTCAGACATGTCCAGCGCCAAATACCACGCTGCAATTTGTTGATACAGCAATCAACCAAGATCTGCTACGCAATAAATGCGACAAGCAATCTCTTGAGTCTGTGTCCAATACAAGGACCTCCAAGTATCCAGTGAGTCTATAATTCCTCACAGTTCCAATACTCAACAGACTCAATTTCCCACATACAAGGGATTTTGTGTGTTAATCTACATGGCGGTTCACTCATCCCCACAGATTAAACTTCCAGAAGGACTTCACACACAAAGTTTTAACCTTCTGCTCTTCCTGACACAGGTAAAAGCCGGTGAAAACCCAGTGTCAGCGCATTTTTGTTTTAGTGTCCCAGTGATTCATTTATCATGTACGTATTTTCCAGATAATTTTTCAGTATCAAGTGAACGATTCTTGACACTTTTGGGACCACTACCAGCTGGAATGGGCACTCCACTCGGAAGATACCTAGTGCCCTGCGTAAATTACTGTCCCAGAGCGGCGCCATTTAGGACTACGGCTCTGTAATGAAAAAAAAAATCTGCGCACGTATTTCCAGTAACTATTGAGAAGAATAAAAAAACATTCCAGCACCCATGGTGACTGTCGATTTCTTCCCAATAAACCAATCCTTCATTATGAAATTTATTTTGGAAACCTGGCCTAAGCTTACTAGTCATTTTCAATCAGAAACATTGACACAACAGCCAAATCTCCCTGAGACTCAAGCTGAAAGATTCGTCAAATCTCAGGGGTGGTTCGCCTCATCCAGCCAATAACCACAATCAAAATTCGTTAATTTACCAAGATAAACCAGTGAAGTTCACCGCAAGTCTCGCAAGTGCGCATTTTGTTCTTTGTCTTCACCCGCCCTACGTGCCTTCTCCTTTTATTTATTTTTCTGTTTGATTAGTTCAATAAATGAATCACCGCGCTGTCCGATTTATTTTCAAATTTTTCCAATTTCTCAAGGTCTACCTCGTTTGGTAACCTGTAACTGTACGTGGTGTGTGTGGTTAGGATTCGCTCAATTTTATCCGGTCGATCGACTACAGTCCAAAAAATCTGCAAATTCTTACACACGGGTTGGTTATTCCTCGAATGGGGGAAACAGTGGGTGTGGCGGGTCTCAGACCCATTCCAATCGATTCAGGGTCCAAAATTTAGTGGAAAATGATACCCCACACGCCTAGGTAGCAGAAATCCCGAAAACACATAATCAAATTGGGTAATAAATACCCAATTTGACCCATTACTTCTTCCAGTGGGTGCCAATTGTTCTGGGACCCATTTTATTGGATTCAGCGTTCAAAATTTAGTGGAAAATGACACCCTACTCGCCTAGGTAGCAGAAATCCCGAAAACACATATTCAAGATGGGTGTATCTATGGGGCACTACGACACTAATTTACTAATATAATATTGAGAAAACGTAGGTAATTTAGAAGGCTATAATAATTGTATTAAATTGAATTGAATGGTACGAATAAAAAGCTCGGACAGTAAAAAGAATTGTAGGCAACTGCTCAAAATTGGTTGCTAAGTTTAACAGCTGGTTATAAACAACAGGATATGACGATGTGTTTTGTTTGTCTATTCGGCTGAAGTCACCCACATGGGTAATAAATACCCAATTTGACCCATTACTTCTTCCAGTGGGTGCCAATTGTTCTGGGACCCATTTTATTGGATTCAGCGTCCAAAATTTAGTGGAAAATGACACCCCACTCGCCTAAATCACCCAAAATCTCGAAAATCCATTTTTCAAAAAACACATTTTGACCCCTACCCCCTCCAAATTTGGTCCGATCGGGCTGAAAAGTTTCGAGGACCCATCTCGGCTGGGAACAGACCCCTGACCCAAATTTCAGATTTTTAGAACATTTTCTACTACCAAAAACGGCGTGGACAATGGACGGCGTACGGCGTACGGCGTACGGCGTACGGCGGACGGCGGACGGACATTGACCTTTTTTGATCAGGACATCATGAAACGTCCAGAAAAAAATTTTGAGCCGAATCGGAGAGGTTGACCATTATCATGAAAACATAGGTTGATTATTCAAGGAATAACCAACCAAAACGACACGGAAAGGTACGCAACCTTGTCTACACTGATATCAAGGATTTTCGATCGTGCTTTGACATGAAACACATCAATTTCAAACCGTTCATGTTTTGCAGGAAACATACAGAACGCGCTAACAATCCTTCACGCGCTCTCCTTCCGTTCCACAGCTGTTTTTAGTGCTTTTTGCACAGTCCTACGGAGAAGCGCCAACCAGTCGTAGACATCCAGATTATAGGTTGTATATTTTTTCCAACCTCCCAAGTCCTTGACTAATCAGTCGTTTATTGCGATTCCTTGGTTATAATCTGCATTTGAATTTATTCTCACACTAATTCCTCGAACCTTCACCAGATATCAAACTTCTAGAACAAAGAGGTCCAGTCCAATTTGATGATAAGACAATAATAAAACAAGAAACCCGACTGACAGCAGCTCTACAACAACTCTATAGTACAATTATTTTTACAGTACTCTACGGATTATTAACTACTATATTAAACTACTCTATGGAATAATAGCTATGGTACACTAATCTAGCTATTCCCGTTGGTTTTACAGATCTGCTGTGCTCAGATTAGTAGCTCGCCTATTCCAATTCTCTGTCCATTCATCAAACTAGCTTCTAACTCTCTGTTCCACCGCCGCTACCTAGTGAAAGATTGAGTCGACTGGGTGTTTTTCTCTTGATTGAATAACAGAATAAATTCCAAGCCATCCAGAAACTGGCGACAGGATTGCCAAATGTTTCTGCGCTTTGCTACAACGCTCTGTTCCGTCAGTAGCCCGCACTCAATCCCTCTGCCTTGGCTCTAGAAACCGAGAAGAGTCGTACCAAAATACGAGCCCGGCTAATAAAACTCGTATTTTGCGCTTGGAGAAATTACGATTGTCCACATATCCATCCTACACCTTCTCTCTTGATTGAGTGACTTTACCGGCAGTTCTGGATTCCACGTATTCTCAAAATACGTCTGCCAACCCAACTCGAGCATTACGGGATCATTTCGCTTTATCATACCTTCTCCTTTGTCCAGACCGTAGAAGAGCAATATTGCTGGTCGATTGCAGCAACTACGCGCATAACAGATCCAATCTGTTTCCAGGAGAAGTCGTCGGTGTTTTTTTCAAGGAGGATAATTCCGTGTTTTAGACCGCTCGGACTAAACAACACGCTCACAGTGGAACTACCAAATCCAACCACGTACAGTTTGTGTATTAGGGCCAGCTTCCCCAACAACAAGAAATTGCATGCATATCGGAATCCAGGGTTTTATGAGTGAAACCAAAAGATCGGATGACACAATATATTTACATACCTTCCAATGAAGTCAGATCTCAAACGAAAACAGAATAGCTTTATACCGATTTGCACTGGGCGTCTTTCCACAAAAGAACACTACGCGCGACCAACAACAGACGCCATATTCGTACTCGTACTGAAGAGAAACCATGGAATATACTTATTCCATGGAACGGACGAGAAAAGGATCAGGCTGCAAGCGGCGTGTCAGTGCAGCAGCAGACGTAGGTACTACTGGCAGTGCGAAGCGACCTTAAGATCATTGTGGAAGATTGAAATTCCGACAATGCAAACAACGCGGTATTCCATGTTTGGACAGAGGAATCCGGATTTTGGTTGGTGATTCTTCGAATAATCAACCTATGTTTTCATGCAAAAAGCCAATCTCATCGATTCGCCCCAAAAAAATTTTCTGGACATTTCAAGGTGTCTAGATCAAAATAAGCAAATGTCCGTCCGCCGTCTACGCCGACTTTGGTAGTAGAAGTTATTCTAAAAATCTGACATTTTGATCAGGGGTCCGTTCATGGCTCTAGTTGGTCCTCGAAACTTTTCAACACGATGGGGTAGAGGTCAAAATGTGAACTTCGAAAAATGGATTTTTGAGATTTTTGCAATCTGGGTGTGTGGGGTATCATTTTCCACCAAATTTTGGACCCTGAATCGATTGGAATGGGTCCGGGACCCGTCACACCCACTATTCTCCTCATTTTCCCCATGTTGAAGAAATGAATCTCCTAGCGTCCTAGGTCCTGGTCCTAGGTTTAAATTATTCTACATGCGTCTGGTTGGAGGAAAAAATAAGAAACAAATTTTCCTGTATAGATAATGTTAGAAACAGTAGGTAACTACTCAAGCCCTAAGCGCTGACAGCGCTCGTGTGAGCGGTTTTCAAAGTAACGTGTCGGGTTGGAATTTTTCTCCGTTGCGATTTGGGTAGCCGTGTTTTGTCTGCCCTTTTTCTTTTTGTAATGAAATTCGTGGAGTTGTGTTGCGCTTGCGCCGTTAGATTTTAGCTGTGAATAGTTCGATCCATTGTGTTGTTTTGTACTTTTGAAGACTTGTTTTAGCTAGGTATTAAATTCCGTTTTAAGTTCGTGATTCGATTCGTGTGATCCCATTTCTTCAAAACCTTGCCTCTAAAGAACAATAAATAACAGATAAGATACCATTTATGCGCCGTTTGTCCCGGGATCCATTTGTTTAAACTGCGTTAAAAAACTTTTCAAGATTCGGAAGCATCATCTTTCAATCTTACGATAGCAATCAAATTCACAACATGAAACTTTAAATTTTACTTGGAAAAAATTCGATTAATAACGTCCAAGAAACTTCCTAAATCTATGTTTTAACCGGACCAATCCACATGCCTTCTTTTGTACTTGTATATCTATTAGGGTGGGTCGAAAAAAATCGATATTTTTTTTTCGGATCGTAATACCGCGGAAAAGTTGCTAAATGGTATGACTAAAAAGGGGAAAAAATATTAAAATTATCGGATGTTATCTTCCGTTCGCGCATAAGCTCTAAAGTTTTGAAAAAATAATTTTTTTTGAAAATTTGTAATAATTTTTTTTTTACGATATTTAATATGTAATAGTGAAAAATTTCATCTACGACACACTAATAAAGTAATATAAAAATACCGGTATTGCACTTCAACATCTTCCGTTCGCGCATGGACATCCAAATATAGCCAAAATACAAGAAAATCGGATTTTTGTCCTATTTTCTTTTCATGTATAGTTACAGATATCAATAATGTAATACCTAATATCTGATTATACTAGTTCTGATAGTTAAAGAAAAAAAATTCAGACGTAATTAGGCTTGGTTTTTCGATCGCGCACAGCGATACAAAACTTACTGTCAGCGCCACTAGCGGGTCAACGACCCACGCCGCGTCACGTGATACCCCCTCTTTTCGGATCGTAATACCGCGGAAAAGTTGCTAAATGGTATGACTAAATAGGGGAAAAAATATTAAAACTATCGGATGTTATCTTCCGTTCTAGATGACATTTTTCCCTATTACATATTAAATATCGTAATAAAAAAAAATATTAAAAATTTTCAAAAAAATTTAATTTTTTTAAAACTTTAGAGCTTATGCGCGAACGGAAGATAACATCCGATAATTTTAATATTTTTTCCCCTATTTAGTCATACCATTTAGCAACTTTTCCGCGGTATTACGATCCGAAAAGAGGGGGTATCACGTGACGCGGCGTGGGTCGTTGACCCGCTAGTGGCGCTGACAGTAAGTTTTGTATCGCTGTGCGCAATCGAAAAACCAAGCCTAATTACGTCTGAATTTTTTTTCTTTAACTATCAGAACTAGTATAATCAGATATTAGGTATTACATTATTGATATCTGTAACTATACATGAAAAGAAAATAGGACAAAAATCCGATTTTCTTGTATTTTGGCTATATTTGGATGTCCATGCGCGAACGGAAGATGTTGAAGTGCAATACCGGTATTTTTATATTACTTTATTAGTGTGTCGTAGATGAAATTTTTCACTATTACATATTAAATATCGTAAAAAAAAATTATTACAAATTTTCAAAAAAAAATTATTTTTTCAAAACTTTAGAGCTTATGCGCGAACGGAAGATAACATCCGATAATTTTAATATTTTTTCCCCTTTTTAGTCATACCATTTAGCAACTTTTCCGCGGTATTACAATCCGAAAAAAAAATATCGATTTTTTTCGACCCACCCTAATATCTATTATGGTGAACCTTCTTCACCTGGTAGTTCTCTGCACGCATGCTTTCCTTAATTATTTCAGTCTCGCCTGATTAACCTAATTGAGTATAATCCGGGGGGTGCCAATCGTTCTGGGACCAATTTTATTGGATTCAGTGTCCAAAATTTAGTGGAAAATGATACCCCACACGCCTAGATAGCCAAAAATCTCAAAAATCCATTTTTCGAGAAACACATTTTGACCCCTACCCCTCGCGAATTTGGTCTAATCGGGCTGAAAAGTTTCGTGGACCGACCTAGGCCAGGAACAGACCCCTGACCCAAATTTCAGATTTTTAGAAAAATTTTCTACTACCGAAAACGGCGCGGACGGTAGACGGCGTACGGACATTGGACTGATCTGGACACCTTGAAACGTCTAGACAATTTTTTTGGGCCGATTCGGAGGTTTACCATTTGCATGAAAACATAGGTTGATTATTCAAGGAATAACCAACCAAAAACACAAGTTTTTTCAGTGCAGCAGAAAAACTCATGAAATCACGACTCAACGGGCGGAATTTGAATAATCCGCTAGATGTCAGGACCATTTGCTCGACGACTTTTCTAACCAAATCAATACGCCGTCTCCTTTGCAAATGTAGCCTTAAAACTGGAATTTCTACTCTACTTGCAGTTCAAAAGCCATGTGAACACTAATTCGTGTTTCAATTCAAAACTCAGTTAAAATTGAAGGAACAGATCGAGATTATTTAAAGCATATTGGCTAGAATTATGAGATAAAAATGTACAATGAGTGCTTCAATGGTGCAACAGTTCCGTTTCCGGTGCATTCGGCAAAACTTCGAATCATTTTGTGCAGTTCAGTAAATAGGGAGGGAGAAATCACGACGAAATAGTGTTAAGGAGAAAATAACCTTGAAAGCTGCATGTTTAGAGAGGCAACCCAAGCGCCTACTGAACGGCTTTTCTGCTTTAGGTCGTGAAAAATGATATTCCACACGCCTAGATTACTGAAAATCTCGAAAGTCCATTTTTCAAACTACACATTTTGACCCCTCCCCAACTCCCCCCTCCACCAATTTTTGTCCGATTGAGCTGAATACTTTTAAGGACCAACTAGAGCCAAAAACGGGTTCCTGGCCCGAATTTCAGATTTAAAAAAAATTTCTACTACCAAAATTGGCCTGGATGGCGGACGGGTGTTTGCTTATTTAGATCTAGTCACCTTGAAAAGCCTAGAAAAAGGGGCATTTTGAGCCGAATCGGAAAGATTGACTTTTCGCATGAAAACAATTCAAGGAATAACCAAACAAGACGTCAAATGAAACGAAATAGAATTGAGATCTGGCGGGCGTATGTGAAAATCCATTTCAAATTGGGTCCTGATATCCATTTTACTGAGATTTCATGTGTGACCTCCTACATGATCCAGTGGCCACTTTTTGTGGAGCCGAAAGTTGGTATTGTGAAGTAGGGAAAGGTCAGGGTTTTATCGTTCTTAGTTTAGCCGAGGACATTCCTAATACAAACCAACAGTCAAGGACGACTGGATGAGACTAATTGCATCAGCGATTACTGTATTTTTAAAAAGTTCCTCTGGCTTGTTGAATGAGCGGTGGGAAGCGTTATCCTTTTTCTCTGGGGAAGCGGTTGGTGTTCTTATTATTGTTTTCTTGGTCTTATAAAATAACTCGCTTTTCTATACAGAGCCCCCCAAAACCCAAGGACCATAATATTATTGCATTATCAATCGTTTTCTTCGCCCACTCCAAGAATGAGCAATCAAAAACTGACTAAAGGAGGACGCACAAAAGAAGCGTAATGACGTACATAATTTAATTATGTAAGCCTCTCTCGAATTAAACTATAATTGTGTTTGTGTTTGAATTTACTATAATTTAATTCGGGTATCTTCGGAGAATTTGGGAGGGACCTAGCGAGAGGATACGGGATGTAAGTCCAAGACTTACGACTGAGCGTTAATTAGGGATATCAAGGATGAGCATGAAATACATTGAAACAAAATGAATTATAATTAAAGACAAGGACACGTTGCAAAGGAGAATATGCCTCAACCTGGGCTAGAATTGATACAAGACAAAGTAATTCGACAAAGTAAATTAGACAACATGTGGAGCATAAAATACAATTAATACAAGATACATGAAATTATGATATACATGAAATACAATTTAATGAGCAAGTGCAACAATACCAGCTGATGAAAACGGCGTCGACGTTGAAGGAAAAACAGGAGGGGGCACGCTGTCCCGCAGGTACACAGTGAGGCTTATTAACTTGAGTCCTTTATCATCTCATGGCATGGGGAACACAATATTACAGCTTTGGTCAACTTCAGCATGGTAGCAGAGTTCACTTCAGAGCGAGCACAGGACAAAGCCAGGATGGACTGAGTGAGATGCACTTGCACGACAGGGTTACAAAAATATATATCACTCCGACATGTTGGGCGCCTCAGCCCTGAGGGGCGCCTTGACAACGACCGCCTGGTTGGATGCCTTTGCAATGAGTGAAGCCCTGGAGCTCTCCAAATGCGACGTCCAGGCAGGAGCTGCGCGCGCATCCTGGCGCATGCTCCCTCCCTTCTGGTTTTCTGGAGGCAGCAAGCCTGGGGGCTTACAATTAGATGCACAAGGCACATGTTCCGCTCATTGTTACTACATGGTACCAAGCCAATATCCATAGTAATAAAATCTGCCAACCTGAAAAGACCAAATTTCCTCATGAAGCTTCATTTCAGTCAACCAAAATTCTCTACAAACTAAATCTCATCCTTGATCAACCAACAAAGTCTTTTAAAAACTAATTTGGCTATGCTGAACAACCATTTTTAGCCATAGCCAATCCAAGCTTCCAGCTAATATTCAGCTGTAAATTATCAATTACGGTCAATTCAACGTCCGTTCTTTGTAAATTTTATTCACTTACAGCATTACTTCACCTTCTTTGCACCTTCTTCTAAATAATTTCCTGTCTATAATAAAGCTTTTGTCAATTCACATTCTAATCTGCATGACAAATACTCACCCCCAAAGTTATCGTTTATTCCTTTCCTGGATTTATATTCCGAATTCCTGTTTCTGTGGGAGCAACAACATGAAAACATCAATCTCCTGTTAGATCCCCCCTACACTAGATTGGTGGAATTAACAGGGGTGTTACAGTACTTTTGTTAAATGTTTATTTATTTATCTGTATTCGCATTTATGTCAAGGCTGCAGTATGCGGTTATCTCTTGCGAGTTAGATTAGGTGCTCTGACAAGTGAATTAGTTAGTCAAATTGAGAAATATTGCCGTATGTGATGACGGGGACACCTCTGAATCCCCGGGTAGTACCTGATTACGTCAGGAATGATTGGATCAACACCAAAAAACAAGGACAATTTTTTGGTGGGTATATGTTATAATTTGATTCATATGAGAGTAAATTTAAGGCTATTTCCACACAAGTTAAGTGAAGCAAGTTATTTGTTATTATTAGTTGCTATTATGCAAAGGGAGCAAGGGAGAAGAGGCTTTCAAAAACAAGTACACTAGGGGCGTGTTTCCATGGTAGAGTTCACGCGCATGCGCTCTTCACCTAAATACAGCGAGAGGAAGAGGCCCAGTGCTGTAGTAGGCATAAACAGTGAGAGTGTTAGGCTTGAATCGGTAGTAACAGCCCCAATTAAAACTTGTTACATGATAAAATATAATATTGAACTATTTTGTTTAAGAAAGAACTACTGATGTGTCTTCTCCTAACAGGAATCTCAGCGAGTGGCGGCAGCCAAGGCCCTCGAATCTCACACAGTTCATCTGCAGCTCTCAGCTCACGATCAGCTCATGTTCACCGCCCGGCAAAAAGTCGATGCTTTGTCTGCTCAAGTAATCGCGGCTCAAGCGGACATGGGCGTGTGGCCGGCCATGTATGTGCACCAGAACAATTCGTTCGTCTCTTCAGAACCCACCGAACGTGGCGACTCAATCATTTTAAGCGCGTTTCACGATGAAGAGGCGCCGAAAAATCAACAGTACTATCAAAATCCCTACCCCCGGCAGCAGATTTTATTTCAAAATAAGGTGGCTCCACTGGCGCCTAACCTTCAATTTGCTCCTGGTGCAATTCAATAAAATAAACTCTAGGGAAAGGCCTCAATGGTTTTATGAGACGTGGCAGAATGAGACATTTGTTTGAAAATGATTATAGGCTCATGACTTAGTCTATGAACTTGAAATATGATGCAAATATTATTTGTATCGCTAGCTATGAAAAAAATGGGGGAAACAGTGGGTGTGGCGGGTCCCAGACCCATTCCAATCGATTCAGGGTCCAAAATTTAGTGGAATATGATACCCCACACGCCTAGGCACCAGAAATCCTGACACATACAAAATGGGTGGATACTTACCCATTTTGACCCATAACTTCATCCGGTGGGTGCAAATCGTTCAGGGACACACATCATTGAATTCAGCGTCCAAAATTTAGTGGAAAATGATACCCTACACGCCTAGGTAGCAGAAATCCCAAAAACACATAATCAAAGGGTAATAAATACCCAATTTGACCCATAAATTCTTCCAGTGGGTGCCAATCGTTCTGGAAATTATTTAGTGGAAAATTTAGTGGAAAATGATACCCCACACGCCTAGGTAGCAGAAATCCTGACACATACAAAATGGGTGGATACATACCCATTTTGACCCATTATGCTTCCGGTGGGTGCCAATCGTTCTGGGACACACATCATTGAATTCAGTGTCCAAAATTTAGTGGAAAATGATACCCCACACGCCTAGGTAGCAGAAATCCCCAAAACCCATAATCAAATTGGGTAATAAATACGCAATTTGACCCATAACTTCTTCCAGTGGGTGCCAATTGTTCTGGGACCCATTTTATTGGATTCAGCGTCCAAAATTTAGTTGAAAATGACACCCTACTCGCCTAGGTAGCAGATATCCCGAAAACACATATTCAAAATGGGTAATAAATACCCAATTTGACCCATTACTTCTTCAAGTGGGTGCCAATTGTTCTGGGACCCATTTAATTGGATTCAGCGTCCAAAATTTAGTGGAAAATGACACCCCACTCGCCTAAATCACCCAAAATCTCGAAAATCCATTTTTCAAAAAACCCCTACCCCCTCCAAATTTGGTCCGATCGGGCTGAAAAGTTTCGAGGACCCATCTCGGCTGGGAACAGACACCTGACCCAAATTTCAGATTTTTAGAAAATTTTCTACTACCAAACACTACATGAACACAACATTGAGAAAATAATTTCTATTCGTTGTTTCGGGTAGGCAAATCAGAAGGCTATAATGATTGTATTAAATAGAATTGAAAGGTACGAATAAAAAGCTAGGACAGTAAATAGAATTGTAGGCAACTGCTCAAAATTGGTTGCTAAGTTTAACAGCTGGTTATAAACAACAGGATATAGAATAATTGTTTTGTTTGTCTATTCAACTGAAGTCACCCACACTGATATTCCCCCCGGCCGGGGGGGGGGGGGGGTATCCTCATCAAAGTATTATAATATTGCATTGTCATCTGGTTCTGAGCTATATGTAAAGTTTCAGAACTATAGATTGCCGATAAATGGTCGAAATTTGAGTTGAAAGATTTCGCGGACAAACAAGAAAGCCGGTTAAGAAAAACGTTTTAAAAACACCTGGACGAAAACATGTGGTTGCTTGGAAATTGACGAGCCATGTCACCTCCATTTTATAGTATAACATTGTGGACCACCCAGCTGATGTTAAATAATAGTACATGAATAAAAAAACTTTTATAAAAACAACGTTTTTCATATGCACTAAAAAGTAGAAAATAATTTTCCTATGAGCCTGGCAGAATTTCTGAATAAATTGGTCACATTATGGTAACAGACTTTATAACAATTTCCAATTCTTATGAAACGAAAAACGTTGGGTGCATGTACTCAAACATCAAGATCTTTCTAATACGCTCACATTTCTATAAAATGAAATTTCTTTATATTAATTCAGTTGACATAATATTCAGTTAATACAGTTTCACGGAATTGAAATACAAAATGCGCCCAACGTTTTTCGTTTTATAAGAATTAGAAATTGTTATAAAGTCTGATACCATAATGTGACCAATTTATTCAGAAATTCTGCCAGGCTATAGGATACCAATAGGAAAATTATTTTCTACTTTTTAGTGCATATGAAAAACGTTGTTTTTATAAAAGTTTTTTTATTTATGTACTATTATTTTCTACTTTTTAGTTTTGTTCGTTAGAAATTTGTAATTGTAAAATTTTATTGAAGAACCTCGATGAACAATGCAGATATTCCCCCCGGGCGGGGGGGGGGGGGGGAATCCTTTGTTTACCTTTTTCAATCTCCAACACATTCTAGAGGGATTGGACGACCTTTGGACTAACGTTACATTTTTTTCTCCCGTCATTGTTGACGGGTCCCAACCTAGTGATATATAATTTTATAATTTTATTTTATTGAAATTCAAGAAGCTCTTTAAATCATCATCAAAGTATTATAATATTGCATTGTCATCTGGTTCTGATCTATATGTAAAGTTTCAGAACTATAGATTGCCGATAAATGGTCGAAATTTGAGTTGAAAGATTTTGCGGACAAACAGACAAACAAGAAAGCGGGTTAAGAAAAACGTTTTAAAAATAGATGACGAACGGTTTCACATATCAGATTCCTCTTTGTGTTCATCTTTATCAAATTCTCCTTTGTGCTAATCTTTATCAGATTCCTCTTTGTGCTCATCTTTATGAAATTCCCCTTTGTGCTCATTTCTTTCGATTGACGGTTCTCATGACGGGGATAAACCAAGTGTAATCAGTTATCTTTTTTTCTTTTGTTTAAAACATGAAAATGTCCCACTGAGTTGAGGACTTGTACGCAAGTTGATGTTTCATTGGACGTTAAGCCAGAAAGTACCTCGAATGATTTTTAATCTTTAGGGTACTCCTAACCTGTTCCTAAGCCACGCTGCGTAAATCAAACCACTATTCATGATCGATAGTTTCCATAATCGTCTATCAATTCCGAACAATCAATAAAACAATTTTCGTCGAAAGCGGGGCTCAAAGAATATAACATTCAGATCTCCACCTAATCTCAAATTCTTCACTACTCGCTAGACTCCAAGATGGGCGTTTTATCTACGGGGATCTACGGATTCTTATTACATGGATGTCATTTTTGTGTGTATTTTTCACTATATCATGCCTGAAGTCGATTTTTTCGGTTTGCCCACAAATGTAATCAATTCAATTCATTTATTGTTGTTTCAGGTAACTCAGACCTATACAACAGGATTTCAGCCACTTTACAAATGTCTGGCAAGTACATACAATGTTTCAAAAAACTAGTTCACATGAGTCACATAACTATTATTAATGCGTTTACATTGGAAATTATTTTGTTAAGAACTTTGGTTCCTCTGAAGAATCTACAATATTAGTAACAAGAGAACTAAAATAATCGTTATAACATTTAAAAATATCATACGAGAACGAGTGAAGACACATCGCTCCTACTATGGTTTCCATCTTGAAATGTTCATTCACTTAATCGCTTTTTCTTCCAAATTTCAAATCGTTAATCCTAAGAGCTCGAAGTCCTTGACGTTCCAGTATCAGATTTCTAATTTTTCTCCGGAATGGTGTTGCAGTCAGACTCTTTTCTTGTTCCTCCCTCCCTTACTCCTAATTTAATTTCTTAGAGGTTGTAGCCGTTTAGGTGACTTTTCACTGTCTACTTCAGATGAGGTTGATGTGTCCACTTCGATCAATTTCTTCCCATTTATGTAAAGATGGTCTTTTATCAAAACTGCGTGTTGACCGTTAGTTCTTGCCTCCTTCATCTTCGGTAACAATGTCTTTCGTCGTTGCAACACGGTTGAAATCTAAAAATGCATTGAACGGGGTATTTTTAAGCAGTCCAAAACCTCACACAGCTCGCGCTTTGGCGTCGTGACTGTTGAATTTTACCCTCAAGGGCCTGGTTTTATTGGCAACACCATTTTGACTGCCAACTCTAGTAACGAACCTGATATCATCCGGCTTGAGGTGGAGACCCATGAAATTTTGAAATACTTCTGACGCCCTAATTTTGAGATCGTAACCGCTTTCCGTATCAGATTCAGGCACATTGTAAAGAATGATGTTTTCCTGTTTCTCGTGTTCTAGCAGTTTTTCGACGATTTTTTCTGTCCGTTTGTCAGCATCTTCCGCTAGTCTCGCTAGTTTTCCAAGACACTAATTTTTTCCTGATTGTCGATACGATTTTGATTAGATCCTTTACAACCTCTAATTCTCGTAGTTTTTCCATTATAATTTCAAACGCGTTGGTTTCCATATCGTCAAGGCATTCCATATCAGGTTGCAACATCGAGACTGGGGAAACACGATAGCGCTGCGTCATCTCCTTTGCTTCGATGAGGTTGACACCCTTCTTCAACAAACTGTTCCACCTCTCGGTTGACAAAACTTCAAAAAACGGTATTCAAGATACACCAATTTTGACGTAATATTTTTTGACTTGGAAATTAACCTTCAATACTGACATCTGCCGAAAATGGTGTTATTCACCCGAGAAAAACTACGTATTTTTACGATAAAATACAGGACCGATCCACAGCACGTGTTGTCTGCTCCGCGTACAAGGCTGAGCTCCCACAAATGTAATCGTACAGGCAGCGAGGATTTGTCTAGAAACCTAAATTTCAGTCAGAGACGGGTTCTAGTAGATTTGCAAAACTCAAGGACCCAATCGACCGTGTTTTGAGTTTTATTAAGACTTACGCTTGTAGGGTATCGTCATTTGCTCGAATTTGTAACCGATGAATCGATTTAGTCAACATGGAGTCCGAATCCGATTACCACACACAAGATAGATTTCAGAGGGCCTGTCAAAAATGATTATTATCGTTATTATTTTCATTTACTACATGTATTGTATACTATTGTAACGATTTATGTTCTTTGTAAATAATTTATTACAATTGTTCACTCGAATACACTGTCCTCATTCACACACTTACACAATCACAAGGCACAATTCACGGTTGTAATGCAGTTGTCGCACTATTTAATAACAGCACAATTTATAACATTAAGCATCTATATTCGGACTCGGAACTGTACTCTGCAGCGTTCCTCGGTCCCTTTTGGTTGGTTATTCCTTGAATAATCAACCTATGTTTTCATGATAATGGTCAACCTCTCCGATTTGGCTCAAAATTTTTTTCTGGACGTTTCATGATGTCCTGATCAAAAAAGGTCGATGTCCGTCCGCCGTACGCCGTACGCCGTCCATCGTCTGCGCCGTTTTTGGTAGTAGAGAATTCTCTAAAAATCTGAAATTTGTGTCAGGGGTCTGTTCCCAGCCAAGATGGGTCCTCGAAACTTTTCAGCCCGATCGGACCAAATTTGGAGGGGGTAGGGGTCAAAATGTGTTTTTTGAAAAATGGATTTTCGAGATTTTGGGTGATTTAGGCGAGAGGGGTGTCATTTTCCACTAAATTTTGGACGCTAAATCCAATAAAAGGGGTCCCAGAACAATTGGCACCCACTGGGAGAAGTTATAGGTCAAATTGGGTATTTATTACCCATTTTGAATATGTGTTTTCGGGATTTCTGCTACCTAGGCGTGTGGGGTATCATTTTCCACTAAATTTTGGACGCTGAATTCAATGATGTGTGTCCCAGAACGATTGGCACCCACCGGAAGAAGTTATGGGTCAAAATGGGTATGTATCCACCCATTTTGTATGTGTCAGGATTTCTGGTGCCTAGGCGTGTGGGGTATCATATATACCACTAAATTTTGGACCCTGAATCGATTGGAATGGGTCTGGGACCAGCCACTCCCACTGTTTCCTCCATTCGAGGAATAACCAACCCGTGTGTAAGAATTTGCAGATTTTTTTAGTGTATTTTAATTAATTAATAAACCCAAAGTTGTTTTTTTTGGAGGACTCAATATTTTGGTTGGTTATTCCATGAATAATCAACCTATGTTTTCATGTTAATGGTCAACCTCTCCGATTCGGCTCAAAATTTTTTTCTGGACGTTTCATGATGTCCTGATCAAAAAAGGTCAATGTCCGTCCGCCGTACGCCGTACGCTGTACGCCGTCCGCCGTCCATTGTCCACGCCGTTTTTGGTAGTAGACAATTTTCTAAAAATCTGAAATTTGGGTCAGGGGTCTGTTCCCAGCCGAGATGTGTCCTCGAAACTTTTCAGCCCGATCGGACCAAATTTGGAGGGGGTAGGGGTTCTTTGAAAAATGGATTTTCGAGATTTTGGGTGATTTAGGCGAGTAGGGTGTCATTTTTTACTAAATTTTGGACGCTGAATCGAATAAAATGGGTCCCAGAACAATTGGCACCCACTGGAAGAAGTTATGGGTCAAATTGGGTATTTATTACCCAATTTGATTATGTGTTTTCGGGATTTCCGCTACCTAGGCGTGTGGAGTATCATTTTCCACTAAATTTTGGACGCTGACTTCAATGATGTGTGTCCCAGAACGATTGGCACTCACCGGAAGAAGTTATGGGTCAAAATGGGTATGTATCCACCCATTTTGTATGTGTCAGGATTTCTGGTGCCTAGGCGTGTGGGGTATCATATTCCACTAAATTTTGGACCTTGAATCGATTGGAATGGGTCTGGGACCCACCACACCCACTGTTTCCCCCATTCGAGGAATAACCAACCCGTGTGTAAGAATTTGCAGATTTTTTTGTTATCATAATACAGGGAGGATGGAAGATAGCTAACCCGCCCCTGGTCGCTAATTAAACAATTTCAATGAATCAATCAAGATATCCAACCTAACTAGATTGATTTTTAACTCATTCTTTCTCACTGTGCTATGCTCCATTCAGATACTGTGATGGTTTGAAATGTCTGCAACTATTGAAAATCCTGCGAGGTGCATTCAGTAATAAGGTTTTTGACTGCAAAACACTGTAAACCAATAGAAATGGAAAGAGGCACTACAATAAACCCTCAAAGGTATTGCCAAACTCTCTAAAAACTCAGAAGAGCAGCAAAAACAAGGAATGTTGAGCTCGAAGATCTTGCTAATCACAAGCCCGGCCCCACACAGCAAATGTCACTAGTAAAATTCTTGAATCTTTAAAGTGGGAGTTGTTTCCTCATCCGTACAGTCCTGACCTGGCACCGAGCATTCCACCTGTTCCCAGAAATGAAGAAGTGGCTGGCTTTGCAGCGTTTTGATGACGACGCACAGCTGCAAGAAGAGGTAACAAAATGGTTGAAGGCGCAGGCGGCCGAATTTTTCGACGAAGGAATTTCAAAGCTCGTACATCGCTACGATAAATGCGTTAATTTGATTTGGTGCATTCTTGCAAAACTTTTGCAAGTAACTCGTTCTGTTGTGTGTTGTTCGATGTTGTTGTACCCTTCAAACGCGCTCAAACAGCCAAACCAGTGAGCCAATTTACCTATAGTGTCACATTGCTCATAGATAGACATCGCCCATGAATAAAATCAACATCAAAGCCATTGATGCTACTCATCCAAGACACGTATTGATGGATTTACCAAGCATTAGTGGGATACGACACCCCACAAGCTGATTATTCCTTGAAGAAAGAGTATGGGGAACACAGCTAAGACGCCAACGTTTAGAGTTGGATATTCTTTGAATAACCAAACTATTTAATCATTTTGATCCATGTAATCAAGAAATTAACTTCTCCGACTGCCCCAAATTTGACAGTATGCGTTTTTTTTTTTTAAATTTCAAATCAAAAACGCTGCAAATTCACACGGGTTGGTTATTCCTCGGACCAGGCGCATGGAGACTCATTTCTTCAACATGGGGAAAATGGGGGAAACAGTGGGTGTGGCAGGTCCTGGACCAATTCCAATCGATTTAGCGTCCAAAGTTTGGTCGAAAAGGATACCCTGCACGCCTAGGTACCAGAAATGTCAAAACACACATCCAAAATAGGTAGATAGGTACCCATTTTGACTCATAACCTCATCTAGAGAGCGCCAATCATTCCGAGAACCATATCATTGGATTCAGCGTCCAAAGTTTAGTCAAAAATGATACCCCACACGCCTGGGTACCAGAAATCTCAAAAACACACATTCGAAATGGGTAGATAAGATACCCATTTTGACCCATAACCTCTTCCGGTGGGCGCCAATTGTCCCGGGACCCGTCTCATTGGATTCAGCGTCCAACATTTTTTAGAATCCAAAAATCCATTTTTCGGAGACACATTTTGAGGAAGGTATGGGTCGAAATGTGATTTTTAAAACTCAATTTGAAGGACTTTTTGGGAAACTATCATGTGAGATGTTTTTTCTACTAAATTTTGGTTGCTATTATTGCTAGTACTGACAAGAATGTAGCTCATATTTTTGCTTCATTGTATTCTTCAAGCCTCGCTTATCGTTGTCAGTTAACTTCTTCATGTATACAGTGAATACGTAATCAATGGCACTTCCCACCACGTCATTTATGGCCATATTGTTCGAAGGCTCTTTCCAATTGGTATCGATCGTAGTTTGAATGATACCCTTTGGGCAAATTTGACAATAGCCTTAACACCTTCCTTTCAATAATGTCATCAGTTCAATAGCCTACTACCTCATCTTTGTGGTCGCAAAACTACCCTTAACCGGATATTCTAGTCTCAGAATGTTTTCCAAGCATTAATTCAGGTTTTGAACTCGTTATTGCCTTGTCAAAGGGGAGTTTCGCATCTCCACAAAGCCAATGGGAATGCATTTTTGAAAAATATTACCTTAATAACAAGTCAGACGCGTCTTAGTATTGTCTGTAACTCCATCTATAAATAAATAAATATATTCATGTGTCGGGAACCTTTTCACTAAAACAATCATCGAAATTCATTTATTATGGTGTGACGCATGGTGTGAACCTCGAATGGGCCGCTTGAGTGCGCCACCTGTCAGATTCGTCTGACGGTGGATGCACAGAACTTCACTACGCATGTGCGTCATTCTTGTAAAGTCATTCCTGTAAAGTTATTTTGTAAAGACAACTCTCTGTGTGGCTTCTCAATTTTTCTAAACGCAATATTCAAGGAATACAACACCTACATTAGAATCAGATAGCAATCGAGTACATACATACTACTTGAACATTTCAACTATTGACAGAACCAAACAGTGAACCCTATTCACTCAGGTGAGACCCAGTAAACGGTGTCTTCCGTCAAGTCGTTTGTTCTCGACCTGGTTTCTCATAATTATTCACCATTAAGACCTGTTTCATACATTACGAGGTCATCTAAAGAGAAATGAGTTCTAATCAGTCACACAAATAAATAGCACCAAGGTACATGGTGGAGATTCTTACTCTTCTGAGGCTCACGAACAAGAAGGAAACTAGTCACAAAAGGGACAGTCCACATTCTCTTGACTATTTCTGACTTCTGAGTGATCTTTCCACAGCGCGAACCAGACCAGGGTTGCCTTATTGATTGACAAGTCACCGACTGGGTTTTCTAGTGGTGATGGCGGCAACTTGACCAATGATTTGGTGCAGTTTACGCTCCTGGGCAATTTTTCCGGAACTGGTTATTTGGTAATAGAATCCTTGATATTGACTGATTTCAATTTCCACGACAAACTGGGTTGTTTCTCTCGTAGGTTTTAGTAATCATTCAATGATATTTGTACGCAGGTACACAAATCAAATTGAACATTGTCAAAAAAGATCCTTTTAGACCCGTCCAAGACGATTGCTCTTGAGATATTTCCTTCCAGGTACCCTGAATTTTTCGGGAATAATTTTATGAAAATAAAATACAGATAAAAAATGGGCGACCTCAGCTCCTTGATTTTCCATACATCGAATAAACCTAAATCTGACATTAAATTCAATAGAAAATTCACATAGAACCTTTTATTACTCATAAAATAGGAAGGCACTAGCCTTTGTGATACGCTTATCACAGGAGGATCCACCTGGCATAATTACCACGGTTTGTGGATGAATTTGCAGCGTTTTGGTTGGTTATTCCTTGAATAATAAACCTATGTTTTCATGCAAAAGGTCAGCCTCTCTGATTCGGCCAACAATTTTTTTCTGGACGTTTTAAGGTGTCTAGATCAAAAAAGTCAAATGTCCCTCCGCCGTCCATACCGTTTTTGATAGTAGAAAATTTTTTAAAAATCTGAAATTTTGATCAGAGACCCGTTTCCGGCTCTAGTTGGTCCTCAAAACTTTTCAGCCCGATCGAACCAAATTTCGGCGGGGTAGGGATCAAAATGTGTATTTCGAGAAATAGATTTTCATGATTTCTGGCGATCTAGGTGTGTGGGGTACGTTTTTCCTTTAAGTTTTGGACGCTGATTCCAATGAAATGGGTCCCAGAACGATTGGCACCCACTGGGAGTCCTTATCTACCCATTTTGTAAATGTGTTTTCAAGATTTCTGGTACATAGGCGTGTGGGGTATAATTTTCCACTGAATTTTGGATCCTGAATCGATTGGAATGGGTCCGGGACCCACCACACACTGTTTCCCTCATTTTCCCCATGTTGGAGAAATGAGTCTTCATGCGCCTGGTCCGAGGAATAACCAACCCGTGTGAGAGAATTTGCAGGGCTTTTTTTTTTTTTTTAAAGCGAAATTTTCAAAAATACTGAGATATTTTAGGGCCTAGATATTTGGTAGGTACTAGAAAATCGGATATGATGAATACATCCGGACTTCAATCATACCTTCGAGGATTTCACGGCCACTATTCAGCACCAGGGTTATTGCCACAGTTTGTACGATTGCTCACGTCATCACTTCTTGATTACAGATCGTGACATTTGGACGTATCAAGTGAATTTCCCCCTCTCTCTCGAAATCAACGGCTGGTCCGACTGGTTCGGAGGCCACTTCCTCTGGACATTCGAGTAGCGCGAGTGGGTGTGTAAGTTTCACCCGCTCGATTCTCGATGGCTGTCCATCATCAACTCAAATTGTATAGATAACTTGTCACGTATTATGTCAATGTATTTGACATCATTTCTAGAAGCGGAAAATTGTCTTAATAACAATAAGTTTGGTGTCTGTCGAGGAAAGTGTACGCATGGTGCGATTTTTGAGGTTGTTGAAGAGATATTGGACGCCTTTGATCGAGAAGGATTGTATGGGTGTGTTTATGGACCTCCATAAAGCGTACAAATTTAATGGAAAACAATGGGGCTTATATCCTCGAAAATCCATTTGTCAAAACGCTGCAAATTCGTTTACACGTGTTGGTTATTTCTCGGACCAGGCGCATGGAGACTCATTTCTTCAACATGGGAAAAATGAAAACAGTGGGCGTGGCGGGTCCTGGATCAATTCCAATCGATTCAGCGTCCAAAATTTAGTGGAAAATGATACCCCACACGCCTAGGTAGCAGAAATCCTGACACATACAAAATGGGTGGATACATACCCATTTTGACCCATTATGCTTCCGGTGGGTGCCAATCGTTCTGGGACACACATCATTGAATTCAGTGTCCAAAATTTAGTGGAAAATGATACCCCACACGCCTAGGTAGCAGAAATCCCCAAAACACATAATCAAATTGGGTAATAAATACGCAATTTGACCCATAACTTCTTCCAGTGGGTGCCAATTGTTCTGGGACCCATTTTATTGGATTCAGCGTCCAAAATTTAGTTGAAAATGACACCCTACTCGCCTAGGTAGCAGATATCCCAAAAACACATATTCAAAATGGGTAATAAATACCCAATTTGACCCATTACTTCTTCAAGTGGGTGCCAATTGTTCTGGGACCCATTTAATTGGATTCAGCGTCCAAAATTTAGTGGAAAATGACACCCCACTCGCCTAAATCACCCAAAATCTCGAAAATCCATTTTTCAAAAAACCCCTACCCGCTCCAAATTTGGTCCGATCGGGCTGAAAAGTTTCGAGGACCCATCTCGGCTGGGAACAGACACCTGACCCAAATTTCAGATTTTTAGAAAATTTTCTACTACCAAACACTACATGAACACAACATTGAGAAAATAATTTCTATTCGTTGTTTCGGGTAGGCAAATCAGAAGGCTATAATGATTGTATTAAATAGAATTGAAAGGTACGAATAAAAAGCTAGGACAGTAAATAGAATTGTAGGAAACTGCTCAAAATTGGTTGCTAAGTTTAACAGCTGGTTATAAACAACAGGATATAGAATAATTGTTTTGTTTGTCTATTCAACTGAAGTCACCCACACTGATATTCCCCCCGGCCGGGGGGGGGGGGGGGGGTTTATCCTCATCAAAGTATTATAATATTGCATTGTCATCTGGTTCTGATCTATATGTAAAGTTTCAGAACTATAGATTGCCGATAAATGGTCGAAATTTGAGTTGAAAGATTTCGCGGACAAACAAGAAAGCCGGTTAAGAAAAACGTTTTAAAAACACCTGGACGAAAACATGTGGTTGCTTGGAAATTGACGAGCCATGTCACCTCCATTTTATAGTATAACATTGTGGACCACCCAGCTGATGTTAAATAATAGTACATGAATAAAAAAACTTTTATAAAAACAACGTTTTTCATATGCACTAAAAAGTAGAAAATAATTTTCCTATGAGCCTGGCAGAATTTCTGAATAAATTGGTCACATTATGGTAACAGACTTTATAACAATTTCCAATTCTTATGAACGAAAAACGTTGGGTGCATGTACTCAAACATCAAGATCTTTCTAATACGCTCACATTTCTATAAAATGAAATTTCTTTATATTAATTCAGTTGACATAATATTCAGTTAATACAGTTTCACGGAATTGAAATACAAAATGCGCCCAACGTTTTTCGTTTTATAAGAATTAGAAATTGTTATAAAGTCTGATACCATAATGTGACCAATTTATTCAGAAATTCTGCCAGGCTATAGGATACCAATAGGAAAATTATTTTCTACTTTTTAGTGCATATGAAAAACGTTGTTTTTATAAAAGTTTTTTTATTTATGTACTATTATTTTCTACTTTTTAGTTTTGTTCGTTAGAAATTTGTAATTGTAAAATTTTATTGAAGAACCTCGATGAACAATGCAGATATTCCCCCCGGGCGGGGGGGGGGGGGGAATCCTTTGTTTACCTTTTTCAATCTCCAACACATTCTAGAGGGATTGGACGACCTTTGGACTAACGTTACATTTTTTTCTCCCGTCATTGTTGACGGGTCCCAACCTAGTGATATATAATTTTATAATTTTATTTTATTGAAATTCAAGAAGCTCTTTAAATCATCATCAAAGTATTATAATATTGCATTGTCATCTGGTTCTGATCTATATGTAAAGTTTCAGAACTATAGATTGCCGATAAATGGTCGAAATTTGAGTTGAAAGATTTTGCGGACAAACAGACAAACAAGAAAGCGGGTTAAGAAAAACGTTTTAAAAATAGATGACGAACGGTTTCACATATCAGATTCCTCTTTGTGTTCATCTTTATCAAATTCTCCTTTGTGCTAATCTTTATCAGATTCCTCTTTGTGCTCATCTTTATGAAATTCTCCCTTTGTGCTCATTTCTTTCGATTGACGGTTCTCATGACGGGGATAAACCAAGTGTAATCAGTTATCTTTTTTTCTTTTGTTTAAAACATGAAAATGTCCCACTGAGTTGAGGACTTGTACGCAAGTTGATGTTTCATTGGACGTTAAGCCAGAAAGTACCTCGAATGATTTTTAATCTTTAGGGTACTCCTAACCTGTTCCTAAGCCACGCTGCGTAAATCAAACCACTATTCATGATCGATAGTTTCCATAATCGTCTATCAATTCCGAACAATCAATAAAACAATTTTCGTCGAAAGCGGGGCTCAAAGAATATAACATTCAGATCTCCACCTAATCTCAAATTCTTCACTACTCGCTAGACTCCAAGATGGGCGTTTTATCTACGGGGATCTACGGATTCTTATTACATGGATGTCATTTTTGTGTGTATTTTTCACTATATCATGCCTGAAGTCGATTTTTTCGGTTTGCCCACAAATGTAATCAATTCAATTCATTTATTGTTGTTTCAGGTAACTCAGACCTATACAACAGGATTTCAGCCACTTTACAAATGTCTGGCAAGTACATACAATGTTTCAAAAAACTAGTTCACATGAGTCACATAACTATTATTAATGCGTTTACATTGGAAATTATTTTGTTAAGAACTTTGGTTCCTCTGAAGAATCTACAATATTAGTAACAAGAGAACTAAAATAATCGTTATAACATTTAAAAATATCATACGAGAACGAGTGAAGACACATCGCTCCTACTATGGTTTCCATCTTGAAATGTTCATTCACTTAATCGCTTTTTCTTCCAAATTTCAAATCGTTAATCCTAAGAGCTCGAAGTCCTTGACGTTCCAGTATCAGATTTCTAATTTTTCTCCGGAATGGTGTTGCAGTCAGACTCTTTTCTTGTTCCTCCCTCCCTTACTCCTAATTTAATTTCTTAGAGGTTGTAGCCGTTTAGGTGACTTTTCACTGTCTACTTCAGATGAGGTTGATGTGTCCACTTCGATCAATTTCTTCCCATTTATGTAAAGATGGTCTTTTATCAAAACTGCGTGTTGACCGTTAGTTCTTGCCTCCTTCATCTTCGGTAACAATGTCTTTCGTCGTTGCAACACGGTTGAAATCTAAAAATGCATTGAACGGGGTATTTTTAAGCAGTCCAAAACCTCACACAGCTCGCGCTTTGGCGTCGTGACTGTTGAATTTTACCCTCAAGGGCCTGGTTTTATTGGCAACACCATTTTGACTGCCAACTCTAGTAACGAACCTGATATCATCCGGCTTGAGGTGGAGACCCATGAAATTTTGAAATACTTCTGACGCCCTAATTTTGAGATCGTAACCGCTTTCCGTATCAGATTCAGGCACATTGTAAAGAATGATGTTTTCCTGTTTCTCGTGTTCTAGCAGTTTTTCGACGATTTTTTCTGTCCGTTTGTCAGCATCTTCCGCTAGTCTCGCTAGTTTTCCAAGACACTAATTTTTTCCTGATTGTCGATACGATTTTGATTAGATCCTTTACAACCTCTAATTCTCGTAGTTTTTCCATTATAATTTCAAACGCGTTGGTTTCCATATCGTCAAGGCATTCCATATCAGGTTGCAACATCGAGACTGGGGAAACACGATAGCGCTGCGTCATCTCCTTTGCTTCGATGAGGTTGACACCCTTCTTCAACAAACTGTTCCACCTCTCGGTTGACAAAACTTCAAAAAACGGTATTCAAGATACACCAATTTTGACGTAATATTTTTGACTTGGAAATTAACCTTCAATACTGACATCTGCCGAAAATGGTGTTATTCACCCGAGAAAAACTACGTATTTTTACGATAAAATACAGGACCGATCCACAGCACGTGTTGTCTGCTCCGCGTACAAGGCTGAGCTCCCACAAATGTAATCGTACAGGCAGCGAGGATTTGTCTAGAAACCTAAATTTCAGTCAGAGACGGGTTCTAGTAGATTTGCAAAACTCAAGGACCCAATCGACCGTGTTTTGAGTTTTATTAAGACTTACGCTTGTAGGGTATCGTCATTTGCTCGAATTTGTAACCGATGAATCGATTTAGTCAACATGGAGTCCGAATCCGATTACCACACACAAGATAGATTTCAGAGGGCCTGTCAAAAATGATTATTATCGTTATTATTTTCATTTACTACATGTATTGTATACTATTGTAACGATTTATGTTCTTTGTAAATAATTTATTACAATTGTTCACTCGAATACACTGTCCTCATTCACACACTTACACAATCACAAGGCACAATTCACGGTTGTAATGCAGTTGTCGCACTATTTAATAACAGCACAATTTATAACATTAAGCATCTATATTCGGACTCGGAACTGTACTCTGCAGCGTTCCTCGGTCCCTTTTGGTTGGTTATTCCTTGAATAATCAACCTATGTTTTCATGATAATGGTCAACCTCTCCGATTTGGCTCAAAATTTTTTCTGGACGTTTCATGATGTCCTGATCAAAAAAGGTCGATGTCCGTCCGCCGTACGCCAGTACGCCGTCCATCGTCTGCGCCGTTTTTGGTAGTAGAGAATTCTCTAAAAATCTGAAATTTGTGTCAGGGGTCTGTTCCCAGCCAAGATGGGTCCTCGAAACTTTTCAGCCCGATCGGACCAAATTTGGAGGGGGTAGGGGTCAAAATGTGTTTTTTGAAAAATGGATTTTCGAGATTTTGGGTGATTTAGGCGAGAGGGGTGTCATTTTCCACTAAATTTTGGACGCTAAATCCAATAAAAGGGGTCCCAGAACAATTGGCACCCACTGGGAGAAGTTATAGGTCAAATTGGGTATTTATTACCCATTTTGAATATGTGTTTTCGGGATTTCTGCTACCTAGGCGTGTGGGGTATCATTTTCCACTAAATTTTGGACGCTGAATTCAATGATGTGTGTCCCAGAACGATTGGCACCCACCGGAAGAAGTTATGGGTCAAAATGGGTATGTATCCACCCATTTTGTATGTGTCAGGATTTCTGGTGCCTAGGCGTGTGGGGTATCATATATACCACTAAATTTTGGACCCTGAATCGATTGGAATGGGTCTGGGACCAGCCACTCCCACTGTTTCCCTCCATTCGAGGAATAACCAACCCCGTGTGTAAGAATTTGCAGATTTTTTTAGTGTATTTTAATTAATTAATAAACCCAAAGTTGTTTTTTTGGAGGACTCAATATTTTGGTTGGTTATTCCATGAATAATCAACCTATGTTTTCATGTTAATGGTCAACCTCTCCGATTCGGCTCAAAATTTTTTTCTGGACGTTTCATGATGTCCTGATCAAAAAAGGTCAATGTCCGTCCGCCGTACGCCGTACGCTGTACGCCGTCCGCCGTCCATTGTCCACGCCGTTTTTGGTAGTAGACAATTTTCTAAAAATCTGAAATTTGGGTCAGGGGTCTGTTCCCAGCCGAGATGTGTCCTCGAAACTTTTCAGCCCGATTGGACCAAATTGGGAAGGGGGTAGGGGTTCTTTGAAAATGGATTTTCGAGATTATGGGTGATTTAGGCGAGTAGGGTGTCATTTTTTACTAAATTTTGGACGCTGAATCCAATAAAATGGGTCCCAGAACAATTGGCACCCACTTGAAGAAGTAATGGGTCAAATTGGGTATTTATTACCCATTTTGAATATGTGTTTTCGGGATTTCTGCTACCTAGGCGAGTAGGGTGTCATTTTTCCAATAAATTTTGGACGCTGACATCCAATAAAATGGGTCCCAGAACAATTGGCACCCACTGGAAGAAGTTATGGGTCAAATTGGGTATTTATTACCCAATTTGATTATGTGTTTTCGGGATTTCTGCTACCTAGGCGTGTGGGGTATCATTTTCCACTAAATTTTGGACGCTGACTTCAATGATGTGTGTCCCAGAACGATTGGCACCCACCGGAAGAAGTTATGGGTCAAAATGGGTATGTATCCACCCATTTTGTATGTGTCAGGATTTCTGGTGCCTAGGCGTGTGGGGTATCATATTCCACTAAATTTTGGACCTTGAATCGATTGGAATGGGTCTGGGACCCACCCACACCCACTGTTTCCTCATTCGAGGAATAACCAACCCGTGTGTAAGAATTTGCAGATTTTTTTAGTGTATTTTAATTAATTAATAAACCCAAAGTTGTTTTTTTTTTGGAGGACTGAATATTTTGGTTGGTTATTCCATGAATAATCAACCTATGTTTTCATGATTATGGTCAACCTCTCCGATTCGGCTCAAAATTTTTTTCTGGACGTTTCATGATGTCCTGATCAAAGAAGGTCAATGTCTGTCCGCCGTACGCCGTACGCCGTACGCCGTCCGCCGTCCATTGTCCACGCCGTTTTTGGTAGTAGAAAATTTTCTAAAAATCTGAAATTTGGGTCAGGGGTCTGTTCCCAGCCGAGATGTGTCCTCGAAACTTTTCAGCCCGATCGGACCAAATTTGGAGGGGGTAGGGGTTCTTTGAAAAATGGATTTTCGAGATTTTGGGTGATTTAGGCGAGTAGGGTGTCATTTTTTACTAAATTTTGGACGCTGAATCGAATAAAATGGGTCCCAGAACAATTGGCACCCACTGGAAGAAGTTATGGGTCAAATTGGGTATTTATTACCCAATTTGATTATGTGTTTTCGGGATTTCCGCTACCTAGGCGTGTGGAGTATCATTTTCCACTAAATTTTGGACGCTGACTTCAATGATGTGTGTCCCAGAACGATTGGCACTCACCGGAAGAAGTTATGGGTCAAAATGGGTATGTATCCACCCATTTTGTATGTGTCAGGATTTCTGGTGCCTAGGCGTGTGGGGTATCATATTCCACTAAATTTTGGACCTTGAATCGATTGGAATGGGTCTGGGACCCACCACACCCACTGTTTCCCCCATTCGAGGAATAACCAACCCGTGTGTAAGAATTTGCAGATTTTTTTGTTATCATAATACAGGGAGGATGGAAGATAGCTAACCCGCCCCTGGTCGCTAATTAAACAATTTCAATGAATCAATCAAGATATCCAACCTAACTAGATTGATTTTTAACTCATTCTTTCTCACTGTGCTATGCTCCATTCAGATACTGTGATGGTTTGAAATGTCTGCAACTATTGAAAATCCTGCGAGGTGCATTCAGTAATAAGGTTTTTGACTGCAAAACACTGTAAACCAATAGAAATGGAAAGAGGCACTACAATAAACCCTCAAAGGTATTGCCAAACTCTCTAAAAACTCAGAAGAGCAGCAAAAACAAGGAATGTTGAGCTCGAAGATCTTGCTAATCACAAGCCCGGCCCCACACAGCAAATGTCACTAGTAAAATTCTTGAATCTTTAAAGTGGGAGTTGTTTCCTCATCCGTACAGTCCTGACCTGGCACCGAGCATTCCACCTGTTCCCAGAAATGAAGAAGTGGCTGGCTTTGCAGCGTTTTGATGACGACGCACAGCTGCAAGAAGAGGTAACAAAATGGTTGAAGGCGCAGGCGGCCGAATTTTTCGACGAAGGAATTTCAAAGCTCGTACATCGCTACGATAAATGCGTTAATTTGATTTGGTGCATTCTTGCAAAACTTTTGCAAGTAACTCGTTCTGTTGTGTGTTGTTCGATGTTGTTGTACCCTTCAAACGCGCTCAAACAGCCAAACCAGTGAGCCAATTTACCTATAGTGTCACATTGCTCATAGATAGACATCGCCCATGAATAAAATCAACATCAAAGCCATTGATGCTACTCATCCAAGACACGTATTGATGGATTTACCAAGCATTAGTGGGATACGACACCCCACAAGCTGATTATTCCTTGAAGAAAGAGTATGGGGAACACAGCTAAGACGCCAACGTTTAGAGTTGGATATTCTTTGAATAACCAAACTATTTAATCATTTTGATCCATGTAATCAAGAAATTAACTTCTCCGACTGCCCCAAATTTGACAGTATGCGTTTTTTTTTTTTTAATTTCAAATCAAAACGCTGCAAATTCACACGGGTTGGTTATTCCTCGGACCAGGCGCATGGAGACTCATTTCTTCAACATGGGGAAAATGGGGGAAACAGTGGGTGTGGCAGGTCCTGGACCAATTCCAATCGATTTAGCGTCCAAAGTTTGGTCGAAAAGGATACCCTGCACGCCTAGGTACCAGAAATGTCAAAACACACATCCAAAATAGGTAGATAGATAGTACCCATTTTGACTCATAACCTCATCTAGAGAGCGCCAATCATTCCGAGAACCATATCATTGGATTCAGCGTCCAAAGTTTAGTCAAAAATGATACCCCACACGCCTGGGTACCAGAAATCTCAAAAACACACATTCGAAATGGGTAGATAAGATACCCATTTTGACCCATAACCTCTTCCGGTGGGCGCCAATTGTCCCGGGACCCGTCTCATTGGATTCAGCGTCCAACATTTTTTAGAATCCAAAAATCCATTTTTCGGAGACACATTTTGAGGAAGGTATGGGTCGAAATGTGATTTTTAAAACTCGATTTGAAGGACTTTTTGGGAAACTATCATGTGAGATGTTTTTTTCTACTAAATTTTGGTTGCTATTATTGCTAGTACTGACAAGAATGTAGCTCATATTTTTGCTTCATTGTATTCTTCAAGCCTCGCTTATCGTTGTCAGTTAACTTCTTCATGTATACAGTGAATACGTAATCAATGGCACTTCCCACCACGTCATTTATGGCCATATTGTTCGAAGGCTCTTTCCAATTGGTATCGATCGTAGTTTGAATGATACCCTTTGGGCAAATTTGACAATAGCCTTAACACCTTCCTTTCAATAATGTCATCAGTTCAATAGCCTACTACCTCATCTTTGTGGTCGCAAAACTACCCTTAAACCGGATATTCTAGTCTCAGAATGTTTTCCAAGCATTAATTCAGGTTTTGAACTCGTTATTGCCTTGTCAAAGGGGAGTTTCGCATCTCCACAAAGCCAATGGGAATGCATTTTTGAAAAATATTACCTTAATAACAAGTCAGACGCGTCTTAGTATTGTCTGTAACTCCATCTATAAATAAATAAATATATTCATGTGTCGGGAACCTTTTCACTAAAACTATCATCGAAATTCATTTATTATGGTGTGACGCATGGTGTGAACCTCGAATGGGGACGCTTGAG
>CM034002.1:5573627-5813021 GCA_019603395.1 Cyrtorhinus lividipennis | reverse complement strand
ATTAGATATTACATGTGGTACATATGATTGAATGTTATTCCCCATGTGAGGGTACCTCGTGCTTGGGGGAGGAAACAATATTTACATTGTAAACATTGTAACATATCTGTAATATTTTTTGTGATTTAATTTCATGTGAGTACATCCACCAGTTTAAACCATTGAATATTGTAAAAGGCGGATTTAACCCTTCATCAATACCATAAAATCATGAGACAAATTAGGTACCGTGGGGTGTGTGCACACCCCATCTGTTTTTCATCTAATTTAAAAATAAATAAACAAATTTGGCTTTGCTAGTGCCTCAAAACCTCCAGAAATTCAAAAAAATTAATTTAATAAAATATTTCAAGGCTTGAAAGGTAAAGCATTTGGATCAAAAACATAAAACACATAATAGATATCCTTTATTGAGAAAACTTGAAACTGATCCTACTTTAAATGGAAATATCACTAGGAATAAACTCTTATTATCTTAATCAATACTTACTTATTATATAAACTCTCAATACAGACTTTAATTGGTGGATCACATTTGGTTTTTTCGAAGCATAAAACATTATATTAAATTACACGTAGGTTGGTACCTACACCAAAACTAACTCGTCAAATTTTACCAAAATCTTTTTTTCTAATAAACGACTGAAAAAGTTAGGTCTAATTTGAAAAACCGTGGAACAAAGGAACTCGAATATGGTACATATTTATTTGAGTCGTCATACACATCACAATTCAGGCAAGAATGTCTTTGGTGGCTCTTGCAAATTGGATTCTTGCATTTTTCTAAGAGATGAGCGTTTTATTATCTTGTTCGCGAGGACAAAAATGGCTCCTCTTCTGTTTTTTGGGCTCTGTGGGGGTGGATGGATTTTCTTCAACGCCCAGTCCCAAAGTTTTTCTAATTTCTGCCTGAAGAATCCCAGAAAATCTTGACTGTTGGAGTTGCAGTTAGTAGCTGTTCTTCGAGAGAATAAGCCAATTCCTTCAAGAAATCACTTCGCGCGCATTTTTGTCCTTTCAGCCTGCTACTGATGTGATTCAAGTGAAGAAATAATGCACTGAAACTGTGATAACACAAACAGTACCGTGAAATATCATCCCATCATTGTTTTCACCAATCTCTCCCAAATAAAGAGGGTAGTCACAGGTCTGACGCCCTCAACATCAGGTAGATGGTAGATGGCATAAGACACCCCCAGACAGGCCCATGTGTGAAAGCCTGGTGGCTTGTTGTGCTTCTTCTAGGTGTCCCATTCTTTTAGTCCACAAACAGCCCCAGTCCCCTGATGAGGGTTGTTAGGTTGTGGACTAACTTATTGCAGGGTAGGGTTCTCATTGGGGTTTGTATCCCAAAGAGGGTGTATCTGCGGGATGAGAGTGCTGGGATAGGATTATGTGAGTTGCAGTTTCGTCTGCTTCCTCGCAGAATCTGCATCTGAATCACAGAGTTGTTGATTGTGTTACCCCTATGGCTGGCCGTCCACTAGACGCGAATTCGCGCGAAGAGGCAAAGTACGCGATTTCGCGCGAAGAGTTCGCCTCTTAACAAACACTATCATTCGTATAGGACCCTGTCCACTGCAAGCGCCATGATCGCGCGAAGTCTGGCGAAGGCGAAGAGAATCAAACATGTTTGATTCCAAACGCGCGAACTGGCGAACCCGGCGATGGAAATCGATAAATTGATAGTTTTGGTGCAGGAGAGGCCACCCCTGTTGTTCATTTAAAATTGTGGGATAAAGTTAGAGTAGGTATGTATCTTTTTTTTTTTTTTTTAGTACCTAATTGAAGAAATTTTCCGGAGATAGATCTCCCTGCAGGTGAAACCACTCTTCCCTCATATCCTGACTGGCCTGACGCAGGCGCGGATTCAGGGGGGGTTCACAGTGATCATGACCCCCCCCCCCCCCAACTCAGGTAGAATTTTGAAATTTTTTGAAATTTTGGAGTAGAGTTTTGACATAAACAATCAAATTATGAATAAATATTGGATTGGAATAAAATGGACTTTATTGTTAAGAGATTGAAAATTCAGTTCATTTTGTTTGTTTGGTTATTTTTTTTTTTTTTTTTTTTAGCTTTTGATTTTACCCTGTGACCCCCCCCGAAAAAATTTCTAGATCCGCGCCTGGCCTGACGCCAGTAGAACTGAAGAGTCCAAGGCATATAACTTCCACAATTCCGAAAGCGACATTAAGACCCAAAACAGCTGATAGGACGGGCGAAACTGACAGGAATTCGCGTGCAGTGGACGGGGTTTCGACTCGCGAAGAGGCGCAGAGGCGAAAACTTGCGAATTCGCCTCTTCGCGCGAATTCGCGTCTAGTGGACGGCCAGCCTATGCGGTTCAGATGAAAACGCAGAGGAGCGAAGCCAGTTAGTAGGCCGCGTTTAAGTCTGAGTAGGTCCTTGGTGAAACGAATGAATTTAAAAAAAATCTGCAAATTCTTACACACGGGCTGGTTATTCCTCGAATGGGGGAAATAGTGGGTGTGGCGGGTCCCGGACCCATTCCAATCGATTCAGGGTCCAAAATTTAGTGGAAAATGATACCCCACACGCCTAGGCACCAGAAATCTTGACACATACGAAATGGGTGGATACATACCCAATTTGACCCATAACTTCTTCCGGTGGGTGCCAATCGTTCTGGGACCCACTTCAATGAATTCAGCGTCCAAAATTTAGTGGAAAATGATACCCTACTCGCCTAGATTGCCCAAAATCTCGAAAAATCCATTTTTCAAAAAACACATTTTGATCCCTACCCCGCCCAAATTTGGTCTGATCGGGCTGAAAAGTTTCGAGGACTGTCCTAGGCCGGGAACAGACCCTGACCCAAATTTCAGATTTTTAGATAATTTTCTACTACCAAAAACGGTGCGGACAATGGACGGCGGACGGACATTGACCTTTTTGGTTGGTTATTCTTTGAATATAATCAAGCTGTTTTCATGCAAAAGGTCAACCTCTCCGATTCGGCTCAAAATTTTTTTCTGGACGTTTCAAGGTGTCTAGATCAAAAAAAGTCAATGTCCTTTTTGAGCCGAAAAAAAAATTTTGAGCCGAATCGGAGAGGTTGACCATTTGCATGAAAACATAGGTTGATTATTCAAGGAATAACCAAGCAAAAAAGGTTACAAAAATGTCATGCAAATTGGTTGTACAATCGACTCCTGAAGTTACTACAATCCTGGTACATCCTGTATAGTTTGTATGTCTCTTATACATCATCGTGTTCTGTAGCTCGAGCTCTAAGAACGTTCGCAGTAGTTTCATTCACTCAGTATCAGACCGAGGAAAACTTACTTGTTGAGAAAACGGAATGAACCGAGAAACACTGGGGAACGTCTACATTTATGACCCAGTAAACGTTCCAGAATTAGATATCCTGCAGTGCCGCATGTCTAGTTTCAGATTGAATGCGGAAAAAAAGAAGCTTTTCTAATTATAGACGTGGTTCGGGTTACAACAGCTAAACAGCTTGCCGAGGTTCGTGTTTTGTGTCTTGAGTAAAGCAGAAATTGACTATTTGTCTAGCGATCCATTTTTAGGCTCCGCGCAGAATCAATTGTTTGTATTGCAACACACGTGGCTTATTTGAAACAAAATCTGATGTTTAACACTCCTGACAAATTATATGTTTTACAGTAGATTCGAATTCGTACTTGTCGAGTAGTCTGGAGATTGTTTTGAGACGTTGGACGGAGATAGAAGCCATCATCTAGTGAACCGAGAACGTGAGGTTGATGTCACGGGCTATTAACCCTTTCCGTGGAGTCCGTGACCTGTGGGGCCACAAAGGGGTACACCGAACGTAAACTCCTATCTTAGCTAATCGTGGAATATCACTACCTTGCCATTCGGCTTTGAATGGGGCGAACGTCCGCTCTGCGTTTGGCTGGGAAGTCATTCTACTCGAGCCAATTCCTCGGCCTGTCGCCTTGATCTTCAGAAGGAAGCCTTGACTTGTTTGTTTTAACAATTGAATCGATTCATCTTTTGGTTGGTTATTCGTTAGATAATCAACTTATGTTTTCATGTTCAAGGTCATGGAGGGGGGGTCGCCCATCTTTGATTGGCCCCGAATTGTATTTCTGGACGTTTCTTGATGTCTAAATCAAAATTCTTTGACTTGGAGTATGGGAAAAACGAGGAAACGGTAAGAGTGGAGTGTCCTGGACTAATTCCAATAAATTCAGCGTCCAATATCTAGTGGAAAGTGCTACCCAAAAATACCGAAAACTTACATTCGAAATAAGCACCCCAAAAACCCATTTTGACCCACCTCCAGAGGGCGCCTATCGGTCTGGGACCCGTCTGAATGGATTCAGCGTCCGAAATTTATATTGCCAAAATCTCGAAAATCCATTCTTCAAAAAACACATTTTTGTTGGACGAATGTACACGTTACCTTTTGGTTGGTTATTCCTTGAATAATCAACCTATGTTTCATTGCGAATGGTCAACCTCTCCGATTTGGCCGTACGCCACCCCCGTCCGCGCCGTTTTTGGTAGTAGAAAATTTCCTAAAAATCTGAAATTTGGGTTTCTCGAAGCTTTTCAGCCCGATCGGACCAAATTTGGGTGGGGTAGGGTGTTTTTCGAAAAATGGATCTCGAGATTATGGGCGATCTAGGCGAGTGGGGTATCATTTTCCACTAAATTTTGGACGCTGAATCCAATGAAATGGGTCCCAGAACGATTGGCACCCACCGGAAAAAGTTATGGGTATGTATCCACCCATTTTTTATGTGTCAGGATTTCTGGTGCCTAGGCGTGTGGGGTATCATATTCCAATAAATTTTGGACCCTGAATCGATTGGAATGGGTCTGGGACCCGCCACACCTACTGTTTACCCCATTCGAGGAGTAACCAACCCGTGTGTAAGAATTTGCAGATTTTTGATCTATACACCTTGAAATGTCCAGAATTTCAGAATTTTTTTTTTTCGTATGGTGGAGTTTTTTCGTTTGTACCAGTTTTGTGGTTGTCGATCAAAATGTATCCACCTACTATGTGTTTGGGTACCTAGGCGCGTGGAGTATCATTCTCCTCTATTTTCAAAAGAAGGTATGTGGGGGTATCATTTTCTAATAAATTCCAGACTCTGAAAGGATTGTTTTTCCGATTTTCCTCATGCTCCTGGTTCAAGGAATGACCAACCCCTGTGATTTTACATTAAAAAATAAAATACTGAACTTATCCCATTCCGCGCACAAGTCTTATCCAATAAATGAGATTAATTTTTGAAGAACCATTTCTCGGTTTTCTTTGTGAATTGGTGATTTCATTACTTTTACGTTCAAGATCTACCCAACGAGAACAAAGTAATACGACTGAGTCGGCCGTTTTTAAATCATTCTCGTTCTCAGACCAAATGTGAATTAATGAAACTGAAATCAGGTGTCTTCACGGTAATACCTTCAGTTCTGAGTAGGACAAATGGATTTTTACTTCACATTTCCAGAGAATGGTGCCAAATTTGCAACTTGCCGATTACACCTAATCTTGTTTTGGTTTTACTTCTTCTGTTGTTAACGTAAAAAGAAACCTGAGCTCGTCTATTCAGCTTGACTCATTGACTGTACGTGACTAACGCTTTAACAAGGTAGTTCTATTCTTATGGTGCTTTGTTTTGTAAATAGACTGGACAATGGTAGATTTCTGTGACAAGTCGACATTCGGGGCAGGAAGCAGATTGTTTAAAAAGCAAAAATGGTAGTTCAGGTCTTCTGCCGTTGACTTTTCTGTTGTCACTATCGGGATAGTTGTAGGTGAAATTCTGCTAGACCAATCACGCATATGATATCACGTGATATATCGCTTTGCGGTTTTACCGCCTTGAATGGTGTCGAATAATATAGGATGTCGGTCAGTACACAAAGTGTTTCAACAATCGTAGGTTCGTCGCCTTTTTGTCAAAAAAAATGTCCAATTATCCTCTGTTCCATGAAGTCAGCGCTTTTCGTAGGTCAGATTTAGTTGCGTTACGTATGTTTCCTTACTTAACAACCTGTGTATCTTTGAGGCGATAATTTTTTGGCCACAATTTTCAGTGAACAATCCTCAAAACAGTAACAGTAGCGTCATTCAAACAATTCTGCATCCTTTTGGTTGGTTTCAAAATGTGTATTTCGAAAAATGGATTTTTGAGATTTTTTGCAATCTAGGTGTGTGGGGTATCATTTTCCACTAAATTATGGACGCCGAATCCAATGAGACGAGTCCCGGAACGATCGATGCCTTCTGGATGAGGCTATGGATCAAAATGGGTGCATATCTATCCATTTCGAATGTGTTTTTTCAAGATTTCTGGTACCTAGGCGTGTGGGGTATCATTTTTTACTAAATTTTGGACCCTGAATCGATTGGAATGGGTCCGGGGCCCACCACACCCACTGTTTCCCCATGTTGAAGAAATGAGTCTTCATGCTCCTGGTCCGAGGAATAACCAACCCGTGTGTTAGAATTCGCTGCGGTTTGTTTTTATGTAGCACAAAGTTCTCTTTGTGAATGATTTACATCATCTCTTTGTACTTACCCGTATGACTTTTTGGCGTATTTGTCGTGAGATTATTTAATAGTCGTCAAAGGTGGTGTACAAGTATCTAAATGTGCCTCTTTGTGGTGATTTCTTTATTATAACATGTACCTACTTGTCCTTTTCCTAATCATCCCGTAAACTGAGCGTTTTAACTAATCGTAACTCTTTGTGGTGTTGTGTGGCAGCTAACCATTTCGAGGAGTCATCGCCTACTAATAACTGAAACGTCGCTTCTGGAAATCACTCTGTCCTACTTGGGTGAGTCGGTCTTCTCTTCTTCATTTTAAACGATGATCACGTTATTACTGAAACTGGAAAAAAAGATCCTCAAAACTGACTCGAATTTCAGATAGCTTTATGATTGAACTAGAGTGGGTTTGTAGTGGAATCATATTTTTCATTCAAACAAGGGTTTTTGTCTTCATCTTATTCTTCTTCCGCGAAATTCTGCTACATAAACAATGATTGTCACTTTCACTATTTTTTGTCAGCAACACGATGGTAAGACGAAGGTTCAGAATGTGTCAGGAAAATATTGGAAGTAAAGCACTCGATGAGGGCATTTGGCCAAGTGCAGAACCCTATTGCTTTATATGGTCATACATTCGTATATTAATATAGTTCTTATGATGAATAGGAAAGTGAAGAATTGAACACTATTCAATATTCGTTTATCTCATAGATTGATAGCACACTCCATACAAAAACGTCCAACACGATCTACATTTTATGAATAACTTACAGGATTTTGATACTTTTATTTCAGTGCCCAGGGACCTGCGAATGACAAAATGGCTCCGACCGCTACAACCATCGAAACCATCACAGTCGTCCGCCCACTCAAGGTAAGATAACTTCAGGTTGTTATTGGTTGTATTATTCCATGAATAATCAACCTGTTTTCGTGCTCAAGGTCATAGGGGATCGACCATCCCTTAACGGCCCCAATTTTTTTTCCTGGGCGTTTCATGATGTCAAGAACAAATCAAAGGGTTGGTTATTCCTCGGATCAGAAGCAGTCAAAATTGATCAAAATGTGCATGCATGCGTTCCAACCTTGCATGCGTTTACAATTCTTAGGCAGTTGGATGCTATAGCGAGCCACTGCTGCGGTAGTTGGTCCAACCTTGTCTTGGCCAATGAACCTGTTTGGGTTATTGGAACAGGTGTTGCGGCAACCCCTGAACAGGTATGGATGCAGGGATGATGATACAACCATGACCAGGCTTCAAAAGGTGGTCTAGAATAACTTATTCCTCCCTCATACTGTCAATGAAATAACATTCATACTGGCCCAGGAAGTTCGCTGCATCATAAGATGCTGGATCCGTGACAATGTCAGCGAATGCGCATCAGACGTAGTGCGGATCATTTATGGTGGGTCTGTCACTAAGGACGACCGCACGCCTCAATACTAAATCTGCATTTTATCATTCAGTCAAAGTTTTCTACTTCATTTTTTTTACTGCAGCCTGATATTGATGGATTTCTCGTGGGTGGCTCCTCGTTGAAGCTGACTTCATTGATATGATAAATTGCATTCAATATCAGAACAAATTGGTTGAAGCAAGCATCAAACAGAAGGTGCAAGAAGAAAAGAAGAACGCAAAGAATAAACCAAAGGCCTAAGGGAATAAAAGAAAAAATTGTTTTGGTGTAACAACTCTGATATACCCAAAATATATGCATTCTATGGACAGTCCAAGTTGATGATATCAATCAATCAATGTGTTAATAAGGCGGAATTGACTCTTATCTTCTACATTGGATTCCTCCTACTAAGCACAGTTCCGAAAAAATGAATAAAAAGGAAAAGTAGAATCCAATGATACTATATAAAATGACTTCTTAAATAAAATCAAACCGACTCGGATTTCGGTGTATTGATGTCGGCTCTTATAAAGACCTTAGCCTAGATTCCTGCAGCGCGCGTTAGTCATTCTTATTTCAAGTTAGCGAGTGAAACCTTGAGCAAACTGTGTCACTCGTCCGAAGCGGTCGTTGCCCTAAATTGAAATGCGGACGTAAGATCACATCCTAAAAATAGCCCTCAGGATTTATTAATGGTTGATCGTCGTGCGAATGTGCTTCGATCTGTTGGCTGGGGATGCCAGGTATTTTGTTTCGAAGGACTCCGCTAGGCTGCTCTTGGAGATCCCTGTTGGGTAGTAGCTTCCCCGTAGATAGGTGTTCTTCAGGAACGATGTAACTTTAGTTCAGAACTCTCTATCAGTAGCTCAACAAATCGTCCCAAATTACCTACAATAAAAAAATATAGTAAATAAGATCATGTTGAATTATACAACGGTGTAATATTATCCCTACTCCGCCGCAATATATGATAATAAACGTTATAATAATATAATGCATTTAATATTTTAAAAAATCTGAATAATATCTACCTAGAAAATCACCATCCTGAATGGTGATCATTCCAGAAAAATTCTTATCTTCTTTCATCTCAAATACACTTGAAATGAACTGAGTAAATAATATTATTACCCCGCTCTTAAACGTAAACATCAATGAATACATGGAGATGAGGTAGCGGAGTGGTCAACAATATTTCAACAAAAATAGGTAGTTCTCTGCTTTGCCCTAGAGTAAAATGGGCCAGTAAAAAACGGCCAATTGACTCAGTTTTCTTCAACAGTTGGAAAACTTATGTTTCATTGCTGATAAATGAACAAATAAAGAATGGGGTTTCCAAACATCTAACATTAGCCTTTGATTCCTGACATTGGAAGTTTGAAGGCTTTCCTCCAACGTTTCAAAAATCTTTTCTACTATTAGCTCCGTTGAATATTTGTGTAACTGTAGATTAGTGTTAACAATGTTAAAGATTTATTACTGATCTGGAATTATAGTGGGTTACTTAACCAAAACGCTGCAAATTATTTGACAACGGTAATTCTCGTTCGTGTGGGTAACCTTATCTTTGAGGTGTCCAGAGTAAGTACTTACCTATTCTACCAAGAAATAATGAAATCACAGAATACCAGATTTTCGGGCAATTTGGTTGGATCGACCTCAGGTATGAAAATCATAGGTTTATAATTCCTCGAATAATAAACAATGCGAGCTATAATGGGATCATTTTAAAAATATGAAATTTGCTGATCACAACTAGGACTATCCTCTGTGGTCGCACATTCTCTCGGGCAGCGTCCCCTGATGGGAAACTAAATGTTGTGTTAGTATTAGGGGTATGAGGGGGTTGAAAAGTACGTGTGCCGCGTTGTTCGTCGCTCCATTTCCTAGCGGGGTCATTTTGGGGAGCTCCTCTCTTCGATACCCCTCCCCAGCGTTGCTCAATTTCAGTGTCGTGATGGGAATAATATTCGGCCAGTTCTCGGCCCTCAAGTCGCTTATCCCGTTATAATGGCGAATTGAAGGGTTCTCTTTCATGTTATTAACTCGATACCCGAGAGAAAGCTTAGGGTTTGCGAGGAAACTCATCCACCCCTGGCTCTTCTTCCGGTCCCCAACTTCTCATGAATTATTTCCGTTTTCGGAAAGCCGGGGGAGTAATCCTTGGGTTGATTCCCTCGACTTTTGATCTCGAACAGACATCCGGGATATCACTGCCTTCGTTTTAGGAAGGATCTTGTTTGCTTCATATTGGTTTCACCTTATTGATCCCTTAATCTATTATTAATACAAAGGAAAGCGAACTTCTCAACGTTTTTGGAGGAGTTAATTTGGTTTGTTTTTCGAACAATTAGCTTGATTGCTCAGTGCCGGCGCCTGAATGATGAATTATTTGTATCTCAAATTAATTTGATACTTTGAGGGGTTCTCAAATGTAGTAGGTACTTGAAGATACTACGCGATATTAGTTGACATAGCGATCACAGCGAGACGAAGCTTGATTTTTCTATCATCTCACTTTGGAAATTGATGTAATGCTCAATAAAATGGGGCGATTGCGGGCTGGACCTAATCTTTCCCTCCGATTATAGGCTGGGCCCCATCGTCTCACCACCTAATCCGTTCTGCAATAGGGAGATATAAGATGGCCCATTATCGAATGAAGAAAGTGGGAACGAAAAAAAGAAAAAGTGAAAACATAAATTTATTGCAAAGCACTATATCATACGAACAAATCACACTTACAAATTAAAAATAATAAACCGGTGTAGTTTTAGTCAGTCACAAATTAATGTAAGTCAAAATTAGAAAGGACTGCGGTGATTGCTGACTAGTTATACGAAACCACGTATAACCACGGATGATTGGCCACCAGAGATATTTTTTGAGATTGATCGATGAACTGAAGTCCCTTTCGGCTTCTTGGTGGACGGTGTAGGTTTATTATTTTGGATTTTAATTAAGATTTTATTCTGATATTTAATAATACTTGAGCTAGAGAATTGTTGACTGAAATGACTCGTAGGCGTTTGTTGTAAGATTTAACTTAGAGTATGGTAGAGCCCAAGGGAATTTCGATGTTGAGGTAGTGTTATAATCGTGTAGGTAAGCCGTGAACCAGTTCAGTAGCTTAGTTTTATGTGGCTGTTTGGCAGCAATCATTTCAAAGCATGGTTCATCTCCAATCTCTTTGCGCTTTACCCGGGCTCGGGGCTACCACCCACCCCAAAATGGAGCGATTCCGTTGGCTAGCAACTCATTAGTGAATTACACGACTTTCGACTCAGGAAACTTCATGATTCCATTAACACAATCAAATACAATACAACAACAACTAACCACCAGTCCACAACTTGAACGCGGCTTGATCTGGGCAATAGAAATATTTCATAATACGAAGTAGAGTTCTGAAGGTAGCCATGCGACCGGCCGTTGGACTATCGTAATATTCCTGAAATACGGTTTTTCAAAGTGCTTTAGGGTTCACTATTTCTAAGGCTGGTGGATGACGGTCATTCCCTCCCATCGTGGACTGGTCACCAGAGCCATCTTCCACCTTCCGCATAGGATATTTCTCCTCAAACGTCGATTTTTCCTCCTGTATTTGTCCTCCGGAAAATCGCGTTTCGTCCTTCCGCCAACCGGATCTGACGTCACCTGGCGCCCTCAACAGCCATCTTCTACCTTCGACCATTATCTAAAAACGCTGAAAATTCTTACACAAGGGTTGGTTATTCCTCGAATGGGGGAAACAGTAGTTGTGGCGGGTCCCAGACCCATTCCAATCGATTCAGGGTCCAAAATTTATTGGAATATGATACCCCACACGCCTAGGCACCAGAAATTCTGACACTTACAAAATGGGTGGATACATACCCATGACTTTGACTTCTTCCGGTGGGTGCCAATCGTTCTGGGACACACATCATTGAATTCAGCGTCCAAAATTTAGTGGAAAATGATACCCCACACGCCTAGGTACCAGAAATCCCGAAAACACATATTCAAAATGGGTAATATATACCTAGGTTGATTGTACTTACCCCATTGTACTTACTACCTCCCTGGATATGACAAAGAGAAGAAGCGTAATTTTTCCTCTTTTTCATGGCTATGCGAGGGCCCGTATTAAATCTTGGATTTATTTAAGTACAAAATCATATTTAATAAGTAAATTCCTGGCTCTCATGGGTTATTATTTCCCAGATATTTTTAGCTGGCTACTGCTTTTTTGTTTACGCATGTTTCCACAATTCTGCCAAACACGGTGGTGGCACCAGAAAAATTCGGAGTTAAATCTATATACAGTCAAACCCGCCGAAAGGGGGGTAATGTACGCGAGGGAAGGAACTCGCGTTTTATTTATTTATTATTTTGGTTGGTTATTCCTTGAATAATCAACCTATGTTTTCATGATAATGGTCAACCTCTCCGATTCGGCTCAAAATTTTTTTCTGGACGTTTCATGATGTCCTGATCAAAAAAGGTCAATGTCCGTCCGCCGTCCGCCGTCCGCCGTCCATTGTCCACGCCGTTTTTGGTAGTAGAAAATTTTCTGAAAATCTGAAATTTGGGTCAGGGGTCTGTTCCCAGCCGAGATGGGTCCTCGAAACTTTTCAGCCCGATCGGACCAAATTTGGAGGGGGTAGGGGTTTTTTGAAAAATGGATTTTCGAGATTTTGGGTGATTTAGGCGAGTGCGGTGTCATTTTCCACTAAATTTTGGACGCTGAATCCAATAAAATGGGTCCCAGAACAATTGGCACCCACTGGAAGAAGTTATGGGTCAAATTGGGTATTTATTACCCATGTGGGTGACTTCAGCCGAATAGACAAACAAAACACATCGTCATATTATTCTATATCCTGTTGTTCATAACCAGCTGTTAAACTTAGCAACCAATTTTGAGCAGTTGCCTACAATTCTTTTTACTGTCCGAGCTTTTTATTCATACCTTTCAATTCAATTTAATACAATTATTATAGCCTTCTAAATTACCTACGTTTTCTCAATATTATATTAGTAAATAGTGCCGTAGTGCCCCATAGATACACCCATTTTGAATATGTGTTTTCGGGATTTCTGCTACCTAGGCGAGTAGGGTGTCATTTTCCACTAAATTTTGGACGCTGAATCCAATAAAATCGGCCCTAGAACAATTGGCACCCACTGGAAGAAGTTATGGGTCAAATTCGGTATTTATTACCCAATTTGATTATGTGTTTTCGGGATTTCTGCTACCTAGCCGTGTGGGGTATCATATTCCACTAAATTTTGGACTCTGAATCGATCGGAATGGGTCTGAGACCCGCCACACCCACTGTTTCCCCCATTCGAGGAATAACCAACCCGTGTGTAAGAATTTGCAGATTTTTTAAATCACATTTCAGGGAGGTAGTCCGTGTGTTATCGTCTTTTTAGGCCTTTTGGAGCTGATAGTGAGCCTATTGAAGAAATAATCAAGTGTCGTGGCATGTTTTTCGTGGGATTGAACTGTCTTGTCGAACAAACCTACCTGATTGTAGGCGTTGTTAGGTGATGAGACCAACGCACGATGTGGTTTTCTAATTACAATCCAACAGACCCGCAGTGCTTATTCTATTTCCGTACGGCTGGAGGGATGTCCGAGAGCTATTGAAGTACAATTGTTTTCGCTGGCTAACTGGCTGAGCAAATTTCACTTGGCCCGTTTTCTTAAATAATATTTCCGATGGTCCTTCGTGGCGGAGGTCGTACTAAAGTGAATGCAAACAACTCTTCGACGCATCAAGCTACTGTCTGGCTTACGTAAATATGGGACATTTATACTGGTTGTCCCACGAGTTACGACCTATTCAACTCCTACGTGTTCTACAACTCATTTCCAATCAATAGTGCCTCTTAGCAGTTTTTCTTTTTCACTCGAATTTGACAGCGAAAATGCGAGCAGAAGCGTTTGAGTGCCGGAAAACGTGTTTTCCCTGGCTAAACCTATGGTTTTTAAGAAAAATGTAGGTACCCTTGGGGGATGGGGGAAATTTCTCCGTCTGCATGCACAAATTGTGAGTATTTTAATTGAATATGATCCACGTCATGCGTCAGGAGAAGTTGTAGAAGGCTGTGTTGCAGCCTGAGTTCAAGAAGTTAAAGGAATGATCGAGCAAATACATGAATGCCACTACAAACTCTTTTCCAATTCCTCTAAGTGATGAACGTAAGTCCCGGTCTTTTGGAAACTCATATTGAATATTGGTACGAGCACATTATCCAGGGATCTACAGGTTTTTTCATCACAATCCAAGGAAATTCCTTGGAAATTATAACTCAATAATTCCCTCCCCGGCTTCTGTTGCGACGCTACAATATCATGAAAGTGCTCAGTAAATCTCCATAAATCAGGGAAGTAAATTTTCCAAGCTTTGAGACCGGCAATCGCTTGGAAACCACATTATCTAATAACCGTTTGTCTTTCGGCGTGGGAATCGCTGAGATTTTAACGCCGCAATAAAGAGGAACTCTGAAACAACCCCTCGCAGTGAAATTCAGCTATTAAGATTCTTCTAGCCTCGCCCTTAAATTAGTGGCCGCGGTCCATTTTAATGAGAGCTCCTATTAAGTTTGTTAACTCAACGCGTTTGTTGAGGGTGCGGGTCGAATGGTTTGAGCGGTCTGTATGTAACGAGCCCACGATCGAAAGGACTGGGTTTTAATTTAACAGTGAACTTGTGTTTGATTTAGAACTGTTTTCGTTCTAACGTTGAAACGCTTCTCGACTCCGTGTTTGAAACGCACAATAATGCGCTGCAGAACTGCGTGGAATAATCTAAGCATTTTTGGGTCTATTGATCGGTTATTCCTTGAATAATCAACCTATGTTTTCATGTCAAGTTCTTCGAATTGACCAGCCTTTTTTCCTGGGCGTTTCAAGGTGTGTAGATAATAATCACAGGGGTTGGTTATCCCCCGGACCAGGAGCATGGAGAAAATGGGGGAAAATAGTGAGTGTGGAGTTTCTCTGACTCATTCCAATCGATTCAGCGTCCAATATTTAGTGGAAAATGATACCCCATACGCCTAGGTACCAGAAATTTCGAAAACCAACTTTTGAAATAGATAGATACTCCCATTTTGACCCATATACTCTTCCGGTGGGCGCCAATCGTTCTTGGACCTGTCCTTGGAAAAAAATTTTCTAAAAATCTAGAATTTTGGTCAGGGTTCCCGGCTTTTAGTTGAGTCTCAAAACCTTTTCTGACTTTTCGGCCCCATCGGACCAATATTGGTGGAGGGCGGGGGTGTCAAAATATAAAAGTTGGTGCTAGAAATAAGAGATGAGGCAAGAGGTACATAGAGGCCAATCCATTCATCCGTAGTCAAGCTGAAGTCCCCTTGAACAATCCAGGATTTTGACTGATAATTCCGCATAAAGCTATGCTTTATCTATTATTTAACGGTAATTGCCATTTGTGCCACCAAATTGTTCGTCGTTCTAGATAAATATCCTAAAATATGAAACTGCGAAACATGAAGTAGTCTGGGAGCAGGAAGGGACTACTTCTAAAAAATGCTTTTAGTTCATTATTCTTATTGTAATTTTTCTCTCGAACCTCTCACTTATTACCTTCTAATCTGTAGATTTCAACTTCAAAATTTTCATTCGTCCTGTTCAAAGGAAGCCTTAAAACGCTTCGAAAAATTGTAAATTTTTCGCATGAGGTCCATTTGGGTTCTGGTGCCTAAATCATAATATGATATTATCCAGTCCGATTTTCCTAAAGTAAGTTTTTTGGAGACTTGGGTTTTCTTCATTTTACGAAATTTTGGTTGCCTAATACAGATGCGTGACTCCTTCCCACACCAGCGTGATCTACCTTTCAGGCTGACCGTGCTGAATGAAAAGGGACATGGCTTTAGTGTCATGTGTGGACCCCCCTCCCCCTTCATGTCTCTCTGGACCGGAGAAAGAAAAATTGAAAGTCAATAATTGTTTAGTGTCTAACAGAAGTGTACAAAGAGAAAGAGAGAGAAGGCGGCAAATGACTTTCGAGAGGTGGAGAATTTCGAGTCGTCGCATCAATGGTGGGGAGGGGGGTTGTGCATGCGCAGTCAACCAGGTCGATCTGACGCAGTGGTGCCAACGTTATGCGCTCCTCTCGATTCCACCCCCTTATAGCTCCAGCTCCAGACCCCCCCCCCCCCCCCCTTCTGCCACAACCACGAGCGTGACCCAATTCTTCTTTTCTCTGGATCCAACCGAGGGTGTATAAATATCGAAGATCATCGCTTCCGTTGTCATCGTAAAATGCTTTCGTTCCAGGGGTGGGAATCTCTCGCCTGTCATCCTTTTTCACATCATTTTTTTTTCTTTTGTTGCACTCTAGAAAGGATAGGAAGGATTCTCATTAGAGTAATAAACGTTCGTAATCGTTCCCAAAAAATTTAGTTTCCGTAATTTTACATATAAGAGCTATGTGCTACTACGCCTTGAAAGTTTTGCGACTTTGTACTACGAGAATTGTGAAGACTACTCGTAGCTGTACAATACTCAAATACTGTCGCATTTAGTAGGCCTCATTGAGTCTTCGTCATGGAAATCATTGAGTGTTTGATGATGACAATGAGGCGAGCCCCAAGATGGCACGTCCACAGGCTCTACACATATAAGTGATGCGATACCCGATTCGATCCGATATTTTGTATCTATACGTATCAAATCAAAATACCAATATAAGTACAAATATGGAAAGAATAGTATCGATAATACGACTGGGATCATATAAAATCTACCTGCCTTTTTCAATTTTAAAAAAAATCTGATTAAATCCAAAAAATACAGCAGTTGTGGCAGTGAAATGCAGTTTTTTAGGCTGGAAGGTACCTTATATGTGTCCAAAAACGCTGTAAATCAAAATAAATTGATGAAACAACATTTGAATGTCACATACGTGTACTTGCACACACTGTCTTTGTTCAAAAATTCACTTTTAATTGCTTCAAGTTTACATTTTAAGTACATTAAAGTAACTTAAACATTTTATGCATAAAAGGCAAACAGGGAGGTAGGCAGAAATGTACATTTTCTTATAACACATTGAAAAGTCGATATTTATTATTTCAAAAGTATATTATTTTATTAATTCACTTTTACAACTCCCAGTCTTTTTCGTATGTTGGTCCAACTTTTTGAGAAACAATCGGTTCCAGCTTGTGATAAATGGCATTTTGATGGAACGGATGTGGCCTGATTAAGTCAATAACCTCTTTCAAGTTTATATAAAATAGGGAAAGTGCTACACATATCCTCCTATGGTTGGACTTGATATGCTTATTTCAATGATTAAAAAAAAAAAAAAAACGTCTAAAATTTTGGTTTTTAAAATATCGGAAGGCTGGTATCGTTAGAAATATAGGAAATATAGAAAAAAATACCAATATCAGTAAATATCGAAATCAACGTCACTACTTGTACGCGACGAATAGCATGTACATCCGGGCTCGGATAATCTACTTGTACTCAAATTGTGTTTGTCCTGTGAGGCGAGTTGACACGATTATCAAAAGAGGCTGTCCCAGATGCACCAAAACTGCTACTTGCTACTCGTAATATTGAGAAAAGAGGAATAACTGTGCAATGTAAAATAACCTGCACGTTTATCCGTTTTGCGTTTAATGTCCTACGTAAATTCCTCTCTTGTTTAAAAGTAGTGTGAAAAGCTCATTTTTTCTTGTACCACATCCTAACTGTTGATCTGTGGCGTGAGAGATCTCATTGATGTCTTGGCTATAAGAATCTGCATTTACTTTCATTACTCCTTGGACAAATTGACATTTACGGTGTCTCAGAAACACCCAGCCAAACTTTAACAGTGAATCCTACAGTTAATTTTCCGCTTTGTAAGTCCAATTTGTGATTCATCAGTTTAAGAAAACCTGGTTTTTCTATTTTCAAACATCTTTGTCCACTACCTTGTCTCTACTTCAAACATTTGCTAAGCCAAAAACTGAGGACAACATTGGAATTCGTATTACACAATGTATGATATGCAATCTCACTATTCCAAATGGGATGTTGAAATCTAATTTCTAATTTTCTCTGGTACAATTTCACAAAATGACGGTTTCCGATTGCATTTCACAACTTAACTCAAATTAATTTTAAACGCAAATTGCCATTTATTCGCGTTTAGAGTATGAGTTGTGTCAAACCGGTCACACTAAGCCTTTCTTATCTTACTCAGATTACTCAGTCTGCTAGCGAACGAAAGCGTGAATAGATGATCACACAAAGTCAAGCTGATTAAAGCGCATTTTCTCCATCTGATTGGCCCGCGAGCACTCATTCTCAAGAACTTCCATCATATCCCTGTGGTTTCATCGTACTGTTGATAGATGATATGATTTTACGCATTATAGACTCATCAATGTAGTACGATTTTTTGTTATGGGTGCCGTGAGGTAGATGATACTCGGTACATATAAGTAAATGAAGAAGAGGCGCAAAATCGTGGCACATACAGGGTCCGCCAAGGAAGTAGGACGTTTTTGAAATGGGTAGTACTCAGCGTGGGGAACTCTGTGAGGGGTGGGGTTGGGACCATCGTGTTCACAATGAAGGGAAGTTTTTTCAGGTTAGTTCCAAAGATGGTTTGGACGATGCCACAACGTGTTTTCGCGGTAAGTCGGGTTTTTAGTGAATGGTGAGTCAATAATTCAAACACAGAGAGATTTCCGTCGAGAGCACGCGATTTCTCCCCGCGGAGCTATCCCAACTCGTAATGTAATCCTAAGGTGGGTTGAAAACTTCAGGGAAACGGGCAGTGTTACGAAAAAAAGGAGGGGAGGAGATCGAACAGCGCGAACTCCAGAGAATGTTGAGTGTGTGAGAGTCGCTGCCCCCTCCTGAGCGCACACCATTCTGTCCAACTTTGTGCAGCAAATTTGAACCTCTCACAATCAACTGTTCGTCGAATATTGAAAGTCGATCTACACTTTCATCCATATAAGTTGGTGATTTGTCAGCAATTATTGCCGGCGGATTATAACGAGCCTAAGATGTTTTGTGAGAGGATGATGTCTGTGTTTGACGACAACGAAAATGTCGTTCTTTTCACTAGCAATGAGGCACATTTCCACTTGGATGGGTTTGTCAACAAACAAAACTTCAGGTATTGGGGGCCTGAAAATCCAAGAGAGACTCACGAAAGACCTCTACACAGCCCTCGTGTTACAGTGTGGTGTGCTGTTGGGAAGAGAGCTGTCATCGGACCTTACTTCTTCGAGGAAAATGGAGTGACTGTAACTGTGAACTCTGAGCGATATCTGGCCATGTTGAACAACTCCGACGTAGACGCATCCCATTAAGGCATGTTTGGTTTCAGCAAGATGGAGCAACTTGCCATACGGCAAATGCCACGATGACCTTCCTTCGCCAAAAATTTAACGGTCGACTCATTTCTCGGCGCGGTGACGTTCCCTGGCCCCCCCGGTCCCCTGACCTATCCCCCTGTGATTTTTTTGTGTGGGGATACCTAAAGGAAAGAGTCTACAAAGATAAGCCGAGGACCCTGAACGATTTGAAGGAGGCTATCACCACGGAAATCAGCCGCATCCCACGAGAAATGCTGGACAGCGTTTCGAGGAGCTTCACCGAAAGACTCGATAAATGCATTCAAGCTGATGGGCATCACATGCTCGACGTCGTCTTCAAAAATTGAACATTACCAGAAAATTCCACTTCTTGTGAACAGTTAAAAAAAATATATATATATATTCTATCTTGAGAAATAACCGAGTTATGATTTTTTTAGATCCATCCTACTTTGTTGGCGGACCCTGTATGAAGAATTGAGACGCGCTAGGCGCCTTAAAGTGCATAACTAGTTTAGTGCTTACGGAGAACGAATGACAGCTTGCTATAGATTACTGGCTGACCTTAATCCTTCTTGTGGTCGTATCTACCCTAATGATACCGAGATTATCATTGATAAAGTTAATTTACTGGTAGAATCTGAGTAATGAATAATGTAAAATCCTTCCATTCATCGTAATTTGGAGTATGAAGCCGTATATGTTTGACAGTTTTATTATTTTCGGCAGTTGAGAAACAAGAACAGCACAAGCTATGCACCATTGCTGCAAGATTCTCTTAATCGCAATAGAAGCGCACTTCTAGCGCTATCATGGATAGTCCAGTCAATTTGTGCTGAAATGGACCCCTAGCAGGAAAGTTTTGGGGTGATGAATCCGAATCTGAGGTTCGTGACGGAACATAAAAAAAATTTAAAAAAAGGTAGAAAATTCAATTTTTTTGCAGTTTTCTGTACCTTTTTATACAATATGACAAAATTTTCTACAAATTGCACTGTTAAGGTTTTCTTCTGTGACAAACCGTTCAGGGTCAAACTATGGTTGAAGATAAACCTATTTTATCTGACTTCGCAAAAATCCGAAAATTTGTTAGCTAACCTCAGATTTAGCACCCCAAAAAACGTTAAAAATGGAAGAAATCAATACTACCGTTAAACATTCTTGCTAAAAGGACAATTTCACTGGACTAGGAGCTGCACTTTGTTGAATGTGCCAGAGAGTTTGAAAAAGTAAAAGCGTGAACACGTTCCGTTACTTGACGCGTTGGTTTCGATTTGGATAATCTGTGAGTTTTCGGGAAGAAATATAAGAGGAGTGAGTGTAATGTGGCATGCTTTTTTCGGAACGTATCGGAAGTATTTCATTTTTCCAAAACCTTTTCTTGGGAACTGTACTTTCTGTATTAGAGTATTTCATTAGAGCACAGGCATGAGTTAGACTTTTGGTAGATGGATAGAATCTGAACCTTCCTAATTTTTATGCATTATGTGCCCCGAGGATATATCAGTTGAACAAGACCGGTTCGGTTCTACTGAATACCACACCGGTTGTACAGAAAAACTGGAATAAAAGCGACCCGACGCTACTGGAGTCATTTGGGCGTTCGCCAACAGCACAGATTGTCTTTATGGGCTTTACAAGGGATCAGAATCCTCTCATTCGACGTTGCACCTAATTTTTCGTCTTCGTTTTGCACATCGACTTGTTTTCAAAAGCGTTTCCCCCCTTTTCCCATCCTTTCCTGCGAGGTTTTCTCGTGGATGCTCCTGCAGATCCTGAGAGGGAATATTTGCAGGTCAACAAATAAAAACGGAATAAAGTTTTTCCCCCTCACAATCTTCAATTGTCAACGTCTCGCCACTTTAACAGAAGAGGAAACGATGTTTTTGAATTTATTCATTTACGGGGTAAGGGGCTTTTAGTGAGTTTCGTTTCTTTTCTGTTGTCCTGATTTCATTTTCGTAATAACAAACTCTTCCCTCAAAAATGTTTCTCCACTACTGTCGGATTCCTGTCGTCTCATATTGGTTTGAAATGGCTCACACCTGGTGTCAAAGCCATATCTATTCATTTCTCTGTAATTGAACAGTTCCGTTCTACTTGTATAATCGAATCCAAAACAAAAGTCAGATATCGAGAAACCTCATGACCAATCACTCTATATGGATCTGAAGCCAATCAGCTCTTTGATGACCCTCAAAGAAACGATCCGAATCTTCCCAAGTAATAATAATTCAAGTGGATGAATTTGCAGCGATTTTTTCCTCTGCAGATTGAAAGCGCTTTCAATATAAAAGGCAATGATATAAAGTAAAGGGTAAAGCGTCTCTCAATAAATGATGTCGAGAGATCACTAAGTACACATCCACGCTTTCTTGGTCGCTCCAATCGTCTTGTTCTTCACCTTCATCAAAGCCCAAGACGATTTCCTTTGCTATTTTCCCTTCTCGTTTAAACGTTTGGATCATTAGTTGCTCTTCTGTCGAAGGTTGAAACGACGCGTGAATGATTGGAAGGGTTTGTTTGAAGACGGGTTGCTCGAACGCCTTCGAGGCTATTTTTCATCCCCGACCCGGGCCTGGTACGTGTTTGTACTTATTTCTCAATTCGATTCCGTCAGAATCAGAAGTTTATTGAATTGATGATGGTGGGAACAATAATTATGTTCGTGATGATTGTGTTACTGGCTGAGTTCGTGCTGATCAAATGGGTGTCTAGCATGGGTTTTTGTCGATTTTGGATTTGTCTTTTCTTGAATAATCAACCTATATGATCATGCCCAAGGTCATGGGGTGGTAAAACTTCTCCGGTTGAGCTCAAAATCTGTCTAAGTATAGGAAAACAGTAAGTATGGAGTATTTCGGACTCATTCCAATGATTCAGATCCTATTTCAGATCCATTTGGTGGAAAATCATTGATGTAGTAATTTATTACAATGTGTCCATCCGCCATTCACTCGGTTTTTGTTACCAGGCATTTTTGATTGGTTATTCCTTGAATAATCAACCTATTGCTATGTTTTCATGCAAAAGGTCAACCTCTCCGATTCGGCTCAAAATTTTTTTCTGGACGTTTCAAGGTGTCTAGATCAAAAAACGCTGCAAATTCTTACACACGGGTTGGTTATTCCTCGGACCAGGCGCATGAAGACTCATTTCTTCAACATGGGGAAAATGGGAAAAACAGTGGGTGCGGCGGGTCCCAGACCCATTCCAATCGATTCAGAATCCATAATTTAGTGGAAAATGATACCCCTAACGCCCAGGTCTCAGGAATCTCGAAAACACATATTCAAACGCTGCAAATTCTTACACAGGGGTTGGTTATTCGTCAGACCAGGCGCATGGAAACTAATTTAAAAAACATGGGGGAAATGGGGAAAACGGTGGGTGCGGCGGGTCCCAGACCCATTCCAATCGATTCAGTGCCCATGATTAGTGGAAAATGATACCCCACACGCCCAGGTACCAGAAATCTCATAAACACATATTTAAAATGAGTAATATATACCCTTTTGACCCATAACTTCTTCCAGTTGGTGCCGATCGTTCTGGGACCCATTTCATTGGATTGAGCGTCCAAAATTTGGTGGAAAATGATAACTCGCGAGTAAAATATGTTTCTACACCGCTTTACGGCGACATTATTTAATAAGCTTCTTTGCAGTTCATGTTTGTATCAGTATAATAGAGGTATGTTATAAAGCTCCGTGTGTCATTTTATACCGTCCAAAATGTTTTTACGACTTAAATTATTCTGTTGTAACATACCTAATTGTGTGAATTCAACTTACCCCTTTGAACTGTCGGATTCCTACATCGTGGATAATTCGCGCTTTCATTTTCACATGAGAATCTTCTTTTCGAATAAAAGTAAAATGGTTTCGGAATCAACAGATCGGTTCCCATGATTGTGCAACTCTCTCCGCTCCTCACCTGTTTCACACCTTCTGGCGTGCGCTCTTAGTCACTCGAGTTTTCAGTCGCGAATAAGATGGGCGCTTCTGAGGTTGTTCGTATTTTTCTACATTAAATTCGAAAGGTCATCTCTTTCTTAGACGCCCTTCTCAGAGTATTCGGGTTATATCAGGCCTCACTTGCGAGTGTTTGTGATTCTTTGTGCTCGTTTTTTAGTCAATAAATTGTTTTCAAAATGGAAGCTGCCGATCGGTTTTCAGATTTTGCCAACAATAACGCGCCTTCTAACCATCAGGGTGGTCCTTCCAAAGTCACACCTCGCCCACCCACTGTTGGAAGTGGTCGAGTAGTTCCCGGAGCACCTCGGAGATTGCAGAAGCAACCCACTTTGGCCATGCGGATGTTTTCTGACAAGGTTTGTCTAACTGATGGTGACTATGGTTTGGTGACATTGTTGATACCAGCTCTTGCATTCTCCGGTTGTTCTTACCAGCAAATTCTAGAAGACCCGGTCCAAATCTCAACCTCCTCGATCAATCGAAAGATGGATGAGCTTATTAATCTTATTGGAGAAACATCCTTGTACTTGTGTCGGCGGTGTTCATATTTCCGGTCATCGTAACTAGACTCATACGTCGGCCTCATTACAGACAAGGTAAAGAAGCTAATTTCGACCGTTGATTCCGTGTTGAATTTAGTCGGTGATTATTGTGTACGGTTACATGATGGATGATGATCGAGCGGAGCGCGATTCCTGTCTCACATCTCTCGTCACCTTTCATCCACCAGTTTGCCTGGCTTGATCCAGTTGGAGTTCATTCAATAACTAGGAAGGATGATTTCGGTTGCATGAAAACTAATTATGAAGTTTGGATAACGCAATTTCTGAAGGAATATACGAGCTTTCAATTCTACTCTCGGCAACCTGAATTTCTCAAATCAATACGTTGAGTGAAACTGTCATCAGTAATCACATTCCCAAATTATTGGTTTCTTCTAATGGGAGTTCACAATAAGGAATTGACGGAACCTATGGTTATGAGTATGTTGTAATTTGTTGGAAGCGACGTGGGATTGTTGGGAGGGGTCAATGGAACTCCCAAATGAGGAAAAAAGACAAAACATGGAGGGTTTGCGTGGTCCTAGTTTGTGTTATATGCTTGCGCGGGACTCTATTGCTTTTACCATGTCTGTATGCTATCTGAATTAAATTCTACTCTACTCAATAGTGACGAAGTCCCTGTTAAACAACGCTTCAAGCTACAACTAGGCGCTTCACAGTCCAGAAAAAGGACGTTCTGGATTTTGGTTTTCCACGGATCAGTGTGAATAAGGAAGGCAATCTTCGTGATCGTGAAGAGAGGGATGGAAGGCGCGCATTGAAGAACTGGACGGTTCTACAATATTGTTTGTCATACGTTTTGGTTGGTTATTCCTTGAATAATCACCTATGTTTTCATGCAAATGTTCAACCTCTCCGATTCGGATCAAAATTTTTCTGGATGTTTCATGGTGTCTAGATCAAAAAAGGTCAATGTCCGTCCGCCGTCCACGCCGTTTTTGGTAGTAGAAAATTTTCTAAAAATCTGAATTTGGGTCAGGGGTCTGTTCCCGGCCTAGAACGATCCTCCAAGCTTTTCAGCCCGATCGGACCAAATTTGGGCGGGGTAGGGGTCAAAATGTGTTTTTTGAAAAATGAATTTTGAGATTTTGGGCGATCTAGGCGAGTGGGGTATCATTTTCCAATAAATTTTGGACGCTGAATCCAATGAAACGGGCAGAACGATCGGCAGCCACTGGAAGAAGTTATGTGTCACATTGGGTATATATTACCCATTTTGAATATGTGTTTTTGAGATTTCTGGAACCTAGGCGTGTGGGGTATCATTTTCCGCTAAATCTTGGAAGCTGAATCCAATGAAGTGGGTCCTAGGACGACTGGCACCCACTGGAAGAAGTTATGGGTGAAATTGGGTATACATTACTCATTTTAAATATGTGTTTATGAGATTTCTGGTACCTGGGCGTGTGGGGTATCATTTTCCACTAAATCATGGACACTGAATCGATTGGAATGGGTCTGGGACCCGCAGCACCCACCGTTTTCCCCATTTCCCCCATGTTTTAAATAAGTTTCCATGCGCCTGGTCTGACGAATAACCAACCCCTGTGTATTTCACACGGCTTACGGGATTTTAAAAAAGGAAAAGATTGTTTTAAAGAAAAATTTGGGAAGTGTTGGGTCAAAAGGTGTACTTACCAACCCCTATCCAACCATCCTCTCTTTTTGTATTCCAATATTTCCTAAATTATTTTCCTTTAAAGCAACTTTTTCCACTTTTGGAATTGAAACAAAAATATCTACTTGTACTATTAAAATTTACTGTTATACGATATAATAATCATGAGAAATTCTATGACCAATAATGAACGCCGAATCGATCGGGATGGATTTCAGACCGAAAAACCGTGCACCATTAAAGAAAAGAGAAAATTTAATGAGCGGCCTCGTCGGTTTGGTCCTTCAGCCGAGAGATTACCGATTCCAGACCACGGAGTCGACCCACATCCCGGTTTTGTGGGGTTTAGAAGGTTGAGAAGTTGAAAAGTTTAACAGATCGGAGAGGTCCAGTGTTCTGAGGATGCGTGCAAACAACGTTCCACCTGTCCAACTTCGAGTCTGGACAGTTCGGTAATTAAGTTGTCCTTCGTTTTCCAACCCCTTTAGCGACTGTGAACCGCTTCGGAAGCCCGGTGGGAGTTTCTAATCCATTTTGATGGCTCTTGTTTTGACTATTATTTGAATTTCCTTCGAACTAATACCCTTTGAATGGATCCAGGCAAATTGGGTTGTTCTCGGACAATTCATTAGCGAGTTACTAAATTTTATTGTCGTCAGACGCAAACGAGCGCATTATATGTTGTAACGTGTAGTAGTAGAAGGAGGGTTGAGCGCTTTTTAAAGCCCTGCATGGTCCAAGGGCAGATCCAACCGGTTATTCACGCTAAAGGCGCACCAAACTAGAGTGGATCGCAGAGACATTGGGCGAGGCCAAAGGGTTTAAAGGGTAGGAAAGCCGCATTTCTACTTTTTATCTCGAGACAAGATGCGGGTCTTTGTCCCTGCGATGCTTTCAACCTCGTCGACTGAGGTCGGAAATACGAGCGAGGAAGTGGCGGCTAAGGAGGTGATTCAGGGCAAAGGCCCCTAGAGGGTGTGTAGTGTGCGTAGGAATATTACATCTTTTGAAATGACTGCCTCAAAAAGGTACAAAGCTTTTCATCTTCATACGTTTCACTCCATAGAAATCACGCGCCCTCTGTCGTAATTCACTTGAAGCGAGGAGGAAAAAAGCCGATGTGTGAGAACGAGACCTTTTTTGATTAGGTTAAGGATTCCATTACGAATGAGACGCCTTTTACGGGAATTTTCCAGGTAAATCCATGTACTACCTAGACAAAGCCAGCAACCATGCTTTTCCACAAGGCTGGATTTGTTACCCACTTTCCGAACGCGTAGGGTTTTTTAATGCCGAACGTTTATCTGATCTAGACGACCAGTCTTCCGGTATTTGTAGTCTGGTCTCGGGAAAACTCACTTGAGACTTCTGGTGAGGAATGAGACTAATCCTCAGCACAGATTCCAAAATTAGCTAGCATGGAATCCCAGAAGGAACCTGGGATATTCCATCACCAGAGCCAATTTCACTTCTGCCAGTATACTGCCAATAATTTGTTCGAGAGTCACCCAATGAGTTAGAGAGCTGGTCGAGTATTAACATAATATGTGGGTAATAACTAAATATTACAATAACTAACTTAGTCTCTAGTTTTAGATACACAAATGGCAGACGGCAGGCAGAAGCGAAATGCAAATTTGACTACTAGAGACGTCCGAAGAGGCCATTCGTAACTGTCCAGCACATTTTGTCGTGAGACCCTCTGATTGATCGCCATTTCGAACTCCCTACGAGCCCTCCTACCGAGAACTCAACGAGGCGATATATCAACCTTTGCTCCGAAGGTGGAACGACGAGGAGTAAGGGTAGAAGGGTTGAAGCATTCTTCGGTAAGACTTAGCCGAAGCGAAAGAGCCAGGCATCACCTCGAAGGAATATCGCGGATTTTCAACGACCCAGCGGCTTTCTACTTCACGTGCCCTAAGAAGCTTCCAAATTTCGATGACATATTGCTCCCAATACGCTTTGATCAAAATAAATGACCCTCTCCCGCTCTTTTGTTCGTTCGAAAAACCGCCTCCTGAGCAAACCTGGCCCAGCCCCTCGTTGGAAAAAAACCAACACTCAGTCTCAGGAATTTGCATAGTAAAAGTCTGACATTAGACATGCTCCATGGCAGCATTCTTTCATTTAGGGGGCCCGATTGGCCTTGAGAAGAGTATAAATTAAAAAATATTGTAATATCCTGTGAAGACTTGTCTGACAACTCTCTCAGGGCATACTAGGGCGAGGTAGTACGTAGTCATGGCATAACGCATGACAAATCCTTCTGGATTTACGTGGATATTAACGTAGCAAGGCATTTTCAAAATCACCTGAGGACAAACATGAATCTATTAGAAACTCACCTCTATCAAAATTACAAGAAAAAGGACCTCAAAACTTACTGAGTCTTACACTTTTCAACGAAATTGACCAGTTCTCTGACCTTTTCGCTAGAAATGTATTGCGCATCATACTCTCGTCAAAATGCCTCCCTACTTTCCCATACCGTTTCGAACCCCCATAACCGCTGTCGTTTTCCAACCGATGGATCAGAAACTACCTTTGAAAGCGACTGATCGTTAGTAGGGCGGTCGCGATGCCTCCCAAGGGCCACTTTTGGCACGTTCTAAAGGCCATGACATTTAAAGTCGTTAATTTTTCTTCTTTCATCGCTGATGATAACGCCGATGGTTCGATTGTTACTCGGACCAGCCGGGGTATTCGGTCATTGTACTTATGGGACTCGTAACTACAAACTTTACTTGTATTTTTTGGTGTGTTGATTCATTTATGTATTAAAAAATGCACTGGACTGTACAGAGTGTCCCATCAGGACCGTCGATTGAAACTTGAGGTTTCCTCTAGAAACACATTTTATCACTGTTTTCAAATATCAAAAAGCCCAAGTGCTTTGAAAGATATGAAATTGTGTGCATAGACACTGTTTGGATCCTAGCTGTACCTGAAGTTCATTTATTCATTTTAAATAAAAACGGGCTTGAAGCCCAATAACAACACTAGGAGACATGGCGTAATACCATTCATTAACAAAAGGACTTAATACCTATCTAATTGAATTGTTTATAAATCGAGCATAGCAGGAGTAGGTGAGTCAAATGATTTCAAATCTTATAGGTATGTACAGTTGGGGTGGAGGGTCGCAATGAAACAAGTAGGCTATAATTCGAAGGAATGTTCTCGACTCATATCATTTAGCAATCTCTGTACCCTCTGAAGAGGATTGTTCAACAGATGATTAGTTGTAGTCATGGGGACGTAGGATGGCAAGCTGGGATGGGTGCTGTGTTGAGGGGCATGGAAACCTGTCTGATAAAGCCGTTAAGGGCTATCGACGAGATTATTAATTAGTTTTGAAAGGAACAAGACGTCAAAGACTCGACGAAGGCTCTCAAGCGACTATTACATTCCCCCAGCATACCTGCATAATCAAATTCAGCCCGAAGGATACCTTTCTTGAAGGTGCGTTGGATGCGCTCGATTCGTTCCACGGTGTTTGCTTAGAAGGGAAACCAAATTACAGAGCCAATCATAATAAAAGCTTCGGGGATCTAGATTATTTTGACCATTTTCTTTCTACTAATGCCCACGTTCACCAAAAATTTGAAACGAGTTTAAACCCAAAGAGGTCCGAAGTTACTGGTGTTTAAACTAGAAACAAATTTGTACAATGTACTTCCATGAATAAATTCCAGGCACATACAATTTCAATTTTATTAGAATTTTAAGGGTAATAATCCATTATTTCAACTCTTCTTTTCTTTTCTTTCTCCTCTTTTTGTTCCTCCATCACTGCCGTAGTTGTTTATTCTTCTCTTCTCCTCCTGTCCCCCTCCATCATAAGTAAATCCAGCCCAACTTGTTTTGAATCTTTCTAAATTTCAATGAACGCGATATGAATGCACTCTAGTACAAAACTTCGAATCATATAGAAAGTAGATACCGTCATAATGTGATAAATAATCCTTCGTCAGTCACCATCAAAACACGAAAAACTCAATGAAACATGGAATCAGTTGAAGCAGGAAGTACCGTGTAGTTGCTATTTCAAGTTTATTTGCCCAAACACGTCACGTTGTCCAGTTTTCGTTCCGGACGGATGGGCTAAACTCGTTCAGCTGAACTCGATAATCTCAAAACGCGTTTATCCGAATTTTAGGGTGGTGAAAGACGCCGGCGCGATTCCAGGTTCAACTTTTCTGATTGAAAATAGTCGAGTTTTACTGATCTCCGGTGAGTAAGTGCTTACTCGATTTCAGATACGCGTTTTCTCGGAAAGCGAGAACTACCCTAAATAATACGGTTGTAGAATGATTTGCATAATTCAAATGGTATTCCTTTCGTTGGGGTATGTGTGAGGAAATTGTCTGTCGAGTGAGTGTAAGATGTCGAGGGTTGAGGGTGCTGTGATTTTCGATGTTGTGTTTACTTGTCTGGGAGGGCACACGATTAAGGGGGTTGGTTTGTCGGAATCGCAATAAGGTAAAGAGAAAGCGGCTCCCCCGTCGCCCGCCTCACTCCGTCGGGGGCGGCGGTGGATTTCCGTTCCGTTCGTCGAGGTTGGTAGAACTGCGCCGCCTGGAGGGGGCTCCCGCCTTGGCAGTCTTCACCCGCGAATGATCCCTTTTACCCGCCTCCGTGCCGAGCCCCGCCTGTCAGTCGCCCCGCCGCGATAAGCCCGACGTCTCGGAGCGTCGTCTTCCCGCGATTCGCGCCGCCCCCGTTCGGTTGAGTTGACGGTGCCGGGGTTGCCCCGGGTCGGTTTCCCGCTCGTCGTCGTGGACACAAGGAGCCATCATATCCCAACCAAGCGGATCGCGCAGGCAGCAGGAGCGGACCAGCAGCCTGGACGACATGACCGAGTCACCCAACCCGATCGCTCAGGTCTTTGTCCTCCCTAAATCCTTCCACAATTTCTACTTTAAAATTTTTTTTATACTAAATTATCGTCCACTCATGGAGTCTAACCTGTGTATTTATAACCTCCTATCAGCCGTCCCCGCTGATAAACACCTTATAACCTCGCTACATCGTTACACAGTCACTCAAATTCCTAAGTTGAAATCCGCTGCAAATTCTTTCACAGGCGTTGGTTATTCCTCGGACAAGCAGCGTGGAGACTCATTCGTATCAATTCAGCATCCAAAATTTAGTGTAAAATGATGACCCCACACGCCTAGGTATCAGAAATCTCGAAAAAACATTTTAAATGGGTAGACAGATACCATTTTGACCCAGAACCTCTTCCAGCGGGCGCCAATCGTTCAGGGAATGAATTCAGCATCCAAAATTAAGTCGAAAAGTATACCCCACACGCCTAGATCGCCGAAAATTTCGAAAATCCATTATTCAAAATACACCCCCGCCCCCTCTCCAACATGTTTCGATCGGGCTGAAAAGTTTTGAGGGACCAACTAAAGACGAGAACGGACCCCTGATCCAAATTTCAAATTTTTATAAAATTTGGTACAACCAAAATCGGCGTACGGCGGGCGGACATATTATGCTCATTTTGATCTAGACACCTTGAAACACCCAGAAAAAATTTTGGGCCGAATCGGAGAGGTTAACTTTTTGCATGAATTCAAGGAATAACCAACCAAAAGCTGAAATAAGACACATTTTGACCTCTGTTATCGACCCATTGATAACAGAATTCTTGACGTTGATTGTATCAGTACGAATATTATCGAATGTGAAAAGGAATGACGACAATATTGAAAAAAGTTATATGAATCGAACATAAAGAAAACTTCTCTGAAATCGTAGAGTCGACTCTAAAAGAACTCTTACTAGTGTTGAAGCACTATTGGTTGAACAAAATGTTCTAAACATAAGGCTTCAATATCAAAAATTGAAGATGTCAACTGCTTTCCACTCCCTTTTTCCTCCAATTCCTTTTCCCTGACGGCAGGTGATTGAAAATTAATGTTTTCCTTCAGACACATGGGTCTCGAAAATGTAATAAATTTATGCAATGTTTCTGGTAGTGCAAGGACTGCGTGGCTATTAGTTCTGAAAAGTAGTTCTCTGTGTAGTTTGGTTGTCGGTTTCTGTTCCAAAAATATGCCGTGATCTATCCATGTTGCCGCTTCCCAGGATGGAATGAATGAATGAAATAACTGTTTATTCGTAAAAAATCAATATTAAATTAGGAAACATTATTTATCTTTGAATAATATTGCCCAAAAGACCTGCATTGTTGGGCCAGAGTCGCTGATTGAGATTGAATACAAGAATATATATAAAAATAAATACACTCTTGAAGGCAATTTAAGCACTCAAATAGAGAAAGAAGGAAGTTCAATGGATATAACTTTTCAATGACCTGCACATGGGAGTCACTCCGAGTACATGCCTCTTATAATAGAAATGTGAAGAAAGATAATGAATGTTCTGCTGGTTGCTCAAACATAATTTCAATTCCGTCTTCGTAACTTAAATATAAACTTCCTTCAACCCAAATTCTCGACTTCAACTAACTCGGCTAGACCGTTATATCAATAAATTAGTTTCCCGAACCGGAAATCGCCCGACAACTAGCATTTTAACGAAGTGCAAAGAGTCTAATGTCAAATAATGCTCTTTTGCAAATTCTTTTTGTTGGTGAATCTTAATCTTTCTAGCCCGTACCTATGCCATTTCGAAATTGTAAATAAACGAATGCTGTTAAATGTAGGACCTGGTAATTCTCGCTGAAGAAATGTTACATAGGACTTGATGCAATGAGATACTCTCGATGGCATCGAATAGACTCATAATCGCAACAGCACGATTTTGTTCTGGCAATTATTGCTTCTTTTGCGTTATTATATGTTCTAATTGGAAATGTCCTTTTCCAGTAATTGACAGTTAAACAGGCTTAGATTTAAAAAAAAATCGAGAAGGTCTGAATTTTTCCTAGGGTTGTTGAAGAATGTAGCACTAGTGTACGAACAATTTAGCAATTTCGAAAAAAAGTATGCGAAAACTGCGAAATTTTTAGGCATTTTTGCATCCAAAAATTAGCATTTTCCATCATCACCCTAATCAAACTTACTAGGGAGGGTGGGTGCTTGGAGTACATGGTGCAGCAAGGCTATGACGTGAGGAAGCATCAGCGAGTAGCGACATTTAATGAAATTAGTTTCTGAACATGAAAATGAGACCTCGTTAATGTTGTCAAGAGCACTGTTTATTTCATGTTTGAAAACATGTTTATTTCAGAGTACATTGCGCCCTTCTTCATTGGATTGAGCATGTAGGAATTGGGTTATTTAAATTTTTGATAATTGTGTGACTTGTGCGGATTTAGCTGGTCAAAACTAGTGAGTTGTCCTTACGATAAATTGAAGTATTTTTACTGTTTAATATTGATTGTACGGTTAATTCTTGGTTATGAACCAATATTGATCAGAATGGAGGTAGTAATGATTTATTATTTCAATTATTTTCATTAAAATAATTCTCAACTTCTTGGAAAAAGTGGAAAAGATGAATTGGTCAAACGAGGAGAAAAAAAAGTATTATTGTGTTAATGAATCGCATTAGCTGAAGACAGCCTTCACAGTACTACAAAATTCACAGCTTTTTTCATGCAAACAGTTCAACAAAACTAGCTTGCAACAGTCTTTTTCAAGATAGAAGTCACAGTTTTCTCTATATTTAGAAGAACTTTGGATAAAAATAATCCCAACATAATGAAAAATACGTTTTTAAATAAAGTTAGTTTTAAATAAAGACCAAAATATTGAGTAGGCGTCAGTTGCTCGAATACATAACGTGTTTTACCTGTTCTTTCTCACGAGAACGTACAATTAAAGAGAACGTATACTATCATTAAAGAACAAGAAGCGAGTTAGAACAAAAATATAGAACAGAGTTTAGTAATCAAGGTGTTTGTAGGAATCAATCGTGGAAGTCAGGTTAGGAATCACGAGGTTTTTGGTTGGTTATTCTTTGAATAATCTCTACTTTTGTTTTCATGCAAAAAGTCAATCTCTCCGATTCGCCCCAAAATTTTTTCATGACGTTTCAAGGTGTCTAAATCAATATTAGTAAATCTGTCCGCCGTCCACGCCGGCATTGGTAGTAGAAATTTTTCTAAAAATTTGAAATTTTGGTCAGGGGTCCGACCATTGCTCTAGTTAATTAAGGCACAAAATTCTGGACGCTGAATCCAATTAAAAGGGTCCCAGAACGATTGGCACCCACTGGAAGAGGTTATGGGTCAAAATGGGTACCTATCTATCCATTTCGAATGTCTGTTTTTGAGATCTCTGGTACCTAGTCGTGTGAGGTATCATTTTCTACTATGTTTTGGACCCTGAATTGATTTGAATGGGTCCAGGACCCGCCACACCCACTGTTTTCCCCATTTCCCCCATGTTGAAGAAATTAATTTTTATGCGCCTTGTCCGAGGTTTAAATTAGTATCCATGCGCCTGGTCCGAGGAATAACAAACCCGTGTAAGAATTTGCAGCGTTTTTTTTTTCCTGTTTTGTTTTTAAGGCCTTCCCCTTCCTCAATGCCTCTTTCTCGCTGTATTTCTGTGATTAGCTTTATCATGCCTGTGGAAGCAACTATGAATGGACTATAAAAGCAAGAATTATAACTCTAAACTCATTATAACCTTATAATACTTACCGAATTGTATGAATCCACCATTTGGTCAGGAGATTTTTTGAGTTTAGTGGTGTAGGGGTCTCCTTAGAGCCTTGGTGATGTGTGTTGTTGCGTTTTTCAACATCAAGGCACTGTATCATGCACAGACGTCATACACTCTGACAAATTTTGTCAAAAAACAATGCCACAAACCCAAAACTGTAGTTGTGTATGAAGTTACGCTTGGTTTGTTGTAAATTCGTCTTCCTATTTCGTCAGTATAGAAAGATGTCGAAAAATTTCGTTTCTCTTCGAACACGCCGCATGAAAAAGAAAATCGTTGTTTCCCCATTGAATCCGACTGGGGACACATCCTCCAGGGCACACCCTCGGGGAAATGGATTCCCAATTTTTCCCCCATTTATTTCCTCCCATTATTCTGACAGGGATCGGGTTTCGTTAGAGAGGAAGGGACGGAACCGAAATAGATGACAAGGAAAGCTTTTCAACGTCAGTTCACATTGTATCGAAGAAATGAATGAGTTGGGATGTTTCCATCTAATGTGTTGTACGCCGATGAGAAATGCCTCGAAAGTCGTTTTTTGTGTGGTACCTGCCACTAGAAATGGCTGCCACCTATATTTCACGTACATTATAAATGAAATAATAGCGTATAAAATACTGTCAAATTTCAAAAAAAGAATAGGTTCCCCGTCTGGCGTTATGAAAATTGAGTTTTATACGAGAGAGAACACATATTCATCGTCTGAATGCATACAGAAAACAGGCGGGTTTTAGGGATGTTGGTGTTTGAATCCAGACTTCTGAGGACCTTAAACTGCCGTGGAGAACAAACTACCAAACCTAAATGATAAAATAAAACGCTGCTTATTCATTCACAGGGGGTGGTAATTCCTCGGACCTCAATAATGGGAAGAATGGGGAAAACAATGAGTGTGGAGTTTTCTGAACTCCGATTCAGCGTCCACATTTAGTGGAAAATGATCTCCCACATGCCTAAGTATCCGAAAATCTCGAATATCATTTTTCGAAATACACATTTTGAAAATTAATTCAAAAAATGATAATTATCTGGGTCTGTCGTCTCTTGTTTATAATTCAAAATTATCAATTTAGTATGAAAAATTACCTCAAAGTAAATTACATGCATTGAACTTTCTCTGCGCCTGAAGGGAAACTTTTAACGTTCTTTGTGTTTAACCACAACTCGAATTATTTTTATTAAATCGAATTAATAATAATTGATATACGTCTGACAAACTCACATCGGCTGGGATGTTGGTCGTCATCAAATTCGGAATGACCATCCTTGAAATCATCCCTCTGAGCCGTAATTCCACTTGGAACTCTTTTGTCCAAGAAGAAAGTTGTTCAGTTTTATTGCGAGAAAGACAAACATTAATATAGAGTATCGTACTATTCTGGCTTCTAGGAATATTTATGTATATAAAGAGCTATTTAATTTTATAAACGAATGTCTATTGAAAGTGTGACGAAGCATAATGTAATATTATAACTGTATACAGTTTTGTAATGCCAAAAAAAAAAAAAAAAAAAAAAAAAAAATCTCTTTTGTCACAGATACATGCGCAAACATGACATTTTCTCCTGTCATTTTATCGAAATGACTCGACTTTTTTCATTGTGGTTCTGGGGGCGTTCACCCTCAAAGATGAGAGAAGGGGAAGAAGAAAAAAGTCGGAATGAAAACACCTCACAATTTTCCACGAGGCGTGTGGCTGTGACACGTAAGAGCCCCCAAGTCTAATTCCACCAAGCTTTTTCTCATCTTTTCTAATCCGTCTGGAGCCGCTGGGGGCCTATTCATAAGGGCAGACTCGGCTGAGGGGAGAGCCGAACACGCAACTTGGAGGAATACCCGTTTGGGCTAAGGGTAGGAATACTCTTTACGCCCTTCCGCTACAGTTTTAATGACACTCTATTACTACAGAACGAAATTGGCTCACTATCAAATGAGAAAGAAGGATATTGTTTATATGATTGGGGTTCGGTGGTGTACTAACCCCGAATGTTGCATTTTTTCTCCCTTGTTGGGACGCAGGTAACATTACTGCCAGGTCGTTAGTGTCCCGAAAAAAGAAATGTTGTTTAAATTAATTAGAGAAAGTAAACTGACACAAACAAGAAAAGTATTAATTAAATTGAAAAACAATAAATTCAGCTGCGATACAAATGATGGGAATCATTGCTAGTCAAAATGATCTATGGACATTTATTAGCAGAAATTGTATATTGAAATAATCAGCATCCTGGAAGAAGCTGCAATATTGATGCATCTGTAAGGTGACGAAATATCGCAAAATGGTTCTATAGAGATATTATTCCAGACACTGCATGGACAAGAGTATCATTGTGGTGTTTGAAGGTCGATATTGTTACGAGTATTGATGAGATCCGGTTTTTCGGTTGGTTATTCTTTGAATTACCATGTTATCTATGTTTAAATTCAAAATGTCAATCTCTCCGATTTGGCCCCACATTTATTTCTGGGCGTTTCAAGGTGTCTAGATCAAAAATGTCAAATGTCCGTTCGCCGTCCACGCCGATTTCGGTAGTAGAAAATTTTCTAAAAATATGAAATTTCGTTCAGGGACCCATTTCCGGTTCTAGTTGGTCCTCGAAACTTTTCAGCCCCATCGGACCAAATTTAGGGTGGGTAGGCGTCAAAATGTGTTTTTCAAATAATGGATTTTCGAGGTTTTTGGCGATCTAGGCGCCTGGGGTATAATTTTCCACTAACTTTTGGAAGATGATACCCCACAATGCCTAAGTACCAGAAATCGCGAAAACACATTCGAAATGGGTAGATATGTCCCCATTTTGACCCATAATCTCATCCAGAGAGCGCCAATCGTTCCGGGACCTATTTCATTGGATTCAGCGTCCATTATTTAGTCGAAAATGATACCCCGCTCGCCTAGATCGCCGAAAATCTTGAAAATACATTTTTCGAAATACACATTTTGACCCCTATTTCCCCCAAATTTGGTCCGATCAGGCTGAAATATTCGAGGACTAATTACAACTGGGAACAGGTCCCTGACCCAAATTTCAGAGTTTTAGGAAATTTTATATTTTAAAATCGGGGTGGATGTGGGACGGACGTATTACGACGAACGAGACGTACGCTCAACTTGATCTAGACACCTTGAAACGCTCTGAAAAATGTTATGGGCCGAATCAGAGAGATTAAATTGTAGCATGAAAACACAGGTTGACTTTCTAAGGAATAACCAACCATGAATTGGATGAAGGCCACTTCGACGCCTCGGTGTCAGATGAAGGTGTCACTAATGAGAGTTTTAATTTAAGGGTTAACTACGAACGTTATAGTGGCTTTAGGATAACAGAGGCAGAGCTTTTCGCCGTAACTATACCGCAATCTACAATCTTTGTAGAGCGCCAATGGATTATTTCGTCTTAAATCTCTGTGTTCTGAAAACAGGACGTGAGCGCTACACAAAGATCATTTTGCGTCCTCATACGGCATCTCTCGAGCTCACATTAATAAATTAGACTGCCTTTCGGTCGACTGAACTTGGAAGGGAATTCACTGAAGGTAGTTTGCATAAACTCGGCGCTTAAGGAGAGAAGCCGCAGTTCGGAGAATTAGATGAGAATTTCAACTCAAAAGGGCGGGTTTGTTGTTCGAAGGGAGAAGGAATGGAAACGAAAGAAGCAAATTACGAAACGGATGCCTCAAAGGAAAACGTTTACATAATTTCAACAACGAGAGAAAATGCTTAGAAGCGTGTTCCGTGAAGGTCGCACCTTCCACCCCTCAGTCGAAATGAACGGCTTCCATCCGTTTCACGGAGCTGGAAAATAAATGAAGCCCTCATCTTATTCTCGAGTACGGAAGAAATATTGTCTTTGAGACTGCATCCTCCAGCGTAACGACTCGCTGCTGCATGAACGAACTGAATTAGGTATGAAATTATTTCGGGATGTCCAAAGCCTGATTGGTTCCTGTACGGCCGATTTGGTTCCTTTTTCCGACTTAAAATGAGTCTAGATAGACGTAAAAGTTTCGTAAGTAAGAATGCGGATCATAAACGAAGTCTCAATTGTTAAAAATTCAGTACTTCAGCTGTATATGGAAGCCAGTCGATATTCGGGCGATGTATGTTCTCAATTTAAATATTGATTTGGTTAACATTGATGCGGAATTAACAAGTAAGTCCATGAGAAACCTGATAAATCTCTGGCTTTGCAAAACATGGCGTATCTGCAAACTACGGAATTTATCGAGCAAGCCACATGCTTTAGTTAGTTCTCGAAACTTTTCAGCCCGATCGGACCAAATCGGGAGAGGAGGGGGAGTTTGAGGTCAAAATGTGTATTTCGAAAAACGCTGCAAATTCTTTCAAAGAGGATGGTTATTCCTCGGACCAGGAGCGTGTAGACTCATTTCTTCAACATGGGGAAAATGGGGATACAGTTGGTGTGGGGGGTCCCGGACCATTCTAATCGATTCAGGGTCCAAAATTTAGTGGAAAATGTGACCCCACGGGCCTAGGAGCCAGAAATATTGAAAATAGGCATTAAAACTGGGTAGATAGGTACCTATTTTGACCCATAATCTCATCCAGAGGGCACCAATCGTTCCGGGACCCTTTTCATTGGGTTCAGTGTGCAAAATTTAGTAGAAAAAGATACCCCACAGAGCATGGAGCGCCGAAAATCTCAAAAACCCATTTTTGATTGGTTATTCCTTGAATGATCAACCTATGTTTTCATGCAAAAAGTCAACCTCTCCGATTCGGCTCAAAAATTTTTTCTGGACGTTTCAAGGTGTCTAGATCAAAAAATGTCAATGTCCGTCCGCCGTACGCCATCCGCCGTCCGCGCCGTTTTAGGTAGTCTAAAATTTTCTAAAAATCTGAAATTTGGGTCAGGGGTCTTTTCCCGGCCTAGGATGGTCCTCCAAACGTTTCAGCCCGATCGGACCAAATTTGGGCGGGGTAGGGGTCAAAATGTGTTTTTTGAAAAATAGATTTTTGAGATTTTGGGCGATCTAGGCGAGTGGGGTATCATTTTCCACTAAATTTTGGACGCTGAATCCAATGAAATGGGTCGCAGAACGATTGGCACATACTAGAAGAAGTTATGGGTTAAATTGGGTATATAAATTACCCATTTTGAATATGTGTTTTCGAGATTTCTGGTATCTAGACGTGTGGGGTATCATCTTCCACTAAATCTTGGACGCTGAATCCAATGAAGTGGGTCCCAGAACGATTGGAACCCACTGGAAGAGGTTATGGGTGAGAGTGGGTATGTATTACCCATATTGAATATGTGTTTTCGGGATTTCTGGTACCTGGGCGTGTGGAGTATAATTTTCCACAAAATTTTGGATCCTGAATCGATTGGAATGGGGAATCTCCATGCGCCTGGTCCGAGGAATAAGCAACCCGTGTGTAAGAATTTGCAGCGTTTTTAAACAAATGTTGACCCCCTGACCAAATTTTTGGATTTTTAGAAAATTGGTAATACTATTTACATAATTAAATTATTTCAGAAATTTAGAGATTATTCAGAATATGTATTCAGATAATTAAACTATCGGTAATCTAAGCATTTTTCACTGAATTTCGGGTTCTGAATCATTGAGATGGGTCCCGGTCCGATGGGTGCCTACCTACCTATTCCAAATGTGAGGTTTTGAGACTTTTTCTTCTGAATTTTGGACGCTGAATCGATTGGAATGGGTCCGGGCACTCACTTACTGTTTCATCCATTCTCCCCATGCTTCTAGTCCAACGAATAACCAACTCTTGTGATCTGGTGACTCTTGTGACTGAAAGTGGTTTAGTTTCTTCTGCTGATCCATTAGTAGTGCATAAAAGTAAGTAGACTATTGGGCATACACAGCAAACGCCGAAAAAAGAACGTTGCTAGAGCAATACCCACAACCTAATACTAAAATACCCCCACCCCTTCCCTTAACACTGGTCGAATGTATCTCACTCTCTCTCCCAACTTTTTCCCTGGTTTTCGCGATGTGATTATTATCAGTTATCTGAAATTGTTGTTTGGGTTCATCTTCCTTTGGCTCATTGACTGAATCATTCCTCTTCTTTTTCAGGTATATCTAGTTCTGCATGATGGTTTGCTGAAGATACGTAAGTGGCTGCAATAATTGTATATATTGGGTTAACAAGTCTGTTCTAATCCCAACTCTTTCAAGCTTCTGCTTTCGTTTAGAGACAAATCTTTACACGCCTTTAGTGGACAAGTAGTTCTTGAATTCTCTTCAGAAACATCAAATCAACGAGGATTTGGCGACCCACTGATTGTCATTCCTGGAATGTGATAAGAACAAGTGGCCCCTAGATCGAGTAAACAACGCCTGGTAGTTTAATTAGCACGGCCAATCCCGATGACAAATTGGGTGACCCAAAACAATACACTGATGTCCGTACCGATTACTGGCGATTCGAATGTATTGGTGCCTCACCCATGCAACTGTAAACTCAATTTGCAATTAATGGTATCGACAATGAACTACAAACAGATATTGTGACATATCTGAGGCTTGTCACAATCTTAACATTGATACCCCACAAGCCTAAAAAGATCAAAAATATCGAAAATCAATTTTTCGATAAACTCATTTTGTATTCCCTCAATTTAATCCCGGTTTTACATTTGACGAATAATCAGGACTTAGCCATGTTTTGGATGAAACTCCTCAAATTTCAGATTGTTTTGTCATTAGAAAACCCATTTTGACACATACCCCACATGTGATAATTTGTTGGTTATGAACCTCTCGATCGATCCAGCGCTCAAAACGTACATAAAAATGATACCCCGCTATAATTTTATATTAAGAATTCCAATGAGACTAATAAAAGTAAAAGTGGCCGGTTGTCTAAAAGATAATTATTAATATTTTAATGCATCAATTTTTTTACGCAGAAGCACGCAATTGCTTGAGGAATGGAAAGCAGCGTGATGAATCTTTATGACAACTTCAAAAAGTGAGGCTTTTGGAAAAGGTCGTCTCGAGGAAATTAGAAAACACATATGAATCAGCAATGAATTATCTGAATTATTAACTACGAACTTGGTTCAAAAATGTTGCTAATATGAAATATACAAGGCGACAAAAGTGAATTCATTAATGATAACCTATCTTCATTAGTATATTTCTCAGAGAATGTACGAGTAATTATACTTTCTGCCAAAAAACGAAATCATTTTCCACTAAATGTTTGATTTAATGGAATTCTTATTTTCTCCATGCTTCTGGTCCAGGGAATAGCCAACCCCTGCGATGGAATTTTCATCGTTTTTTCTAAGAACCAGTTTTATTCTCTTAGTGATGCCGTGATGCTCTCTGAGTGAGAATTGTGGGTGATTCAAATTAAAAATTTTTCAAACGTCTTCTAAAATCGGGTACTTGTTATTCTAATTGGTTCACTGGCAGATTTTTTCTTCATCAACAGAGACCATTCTTCGCCTCGAATTTGAATTTGTTCTCTTATGAAAGGGATGCTCCTTTTTAATCAGCTCTTCAATTTATACTTATCCTTCTTGAAGTACGAGTATAGACACGAGAGTGTAGTAAAATACTTGAAACGTTGAGCTCAATAGATTGACGAACAATCGAGGAAATTTCTAAATTTCATTCAACAATGTCTCAAAATTGATATTCATTCACTAATGCTCCGAGCTAAATTTGTCATCATTCAAGATTTATTATTTTTTTCTAATTTCTAATACTCTCTTCTCTCTATATTCTGGCAATTTTGAGAATTCTGTAAACTGAATGATTACGTTGGTAAGTAGGAAGGTAGAACGTATACATGCAACAGTATAGGATTTCTCTTATTTTATTTCATTGAGCGTGATAATGAATCCCATGTTGTCGTGATATTATATACTAACATCTAGTAATTCTTTTAGACTTGATACAACGGGTTGTATGAATGTAGTCGACAAAGGAGTTTTTTCTATGGAGTCCCCCGCTAGATGCAGTATAAATTTGACATGCAAATGTTGGCTAATCTCACTGTGTGGCAACAAAGAAAACGCAGCAGCTTTCTATTGTTTTCATGTTTTTATTGCGGCTGTTGTTGTTAGGTATTCCAAAGTGGATAGTTGAAGGAAAATTACGAGTCAAGCGCAAAACATGAAAATTCTTTGACCTTTCGTAACATCTAGGACTTGTGTTGGGTTTTGGCGGTTTTTGTCAAATTAAACTACCAGCGTCAAAAGTAGGCTGTGAAAATATATGTTTTTGAAAAAAAATTGTTTAAAATTAAACACATGAAAAGATAGCGGATAAATAGCAAACATTGCTATCTAACGCAACCCGCTTGATTCACCGGGATCACTTAATAACTTTATAATATCCAATGAAATTGAGCAGCGTTCTGGCAGTACGCAGGCGTGCAGTGTTAGTTGAAGTTGATAAATAAATAAGGCTACATAAGCATTAAAGCAGGTTCTTGATAAATATACGTTGTCTTCAGCTGTAGTTAGGCGCTAGGGTGCCTGAGTTGCGTCGAAGGGTATTCAATAGTTGGACATGGAGTACATCATTAGCTGTTTTGGTTGGTTATTTCTTGAATGTCCATCTTGGATTTTCGATATTTCCAGTACCTAGGCGTGTGGAGTATCATTTTCCACTAAATTTTGAACGCTGAATCCAATGGGACGGTTCCCAGAAAGATTGGAGCCAACCGGAAGAGGTTAGGGGTTAAAATGGGTCTACGAAAATTTACCCATTTTGAATGAGAGTTTTCGAGATTTCTGGTAGCTAGGCGTGTGGGGCATCAAGTTCAACTAAATGTTGGACGCAGAATCGATTAAAATGAGTCCGGGACACTCCACAGTTACTGTGTTAATCAATTAATTTTACCCTGTTTCTCCATGTTCCTGGTCCGAGGAATTACCAACCCCTGTGAAGGACTTTGCAGAATTTTCTCCACTTGGCTAAGTAGATTGTTGAAAACATGAAGGCCCCCATATTTTTATGATTTCTGAGCATAGGTTTTGAGGAAGAAAAAAAAAATCAATTCTATAATTATGACTGAATCTGGTGCTCGCGGTTTGAGATGGAGGTTGTAGTGTTTCATCTTTTCATTTTGCTTAATAGGTATTGTTATCAGTGATTAATTTGATAAATGGGAAAATCTGCAGTTCTAGAATGAATAGCGCCCTATGTTGAAGCCTGCTCTTCTTAGCGATTTTTGAAATTACAGCTTTTTGAGATTTATTAATGGACCTCGCAGTATGCTTTAAGCAACGTACACTTCCTTCAACAAATCTCGGTGTAGGATCGGTTCTAGCATGAAGAATTCATAAAGGCGTTTCTCAAGATCATGCTGGTGTCGTGTATTTGTTGTTTAAACTTCATTTTAGTGTCAAAATTGACTTGTAAGTATTCGGCATGATGACTTACTGGTTAGCAGTTTAAATACTTGGTGATAGCATATGGTTTCAGTTGTCCAGACTAATTTGTGAATAGTCCATTGATTTAGCTGTGTGGCGAGTGGTCAATGTCGATTGCATTTGTCTTATCACCGCTTCACAAATGGCCCGTCAAATTAAATGCGGTCTCAGGAATCCGTTGACCGGGCAGATTATTGTTTCTAGGGCGTCCAAGTGCAAAAACCCTCTCGCTTTCAGTTTTCTTCTCGCCGAATGCGGTATTGTGCGGAGTTGTGGGGTTCGATCGTTAATTTTAAGCTGGTCGTGTTTACCTTGGTCCTTTCGAGGGATCTAATCGCTCGGGGTCACTTTGTAGTTTTTGTGCTGAGCTTTCTCTCTAGTTAACCAAACCAAGAGGGTTGTTTAGAGGGGTTCTAGAGTTTGGAGCGAACAACTCGCGTATGTTCCTTTTCAATCAAACGTGAGTTAGGTATAAGTTTCGTCAATTCAATGGAATCACTTTGGACGTCGCTCATTGACTCGATAATGATCTCAATCGCGAAATAAAGTCCAAATTCCTCAGGTTTCTCTTACAAAGTAGAAGAGGGTTCGAAATAAAGGAGAAAGCTGAGCTGCATTACGAAGATAAATGTAGGAAGGGGTTGAAAAAACGCTTTTCGGTGGACGTAAATCACTCGGGGCCTCACTTGGCAGCATCGAGTGAGATAAAGAAGGAAAGACGTTTCCGTAATTACTCGAGATAATTGCCGTAGCTGTTCTTCCTGTGAGCGTCTTCCTAATGGAATTTTTATTAGGGTATTGGAAATTCCTTCCGAATGACTGCAACGTGAAAAGTTACATTGAATTCTAATATGGTACAAGTAGGAAGGCGGAGAACAACGGTTGAGATTTGGCGATAGGTGAAAATTTGTCTCCGACACGGGTGAGGAAAACAATAAATAAACTAATTCAGCTGATGGGCAGCAACGTTTTATTGTACTTATTGGAATTCGATGATCACGAATAATCGCTCGACGAAGTGATGAATGATCGCACATGCGACAATGGATAGTGATGAGATAGTACAAGAAGACGAGTGAGGGAATTCGTCGAGTTCTTGAAGTGCAATAATACTGGGGTTGATGAGAAATCCCCTGGTATTTCTCTAGTGGTTACAGTGTCCCCAAGAATTTGAGGCATCCAAGCGAGCCTTCGTGCAATCAGAGTATAGGGACAGAAGCCATTGTGTGCTCAATTGTCGAGTCCTACTTGGAAGGGAAGAAGAATAAAAAGTCGTTTCATAAACTCTCAACGAGTTCTCCAGGCGAGTTTCGTTCCAACCAGTTTTTCTAAAAATATACGAGGAGCGAAGACGTCAAGTTCATGTTCTTGGGCGACAGGCCCGGTTGTTTTTCTATGTCTTTTAAAAACGTAACCACGTTCCATTCAGTCCATTCAGTTCCATTCAGAGCTCTCCACGGACTGGACATTGCCCCACAAATACAGCGTCCCAGGAACTGGAAAATGCTTACTTTAATTCTCCCTAAAAATTGTGTTCCCTCCGAATCACCTTACATTAATGCGTGGTAAATACGAATATCAAACACCCGTTAAAGTGTGCCACGGTTATGCCTAAGTATCCGAAAATCTTGAAACCACTCTCTCTAAATTGTTAGGTAGGTGCCCATTTGGGCCATACCAACCTCAAGTGGGCACCAATCGTTCCGGAATCCGTCTCATTGGATTCAGCGTCCAAAATTTAGTCGAAAATGATACCCCACACGCCTAGATTGCCAAAAACCTCATAAATGTATTTTTCGAATTTTCATTTGATTTTTTAATTTTGACACCACTCCCTCCCCACCATTTGATCCAATCGGGCTGAATGGTTTTGAGGACCAACTAAAGCCGAATACAGATCCCTAATCAAAATTTTAGATTTTTAGAAAACTGTCTACTGCGTGGACAGCGAACGGAGATTTGCTCATTTTGATTTTGAGACTCTTGAAAACGCAGAGAAGAAATTTTTGGGCCAAATACAATACTAAAATAAGGTTTTCTGCAATTGTTTTATTGCCTTTAATGAATCATAGAAATATAATATCTATTTCATGGTTCTTCCGTATCTTGTCAGGTCTCGGTTAAATATATTTGTAATTGGCCTGGTTCAAGGCTCACTTGTGAAGAGGAGTTCGATGTAGATTTACATACCGTCCCCTATTACGAGGGTGGGGATATTTTTAATGGCGCTGGTCCGCAGTGACGTCACTTGTTTTGAATCATATTCATCGGCAAAGTATTTCTATTGATTGAAAGGGAGTCAGCCGTGGAATTGACCGCCGCGTTAGCTACCGTTGCTGTATCTAGAAGGCTGTAGGATCATTCGCCCTCCTACCACCCCAGACACTCGCTCACCCAGTTAGGTCCAAGTTGGAGGTTCCATTCAGCTCGTTTTGCTTTTGCATTTTTGAAACGGCTCTATCTTAACCGACATGACACAAATCTCTCATCTGGCTCTGGCATCGGGGACTCGACTAAGCGTAAGTAGACGATCCCTATATTTCCACTGTTTGTTGAGAGGAGGAGCTGTTTGTATGTCTGTACCCTTCTCACCATCGATCCCGCCCCTCATATTCTCGTATTGTGGAAGTCTCGTCAATACGGTCCAATCAGGACTTTTGGCTGACTGGTAATCACATTTCCTACACCCCCGGTGATCTCCCGCATCCATCGCTGCACCGTATTCCTGGGCTGACAGCGTGCGAACAAAAATTGTTCACAGTTTTTGTCACAGTTAGGAACTCCTCACTTGCCTGTCACCTTGACATGAAAAACTTCAATGATGTACCTTAATCATTCACTATTCTCCACAAGTAACGTTACATCCAGTAGATGACATCCGCATTCTGAATATCCCGAAATTCTGCGCTTTCAGGACCCCCTCAGTTTTTTACGGACACGAGATCTCTGCTGTTGCTATCCAGTCGGTTTGAAGGACTCGCTCGAGCAGCTCTTTACCGTACTCATGCAAAACTCGTAGTCATCAATCCTGATTAACCCCAATTTCTCCACAGGTGTAACTCCAAATCATTAATTTTATCAACATCAACTAAAATTATCGGAAATCAGAAGTTGAGGTTGCAAAGATGGCAGAATCTCACTGCGAATTGCGTCATACGAGTTTAACCTGGATTCGGGCAATCTGTTGCTATGCAAGCTGAAATACGTCTCATTCCGCTTTCCGTCAACGGTGTTGTTGCTTGGCTTGACAACGCTTCCACTTGAATATTTTTTCCAGCAAGGTCAAGGGCACCAGTAACTTCAATCTGGCGTCTTCCATCCTGAATGTATTTTTAAACGGCTCTTCATTCAACCCTCACTTCTCGCAAATTGCGATTATCAAACTTCTTTTCAAAATCACCCTTAAACCTTCTGCGCCTATTCCCAGTTAGATTAAGTTGATCATAACAGTCAACATTTTACAGATCACCCTGTTGCTCGCCAACAACAGTTAATTTCTGCATCCTCAAATAGTTAGATGACTGTAAAACTCGTGTCCATCATATTTGCTGATCATGTTAGGTGTGAAAGTCATGATATTTGTCCAAATCTGATCTGATCCAACTGTACAAAGTGCAACAAATATTTGGGTGATGCTACAACCCCCCTCTGGATTGAAGCAAAGTAAGCGGTCATTATACTCATGTATCAAATGAAACATTATCCATTCATTGATTCTTATCGACGTTTATGGGCAGTTCCATCGGTGAACGTGCCCGCAGACTTCATTAACCGATTTCGTTGCGTGAAAACTTGTTAAAAAAGTCGTGGCATTAATTTGGTATACACGAATTAGTTCGCCACACGAACTGGGTATACGATCCCGAAGTGGGTTCGTGTTAAAGGACTTTAACTGTGGATAATATTGCTTTACGTGGAGCCAAAATGAACAAATGAGCAACGCTAGGTACATGCGACGCGAGGCCAAGGTTTAAACCGGTGCATTTATCAATTAACCTCAGGTTGAAGCTTGATGTTTAATTATTGGACAAGAAAAGGGGGCGGAAAATGAGAAAATGCAGCAAGGGATGCTGGGGGTTTTCAAAGTGTGCTTCGCCGTCAGGGCATTTGGGGGTAGACGCTCCATTTCTCACTCAATCTACTGGTTTTGTGTCTCTGAAATTCGCCCTATATGAAGCAATATAGAGACAATTATGAGTGTTCTGCGATCGTTCCAGAACTCAACTTATGGATTCATGGATTTCAGATCTGGGCAATTATCGACCAATATTCTTGTTGAGTGTGATATCCTCTGTAATTGTTAGACTAGTGGGGAATAATATTAGAAAATATTGGAAAAGTGGATCAAATCTGTACACATATTTGCAGGACAATAAAATTATCACCGACTGGCAATACGGATTCGCGGTTACGCGTTATACGACGTAACTTGTAATTTATATCGAATAAGAGACGAAAGAAATAAGGGAATGCTCCTATTTTTGGATATGGTCAAGTGATTTGATTCCATCGAATTGAGTGAAAAATTGTAGATCAAGGAAGCCTGGCATTGTTTAGAAGCTACCTGAGTAATAGAAGACAGATCGTGGAAATAGGTGGGGTGAGAAGCACTGAAGCTGCGAATAATTTTGGCGCCATTTAGGCAGCAATTTAGGGCCCACCCTCTTCTATGTCTATCTAAAGCAGATCGTCAGACTCCTGGGGGAGTGTCAAGTATGTTTGCAGACGATACCACTGTATTGTTCGAGGGATCGATGAGAGAAGACGTCTCCAATGGCGAACGGGGTGATGAACAAGCTCCAAGACAGGTTTGTCTCACTTGCTAACCCTGAACGCTCAATACTCAATACTTGGAGACAGGCAAGACCTGGGGAGAAACCTAACTTTTGGGAGATTGTACATAAGGCATTTGTTCAGAGCCTAATTAGTTTTGGTATAATTGCATAGGGGAGGAGCCAATACCTCTGTATTGAGGCCACAAAATATATTACAAAAGTCCTGTCCACGCCGATTATGATGTTAGAATTTTTCTTTTTAACCTGAAATTTGGGTCAGGGATTTGTTTCTGGCTCTAGTTGGTCCATCCAAATTTGAGGGGGGTAGGGATCAATATGTGTCATCAAGAAATGGATTTTCGATATTTTTGGCGATTTAAGCGTGTGGGGTAATATTTTAGATTAATTTATGGACGCTGAATCCAATGAGACGGTTCCGGAACGAGTGGTGACACCGAAAGAGGTGATCTGTCAAAATGGGTATCTACCTATTTTGAATTTGGATTATTTCGAAATTGGGTTTTCGAGATGTCTGGTACCTAGGCGTGTGGGGTATCATTTTCCACTAAATTTTGGACCCTAAATCGATTAAAATGGGTCCGGGACCCGCCACACCCACTGTTTCCCCCATTTTCCCCATGTTGAAGAAATAAGTTTCATGCGCCTGGTCCGAGAAATAATTTTTTATTTATTTATTGTTATTATTCACATTTGGACGATTTTAAGAGGGATGAGAACAACTTGGGGACACCCTGTATTTTATCATGTATTGTCGTCTCATACCAAAAGAAAGATTGAAGCTGATATAATACGACGGTCCAATCCATCTTACAGTAGGTGGTACACATTTGTGGTTCAATACGTCCAGCTGTTCCTACCCTAGCGCAATTCTTTATTGAGTTTGATGTTCCTATTGTCGATTTAGTTATTTTCTTTTTGTTACTGTCATTTTGTATGTCAGAACTAACAATATCGGTAATTCCCTTCTCCATAGCCATTTTCTTCTGTTCGATACAATGTAATCAATTAAAAAAACGTGAAAGACGTATATGGATGTGTACATACGAGTTCTACTCGTAATATGCACGATAAAACAACAGCCCTCCGCAGCACAGGAGTTAGTCTAGCGCTGCGGAGTAGTTGACAGATAATGGAAATTGAGCGCACGCTTCGCTGTACACCATCTCATCGTCAATAAAAAAGTAATTCTTTCTCTCTCTTTCGCTTTCTCATTTTAGTCTCCGGAAATAAATGGAATGGAAATCGATACTATATACTCGACGAGGCATCAAATATTTGAACAGTCCTATTTCCTATTCGACCTATTTCATCTTTTGGTTGATTATTCCTTGAATCCATGCAAAAAGTTAATCTTTCTGATTCGGCCAAAAAAATTTTTCTGAGTGTTTCAAGGTATCTTAGGTCAAAATGAGCAAATGTCCGTACGCCGTCCACGCCGATTTTGGTTGTAGCAAATTTTCCAAAAATCTGAAATTTTGGTCAGGGGTCCGTTCCCGTTTTTAGTTGGTCCTCGAAACTTTTCAGCCCGATCGGACCTTGTTGGTGGGGAGGGTGGGGGGTGTATTTTGAAAAATGAATTTTCGATATTTTCAGCGACCTAGGCGTGTGGGGTTTCATTTTTCACTGAATTTTGACGCGGAATCGATTGAAATAAGTCTCCATACACCTGGCCCGAAAAATAACCATTTTGAAAATGAGTGAAATTTGACAACTCGGGTTTGTGGGGAAGGGTTTTAATGTTTAGGGGGCTTGGGCTCATTCGCCCGAATTATCACTCCTCTATTTCGCTGCCTTTACATTTTATTCGGGCTCTGCCTGCTTCTTCTGTGTTGTTTTATGATAACTGTGTGCCGAAGTGGGTAGTGAGTAGGGTGACAACAGAGCCTTCAATGTTTCCGCGATGTTATTTGTTCGATGTAAGGCGTTTCTTTCGAAAATAATTTGAAGGCAATTGTAACACCAATAAGAGCCTGAATCCAATAAAATGTCGTTCATGGTGTGTATAAAACGAGGATGGAACGAGCGCATACAAAATATAACACGAAAAGCTACTCGCGGGGGCTCGCACACTTGGCGGGTAGTGGATGTAATGGCCTATAAAACTTCCCATGACACGACCCGAGTAAATACGCACCACTACTCGCACACTCCTCGTCTTTCTCACTTTAATACCCTGTCAGAGTGTCAGGGCACTCCAAGCATCGATCAATGCGCCCTCGGAGCACCCGTAGATAGTGAAACTGCCGTTCCGATGCAGGCATGTGGGTTGACATGCCAGTTAGGTACAAGAAGGTACCCAGCTATGTACGTAGTGAGATGCGATCCTGTGAGCTCTCTTCGCATTCAAATCACAATGCCTGGACGGAGAGAGCAACGAGTGTGTCTTCATCGTGGCTCAGACATTTTGGGGTGCAGGAAGTTGTCCTGTGTTCCGTATTAGAGTTCCCTTGGTGGAGGGGTGCGGTACGAAGGAAACCATTATGTACGATTTTCTACGATTTAAGGCCTTAAATCTGTTATGGGCAATCTCACTGAATTTACACGAAACAAATAATCCGTAATACTAGCACTCTAGCACTCATAACGAATAAATAATCGATAATCATAATCATGAGGAACGGTATTCAAGCTAAATTTGAATGTATCTCTCAATGGGAACCCAAAGATATAAACTGAAGGCTCATACGCTCATACGTTGTTCTTCCTCCTCCTAAAAGCACCTTGCAAGGGTCTCTAATGTCATCGCGCACCCCGCGCAACTACGCACCTATGCGCAAGTGACACTAACTTTCTTATTTTTGTTTCTTGATTCGAATCAATTTCCGCCAAATGGTGATGGAAATTTGTTTATTTCGTGTGAAAAAATCATCAATTTTACACATTTAAAAAATATTATTCTCCATTTTATTTCCCTCCTCATTGGGACTGGGAATTGGTTATGGTAGAATTTAAATGAAATAAAAACGAATGGAACGGAAGAAAAACGGACGCGACAATTTGTTTACATTAATTTCTACAATTTTAGAGGGAGGGGGACTCGTGGGACACCCTTGTTTCGTGATTCCTCTTGCATTCGCAGTCACAATTCGTTCTGTTCTGTGCTAAGACTTTAAACGGTCAATTAATCTTGTTATTTCAACCCTGATTCGATTTTGATGATTCTTCCTCAAATACTGTTTGTTGTCATTTCAATTTTTATCTAGGCGCCACACCATTTCAAGGCTTCTCTGGAGGATATATCTGAATCCAAGAAACAACAGTAATTCAGTTACGAATCGTCACGTCTGCAGAGAAGGGAGCGACAGTTGTAATCGACTTTTTCCACGACTCAGGTTGGAGCTCTGATTCCAACGAGCACAACGTTTCTATAACGAAATACGTTCCATTTACTTCACACTCTTCGAAAACACGTGCTCTGTCAATCGTGGTCCCAAGGGGTGCGAACATATTCTCTTTTATGTAGGGTGGCTCACGCACTTGCATCTCGTCCCTGAAATGGCGTTCTATGAGCTTCTCAAGACCTGATATAAGGAGAAAATACCGCGGAGGGGATGAATAAGACGAATGAACGTTGAATGCAAAACATCCCGAACAGGAGCGACGCATGAATACCGTATGAAGAGCGTTCTGTCATAGTCAAGAATGGACAAATGATGTGCTGCAATCTCTCCAAAGAAGATACAAAGCGTGAAGGGAAAGAAGGGAACGCAAACAAATACGGAAAGCTGCTATTTCAAGTAAATACGCGCCGTGAGCAAGAAAACCATATTCAAGTTGGAGCTCCGCCTCAATTTGTCAACAAGTTCAGTGTTATGGAAAATTGCTGTAATCACATTCTCCTCACGGCAAGACTCCGTCCGCTTTTCGGGGTACAATCAGGTTAGTGGGCGAAATCGTCGAGGAACTGAAATTCAATTCAACCCCTATATTACGGCTGTATCTGCTGATGGGTGGAATTGAAATGAAATGAATTCATATCTGCGTTCACCTCCGAAGGGATAAATGTGTCGCTATTTTAATGATCCTTGCCTGGCTGATCTCAACTCAATGGCCGTCTTTCTCGATTTTATCTCATACCTTCACGTAAAGGGATGCTTTTGCGCTATGAGGTGGAAAATCCATTTTCTGCCAAACTCTATATCATGAGATACGAGCTTCCAATTTTGAAATTTAAAATGGAGTTTGTAATCATGCCATGCTAGCGAATATTTAACATTTATTATCATAATACGATAATGAACCAAATACGATTGAAACTTATGTTTGAGTGGATTCTCCAAGTAATGAGAATAGTATTGCAGTTATTTTATCATAATCGTTGTATAGTACATATTATATTTTGATATCATTAAACAATTCTAATTTCGTCTACACTTGTCTACATTTCTGTTGTCAAAAATGACACCTGCTTAATCATGTAACAATTCAATACATTTACTGACTGAATAAATGAATAAAATGACGGATACTAAAAGTTTAATCATGTAACAATTTAATACATTTATTGACTGAATAAATAAATAAAATGACGGAGACTAAAAATAAGGAAAAATCCAGTGTCTTGGCGCTGGATAATGTTTCTGTTGAAAGTTGGCAAGGGAAAATTCGACGGGTGAAGTTTCTTAACTTGGATTTTCTATAATGGAAGAAGAGTTGGTAGAAAGTTGGTGATGTTTCGCTGAGACATGACCGAAGTCATATGACTTTGGTGTCATGTTGACTTGTCTCTCACTATATGTTCTGGCGAGACCCGAAAACTCTTGTTGAGTCGTAGTGTTTTGAAACCAGTTGTTCTCTAGTGGTGCGTCATTTCAATAACGTTCTCTAGGTGAACTGACAGATTTCCATCGTATAGAGGAGCCAAGTGACGAAGGCGTCTCTCTCACCTATGACGATAGGTGGATAGGCCTGCTTCTACTTCTATTGACAGCGGCCTTGGAAAGGGTTCCTCAGTCAAGTCATTGCCCTCCCCAATCCAATCTGGTGATTAACTAATCGTTGAGAACGAGGGACGGGTCGAGATGAACGAACTACGGAATAATTAGGTTTGTCAACCTGTTGAACGCTCACAATTCTTCCCGTTCCCAGCGAATAAAACAATGCCAACAATTCCAAAAGGGCCGGCGCCGCCCGAGTTCGCGCCCAACGGAATCCGATACAACTGTCGAGGAAACTTCGACCGTAGAAACGGGCCGTTGTCCCTGGCCGCGATACCAGTAACAGCTCAGGTTGATCGATTTATTGTTGGAATATTCACCGAGGGCTGACAACGTCTGCGTGGAGAAGATAAATATTCCCCCTCAAGTACTGAACCTCCCCTGAATCTCCCCAGCGCAGTTCCACAAAATGAAAATCAACGTATCTGCTCATTACCATCGCTTTGAAATATAAACCAAAACCAGCCAACCAGTTCTCGTATCATTTTCCTTTCTATGATCTATGACACGCAAATATCTCGATCAGTTCCGTCAGGCTCCGGGTTGGTTTTTGTTCTACTGTACGATGCTTGAAAAATGCATTGGTCAGATCAACCTCAGCTTTTATAAGATTGCTGAAGACGTTTTCTCCTTGAAATCATGGAAGCTTAACGGTATGACGTGTATTCACAATAGTGTGCCCATTCGGGCAAAGTGGTACACATGAATTGCATATGTGCTCCAAGAGCCGATTCGTCTTGCATTCTTGCGTCTAGCAAGGATATGTACCTCGGCCATGACTACCGAAACCTTCAGTACAGTTCTCTACTTGACATGGGAAGCATTCCACATGCTCCCAGTGACTGGTGCCCTTGATACCAGCTTGTAAACATCCTGGAATACTCATTAAATTGACATCCAACACCTCCACCGAGGACTAACTGATAGTAACCCTGGTGTGGTAGTGGTTTCCTACTCGACACTATATTTCCATGCTAAAGCCAGAGTTGCTCCCTTCGATCCGAGTCTTCTCGGCCTCGACATCCAAAATGGTACCGCAACACTGATGACATGGACACCGGAGAGAGGATTTCCTGATGGAATTCATCATGACCCAACTCTTCGAATGAAAAACCGGGAAGATCGAATTCCTTGTTGCCATATCTGCGGATACCATCCTTCACGTCAGGGGTTTGTCAACTCACGTGGGAGTTGTTTACTTCGGAGCCGGCTGTGGGAGGTTTTCGAAGAAAGTTAGCATCAGCTGAGTTTTCCTCAGCATAACTGAAACCTCCCCCAGACCTACGAGTCGTGGCCCCCCACGTTTCCAGATCGATACCTCCTTCAGCATAGACTCAATCTCCCCTCTCTTTTCTCACTCCTGTCATCAATCCGTCTACCGAATAGGCAATTTTTCATTTCGTCTCTCCCATAATATCTCATGTCTGAGGATATCGATGACTCCCCCGACCCCCACCCTCCAAGTTTGTTCTTGTAATTGTGTTCTAGCGTTATTAAACCCTTTTACTTCAAGTTAACAACATTCTCAATAAGAATAGTTTGGATATTGCATCAATCTTCCGACTTTGCCAATCACGTTGTTTCCAATCTTCACCTTGTCAAGCTGCTTCGTCGCTATTTTCGCCCTATTAGTTTCGGACGAAGTTATTCTACGCGTCCGTTCCAAGTTGATTGTGAATGAACTTGAAGTACCCAGACGAAACTTCTCAATCCGCTTAAATTGATTTTCCAAAAGGATGGAAACGAATCCTCAGTGTTGGCTGCCGTGTAGTGTTGTAGCGTTGTTCGATAGCAACTTCATTAAACTCTTTGCCCGTTTCTAGTTCACGCTCGTAACGGTGATATGTATGTTTTTAATTTGGTTTGCTTGTATTTGGCTTTTTATTACCAATATGTCAAAGCGTGGTCGACTTATCCTTTATGGCAGAATAGAGGGAGTTCAGTTTGTCAATGGTTTGCTCTGTACAGTGCTGGCCGCTACTTCTATGAGCCAGTTCCTGCTGGGTGCTGCGAAAAATTGCAAAAGATGAGATCACCAAGAGATCGGTGTGATCACCAAAGATGGCGCAACAGCCATGGTTTTTCCTGCCAATTACGAAAACATTCTCGGCTCAAGTTCATCTGGTTTTCTATGGGTGTACCCGCTTTTGGTTCATTCTTGCTTCCATTAACTTCCTCATTATAATCTTATCGGTAATTTTCAATCGGTCAAGTCCAAATATTTATTGAGAAAAATGACGATTTTTTCTGAATTTCGCTGTTAAATCATCCCGCAGTGTTAAATATTTTTAATTAAGTAGGCAAAACCGTCAACACTTCAATGTTGTGAGGGTATGCATCTTCCGTTTGAGCTCGAAATCACGGCTCCGATGCCAAGAGTAAAACGTCGCTCCCATAAATTGATTTTTCACGTTTAATTCACACAGCCTTGGGTCAAACTTCTAATCTAAACGCCCGTTTGCTCGTATAAATTTTATTCGCGCACTTTTAACGAGTTTCTTGCACGCTCAAATCGATTTGAAGTCGGAAGAAAGTTGAGTAGACGTACGGTTACCCAACGGTTGGGTGCGGGATGTGGGATTGGATGGAAAGAATGGTTTGGCGTGACCAACTCGGCCGTCATCTTCATGTGACTGACGTCGTCAGCCTATATGTGCTTGGAAGTTCGTTGTAACATGAACCGCTGAGATTATTTGAAGGTATTCAGTAAGCTACTTTTGGAGCATAACACGTAACTAGTTTCGAAAATACTTCAAGTTATATCATATATATATCATATCAAGTTGCAACCCTAGACACATGTGTAGAGGCGTTATTCCGAGATCCGAGTTCGCCACTTTTGAAAGCTTACTAAAAAAAAATTTGAGTTTTTTGATCCAGACACCCTGAAACAACCAGAAAAAATGTCTGGGCCGAATCGGAGAGATTGACTTTTTGCATGAAAACAAATTCAAGGAATAACCAACCAAAAGTGTGATTTTCTTTTAATAAGAACTCACAGACCATGTCACAGAACTCGGTCATTCCCATATTCTGCTACCGTTTGCCGCAATTGGTCCAAAACCCATCATAATCGATCCAGTGTCCGTAATTTAAAGGTAAATACACGTGTGTCGCCATAAAGCGGTGTAGAATCATATTTTACTCGCGAGTATTTCTTGATAAATCTGATTCCTATCACCTAGTGCCCCTAGGTAACCTGGGTATGTACGAAATCAAGAATATTGAAGTACTCAAGTACTAAAGAACTCACTGAATAATCTGGTGTCTACGTTACTTGAAACTGAAGTAAACTACTTTGTTCTCAGCATGGGATGTATTTCTTCAGTAGAGGCGAGGACACCAAGTATTCGAAACAGGATGAATTCAGAAGATGGGATTATAGCGAAGCATAGTATTTCAGAGAACAGCCGAGAAGATGCAAGGAGAAGCGACTGACTAGAGTCCAAGATGGCGTGCGTTCGAGTAGAGGTTTTTATCAGCTGACAACCGCTGCCTTCCTGATGGGTAGGGAGGGCTAGTAATAAACTCCGAGTGTCAACTCAATATTCACGATATACTGGGTAGTATAATTATGGACAAATCAACTGGGAAAATGGAAGGACATCTACCACTTTCATTTGGCAACGTGTATATCTACATTTCTCAAAACTTCAATACCGAGATATATTTTCAAAATGCCCATGTTCCTCAGCTGTTTACACAAAGGGTAATTTAACAATCGACCATTTCATTACATGTCATAATATGACATGTCATATTATGACCTCGATGAAAAACTGTGAGGAATCGCTTGGCGACCTCATTTTTGCTGTTGGCACGCCGTTGAATGGTCAAAAATCGCAACTGCTTAACATGAGTGTGTCAGCAACGGTGAACACTTCTTTTGCACTCCTGTAAAATTACTCAAAGCTTCTTACATGTTTGTATTGACTCCGAAGATGTAGCAAATAATGAAAGAACGAGGTCTGTCCGGAGAAATGAAGGTTCATTTTTATTAGGGCAACAGTTGACGTACGCTTTGATGAGTGATTCGAGCGGTAGTCTTAACTGACGATTTCTACTCAGTAACAATGCACTCATGTAGATAATATTCATTCCATGAAGCTCATAACAATATTCACTGATAAACTTTCCATCCAATTCTCGTGACTCCTTGGGTAGTCGATTTCAGGTAGGCAATTGCCTGCCGCTGTTAATTTAGTTAATTTCCGGCCTCCTGCCGATCTCCTGGGTTTTCCCCGACGTTTTTCTTATTCACCCTCCACGTGGCTTTCCATAATTCATTTTCACAGCGCCGGGAAAGAAAATCCATTGTGCCTTTTGTGGCGTTAACTCTGATGTATTCCTTTACCTCGCAAAACAGAACGGAGAGGGTGTCATTGGGGTTTTCCAAGCCCTCGAAACATCAACAAAGTGGAACTAGCGCCCGCGTGTTATTTCGCATTTTTCATTTCCGTTGGCATAAAAATGGAGGAAGCGGCGTGCAGCGAATAGGTTGATTTATTTACTTGATTTTTTTCCCTCATCTTCTGACAACTCTTCCGTGCGGTAGTACTTCCTTCCAAGTAACCCGGAAAAGACCATAAACTGAGCTGCTCTGCCAACTTTAGTTTCCCGATAGAAAACTTTAGTTTCATAATGCTTAGTTGGCAACTTATGGTTCCATGCGAATGTTTATTCTGAAATGACCGCATACGTAAAGTTAATCTCTCCGATTCGAGAAATTTTTTCTGGGAGTTTCAAGGGTGTCTAGATCAAAATTAGCATGTTAGTTTGCTGCCATGTCGATTTCGGTACTAGAAAATTTTCTAAAAATCTGAAATTCGGGACTTTCTTCCGGCTCTGCTTGGCCCTCGAAACAGCCCGATCAGACCAAATTCGGGATTGAGAGGGGCAAATGTTAGACGCTGTATCCAATGAGACGGGTCCCTGAACGATTGGCACACTTTGGAAGAGGTTCGAGGCCAAAATGGGTATCTGTCTACCCATTTCTGAAGTTAGTTTAAGAAATTTTTGGTTCCTAGGCGAGTGGGGTATCAATTTTCCACTAAATTTTGGGCGCTGAATCGATTGGAATCAGTCTTTTTGCTCCCGCTTCGAGGAATAACCTACCCCTATGAATGAATTTGCAGCGTTTTTTAACTTAGGGAATTTGAGTGATTGTGAGTGACCTAAAAAATTTCATTTGCAAACACACGCGCTTAAAAGATGATTTTTTGTTTTTTCACGCGAAATAAATCAATTGTGGTCATTGTTCCGTAAAACTTGAGTCAAATCAAGTCAATAGAAGGAGGGATGAGAGAGTGAAATCCACGCCTTTTTCAAGGGAAGTTGAAGCAGGACGTGGCTGGTTGTAGCGGACAGAGTTGCCGGTGTTGTATCTTTATATTCCGCTTGCTTCGGTCGTCTTCGTTTCTAGTTAACAAGATAACGACTCCGTGTCTGGAAAACACGTAGCACAGCTCTCAGGACTAATCGGGTTCCCTGTTCGAACGAGACACGTGATTAGAGCCTACTGTACTTTACAACTTCCCAAGAAAAGACGCCACCTAGGGAAACCTGAGGGAAAGCCGACAACGAGCAAGAAAACTTGACTTCTCTTGAGACCCTTAAGATGTTGAGGAAGGAATTTTATTAAGGAAAACTTGTGTAAAGAACACACGCAGGCGTGAATTCTACTCGAAATAGGATTTTCCCTGGTACAGCCAACAGAACGTTAACATTATTGCGACGGGAGAAGTTGTCGGAAAATAGTTCTACGGGAAAAATAGTGGTGTTCAAAAGTTGGTGCGAGCTACTCCGCTTATATCGAGCCGAACTAAAACTTATTGGAACTGGTCGGTACAAAGTTACTTTGCCCAAGAAAAGTAGTTTGGTACACCGTGGAATCCGTGTTTCTGTAAAAACTATATTCAGTGACTCCACCCCTTCTGGCTATGGGTAGGATCTCTTTTAAGGTTAATCGAAAAAAACTATAAATTCCGCACATACATGGTGCCAAATGAAAGTGGTAGATGTCCTCCCATTTTCCCGGTTGATTTCTCACCATTGGGAATGACGTGAATAGCCGATCTTGTGTCCATAATTATACTACCCAGTATATCGTGAATATTGAGTTGACACTCGGAGTTTATTACTAGCCCTCACTACCCATCAGGAAGGCAGTGGTTGTCAGCTGATAAAAACCTCTACACGAAAGAACGCCATCTTGGACGCCAGTTGCTTGCTAGTCAGTCGCTTCTCGGCTGTCCTCTGAAATACTACACTTCGCTAAAATTTCATCTTCTGAATTCATCCTGTTTCGAATACTTGGGTTCCTCGCCTCTACTGAAGAAATACATGTTGACAACAAAGCAGTTTACTTCTGTTTCAAGTAACGTAGACACCAGATTATTCAGTGAGTTCTTCAGTACTTGAGTACTTCAATATTCTTGATTTCGTATATACCCAGGTTACCTAGGGGCACTAGGTGATAGGAATCAGATTTATCAAGAAATACTCGCGAGTAAAATATGATTCTACACCGCTTTACAGCGACACATGGAATTCTCTTCGCCTACTAGAGTTTGTTCAATACTCGTTCAAATTTAATCGTGCTCTGGAAAACAAGGTTCATCGGAAATCGGACTTCAGACATTTATTGAAGAACAATTTTTATGAACGGACGAACGTCAGAATACCAGGTCGGTTTAATGTGAAAAGTGGGTGTGGGCAGAGATAATCTATTCTAATCCATACTAGAACTGCTATTGCGAATAGGGGCTAAAATGAGTAACTTCAACATGATTGCCTCTCGTGAACAAAACTTTTGGCTATTCTCAAGCCAATTCATGGTAGATGGACCAGTAGCAGGTTTGATCAATTCAAGATGATTGACGCATAATCAACACACGATCATTCGAAAAACACCCAATCATTCTGGAAGCCTTGATCATTTATCGGTGAATTTATCACTTTTATCTGCCTTACTGTAGGAATGTTCGATTTCAATATTATCCACGGACCAGGCGCATGGAGACTCATCCCAATCTATTCAGCGTCCAAATTTTAGTGGAAAATGATTCCCCACACGCCTAGGTACCAGAAATCTCGAAAACCCACTTTCGAAATAGGTAGATAGAGACCCTTATTGACCCGAAACCTCATCCGGTGGGCACCAATCGTTCCGGGAGCCGTCTCATTGGATTCAGCATTCTAAATCCAGTAAAAAATGATATGTACCCTAGACGCCTAGATTGCCGAAAATCTCAAAAATCTTTTTTTGAAAAACACGTTTTGACCCCTACATACCCAGGGCATTCAGTCCGATTGGGCCGATAAGTTTCGAAGACTAACTAAGGCCGAAAACGGGACCCTTAAAAAAAAAAAAATAAAAAAAAATAAAAATAATAATAATAATAATAATAATAAAAAGTCGAATACATAACATTTTTATTATTTTTCCTTAGACAATTCAATTGTTTCCCGGAAGTAGAGCTACAGTAACTCTCAACACTGCGGCTGTAGACTCTGCCACCTGTTCGATACGAGAATAAATAGGCACTTTCTTTTAATCTTGATACATACCCTACAAAAGGAACAAAGCGGATCGTCTGCGTCATGAATCTCTTGCGTCACACTCACCTTGAAGTCATTGTTGAACACCTGAGGTGATTGCTTCAGCTTCTGATGTCGTTCCAGTTGACATATCCTCAAGTTGGCCATGGTTTGTGAGGAATACTTGAGGTCAAAGCAATTTCCGCACCGAACGCTCCTGGACTGGTAAACCGATGGAATAGAATCCAGCATTGGTATTTAGTAAGTTGATCCGGCAATTTTTGGTTCATTTTTAAATCCTCCATTTTATTTTTGCGGCAAAAATCATTATTTTTATTGCATTGTGACCCTCGAGATTATAGGTTGATCTTGTAACCATCTGATCGATGACATAAGGTCAACATGATATTCGTTTTATGTAGTTTTATGAGCTTGAAGACTTTTTACAGTTACTGTGTGATGAATGCTGATCTGTGAATTGCTCCGTAAGTATTTGTATGCTCAACTTCAAAACTGTCGTAAGTAGGGAAAAATTATTGAACTAAATTGGTAAGACAATTATTATGGAGCATTGCAGGGGGGATCGATTGGTGAATGTCCTTATTTTATAATGAGATCTTCATTGGTTGAGAGTTTACTGGAGCAGCGCAGGCTATTATAAATGTGACATCATAAGACCCAGTTTCTTCTCAGTATTCTTCATCTGATTGGATCCGGGATCGATTTTCTTTCCGCTTTGAACGGACGAAAAAAAATTGTGTCTAATGGCGATTCCAGTCTCGAGGTCCAAATCGCGTATAGAAAAAAAACCTTCGGAGCTCACGGCTGGGAGTGGTACAAGGTGCTGTGGATCATTACTGGTGTGAAAGAAGTCTGAGCTTTGATGACGCCGTTAGCCCTCTGATGAGCCCACTCTTCCCCTTGGGCCTTGACGCCTCTTCGAAAGAAGGGTGGAAAAACCTCCCTCGACAACTTTGTTTTATTCGATTTATGAATCTTCGAAGGGAAAAACGGTTTTCCTAAGCGAAAACTCCCGCGACGAGAAAATGCAATAAACTTGGTCTGAAAGAGACGAGGAAAACTTGGAGTTCACCCAGCGGCCGGGAAAAGAGCTGAAAATGCGAGTTTTCGAAGTGGTGGGATGGATGGCTGTTCTCTGTTCGCCTACACCTGCCAACTTCAGCACAGTTTATTTAACCACTGAACTCATTGCTATCTATTTGCAAAGGAAAAGAGAAAAAAGAGACCTAGAAAAAAGCATATGAAGTAATTATTCCTCTCAAAATTTGCTCAATTGTAGGTTTGCCACTCGTTAGATAAAGGAAGCGTGAAACAGCAAACGGATACTCAAGTTGTCCAACCAGCCTTAGAGCTGAGATTCTGATGAAACGCCTCACAACCACTTGCTAGTTATATCACATTATGCACATTCGTTCTTGTGATTAATGAGGCAGAATCAACTATATTGTACAGCTGCTGTCTGATGCCTTGCATATAAATTGCCACGATCAACAACACACAGCTGTCGCAATTGAATCGTGATAGTAGCTCAATGTTTCACCCATTTCATGTGTCAAATGTGACTCGCTTAAAATGAGCCTAAAGTAATTCCACCCGTTTTTCAGCTCTCTGATTTCTTCCAAAAATTCACTTCCAGATTCACAAAAATAAAGTCACTTATTCCACCATGATTACTCTCTTCAGATCATTTTGGTCTCACAGTACACCTATGGAGCTGAGAATGGTTCACGTGAGAATATACACACGAGAGTCATTTTTATTGTCCTAATTGTTGTTGTGATGGTTGTTACCTCTACCATCGACCCGAAAATAACAGTTGGTTGGTGGCACTGGACGTCAAAAATGTCTTAAGATGTGATAGTAAAATATTCTGCAGCCTTTGGACACTCCTTTCAATCTCTCTGGGTAATTGACAGCTACCACAGAGACACAACAATGACTGAATCCATGTCATTCTGCCTGTACTTTGCTGTGTAACGATTTATATTCTTCAGTTAATGATTTATTACAATCGTTCACTTGAATACACTGTTCACATTCGCGCACTTACACAATGACACAATCACAAGGCACAATTTGCGGTTGTATTGCGGTCTATATTCAGACTCCAAATTGAACGGAACTGCGCGGCGTTCCTGGGTCTCTTTTATACTGGCTGCCTTGGCCGAGAACCTTCTTGAACCTTCCCTGGTTCTGGGAACTCGATGTGTTGTCTCTAGCGAACGGGAAGGTTCCAGCCAATTTGATATGACGCACGAATGTTCAAGAGCGACCCTTCGCCCTCCACAGGTCGTTGGCCCTGCAATGCCGGCAGCCCATCTGACTGGCGCAGGTGCCAGCTCGCCACAGCTGTATGGCGCAAAAGTGTGGCCGTCGCTCTGTACTTGAAGGAGTCATTGAAAACGGATGCTGGCAGGATACTGGAGAGACGCTATAGAAATTGCGAGTGCCCACAAGATAGTATTAGAGTCAAAGGTGTTTTTGAAAATGATACAAACACAAATGCTGGACAGTGAGAAAAATAATCTACGAGTTATTGGACTTCACCATCAACCACTATTTAACTATTTAGGGGTTGCGCGAATTCGTGTGCTCGCTAAACTGGTTGGTTAAGGGATCAAACTTTTATTAAATTTTGGGTAGAAATTGAATTTGCAAAAAAAAAAAAAAAAAAAATTGTGGTTCCCGTTTAAAAAATCACAGGGGTTGTTTATTCTTCGGACCGGGCGCATGGAGACTCACTTCAATCGATTCTGCGTCCATAACCTCTTCCGGTGGGCGCCAATCGTTCCAGGACTCGTCTCATTGGATTCAGCGTCCAAAATTTAGTCGAAAATGATATCCCACACGCCTAGGTACCGGAAATCTCGAAAACCCACATTCAAAATGGGTAAGTAGATACCCATTTTGACCCATAACCTCTTGCGGTGGGTGCCAATCGGTCCGGGACCCGTCTCATTGGATTCACCGTCCAAAATTTAGTGGAAAATGATACCCCACACGCCTAGGTACCGGAAATTTCGAAAATCCATTTTTCGAAGTACACATTTTGACCCCTAACCCCCCAATTTGATTCGTTCGGGCTAAAAAGTTTCGAGGACCAACTTGACAGTAGTGCTAATATGATATTTTAGAGTGAACTCAACACTCTGGACTCATCTTTTAACACCATGTTTATAATTTATTTGAGTTGTTAACTGAATAAGCAGAGGAAAGACGCTATCAATCAATTCGCAGCTACGTATTCAGTATCAATTCACTTATAAATATATTGAACTATCTACTCCCCTCTTCAAGCCTAGCTTGTGCTAAGGGGAGGAAATCTAATACGCCGAATCAAGGTGAAGGTAGTTTGTCACTGGTATTGCTGACAAATGGGCCTGCAACAACTATTATTGGAACTTTGTTTCTTTTCCAATCACATACATGCCAGAATGTGTAGTTTCTCACGAAATATGCTAATAATGAAAATGCTAAATATACGTTATTTATGTAATATGTGATTTTGGTTGGTTTTATTCCTTGAATAATCAACCTATGTTTTTATGATAATGGTCAACCTCTCCGATTCGGCTCAAAATTTTTTTCGGGACGTTTCATGATGTCCTGATCAAAAAAGGTCAATGTCCGTCCGCCGTACGCCGTCCGCCGGTCCATTGTCCGCGCCGTTTTGGTAGTAGAAAATTTTCTAAACATCTGAAATTTGGGTCAGGGGTCTGTTCCCGGCCGAGACGGGTCTCAAAACTTTTCAGCCCGATCGGACCAAATTTGGGGTGGGAGAGGGGGTAGGGGCTCCAAATGTGGTTTTTGAAAAATGGATTTCGATTTTGGGCGATCTAGGCGAGTAGGGTGTCATTTTCCACTAAATTTTGGACGCTGATCCATGAATGGGTCCGAAATTGGCACCCCTGGAGAAGTTTTGGTCAAATTGGTAATTATTAACCTGAAAGCGGGAGTTAGGTGTGGTATGTTTCCACTAAATTTGGACGCTGATCCAATGAAACGGGTCACAGAACGATTGGCACCCACTGGAAGAAGTTATGGGTCAAATTGGGTAATTATTACCCATTTTGAATATGTGTTTTTGGGATTTCTGCTACCTAGGCGTGTGGGGTATCATTTTCTACTAAATGTTGGACGCTGAATTGATTGGAATGGGTCTGGGACCCGCCACACCCACTGTTTCCCCCATTCGAGGAATAACCAACCCGTGTGTAAGAATTTGCAGATTTTTGAACTGAGATTTCAGTATCTAACGCTTAATCAAGAACTGTTGCTAAAAATTGTTGTTAACGAATGGCATAATTCGTTTTTACGGCATAGGAGCGATTCCGCAAGATTTGAGCATGCTGAGAGTGGTTTTGATGAAGGCGTTTAATATGTGGGACATTTCTGGACAACTAAAGTGCTCCTTGGTTGTTATCTACATTCGCAAAATACTGCGCGGTGGTGAACGAGACAATCGAATCGAACGAGAACGGTGACGTGCTTCTCCCAGAAAACCATCACATCCCACAACTTGGCTCATTTGCGTTTCAGGATGTGAAAGGTGTGGTGGTCGTGGGGAACTAGAGGGAAAACGCGGGTATTGAACAGTTACGTGGAAACCGTAATTGAAAACAACTGCGGGTGAAATGTCTTCCCCGTCAGCGCGAAGCACGTCCTGACATAAATCCCGCGAGCCGACTGCCGTTGTGCTTTAACTGAAAACTTTGGCTACAACTTGGATATTCGAGAACGGTCCCCAAACAGCGACGAGCGTTCGCGTGACGCCAACAGCACTCAAGCTGGCCAAAAGGCGATTTATCGTCGGCCCTTTCAGCGTGCTGATCGAGCATTTTGCCGGGGAGGACCGATTAGACTTAATCTGGATCCTCAGTTTTGAGCTTTGGATTACGTTGTTTGTTTTGACAGTCATCTTTTGATTACGAAGAACATTGATGGAGAGATCACGCAATCTGTTGGACAAGACACTTCGTATCGATTTTTCCCAACAAGTTAATTTTTGCACGATCAGTTTTCTTTTCCATTTTCGTTCCCGAGGTGGAGTTTTTGACTGAAATAAGCCAAATCAGCAAACCCATAAAATGTGTGTTTTTTATTTATTCAAGAAAATACTAAACATTTCTCATAATATGTATCATAAAATCGTTGAAGTTTTTTTTTTTAATTCTTTTTTTTATTTTTTTTTTTTATTCAAGTACAGCTGTTGCATATCGGAAATTATAAATAATGAATAATAACCCCCAGCTGTAGGCAGAGCCTGAGTTGCTGAGGGGAGAGTCACTCAGAACATCTCACAAAAATTACAATTCTGTGCAGAACATACCCGATATTAAATATCTAGTATGCATCTCACAAAATATCATAAAAAACAATGCCAGTATCATAATAACATTAAATGCTATTATGGTAAAATTTTTACCATCAATATAATCATTAATCTCTTAATAATATATATCATTACTAGCATCATGTCGTGATTAGCATCATAACAACAATATCACCAACACACATGTAGCATGCAGGAAATCACAGATATGCACTCTGAAAATAGGAGTCAAATGAATCGCCACCTTTTTTAATAAGCCACGAAAAGATTGCTTTCTTATAGGCGCTTCTTTTAAACTTCAAGGGACTCCGCAGATCATTGTCACAATAGCTATAGAGAATATGAAGCAAATAAAGAGGACTTCTAGTAGTCATAGCTAGGCGAGGCTTAGGGTTCATTACATTACCCTGATCTATGAATCTTGTATGATAAGAAACAGGCCTGTCACTTTCCAAGATATACGGGTTTTTATGATAATAAAGCAGCAATGATTTCGCCAGGAGCTGTTTTAGAGTAAACATGCGCGTTTCCCTAAAAAGGTCAGACGAAGGAAACCTACGATTTTTGCGACACATAATTTTTAGAATGGCTTTTTGAAGCGTGAATACCTTATTGAGATGAGAAGCCACCGCTCCACCCCACACGAGTATGCCATACTTGTGCCATAGTTGAGCTTGATGATATGATTACACAATGTTTGAGGATTTTGGATCCGAGAAACTCAAGCATTTAAGCATTGGAACTCCCTAAAATCGCTCTGCACACATACAGGTTCCATTCGGACACTTTTGTGCACAAACTGGCATACTTAATATATGTGTTAATACTATCTCAGAGGCAGAACACTGATGACAACACAACGCAAATTCTGGGAAGTATCAATTTCACCAGGGGCAGCCAAACTTTTAGTGGGTTTCGGTTGAATCATTCATTACCCCGGGAACACTAATGTGGGTTAGTATGACTCTCATAGACATTTTGATTTACTTTCTTGACGCTTGAGTGCGCCCTAAGTCGACAAACCGACTCACTAGTTCCATGCGAGAGAGCAACATGTCTGACGGTGAATCTACCTAACCTTCGTTGTAAGGTTAGGCCCAGGCCTGAAATTTACATACTTGAAACTATCAGATAAGACATAACCATCTCAACACGATGGCAAAATCATGTCCGAGTCTCAATTTTTAATTTCTGATGACTACCTTTCAACTGCTGTGAAATGCGATGAGAGAATTGCCAAGTTATCCAAAATTTCAGAAATTTGGGTTATTTTGGTCAACAACTGCAACTACGTGGGAGTCACAATGACTCCGTTTTAGTGTTCCCGGGTTAAAATTTCGATCAAAACCATAGCTAGGAAACAAACTTATAAGGGGTCAGATAACAAGTCTCATTTCGCTTGTAATGGACGTTCCTTCTCTTGTAAACTCTATTGTTCGTAATATGCTTGTTCATATACGCAAAAATATGTATCCATTCTCTCGGTTAAGATCGTTATTGAATTTAAAATCACTGAAAATGGTTTACTTTGCCCTAGTTCGTTCTGTGCTAGTGCATTGCCTGCCCAAATTGGGGGAAGTGCCTACCACACAGCCTTATTCCCAGCCATCTCTGCACAAAAAACAATAGTTAAAATAATCATGAAAAAAAACGGATTATTGATCATTCGCTACCACTTTTTAAAAAATTACAGATTTTACCTTTCTCGTTAATGCAAGCCTTCGCATTCATTAAACGCTTATTTGAAAATGGCTACCTGCAAACTCAATCCCATTTCATTCCCACAAGATTTTGAGATAATAATAATTTACGTTTCAAGTACCCTTGCTCAAAATGTTTACAACTACGCAGCTGTAACGGTCTTTAACAGTTTCCCATCAGCATTGAAAAATAAATTTTTTTCCAATAGCGCGAATAGTTAAAACACGACTTTTATTGTTAAAAAAAGTACTTCTTGCAAGTACTACAGCAGCAGCAATAGTGATTTTTTTGTTCCCTGTTCAATTTTTTTGAAAATTTGAGTAATTGTTTTATTTTGCAATAGTTAAACTGTATTTGAATTTAGTTTTAGTAAGTTCTATAGTGTGACTGGCGAGATAGGCACAGCAGGCAGCACAGTTCCTCATCCCCTACCGCGGGCTTGTAGCCCATATTGGGGATTATATTTTCAGTTTTTGTAACTGCTGTACTCCGTGTTTTAATTTAAATAATTTGAAAATAAATGAAATTAATGAAAAATGAAAAAAAAAAAAATTCCACCATTTCGTACAATTGTCGCCCTGTACAGTTGGATACAGTCTATGTACCCTTCATTCTTAAATCATTCCCATCATCATTGATTCTAATCGCGTTGACAACAATTCGACTCACGTTCGACTTTCGCTCACAAAATTTGGTCCTGGCAGTTCCACAGCCCTCTAGAATCAGGTCGTGAGTCACGAAATAGCCCAAAATCTTCCTAAATGAACAACCGACTTACTTTTCCTCCCAAATTAATAAATATACCGTACATTTTATACTATAGTAGTGTCGTACCAAAACATTGTTCTTATAAATTATTTTGAATATAATTTTTGGAATTGCGCACCCCATCGGGCTCATCAGGCTCACAGGATCCAGAAAATAGTAACCTTCATTTGACTTGGTTTTTGGCTCCGCTAAGCCATTTTCCGTTGAGAATTCTTTATTGTGTATTGTCTTGTCTCGTGCACTGCAACATTGATCCACTGCACCCTCGGCTTCACGAAGTTTGAATATAGGAACTAATTCTCTCGTATAAAACCTTAATGCGAACAAGACGTGAACAAAATGCGAACAAAGTTACTTCTACGGCTCGAGCCGAACTTTCCCCTTTTCATTGAAGCAACGACATTTAGAGTTGATGAAACTTTTCGACTAGTAATGAAAGCGGTTGTGAATTAATTACGGATACGGAGGGAAGCAGTTAAGCTGTAGGGTTTTAGATCGTTCCCATTTAATCATATTGCTCTCGTTGGAGGGATAGACTTGTGTTTCAACTTGTATGTTGAACCGAACTGTTTCCGGGATGTGTACGCGTATAAATACAGGGCTCTGCCGTACGTTGTGCTCAAGTTCGCTGAAGTGCGACCCACTTTAGTAAATTGCTAAACATGCTTACGAATTTACTGTAGCACACTGGTCGCTTGTAGTACCAGTGAGCAGCAATTGGAATGGCCAAAAGCACCGAATACGTTAGTTGATGGATGATTTCTCTAATGAAGGCCAGAATTGGCTCTTAGTAAGCGTGATGACGATAGCTTCTACACATGATAGAATCTTCAAACCTAAGGTATCCATTCTCAGTCTTTCATTTTTTTTAAACTGACTAAAATTCGTATTTTTGCAGAGGATCAAGGGAAAAAACCCCTGCAAATTCATACACAGGGGTAGGTTATTCCTCGCACCTGGCGCATAGACTCAACATGGAGAAAATGGGGGAAAAAGTGGGTGTGGCGGGTCCCAGACCAATTCCAATCGATTCAGGGTCCATGATTTAGTGGAAAATGATACCCCACACGCCCAGGTACCGGAAATCTCGAAAACGCATATTCAAAATGGGTAATATATACCCAATTTGACCCATAACATCTTCCAGTGGGTCCCAATCGTTCCGGGACCCACTTCATTGGAATTAGCGTCCAAGATTTAGTGGAAAATGATACCCCACTCGCCTAGATCGCCCAAAATATATAAATTCATTTTTCAAAAAACACATTTTGACCCCTACCCCGCCCAAATTTGGTCCGATCGGGCTGAAAAGCTTGGAGGATCGTTCTAGGCCGTTAAAAAGACCCCTGACCCAAATTTCAGATTTTTAGAAAATTTTCTACTACCAAAAACGGCGTGGACGGCGGACGGTGTACGGCGGGCGGCGGACGGACATTGACTTTTTTTGATCTAGACACCATGAAACGTCCAGAAAAAATTTTTGAGCCGAATCGGAGAGGTTGACCATTTGCATGAAAACATAGGTTGATTATTCAAGGAATAACCAACCAAAACGCTGCGAATTCTTACACAGGGGTTGGTTATTCCTCGGACCAGGCGCATAGAGACTCAACATGGAGAAAATGGGGGAAAAAGTGGGTGTGGCGGGTCCCGGACCCATTCCAATTGATTCAGCGTCCAAAATTTAGTGGAAAATGATACCACAAACGCATGGGTACAAGAAATCTCGAAAACACATGTTCAAAATGGGTGATAGATACCCATTTTGACCATAAACTCATCCAGTGGGTGCCAATCGTTCTGGGACCCATTTCATTGGATTCAGCGTCCAAAATTTAGTGGAAAATGACACCCTACTCGCCTAGATCGCCCAAAATCTCGAAAATTCATTTTTCAAAAAACACATTTTGACCCCTACCCCGCCCAAATTTGGTCCGATCGGGCTGAGATGCTTTGAGAACCAACTAGAGCCGAAAACGGACCAAAAAGACAAAATTTCAGATTTTTAGAAAATTTTCGACTATTAAAATCGGTGTGGACGGAGTACGGTGGACGGACGTTTGCGAATTTCGATCTAGGTACCATGAAACGTACAGAAAGTAATTTTGGAGGGAGTTGGAGATATTGACTTTTTGCATAAGAACATAGGTTGATTATTCAAGGAATGACCATCCAAAACAAACAACTACGAATCAGCAATAGCTAACCGGGCGAAGGGAATTGATAAGTGTGCAGCGTTATCTCAACCCACGGGCACTCAATAAGGGTACTTTAGGACGACAAAGAGGAAACGAGGAGAGAAAAGACGTGAATAACGTCGTTTCCCCTCTAAAAGTTTATATCATGACTGAAGCGAGATTAGGCCACGCAAAACAGGGTGGAAACTGGTCAACTTATAAATCAGACGTCAGAGCGAAACACCCTCTTTAAAGTTGCTGATAGAGGAAGATCCTTTGTTCCTACGCGAGAAACGGAGGGTGCATACTGAAAAAGCAAGAGCTAAAAGTCATATATCAGCGCTGAACGGGGAGACAATGGGTTGATTTGTTTATCTACGAAGCTCATGGTCAACGGTACATACATGAGCTCTGGACAGAGTGAGAGTGATGAAGTGAATCAGTCAAATATCTCTATCACTTGATTAATATTTTGAATTTGGTCTCGTCGCTCGTGTTGGAAATCGTATCTTCAAGGTCTTTTAATGTTAGTAATTGGGAAAAATCATAGGGGTTGATTATTCCTTGGACCAAGAGCATGAGAAACAGTGGAAAAACAGTGAGTGTGGAGTGTCCTTGACTCATTCCAATCGATTTTGAGTCCAATATTAAGTGGGAAATGATACACAAGTTTGTCGTACCGTCACAAGTACTTTTATCAAGTTCGGCAATTGCTGCAGTACTTGTACGAGTATAAATCGATTCCGCGGCCATATTGTTTGGGATTCCCCAAGCCTAGGGGTTTGAAACCGTTTGCAAGCTCATTTTCATCCATTTTCTCTCCATTTGCGGTGATATAGCTAAAACGCTGCTAAATCTTACGCACGGGTTGGTTATTCCTCGGACCAGGCGCATGGAGACTCATTTCATCGACATGGGAAAAATGGGGGAAACAGTGGTTCCCGGACCCACTCCAATCGATTCAGGGTCCAAAATTTGTTGGAAAATTATACCCCACACGCCTAGGTACCAGATATCTCGAAAACACACATTCGAAATGGGCATATAGATACTCATTTTGACCCATAACCTCTTCCGGTGGGCGCCAATCGTTCTGGGACCCATTTCATTGAATTCAGCGTCCAGAATTTAGTGGAAAATGATACCCAACACGCTCTAGTCGCCAAAAATCTCGATAATCCATTTTCCGAAATACACATTTTGACCCTTACCCCGCCCAAATTGTTTCCGATCGGGCTGATAAGTTTCGAGGACCAACTAGAGCCGGGAACAGACGCCTGACTAAAATTTCAGATTTTTAGAAATTTTTTTTACTACCGAAAACGGCGGGGACGGCGGACGTACATATGAATTTTTTGATCTAGATACTTTGAAACGTCCAGAAATTTTTTTTGGGGTGAATCGGAGAGATTGACTGATGAAAACATGGTTGGTTATTCAAGGAATAACCAACCAAAATCAGTAATTTCTTAGGCCTCCTCCGGCCGGGATGACGGACGGCCATTTTGGATTATTAATCAGCAAACTGGCGCGTAAAAGGTGGGCTTATACGTTTAGGTTAGTACGTCGTTAAATTATCACTAAGACGACTCAGGAGTCATCTAGGGCTCTTGAGCTCTGGTTCAGGCCATTATGAACAGAGATTTCTTCCACCCCGTGCACCATCAGTGTCAAGCCGTTGATGGATTGACGTTGGAATGAACCGTCTTTGCTTTGCTGTGTGTTTGTTAGTGTCAACAGGGATGAACATCGTGCCCAGCAGGCAATACCTCACTGGCACTTATCTGTTTAGGAATTCCCCTACTTTAAGCTGCTAGTAACTAATTAATGACTGGCCAACGCTGCTCGAATCATTTCTAATCTGTGCTATCAGACATGAGCTCGTGTTCTGCTGTACAATGAGGGGTAAAGAGAAAACGCCTGATTCTTCTTCATGGTTTTATGGTTGTCGTCAAGGTTGGTGATTTGCGCACAAATGCTTTCTTCTTCCCAAAACTAATCATTCATCGAGGATCATTGATTAGTTTCAAATGAGGAGAATGGTCCGCTCAACTGATCCTCATCCCAGTGGCCTTGTCTCAACAACCTGCAACCAAGTTTGAGGGTTGTCACAGTTTAACCCCTACAGTTTCCTTCCAAAGTTTGACGGCTTCGTCAGTTCTTGCCGAAATCTCTCAAGTATTGGAGACAAAACTCCTGTAGCTCTGATTACGCTCGACTCACCCTCGTTACGCTGGATCTACTAACAGTTTGAAGGTCCTGGTAAATCGGTTCAGACGTCCATGGAGGGGAGGGCGAGTTTTGCGATCAACGGAAGCAATTTCGGCGGTTCATTTATTTGCCCCCAATGATTACAAGCCATCATAATGGTTGAGAACTTGGTCACCAGATGTCCCCAAACTGAGATCTATCGGCCACCAATCGGTGCCCACTGGAGATGAGTATGGGTCAAAATGGAGAGATTTTGGGGTTCAAAGGCGTGTGGGGTATCATTTTTCACTAAGTATTGGATGCTAAATCGATTATATAGAGTCCAGGACTCTCCACACTCACTGTTCCACCCAAATCTTGCTCCAAGGAATAATGAAGCGTTGTGAAAGAATTTTCAGCCTTTTGGTTTGGTTATTCCTTGAATAATCAACCTGTATTCATGCACAGGGTCAACCTCTCCGTTTCGGCCCAAAAGTTTTTTCTGGACGTTTCAAAGTGTCTAGGACAAAAAAGACAAATGTCCGTCCGCCGTCCGGGCTTTTTTTGGTAGTAGAAAATTTTCTAAAAATCCGAAATTTTGGTAAGGGGTCTGTTCCCAGCCTAGGTCGGCCCTCGTACGTTTTCAGCCCGATTGGACCAAATTTTGGCGGGGTAGGGGTCAAAATGTGTGTTTCGAAAAATGGATTTCCGAGATTTTTGGCGATCTAGGTGTGAGGATTATAATTTTCCACCAAATTGTGGACGCTGAATCCAATGAAATGGGTCCCAGAACGATGGCACCCTCTGGAAGAAGTTATGGGTCAAGATGGGTATCAATCTACCCACTTTGTATGTTGTGTGTTTTCATGATTTTTGGTATCCAGGCGTGTGGGGTATCATTTTTAACTATATTTTGGACCCTGAATCGATTGGAATTGGTCCGGGACCCGCCCCACCCACTTTTCCCCCCATTTTCTCCATGTTGAGTCTATGCGCCTGGTCCGAGGAATAACCAACCCCTGTGTAAGAATTTTCAGCGTTTTTGTAGGCTATCACATTAGAGGGCGACAAATAAAAGAGTTTGGAACCCTGATCAGTTAGTTTATGAAGAGCTGACGGTTCCTTTTATCCCTACTCGTATCTCAACGTTCATATTAAAATTCTACTGTTGATCGAAATGCTGAGTTTTGTGAATGTTTCGAGAAATTCAGAGTAGAATACAAGCCTCTGAAAAAAAATGGGCAACGGAAAACACCGCCTCAGTTAGGATATAACCTAAATTTTCGGATCATAAAGTTGTTTTCCTTGTGATTGACGCAATTTCAACCACCATTTACTCTTTCACCCTTCATTTCACCGTTTCATTATTCAATAGAATTCTCTTTCTTTGTTCCAGGTAAGTGACTCCCAAAGAGACCTTGCGATCTTCACCAAGTAAGAATGGCTCCATTTGAACAAACCGCCACTTTCTTCGCTGTCGTGAAACTTCAAAGCTTTTTTTTTCGTGCGTCTCTGAACATTATTTGGAGCGTATGTTATTTACTTCTAGAAAACAAAGCGTTTTTCCTCGTACGTTAAGTGCTCTCCTTTTTGTGCCTCGTGTTTCCTCAAAAGAGACCTGGTTTTCTTCCTTGGTAATTCGCTATTCGAATCAATCGAAACTTTTTTCTTGCAATTTTCCTTGCATATCTTATTCCCCCTTTTAACCGTGCAGGGCTGATAAGCGATCACATCACGAGTTAATCGATGTTCAGTGGAATAGGAGCCAAATCGGTGTACCTTTCTATACAGTTCCAGGGATGCTAGTTTGAAGTCCTTGCTTGTTTTTTTTCTTGTTCTTATATTGGCGTTTGACTCGATCAATAGGACCATTCTCAGCCCCTTTGAAATGATGGGAATCTTTGGTGATGCTAGCTACATGCCTGGGACAGTACGTCGCCATTGGAGTCGCTGCCAGTTAGGTGAAAATTGATCCAAAATTTCAACTGCGATTAGGGGTTTTAAAATCGGTGATTTTGAACTGATTAATTGGTTCAATCGATGGTAAAATTTATGTTTGGTTACCGATGTTTCATCTCCACGTGGCGCGTTGCGTAATTTGTGCGGTGAATTGCACGTCAACGCACGTGTGCGGAAGAGTGCAACAGACAATCAACTCTTCACTCGATTGCACGGCGGTGATGAGTGATTTCTCTTTATCGACTCGCTCTCGGGCACTTGTTTCGGTGGCGGTGATTCGACCTGCTCGCGTGCTCCGCCGAACTCGAGACAATCAGGAAACTGGTTTTCGACCGAGCGGCCACCTGACGGGGCGCGACCTTCTCCGACGTCTTTTTCTATCATCTCTCGATCTCTCTCTTAAACTCCAGAGAGCTCCCTCCGCCGTGTTACGACGGGGAGCGGGGCCTTCGGTGTTTCGTTTAGTCTTCAACCAGTCGCGGGGCTCTCAATGTTATTCACCGTCGCGCTGAGTGATCGTTTCGATTCGTGAACGAGCCCGTTCGTGTAATTCCCGGTCGTCGGTAAACATTCTTGTGGAATTTTGAGTGCGAAATTTCGATAAATTATTCAATAGGGATTTGCTTTTGATATCAGCAGTGTACTCGAAATTAATCAAACACCAATTTTTATTTCGAGGTGCGTTTCCTTGTTCCGTTTGTGTACTTATTGGATATGGAATTAGTTGAGCTTTACTATCTGTGGAGCGACGAGAAAAATTGAAACCAGAATTCCTGAATAGAAAGGGTTCATCTTGGAAAGACGTGTAACCGATCAAATTACGCTCAAAACTAAAATTCTCTATTTTCTTGTGATTAATACTCAGAAGGAAATTTCAAGGTACTTGCCGACTTGAAGAGGTCGATAGATGATGAGTAATGTGTATTATACTTTACGTCAAGTATGAATGTCCAATGTTGGAGGTGAGCCGTGAAGAAACCCGAATTATTTCTAACGCGCACAACTTCACATAAGCTCAAGAATGAATCAATGAAATGAAATTATTTAGAAAAACTAATTATACGTAGAAAGTGCAAAAATAGGTTCCCAAAACGACCAATGCTCGTTATATCGAGCCGCAGACAGGTCGAAAGAAATTAAAACAGAAGATAACTAGAAGTATTAAATATCCGTCGACCATTGATAATATGATATTATACTCAACGTTTTACACCTATGCAGGGTGACTGGCTACTCGGGTTACTAACTTCGAGATCTTTTTGGAAATTTAATGGTGAACAAAAAAGGTCCTCCGGGTCCGATTTCTAACCTTTTTCAGATATTTCGATTTTTACGGTTTTCCAGAAATTCGGTACTTACTGACGGAAAAAAAATCCATTCCAATCCCCGTGAAATTTGGTTCCTAATACAACCTCGGTCGATATCATGAAAAAACTCATGTCAATGCTGTATCATCCACAAATGATACAAATTCAAAATTTGAAAAATTTACTTTCCTTCAACATAAAATTTTTTACGAGATCTTCAAGTTCGTAACGCCAGTTACCCCGTATTTATCCACTACTTGTTGCATTCATATTAGTTATTTTTCTCTTTATTATTAAGTTGAATGCATCATATCTCACAAGGAATATAATATATATTTTTACTTGACTAATAAGTATCCTATTGTTATCCAAGGAGATGGATTTTCAGATTTTGTTCGACCACTTCCGGTTTCTTCTCTTTAGAAGAGGGTTGTGAATCGTGATGGTTCTGTACTAGCGAAATAACTTGAAAAAGAGTTTGGGACCTTTTGCAGGTTTTGGGGTTGCGTCACCCCGTACTGGCTAATTTGGAATAAAGTACCGAATAATTTTTCGAAATTTCGCATTTTATTGCTTGTTCGTGCTGATAAATTACTTTTTTTAAATATATTTTTATTCTTTTTTTTTAAATAATTATAATTTGTTTGCGCGTAGGCTTTAGGTGCTGTGATTGCGAGCTAGTTCGATTTTCCTTTGATCGTCTCACGTGCGGACAAGTGTCGGTGATCAGTGTCGTCTAAAACCACCCCTCAGACTGAGGGAGGAGGGTGCGGACAGGTGAAGTGCATCGCGAATGTGAAGTGCGAATGCAGCCAGGAGTCACGAGTCAACCGAGTTGATCTGTGTCTGCTGTGTTTTGTCTCACAACTATGCCTGCAGCCAAAACAGCCGTGAAACCGGCTGCCGTTGACCGCCGGTGGAACTCGTTGACTTATCACTACGTGAGAACCAAGGTGAGTTCTGCCAATTGGCGGTCTTCAATCGCGTTCGTTATCTGCTGCGTCCTCTCGACGTGCGAACACATGTAGGCACTCTAAACACTCGCGGTTTATGAGAGTGGATGTTTCGGAATGAATTGTGGATTTCAACATTAAATAACATGTAAATTCCTTCACAGGGGTTGGTTATTCTTCGGATCATGAGCATGAAGACCCATTCTAATCGATTCAGCGTCCAAAATTTAGCCGAAAATGATACCCCACACGCCTAGGTGCCACAAATCTCGAAAACACACATTCGAAATGAGTATATGATAGCCGTTTTGACCCATAACCTCTTCCAGTGGGTGGCAATCGTTCCGGGACGCTTCTCATTGGATTCAGCGTTCACAATTTAGAAGAAAATGCTACACCACACGCGTAGATCCCCGAAAATAATATTCGAAATGGGTGGACATGTCCTCATTTTGACTCATAATCTCAACCAGAGGGCACCAATCGTTCCGGGACATGTCTCATTGGATTCAGTGTCCATAATTTAGCCGAAAATGATACCCCACGCTCCTAGGTACCAGAAATCTCGAATATAATAATATTATATTCATATTCACATATTCGAACATATTATGTTCGAAATGGGTAGTTTGATACCCATTTTGACCCATAACTTCTTCCAGTGTGCGCCAATCGTTCTGGGACCCATTTCATTGAATTCAGCGTCCAAAATTTAGTGGAAAATGATACCCCACACGCCTTGATTGCCAAAAATCCCGAAAATCCATTTTTCGAAATACACATTTTGACCCCTACCCCGCCCAAATTTGGTCCGATCGGGCTGAAAAGTTTTGAGGACCCACTAGATCCAGAATTGAATGAAAATGATGTCCCACACGCTGTTTCAAGTTTCCTAAAAGTTAAATTATTTATATTCTTAAAGTCACGAGGAAGCTCATGTATCTGGACTTTATCAGTGTATTTCTGTTGTGAGGTTTACAAGTGAGGTTCAGTGAGGTTTGAAAAGAAAACACTGCAATCGAGTCTGCGAATCGATATCACTCTTTAGGCTTTTCCCTTTAGATGATATCTCTCTAGTCTGGAGGAAATCACACGTGAAAAAAGGTACCGAGGTTTTCGAAACGTATCTTTGAGGTTACGTGCCCAGGAGGAACAAATTGAGGGAAAAATGCCGCCTAAAAAAAAAAAAAAGAAAAAAATAGGTGTTCAGATCGGAACCAGCGCACACCTCAGTATGTATATCACGTAGGCAATAAGGCGGAGTGACCATCCTGCACCGCTAGCTACGATTTGAAGGCCGAATCGACCTCGTAAATATAACTACAACTCACCTCACAACCAACCCCTTTCCTGCCATAGCGATTGCTCGAGGGCAATTCTCATGGTTGGGGGTGTACGGCCTCACCGGTTTTATTGAAACGAGCGATGATTCCCTTCGACCGAGAATTATTCGCTGCTTGGAGGGTTGAATAGGGGTGAAATGGCTTTCGAAACTCGGTGAAACCCAATGGGTCGATTCACAATCCGTACTGAAGTTAGAAAACCTTCGTGGGAGATAAGTCGCTGTGGACATGTAAATCGGAGCTGTTGAAATAATTCGACCATAAATTTTGAACTGCTGACAGCTTGTGATTCTCCTGCAGAGCATTGTGACAAGTTTTAGACGTAAAAGTTGACATATTCCCCCAGAAATCAGCATGCACCAGAGGGCCAAAGTTGCATGCATGTTTGCACATTTCACTTATTTACCAGAGAGATGTCGATCTCGTAATACAAACCAACAGTTTTCAGTCGAGTTGTAGGATGGTGAGTTCGGAGAAAGCTAATTTTTTTTTCTAATGCATTTATTTTATTATTTTGTGAACAATAGAGCATTTACAGACTCACAATACTAATCCCCTCTTTAAGCATAGCTCGTGCTGAGGGGATGAGTTGTTTCTACTTTCCTATTGTTCTTAAGAAGATACAGAGATACAAAGCTTATATTTTATTTATGAGTACTATTGCCAACACTGCAGTGCATAAATAATTTACCCTAACGCGAGATCTTCCATAAAATGTATTTTCATGCTACATTTGAACGATTGTAAAGTTATCGCCGAAATACAATATTTAGTTGGCAAGTTATTAAATGTGCTGGCACCTTTATGAGAAGTCTTCGTGCTGCCGAAGAGTTCATTTTCCTTTTTTTAAGGTAATTCTTTCGGCACTTCTAGTTCCTATATTTATTCGTTCAATTTTATTGTCCAAATAGGGTTTAATCGTCAAATGTCCACCGTCCGCGCCTTTTATGGTAGTAGAAAAATTTCTAAAAATCTGAAATTTTGGTCAGAGTCCCGTTTCCGGCTCTAGTTGGTCCCCAAAACTTGTCAATTTGATCGGACCAAATTTGGGCGGGGTAAGGGTCAAAATGTGTTTTTTGAAACATGGATTTCGAGATTTTAGGCGATCTAGGCGAGTGGGGTACCATTTTCCACTAAATTTTTGACGCTGAATCCAATGAAATGGGTCCCAGAACGATTGGTAAAGTTATGTGTAAAGTTGGGTATCTATTACCCATTTTGAATATGCGTTTTCGAGATTTCTGGTACCTATGCGTTTTTTGGTATCATTTTCCACGAAATTTTGGACGCTGAATCGATTAGGATGGATTTGGGACCCACCGCAACCACTGTTTCCCCATTTTTCCCATGTTGAAGAAATGAGTCTCCATGCGCCTGGTCCGAGGAATAACCAATGTATGAATTTGCAGCGTTTTTTCTATAATTTTAGCGATGTTGGTCTGTAATTTGTCACCAGTTTGAGATCTCCTGCCTTGTAGAGTGGCGATATTGTTGCACCGAGAACGCCCTTCAAGTACCTATGTCATAGAGTATTTCAATGGCAACGGGTACCAATGATAATGAGGAGAGGAGGGGCGAGTTATGTAGATAGGGCTTATCATCTATACTTTTTCAGAGTCTCATTACACTCGTACCTCCTTCAAACATCGCTTGGAGTTGGATGATTCTCTTATATATTGTATCAACTTAGTATTAATGGTGATCGAAAGAGTGTAATAAGAGTTGTTGGCGTTTCGGCGTTTGTTATCATTCCACCCCAACGTTACGCAATACAGTCATCTAAACGAGAAAACTTCCTTCAGTCTCACATTTCGACCGCCGTCTTGAAATCTGAACCGAAAAGGCGCCGTGAAATAACATCAACGTGAAACCAGTCGCCCCACTCACTGAGCAAACATTGATGAAAACCCGAGAGGTTTCCTTCTTTTCTGCGGAAAACACAGGCAACGGTGTTGTAGGGGAAATGAATGTGCGAAGAGAGAACCGGGGTTCGTATATGGATTGAAAGTGGAACGCAAAACAATGTTATCAGCGTCTAATGAAAAGCGTTGGCCAACTCTAATCTGAGTAAGAAGCTAAAGCGGTGGAAAGCTTTAAATGAAAATGCTCTGAGCGAGTTCTAAATGAAGCAGAACTCTCCCAGAGTGAATTGAATACAGCGCGTGTTGTAACGAGCGGAGAAATGGAAGACCGCAGTATGGTCCGAATCTACTTTATTCAACCTTTTACATATCAAATTCGAAAATGTTCAAAACGTTTATTTTTGTGTGTAAATTGACCTGCAGCCGCCGTTCATGGAAGAAGCAAAGCATACTTGGTGTAATTGAGAAGTTGTTTGGAATTCAAGGGGATGAAATTGAGTGCTAACTAATTTATGGTTGCAACAAATTGCTTCCATGCGTTTAATTGCGCGAGGTTAAACACCACGATTTCATTCATTAACGATTTAAATCGGCAATCCGAAGCTAAATGGCTCAATATCTATTGAAAGGGTGTCGCGAAGCACGAAGAGTAACGATATTTGAAGTTATCTCGTCTCTGTGGCGCATCCAGCCCAAACAAATATGTATTTCTATTCTTTGATTTGTGAAATGCAAAATTGAGGATGTCATCATCATCAAAACATAAAAGTATACAATTTTGGTTGGTTGTTTCTTGAATGATCAACTCATGTTTACGCGTACAAGGTATCTCTGATCAGCCCCAGAATTATTTTCTGGACGTTTCATAATGTCTAGAACAAGATAACAAAAAAAATTTTTGATCTAGACACCTTGAAAAAAATTTTTGGCCGAATCGGAGAGGTTGACTTTTTGCATGAAAACATAGGTTCAAGGAATTAATTCAAGGAATAACCAGCCAAAACAGTGGGTTGGGCGGATCCTGGACCCCTTCCATTCGATTTAGGGTCCAAAATTTTGTCGAAAATGACACCCCGCACGTCTAGGTCGCCAAAAATTTCAAAAATCCATTCAACCCTAGAATGGATTTGGTGGGTCGAAATGAGACCATTTCCCACTTTCTGCAGTGTTTTCCCTCTCCCTGGTGTTGGAGGGCCTCTCCCTTCCAGGTGTACTTCCAATGGACTATCCTCACAGTGATCTGCTATCTGATTGGCTCAACAACGGCTAAAAAACCTAATTGGAATGAAGGCCAACATAAAAAGCCACTCTTGCAAACTCAAATTCAATGAGCAACTCCCCTACCAATGGAAGTTGCAAAGGTTGAGCCTGAAATTGACAATACATGAGAGCTTGGACATGTCTACCCAGCCACTGACTGAACCTGCAGCAACTGAAGAAGAAACTATCCCCTTATTGGCACTACCCTCTGCCATCAACCTAAGTGCTCCACAGCCAACAACAAGCTCTAGCCATGACCAAGATAATAAGAAGCCTACTAAAAGAGTGTTGTGCAGCATTTGTCTTACTTCTCTCAAGCGGAAACATCAACTGTTTGCTCAAAATGTGGACAGATTTGTGGGGGCCATATAGCTAAACAATTTTGCCCAAAAACCGAATCCATTCTAGGGTTAAAAAAAAAAAAAATAAATAAAAAATTTGATCCATCGTGAAGGGTTTTAGAACGATTGGCACCCACCGGAAGGGGTTATTGGTCAAAATATGTATCTATCCACAATGTGAGTTTTCTAGATATCTGGTACCTAGGCGTGTGGGGTATCATTTTCCACTGAATTTTGGACGCTGAATCGATTGGAATGAGTCTCCACGCTCCTGGTCCGAGGGATAAACAACCCCTGTGAATGAATTTGCAGCGTTTTATTTTTTTCAGTGTCTCGTAGAGTGTTCTCTGAATTTTCGGAGATATTTTGTGTCGCAATAGCGGCTGAAACCTTACAGGTTTTGGCAATGTACTCTCATGACCCTCAGGTATGTAATGATGGAGGATTTTCCCCCTTGTTGGTGCAGTTTTTGAGCGTACATTGAGTTCGTCAGGTCGACACGTATTTTTCGACATTCGCGGGGTTTCACGCTTCGCTCAGAAAATCTTCGATTTACTTGACCTCGATTGGTGAATCGCTACCAAGACCTTTTCCTTCTCCAATAATCGACTTCGCAACATGTGGGCGGTCCTGAGGGCACGTTCGTCTTTCAATGCTCCCCGAGCCAGTGCCTCATTCAAGCATCAAAAGAACTGGTCGTGTGAGGTGGCTCGCTCCGGTTGTTGGCGCAAGGTGATACGTTTACTCGCTCAGCTGTCTGAAACACAAAGATTTCTTTTAACAATAAACTCGCGGTTCGGTGATCAAGACAGCCTCCTCAGAGTCACCTTGAGATTTTACTGGGCTTGGTGTATTTCTGACCTGCGTCAAGCACAAGCTTCTTCATCCTCAGTCGCGAATTCTCTTATGTGCTTTTACGCGACAAGTCTGATTTTGGATAGTTCGCGAACGAGTTCATCCACTGCGTGCAGATTTTACACTTTTGGATGGTTCTTCCTTGAATAAGCAACCTATGTTTTCATGCAAAAGGTCAATCTCTTTCTTCGGTTTGCCCCAAAAATTTTTTCAAGGTGTCCAGATCAGAAACGCTGCAAATTCCTTCACACGGGTTGGTTATTCCTCGGACCAGGTGCCTGGAGACTCATTTCTTCAACATGGGGAAAATGAGGGAAACAGTGGGTGTGACGGGTCCCGGACCCATCCCAATCGATTCAGCTTCCAAAATTTAGTGGAAAATGATACCTCACACACCTAGGTTGCCATAAATCTAAAAAAATCATGTTTCGAAGTACACATTTTCAAACCTACCCCGCCCAAATTTGGTCCGATCGTGCTGAAAAGTTTCGAGGACCAACTAGAGCTGGGAAAAAAACGGCGGACGTTCATTTTTTGATCTAGACACCTTGAAACGCCCAGAAATTTTTTTTTGGCCTAATCGGAGAGATTGACCTTTTGCATGATAACACAGGATTATTCTAGGAATTACCAACCAAATGGTCAAAAATGTCCGCCGTCTGCGCCGTTTTTGGAAGTAGAATATTTTCTAAAAATCTGAAATTTGGGTCAGGGGTCCGTTCCCGGCTCTAGTTCTTCCTCAAAACTTTTCAGCCCGATCGGACCAAATTTGGGCGGGGTAGGGGTCAAATGTGTATTTCGAAAAATGGATTTTTGAGATTTTTGGCAATCAAGGCGTGTATCATTTTCACTAAATTTTGGACGCTGATTGCGATGAAATGGGTCCCGGAACAATTGGCACCCTCTGGTTGAGGTTATGGGTCAAAATGGGTGCCTATCTACCCATTTCGAATGTTTGTTTTCAAGATTTCTGTTAGCTAGGCGTATAGGGTATCATTTCCATTAAATTTTAGACCCTGAATCAATTGGAAAGTGTCCGGAACCCTCCACACCCACTGTTTCTCTCATTTCCTCATTTGAAGGAATTAGTCTCCATTCGCCTGGTCCCAAGAATAACGAACCCCTGTGAAAAAATTTGCAGCGTTTTCTCATTGTGGTACGCCTGAATTGGAAGTGGGTTCCAGCAAAGGAAGCTGGAGGTATCCTGTCTAGTGTCATAGAGCAAGGAAGACCGGGGGCTTATCTTTACCGTCATGATAAAGGATTTATCCCATTAGTTCGTTTGTGTTGAAACAAAAATGGCCATGATGGGGCTACAGCTCCATTCTGCGTGCTTTCTGCTGCCTGAAATGAACGATCTAGACAATTCACAATGACTCCCTGCGATCAGAAATAAAGTGTCACGCCTACATATTCCGTTCATTCGCTTCGGCGGTTTTGCAGCGTGGACGTAATACCGTCCGGCTGAGACCGGCCAAAGGTTCTCTCCTTCAAAACTTGCAGGTTCCCCGACCGCGATATTGCGTCATTCCAAGGCCGGGTCATGCTAGGATGAGGTCACGCGCCGTTCTCCAGCCTTTTCCTGCGCAGTTATCAAATTAGTCTTGCAATGTAGTCATCGTTTCGTTTATGTTTGGGTTTTCTTTTCGTGGTCGAATCGTGTGTCTCTCCTCGTATATTTTATTTCTTGATAGGTGTATGGATCCCAAACGTTCATTCATACTCTTCCTGAAAATCTCGCATACATATCACCGGGTGCGGTGGTGTAAACTAAATATGTGTGAAAATGGCCAGGGGTCACTTGCGTTGGCTATTCCTGGTTTCTGCCTGCTAGCTGGTCCCGTTTGCCTGCAGTTCCCGTTGCCGGGCCCTTTCCTCGACGAGCTTGCCTTCCAGGATGTTCCGGATGTACCCTGCCACGGCATTCCACTTTGACTGGCTTTCGAGCATCTTGGTCATCATATCCTCGGGGGTGGGAGGGCTGGTCATTTCTAGCTCCCTTGCAATTTGCCATCGCTCTCTCTCCCACCTCTCGCATTCGAAGAATGTGTGTTGAGCGCTGTCCTCTTCGTTGGTGCAATGTAGGCATCCTGGAGATTCCACAATGCGCATCCTATGGAGATACTGATAGAACATCCCGTGACCCGAGAGGAACTGCGTTATATGATAGTTAACTTCACCGTGTTTCCGCTCTAGCCAGGGACGTATATTGGGCACCAGTCGAGCCGTCCATCTTCCTCTTGTTTCTGTCTCCCAGATTTCCTGCCAGGAGTCGAGTGTGTGTTCCCGCTCTTGTTTGGCTAATTGAGGCCGTGGCTCCAAAACAGTGTTGTTGAGTTTCCCGGACTCTTCTGAATCGATTCAGCTCCCTAAATTCAGTGGAAAATAATACCCCGCACGGACATGGACATGGTTACAGAGGTTGATTATTCAAGGAATAACCTGGCAATGGACATTCCACCACGAATTCTCAACAGGTTTTTCCCCCCAAAATACCTTCTCTTCCTCACCGAGCTCTACAACAATTAGTTGGACAACTACTAACTGGGGTCTAATTAGAATTAGGCTGCTTTAGTCGACTCGTTTTGCTGAGATCAGCCGTGCAAAAATATCACCAGTCTACGTACAACTTGAATACCAGCAAATCGTGACCGTTGAAACAGGAAATGAGGAACATAGAAGAGTCGAAACTAAATTAATTTATATGTGTTTGTCCACCACGCAGTATTAGTTTGGATTTTTCCTATTTTTCGTGTGTCTTCTTCATTCATAATTCACTGTGACGTACTATATGGTAGTAGTTTTGGTTCTTGGATATGATAGCCACAGACAATGGTGGTGGTTGACTCTTGGCAGAGTACGATGGATTTTGGACACTGAATCATCTAATACAAAGAAATTGATCTTAATTTTGTTTCTGCCTAAAAAAATCCGGAGTAACAGGATTTTTTTAGCAGCTTTAGGGAGTTTGTTTCAATATACACGAGATGGTTTTGCTGTAGAAACTGTAGTTCATGAGGAGTCCTTACCTCTACCCTTATTACATGTTTTGTATAGAGGTCCCTAATACAGTAGCCTCACCCTAACTGAACTAATCCAATTAATTTTTCGCCTTCCTACCATTTTCATTTTTGGCAAAAATTGAGTTGTGTGGGATTAGATCATCGCAGACGCTGAAATAAAACGTCAATGTGGGAGTTTCAGATGTACGTGATCGACATTAGATTAGTTACACAGGTGTAAAGGGGGCGTCCATCACCGTGCCCCCCCCCCCCCCCGCACTTAGACCTAGTGGCCCATTGTGCTAACCCCTGGAGCTCATCTTGGCCGAAGCTCCGTGTTCCAGCCTGACTAGGTCCAGCAGAGCTCCGATCAGGTTCTCCTGGTTGAGGAAGTCCCTCGGTCCAAAGTTCCGAAGGTTCTGAAACGCCAGTGTTCCAGGGCAGGACAATTGAAGACGATGTGAGACGCTGTCTCCTCGTCTTCGCCACAGAATCTGCAGTCAGGGGTACCATTGCGCACCCCAATCCTGCAGAGATGCCTCCTGAAGTCCCCGTGTCCTGTAAATAAGCCAACGGTGAGTCTCAGGGAAGCTCTGTTGAGGTTAAGGCATCTCGTGGCCCTTCCTTTGTTAGGACCAGTCATCATGATATGCCGCGGCGTCCGCTCCCAGCGCCTCTGGTGCTGGGAGCGAACCCAGTTTGCCACCCACCCCGATAGTAGGGTGCGGGAGATTCCTAGGCATGGTTCAGGTCCCGTAAAAACAGTCCCCGACCCACGCCTAGCCAGAGCGTCAGCTCGGTCATTACCCTCAACCCCTGAGTGGCCCGGGACCCATGTAAGGACAACCTTGTTTGTTCCACTCAGTAGTTGGAGGGCTTCCCAGCACTCAAGCACCAGCCTCGAGTCAGAGCTCGATCCCATTTAGGCCTTGAGTGCTGCTTGGCTGTCAGAGAAGATGTGGATCCGCCTACCTCGGTAGGCCCTCCTCATGTTCTCCTCAGCACACGTGATCGACATACTGGTAAAATGGCATGTTGAGAGTTTGCGTCAATAACAATTGAAACCAAAGGACGTGAAAAATACAGGAGACATACTACTCCATTTTGCAGTATATATAGTCAATCTCAATGCTTTACAGAATGTCGTCTTACCCCTACAGCCTTGAACATTTTCTATCGGAGGCTGACTATTCATCACGCCACAGGATATTCCTCATCAGTCGACTAAATCTAAGGGATGGGAGGATTTCTAGGCGATGGTGGGCTTTTCTTCTCCTTCGGAGGGTTCGAACTCTTGGCGGAGTCGCAATTTCTACTGGGATTTACATAATGTGGTAGAGAGTAAATGACTCGGATTTTCCATCTCCCACGCTCGCGCTCACAACGGCATGCGCTATGGTAGTTTACCTGCAGACGTCAGCACCAATTCAGCCAACAATACCCCACTTTTGAGCGGAATCAGGTTTCTCTAGAATCGTACAATGATGTTGTCATGAGCAGGTAATGAAGGTGTTTTAACGCTAGAAGCATTTTAGATGGGTAAAGTAGTAGAATTTTAGCCAATTTCATCAAAGACACAACTGATTGAGAAATTTTCAATACAGAATACTATGAGACAAACTGCCAACGATTGATACAATATGCGTCCCTATTTATTCCCCGCTAATCTTTAATTTCGGTTTTGTTCGGATGAAATTGATGATTGACTGATCAATTGTCTGCCGAAATAGAATATTGACTGTACCTGAATTGTTTCAGCGTCCAAAATTTAGTATAAATTGATACCACACACGATTAGATTTCCAAAAATCGTATGATCCATTTTTCGAACAAGAACACATTTTGAATCACCCCCCGGATTTGGGTCCATTGGTTTCTAACATCTAGGGCTCAAATAGAGCAAATTTCGGATTTTTAGAAAACCTACTGCCATGAACGGCGTGGGCGAAGGGGAAGGGGGGGGGGGGTGCTCAGAACGAATGCTTCCTGGTGAAACCTAGACTGTAGCTGATGTGGTAATTGGTGTCTAGATGTTTACGTATTCTCCCACAAACTTTACAAAGTAAATTATTTGTTTGGCATTTTTCCTCTGAAGATGAAAGATTCATTGTTCCATTATGATCATCTTGTTCGATGGTGAATAACCCGAAGAATTATTTAGAGGAGAACAATGGCAATGCTGAATGCCTCAACATAAAATGCTGCCACTACAATGAAGTGTCTTTGATTGAAGAAAATCTAAGCTTTCTTTGACAATTGCGATGAATTGATGGACGAGGAAATTAATTTTCGAGCCGCTGGGGCATCGCATTTGAAAGCACACGCGATCACGAGGCAACAATGAGCTCGATGAGGGAAAGCGTATGTACAGAGGCGACGAGTAGATGGAGAGGGCAGAGTGTGGGCTAAGATTTACGGTGATACAAGCCAAATCATGAACTTCATCAAGTGGCCTCTCGTCTGATGTTCCCTTCATCCTATTACCGAAGCCTAATAGGAAACGAAGGATACGAGGGGAAGCCCAGAATCGACGGTTAATCTGACGCACGTTACGCCATTGCCTGCTCGGGAGGCTCTGTGCTTGGCTCAAAGGCCTTTTCATCCTGCCTCCATCAAACGAAATTATTCCTTTGCTTCCTGAGTTAAACAAACGTAGAGGAGAGACCTGCTGATGAGATTCCCGCTGTCGGAAGGATGGTTAATTAAGTAGGTAAACGTTGCAGTGAGAATAATCTCCTGATATGTGAGGGGTTATCTCATTGAAAACGTAAGGAATGCGCATAGATGGCCAATTCAAAATAACTAAACAAAACCTAATTTGATAAATAAAACTGACTAGGTACACAAATTATTCCGTAGAAATTCCCATTGATACTCCAGAGAACATATTGATCTCTGAATCAACCGTAATGAGAATAGGCAAGATTGGTTGGTTCCTGGACTTGAATCCGAAGTGAAGCTCTGATCTGCGGATCGACAAGATCATAATTTAAAAGTATTTCAGCTATTACTTCCATCGGTTGCAGTAATTCAACTCTACCCTGCTTCCTCTTGTTCTAGGCTTCTATATTTAGCCAGTTTGAGGCCTAGAGCAGGGAGGCGGATTTAATGGCGTTAGCATCTTTTCAAGAGCGGTTTACCGCCGTAATTTCGTTAAAAACCCGCTTATCTGGAGCCCCTTGAGGCTCGCTGAACGGCTATTAGCCTCAAACCCGCCCACCTGAGGATTATTTCTGAGGTATCTCGAGATCCGTGGGCTTCTCTCTGACTAGGACCCCGGTTGAACGCGTTATATTAAAATGCCTTCAGAGGGAAAAAGATCTTTTGTGAAAAGAATGACAATAAATCACCACTCACCGGTTACAAAGAGAATCTAATATGGTCTCGGCTCTACGGTTGGTTTCATATCGCCTGAAATACCTTGACTGTGATTCAACGGCTGTTATTATGTAGCCGTGAGGTATGAAATGACGCTCGTTTGATGTTTTCCCGTCTGCCTCTCACATGGACGCGAGTGAGGTTGTATCGTCGCTTGTGTTGGTGAAAAGTGCACCCCGTCTCCTCTACATGTATCCCGGCAATCCGAATGAGAGAGGACATGTCCATTAAAATGATGTAGTTTGAACTACATCCTTTACATTCTCAGCAGCGACGGAAACGGCTGAGCAATGTTGGCCAGTCTTGCTCGGTTCCCGTACAGATAGTATCAACTTGGGGATGATACCTGGGTGAGAAATGATGGAGTGGACGGAAAAATTTATGTTTCAAGTACCTGCTGAACAGCCGTTTTCTTGTATGAAAATCTAGAACGTATCACGGAGCAGCATGGGTTTTGCAATCGAGGATTTCCTGAAACTAATGATGTCCTACATTGAGACTAACCTTGGTGAAATCAATAATAACCCTCAGAAATGAGCGTGAAAATTAGGAAGGAGTGTGACGTCACAGTAGACAGTCTTCTAGGCCGTCCTGACTGCCCGAATGTTTATGACGTCCCCTCTCCTCAACAATTTATTGAGGAGTAACAGCGCCGTTGCTGTACTGCATCTTTGCATCTTGTGATATCGGCAGTGTACCAAATTAATCTCAATAAAATTTCTATTCTTTCTATTGCGAAATGCTGTGCTCTACAACAACTTTCCGGATTAAGTCAGATTGAAGGGATGTCTCAAATCAGTGTGAATGTCGAAAGAGGGTTTGGAGGGAACGGGCTCTTTCCGGGATTGTGTCCTTCCCTTCGTCCCATAGTAATGGGAAGTTGGGTTGCTGTTTTCTACAACAAGGGCCCTGAAGGGGTACTGAAAGGGATTGCTCGTTCGAAGAGATCGGTAGAAAATAAAAGAGAGTGAAAGAGTAGGAAAGAACTGTTCCGGGTTTTCGAGTACTATGGTGAATGCTGAACTCTTGATTGTATCCAACGTGAGATCGCAGGGATTTCAAGAACGTATTTTAATGGAGTCTTTTGCCTCTCATTACTTAACAAACGTCTCAGGCTTTTGGTGATATTCTGGTCTAATGTTTCTCTGCGTTCAGTATCCTCGTTTAACTTACATTACTACAGCAGTTGCGTAGTACAAGCGTGCTCCTTTCATCTGAGCTTGGCGTCTAGCGTCATGCCCAGATGTGTGGCCTCATTCGTGTAGGGAATGGCTGTGTGGTTGAGGAAAATGGTGATGTAGCCAATCTCGAGATTGATGGTATCGACGTGCACGGACTTGGCCTAATTTAATTTGTTTCAACATTAAAATGTCAATTTACTGATTATGGATTTTGATTTGGATTCTTTGTTGCTGTTGTCAACTGCCAGGACTGCAGTGTCGTTTGCAAACGAAATTCAACTTTTGGTAGGTCGTTTGTGTACGAATGGTATAAGAGTGGGCCCAGCACACTTCCTTGGGGCACGCCAGCATGCGTTTCCCTTGGTTTTTAGTAGGATTGACACCATTTCCTGAGTAAAGATTTGGAATTTCTAGAAAGCTTTGGGAGCCAAATCGTATCTTTACAGACAGATCAGGAATCACGATGGAAGCTGCAGGAAATGAGGAGTGCAGAGTGGCTAAGTGGGTGGTTTTCATCGATGCGCCAGTATTGGTATTTCCAGGGCCAGACCCTGCTCTGAAGTCTGCTTGTAGCTCCTACTCAGCTTTGAGTCGCTCCATCATGTTCCAACAAATGTGACTTGTTGGGAATGAAGCCAATAGTCCTGAGTTAACATTTCCTACTTTCTTTCGTGTTTTACCTCATTGATGCGTAGGAATTTTTCTTTTTAAATCCGGGATTTATCTCCAAACAGTTCATACTCTCCCGTACCGTTCTTGACCGATCACAATCCATCCCTTGCAGACGTCAAGTGGGATTACCAGTCTCATCGGAATTTTGAAATTGGGCGATTTCTGTTGTCGACTGAAAACAGCTCGATTCATATTGACGTCTTTGAATTTCAAAGGAACGCTCAAGAGGATACAGAACATTTTGCCTTCGCACCACTCAGCTTTAATGTCGACGGCGCATGCAACGCGGAAAATATTTTCGCCCCTCGCGGCAATTACGTGGTAGGGAAACTTTAAGATAAGATGGAAAATGGATTTAGAAGTGTTTTCAACGTGAAACACAATTCCGTTTCGAATAATCAGCTTCGACGAAATACAAGTTACATTTCACGAAATGAGATCGTAAACTTCAACGGTAATCACGGGTTTCGAAGATGACGGACAGCGATAACGAAGGCCAGAACGAACACAAGTAGATTTACTGGATTGGAAAGTCGGTGTTTCTCGCGTTTTCTGAGTTGAAAGTTGGAACTACTTGGTTGTGTACTGCACTCGTCAAGGAACATCAATAATTTACTCGTAGAATTTTAAGAACCCTGTCGCTATTCTGAGTTTCACTCTATCTAGGATTTCAAGCTGAAATATGTCGTCATGCTTGCGGAAAACGCTCTTTTGGTGGGTTGTTACTTGAATAAACAACTTATGTTTTCATGCAGAAAGTCAATTACTTCGATTCAGAGAAAAAAAATTTCTCTGGGCGTTTCAGTGTTCCTAGATCAAAATAAGCAAATGTCCGTCCGCCAACCATACTGATTTTGATAGGTCAACCTCTGTGATTCCCAAAAAGAGGCCAAAAATGTTTTCTGGACGTTTCAAGGTGTCTAGATCAAAATAAGCAAATGTCCATCCGCCGTCCACGCCGATTTTGGTAGTAGAAAATTTTTTGATCATCTGAAATTTCGAGGTTTTTGGCGATCTAGGCGTGTAGGGTATCATTTTCCACTCAATTTTGGACGCTGAATCGATTGGAATGCGTCTCCATGATGCTGGTTCGAGGAATAACCAACCCCTTTGAAAGAGTTTGCAACGTTTTTTCTCAGTGCAGAGAATCATTTAAAACACGAGTCAACATTACTCTGCTCCATCAGTTCATATGGCAAGAGCATTATTGAAAATGTCATTATCTGGACTCTTTAATATTCAGTTATTGCTGGGCCACATTAGCAATTGATTCAAGAAACTCGCGTTGTGCCTATTTCTCCGTAAAGTCGCTACTCACGCTCAATATGAGTTTGCAAACAAAGATAATATTGGTATCGTACCGATGTCGGGATTTGCACGTGGATAGCTGGCTATTACGAGGGATTGAGCCCTTTCGCAAACATCTTAACCAAGTTTCCGCGGTAGACGGTAACGATGTTCGCAGGTTATCCTCATGTCGTCTAATGGAATGTTGAATCACTCAATAACTGAAATGAACCGGGCCTTTCCAGAGTTACTGGTACGCTGGCTTATCATATCTCACGCCATATTGAACCCATAAATTCCCCCGGATAACCGCTCTCCGCTCCTTCCATCCCCCCATCCACTGCGGTTGAAATTAACGGGGGGTACTTTATTAGATCTGTGAATCACAGCCGTGGTAGTCTAATGAACGTTTTACGATACGGGTGTTCGTATCACCGGTAGATGATGCGCTCCTCCATTTTATCGTACGTGGGTTCATCTCTCGTTATTCGGCTCTCCCGGGCAATCCTAACGACTCCCACGTACGCATTCAACGAAAATCATGGAAACTCCTGTCACGAGAACGAGACTGTTATCAATCGCTCCGGTAGATTCCCCGCGCGTTTAGACCGCGTCCGAACTGAATATCAAACAAGGGGTGTTTATCCCTTCATTGGAGTGTGAATCCGTCCTGCGTGTACGCCGTGTGATTAGCATGTGCCACACGCCTGTCTCCTGGAGAAGCTCCTTGCTGAAGCGCTGGCGTGAAGGATGTTGTGACGTCACTGTGGATATTCTAGTTCTGGTTGCCCTGCTATCCATCATTGGAGTCGCTATGACGTCACTGATCCACACCTACTGGCAAATCATCAGCGTCCACGCCGATTTTGGTAGTAGACAATTTTCTAAAAATCTGAAATTTTGGTCAGGGACCAGTTCCTGGCTCTAGTTGGTCCTCGAAACTTTTCAGCCCGATCGGACCACATTTAGGCGGAGTATGGGTCAAAATGTGTATTTCGAAAAATGGATTTTCGAGGTTTTTGGCAATCTAGGCGTGTGGGGTATGATTTTCCACCAAATGTTGGACCCTGAATCCAATGAAGTGGGTCTCAGAACGATTAGCACCCACCGGAAGAAGTTATGGGTCAAAATTGGTATCTATCTACCCATTTTGAATATGTATTTTCGAGATTTCTGGAATCTAGGCATGTGGGGTATCATTTTCCTCTAAATTGTGGACTCTGAATCGATTAGAATGGGTCAGGAACCCGCCCACCCACTGTTTCCCCCATTTTCCCCATGTTGAAGAAATGAGTCTCCATGCGCCTTGTCCGGGGAATAACCAACCCGTGTGAAGGAATTTGCAGCCTTTGAATTCCAACCTACCAGTCCCACAAGAACTAAGCAGCATAAGAACATCACAAAACCCTCCCATCTCTCCATATGCTTATTCTTACGGGTCACTCGGGTAACCTACATTTTGTTTGCTGCATCAATTATTTTCCTCGGTGGTTATTTCGGGTCTCTCTGGACATAAATTGAAAGTGGCTGATGGCTGAAAGTGGTTCCTCACTGTAAACTCTTGTTAATTGCCTCCAGATAACAAACTTTTCAATCCTCTTGTGGAATTGGCTGCCCAAATATCTGGCGACTGGACCTATTTCAAGTTCCCCTCGAGCGCTCAGAACCTTCTGCTCGACCTACTGCGCCTCGGGACTACGCTTCTGCTGGTTTATTCAATTCTGTAGACCTTGCACCTCTTCCCCGGGGTGAATATTCTATGGGATCAATCATTTATGACCCGGTTCGAGGGTCAGGTTTCCTCTCCCGTGCATTTGCATTCCCGCCATTTTCTTCCTTCCTCCTCGAGTTTGTTGCGTGTATATTGATGAACACCTCGACGTTCCGCCGTCGACAACAGTACACGTTCCATAACTTGTTGTGTAGAGGTTAGAGCAGAAGGAGAATGTAGAAATTTAGCAGTGTGAATAAAGCAGTAAATCATTCGTCTCACATCTCCATTTTTTCGAATAAATTATTATCGGCGTCGAAGTACTTCCCACGCAAGAAAATAATGGCAGAAGATTGCAGAGGGATGCAACGAGACACCAGATATTTTAGGAACTGGTTATAAATGTTACAACGAATGACCATCTCCTGATGACCGCCATTGATGTTAAAACAAGGAAAATTTGAACCAATTTAGTTTCTCCAGATCCTTATTCTTCCTTTTCCTGTATGTCCTTAAGGTGTAGGATTGGACCCTGTTAGATTCAACAATATTTGAACAGCTTTCTGATGCTGTAGACATATTTTAATTTCCTGGAATTATAAGTTGGAAACAAAATTGCTGTTTTCCTTTACTAATAGGTACATACAAGAATATGGTTGTTCCTGTGTTTTTGATACCGAATGTGCTTTAGCTGAATAATTAATCCAACGCTCAAACTGAAAATGTGGTCGCAACTTTTAAGAAGTGGTTGTAACACAAATAAACGTGAGTTATTATAGCAAAAAGTCATTTTCCAAAGAAATATGATGGAATAGAATTGAAAATATTGTTCGCAGAACCGTTTTACATTCACTTGAAAACGCGTTTTGTCCAATATCTGCAGTGTCCCCTATTGTTTAACACCTCGAATTTGTATATGTGGCTACCCTGTATTGATTTATGAAGAATACAAGCATAATTTTGGGGACGGTCGCTCTTCAGACTTTATAAGTCTAATGTTAGATCAGCGTTTTCATGCCAATGCGAGATGACGACTTTGGTGTCTCTGATTCTAGTAAATTATTTTACCTGATAATTTTTGCTACCGCCTTCCGTTTTCCCTGCTCTTTAAAAGTTTGAGAATTCTTTTGCTGAAATTCATTCTTGTCCATTCATGAGTGCTTATATATCAATACATGTTGCGTTCATATCGCTTAATATCGACCCCATCGTTCTCTGCTGACAACTTGACAGTCAAGTACCGTTCATGGATCGAAGCCCTCTCCAATAAAACCCGCTCTTTTCCACGGTTGATTGAACACATACGAACTCCATTGAACCGAACCATCCGATGAATCGGTCAATAAAGAACAACAATAGGTTCCTGAAAGGTGGGGCGTCGAGATCGATATCAAATCGTGAAAAAATTCTCGGGTGCGCCATAAATCACAACTCGGGGAAAATTTAGTATGATTGGAAAAAAAAAACCTGTGAGAACGGGGAAAAACCGCACTTCGAAGGAGCGAAACCGGAAAGTCATAGTAGAGAAAGAAAAAGTAGAAGAAGCTTCGAGAATTACGACTGTGCTCCCATAAACTTGAGTCGAATCCAATTCAACTTCTGCCATTCCACATATTTTCTTTCGACCAACTTCCTGTGCCTCAAAAATATTTTACGAACTGCTGTACACATTCCATACCGAAGGAAGCGAAAGGACTGGAAGAGGAAGGGATAAAGGGAAAGACGTTGGAAACGGTTTCCTGGGTCTCTAAATGTGGGGTTAAGTTAAACAAACAGGAAAGAAAGGTGCCTCGAGGGTTGTTGATGAGTATGTGGAACCGTATTGCTTTTAACGTTATTTTGAGGTAGATTCAATAATCTGTTTTCACTTCTTTTCAAATACTGCGGGATGTATTTTGCAGGCCAGTACCACGTAGGGATAACAAGGGGCCCTATTCCTGGAAACTCATCACTCCATACTTAGCGACACTTCATCACATTGAAAATTACGAAGAGCTGGAGAACTTCCTGTTTCTAGAAACCTTTCACTCCAACTCTACTCGAAATGTAGAGTGAGTTGGTGTTGTTTGTCTATTTTGTTGTAACCTTCCTCGAGCTCTGGACACCTAAACCAGCCAAACTCAAGTCTTCTACCGCCACGCTGCAATAGCGCTCCATGTTTTGATGACAAACAGATAGTATGCCCAACGCGTTATTATTATTATTTATTTCTGTCTAAGGATTCGGACGGCGATGTTTTCCAGTGTTATGTTACACGATGTTATGGTACACGCACGCACAGAAAAAGTGTTAATTTCACCTTGAGGGACCCAATCGGAATCGTGCGCCGTAATTTGCGACGAAAATTCGAAATTGAAACTATATTGAACTCTGTCCCACCTACAACTGTCACCCCTCAACTATACATGGCCAGGAGAAAGAGTCAAGAAAAGATTTAAGTCTTATAGGAAGTGGTCAAAAAAGAAAAAGATGGGAAAAGTAAGTAAATATGTAAAAGATTTCACTGTTCCCTATCTCCTAATGCCTTGACGTACGTGCCACTGTACGTCAACGAATGGTACCTTGCACATTTTGGATTTTTGTCGCAAATAACGGGACACGATTCCTTAAGTTGGGCTTCTTATGTCGAAATTATAAAATATAAAATACTTTCTCTGTGCGTATGTGTACCATAACACCCGAGGGAACACCGTCGTCCGCGAAATAAATGTATACGTTGGGCATACTTGCTCAAAATATCGGTGACTGATAAATAAAACGCTGCAAAGTCTTTAACAGGGTATGTTATTCCTCGGACCAGACTCATTCCCATCGATTCAGCGTCCAAAATTTAGTCGAAAATCATACTTCCTAAATAGCCGAAAATCTAGAAATACACATTTTTACCCTCCCCCTCTTAAATTTTGTCCGTTCGGGCTGAAAAGTTTTGAGGACCAACTAAAGCCAAAAGCACATTCAGAGTAGAGAGTGAGGAGTGAAGAGTTTCTAGGAGTAGGATCCAGCCCTACAGGATTGGCATCAAACACAACGAATATTGAACATTTTGAACTTGAATTTGAAGCCACTGCTAACTTATCCTTTTTGGCACATTGATGTTTGGAGGAGATATCCTGGTTCTGGTTGGTTATACCTTGGAGAATCAGCCTGTGTAATCGTACCCAAGCTCATATGGCATTATTCCTCTTCGATTTGCTCAACATTCTGTTTGTATACGTTTTACGAAGTCAAGATCACAAAACGCTGCATATTCTCTCACAAGGGTCGGTTACTCCTTGCAGCAGAATCACGGGGGAAAACAGTGTGGAGTGTCCCGTACTCATTCTAATTCAGCGTCTAGCATTTATTAGGAAACTACCCCACACGCCAAGGCACCCTAAAATTATGATTACCCACGTTCAAAATGTGTAGGTAGGTGCCTATTTGAATCATACCCACATTTGTTGGGAGCCAGTCGTTCCAAGACCCGTCTCAATGGATTCACCATTCATAATTTGGTGGAAAATGTTACTCCACACGTCTAGATCGCCGAAAATCTAGAAATCCATTTTCCAGATTTTCCATCCCGAAAACCAGTGTTTCTCCCTGGTTCCCTTGTATGATGTCGCTTCCGCACTTGTACTAATTGGGGTATTCACCACTTGTGAAAATTTCTGTCGAGATAGTTCTGAACCTAACTCGATAACACCTGCGGTGATAAACGATTAGCGATATCACTATTTCCTTCCAGGCCCAACGACACGATAGCGGGTGAACTTGATTGTCCTTCCGGTCTTATCTATCGCGACAAGAGGTTGACTAATAGAGACATTCCGTGACTAATGCGACGACTCTGATTTCCCCCAACCGGAAATTCAGATTAGGCTTCAACCGAACAACATGCTAATGAGTGAAGGCGAGTTTTTTTTATTCTCTCTTTTATCTGGAATGTATCGGAAGCAAATTTATATACAGCCTGAAACGTCCTGTGGAAGTAATCCTTGGTTGAACGGCTCTCAGTCGGTAAAATGATCATGGGTGAGTAGGTACCCATTTTAACCCATAACCTCAGCCAGAGGGCGCCAATCACTCCAGGACCGCCTCATTGGATTCAGCGTCCAAAATTAAGTGGAAAATGATACCCCACGCGCCTAGATCGCCAGAAATCTCGATAATCCGTTTTTCAAAAAACACATTTTGACCCCTACCCCCTCCAAGTTTGGTCCGATCGGGCTGAAATTTTTCGAGAACCAAATAGAGCCGGAAACGGGTCCCTGAACATGTGGCGCGCTATCATTGATATAAAACTATGTTAACACGAACGAAAAATGTACGATATTCATTCAGAATCATCAATAAGAAGGAGGATGGCGGAATCTTCCTTCATCTTTCTCAGTTCGAACTATATTTGATTGCTCCCGTTATTTATATACCTACATCATGGGGTTTCAGTAAAAATCGAATTCTGGTTACTTAGTAAATGTGCAGGCGCGGATTCAAGGGAGGGGGGGGGGGGCACGGGGTCATGCCCCCCCCCCCCCCCCCAACTAGGTAGAATTTTGAAAATTTTTGAAATTTTGAGATGAACTAAATTTTTTCAAATCAAAAATCTAACAAAATGAAGAAATTGACTAGAGCAATCGAAAAGACTTTATTGTTAAGAGATTGTAAAAGTGAGAAAATTTAGTTCATTTTGTATGTTTAGTTTTTTTTTTTTTTTTTTAGCTTTTTATTTTACCCTGTGACCCCCTCCGAAAAATCCGCGCCTGTAAATGTGCCCTAATTTCCGATAAATTGACTTCCAGTTCCATGCAAAGGTACTAGCTCACCCATTGCGCTTTCAAGTCGATATCATGTGTCTAACCTTTCGAATGAGAATAGCCATGATCAGTGATGATGGCTCAACAAAAGGTCAACTATGGTAATCATCATTATGATTCCGTGTCGCTGAATCGTCAGAACATGTCAGAGGGCCGCGTCCCATTTCTCTCCCGGCCACGACCTCATCCTAGCGCTTCTCTACAAATACTTCAAATTAATTCTGCAACCCTGGCGATCGGGGAATTGGAGTGACGTGAATTGGCCGAATACTTCAGAGCACATTCGGCCCCAATGTCAATATGCCACTGGGAAACAATCAACCCGCACACGGCCAAAACGCCACCCCGCTTGAATAATATACCCTACCCGGGAAGGTATGAGTAGATTAAGGGCAGCTCAGCTAAATAAAAGCAGTGAAAGCTTTTCACCGCCGTCCGAGCGGAATCAATTTCCTCTTCGACCGCTCACCAACAGATGGAGTCTGTGACAAAGACGAGAACGATCAAAGTGGATTGAAATGGGTTGAATCCTCTTGCTCAATGATTAAAAACTATCGGGAAACCAGAAAGCCCCGGCGCCATCAATGAATCAACTCTTATCTCTACTTTGATCCTGATGAAACGCGCTTTTCCTATTACAGACACAGAATCAGTTTTGTAACTTGAACGACACTTATATTTGTTGATGATATCATCGGAAATTGAATCAATTGATGGCCAATTTTCTGGCGGAGAAGTCTGCAGCTGTTTGACTGAGGCGGGTGCTGTTCATTTTTTTTTTTCCCAGAGGAAGGTGAGGAAAATCTTCATAAGATATCGGGGGGGACCGCAACCAAAGACCCGGGTATGTGGAGATTTTTACCCACTAAAAACCTCACCCCCTTTTCCCACGTTGGGGCTCAGCCCGGAACTGTTTGACACATTACTTCAGGCTGGGTTCCGATTTCTGCCTGCTAGCTGGTCCCGTTTGCCTGCAGTTCCCGTTTCCGGGCCCTTTCCTCGACGAGCTTGCCTTCCAGGATGTTCCGGATGTACCCTGCCACGGCATTCCATTTTGACTGGCTTTCGAGCATCCTGGTCATCATATCCTCGGGGGGTGGGAGGGCTGGTCATTTCTAGCTCCCTTGCAATTTGCCATCGCTCTCTCTCGAAGAATGTGTGTTGAGCGCTGTCCTCTTCGTTGGTGCAATGTAGGCATCCTGGAGATTCCACAATGCGCATCCTATGGAGATACTGATAGAACATCCCGTGACCCGAGAGGAACTGCGTTATATGATAGTTAACTTCACCGTGTTTCCTCTCTAGCCAGGGACGTATATTGGGCACCAGTTGAGCCGTCCATCTTCCTCTTGTTTCTGTCTCCCAGATTTCCTGCCAGGAGTCGAGTCGCTGCTGACGTGTAGCAGCTGCAAAGGAAAAGAATATGCTGTGTACGGTAGAATGGCTCATCCGAAGCAATCCTCAGCCTCATTACGCAAAATAATTGATCAATCACTGCGATTCCTGTTGGGTTTAGTTTCTCCCGTTATGCAGAAAAAAGTCTGACGCAGTCTGAAGTCTGAGGAGAGTCATATGAGACTGATGGCGACTTTGATGATGGGCAAGAAAGAAATATGGAGAATATTGATAAGCATTCATATCTCCGCGGCTTACTTTCTCGTACCTTCTGAATGTTGAGGACCGCTAAAAAGATAAATTACCTGTTTTCTGCCCCCCCCCCCCCGGTCAATATTGTCCAGCAACTGAGTCGTACTTCATTCCAACCATTTTGAAATCCTCTCTCGCCGTTGTAACCTCATTCTAGTTCCTCTGTATGAATTTGGTTGATCAGCAAGTGGGGCGTTCAATATTGGATTCAAACTCATTTCCATGTTGATGCCTTCCCCGAGTAGAGGATAGTCGGACTACGTATAGTGCACCTATATATTCTACGTCGTTCGTGAGTTCCCACTTTGTTTGCCTGAGAGGCTTCACGCGGGTGATTTGTGAACCAAATGAGCATCTAATTTCAATTCCATTTTACCGTCGCAAGCCAGAACGAGGAGGGGTATTTCAATTAAGCGATACAAGGACTTTCATGTGGAAGAAGAAATTGTACGCTTGTGCACAACTACAATGTACCACAACTTTCGAAATTTGGAAGTCACTTTGATAATACTACACTTATAAAAATCAAATTTTTTCACTCAGGTTGGTTATTCCTCGGACCAGGCGCATGGAGACTCAATTCTTCAACATAGGGAAAATGGGGAAAACAGTGGGTTTGGCGGGTCCCGGACCCCAACATTCCAATCGACTCAGGGTCCAAAATTTAGTGGAAAATGGTGTACCACACGCCTAGGTACCCAGAAATCTTGAATGCGCATATTGAAAATGGGTAGATAGTTACCCATTTTGACCTATAACTTCTTCCGGTGGGTGCCAGTTGTTCTGGGACCCCTTGCATTGGATTCAGCGTGAAAAATACGCCTAGATCGCCGAAAATCTCGATAATCCATTTTTCGAATTACACATTTTGACCCCTACCCCGCCCAAATTTGCTTCGATCGGGCTGAAAAGTTTGGAGGACCAAATAGAGCCGGGAACGGACCCCTGACCCGAATTTTAGATTTTTAGAAAATTTTCTATTACCAAAATTGGCGTGGACGGTGGACGGCGGACGGACATTTGCTAATTCTGATCTAGACACTTTGAAACGTCCAGAAAAAAATGTTGGAGTTGGAGATGGAAAATCGGAGAGATTGACTTTTTGCATGAAAACATAGGTTATTCAAGGAATAACCAACCAATTGCAGCCTAAACGACGAAACGCTGACGTCGACAACCTTATGAAGAAACTGAAGAGAACGCCACGTGAATGTAACTCTTTTGTGTGTAGTTAATTTGTAGTAATTAAGGTCAGACTCCTGTTATAGGCCTCATATAACCTAGTGTAACTTACAAATGAATAAACAAATTAAACTTCGGGAAAACATTTCTGGCGTCATGCGGCCTTTTTAAACAGGTTTTTCCCACTAAGCCTGCTTGGTAGGAACTCGAAACGTAGTAAGTAGTTCATCTCCACAGTATATTACGTTGACCACGTGAGTCTCATAAAAAATCTTAACTCAAAGACTGGCTTACGAAATGACAGGCGCAGCCTGGAGAATAACTTTTACGGAGATATTATGCATACATAGTACGGTTTATAGTTGAAACAGAGTTGAGTCATTAAAGTTACATGTCGTTGTGCAGGTAATAATGTTTCCAGAAAATATTATTCCGTTTCTCTACCATTCCGGTTGAGAATGGAGAAGCATTATTTGTGTAAGATAACTGCGCATTTCCAAGCAGTTTATTTCAACGCTTACTTACAGCTCACCGAGACGGAAATATCGAATAAGACATTCCCACTTTGTGCTCCGCCCGTCATAAAGATATCATTTTCCATCAGCGCTTGAATGTTTTTATCGTTAGGTTTTCTCTCCGTCTTTTTGTAGTCGGCTGTTAGTGTGGTGGAGTGAATTCTTAATCGACACATTGTTACGTTCGAATCACAAGTGCCTAGGAACCTTAGTTTTGCATTAAATCGCGTTGAGTTTCACCTCCAATTTCTGGATTGTGGCTTAGAATATAATTTACATTTCACTCTCATTCAAATTTCTATAACAGAATGCATGATAGTGTTCAAATATCCATTCGTTTTATTCTCGTGAGGATTCCGAAATTGTGGGTAAGAAGTGTCTAAACGTTGTTGGCTAATTTATCCCTTGGCGCTTGAGGTAACAAACTACATGGTCGCTGGGCGAACCTTTTGGTTGGTTATTTCTTGAATAATCAACCTATGTATTCAAGCAAAATGTCAATCTCTCCGATTCGGCCCAAACAATTTTTCTGGGCATTTCAAAGTGTCTAGATCAAAAAAATCTGCAAATTCTTACACACGGGTTGGTTATTCCTCCAATGGGGGAAACAGTGGGTGTGGCGGGTCCCAGACCCATTCCAATCGATTCAGGGTCCAAAATTTAGTGGAATATGATACCCCACACGCCTAGGTAGCAGAAATCCCGAAAACACATATACAAAATTCTTTTTATACCTGCTGCCCGGTCGAGAACGTTCTGGGACGAACGGGGAGGTTCCTGAATGTTCGAGACCCTTAAACCTCCACAGGTCATTGACCTTGCGACGCCAGCAGCCCATTTGACCAGCGCCAGTGCGAGCTCGCAACAATATACACAATTTGACCCATAACTTCTTCCAGTGGGTGCCAATCGTTCTGGGACCCATTTAATTGGATTCAGCGTCCAAAATTTAGTGGAAAATGACACCCTACTCGCCTAAATCGCCCAAAATCTCGAAAATCCATTTTTCAAAAAACACATTTTGACCCCTACCCCACCCAAATTTGGTCCGATCGGGCTGAAACGTTTCGAGGACCCGTCTCGGCCGGGAGCAGACCCCTGACCCAAATTTCAGATTTTTAGAACATTTTCTACTACCAAAAACGGCGTGGACAATGGACGGCGTACGGCGGACGGACATTGACCTTTTGGTTGGTTATTCCTCGAATAATCAACCTATGTTTTCATGATAATGGTCAACCTCTCCGATTTGGCTCAAAATTTTTTTCTGGACGTTCATGATGTCCTGATCAAAAAAGGTCGATGTCCGTCCGCCGTACGCCGTACCCCGTACGCCGTACGCCGTCCATCGTCCGCGCCCTTTTTGGTAGTAGAAAATTTCTAAAAATCTGAAATTTTGGTCAGGGGTCTGTTCCCTGCCGAGACGGGTCCTCAAAACTTTTCAGCCCGATCGGACCAAATTTGGCGGGGGTAGGGGTCAAAATTTGTTTTTTGAAAAATGGATTTTCGAGATTTTGGGCGATCTAGGCGAGTAGGGTGTCATTTTCCACTAAATTTTGGACGCTGAGTCCAAATAAATTGGTCCCAGAACGATTGGCACCCACTGGAAGAAGTAATTGGTCAATTTATGGGTAAAAAAAAAAACCATATCACCACCTGGGTTCGAACTGAGTACCTTCCGGTTACTGCCGAACGCGCTAGCCACTTGCGCCATGGTGTAACCTGGGCTAGGGTGAATAGCGTGTGGGATATCATTGCCACTAAATTTTGGACCCTGAATCGATTGGAATGGGTCCGGGACCCGCCACACCCACCGTTTCCCCCATTCGAGGAATAACCAACCCGTGTGTAAGAATTTGCAGATTTTTTGATCAGGACATCATGAAACGTCCAGAAAAAAATTTTGAGCCGAATCGGAGAGGTTGACCATTACCATGAAAACATATTTTAATTATTCAAGGAATAACCAACCAAAGTCAAATGTCCGTACGCCGTCCGCTGTCCACGCCGACTTTGGTAGTAGACAATTTTCTAAAATGTGAAATTTGAGTCAGGGTCCGTTCCCGGCTCTTGTTGGTCCTCGAAACTTTTCAGCCAGATCGGACCAAATTTGGGCGGGGTATGGTCAAAATATGTATTTCAAAAAATAGATATTTGAGATTTCTGGTACCTAGGCCTGTGGGGTATCAATTTCCACTAAATTTTGGACCCTGATCCAATGAATTGGTTTCGGGAGAGTTTGGCGCCCTCTGGATGAGGTTATAAGCAAAATGGGTGCCTATCTACCCATTTCGAATGTATGTTTTCAAGATTTCTGGTACCTACGCGTGTGGGGAATCAATTCCCACTAAATTTTGGTCTCTGAACCGCCACACCCACTGTTTCCCCCATTTTCCCATTGTTGAAGAAATGAGTCTCCAAGCGCCTGGTACGAAGAATTATAATCAATGAAAGAATTTGCAACGTTTTTCAGTTCTTATGGTGCTTTTACTTATTTAATATCTATCTGAATTACAGTTTTCGCGTTCCCATCGGAAATTGGGAGTTGTCGGCGCAACCATTGCCAGTAAATTTCCCGTGTAACGTTTATTCTTTGGTGTAAGCGTGAAGATATATGTCGCGACAGCGTCCGTTTCCTCGCCATTATTCAAAGGCTCAGGGGTTTTCTGGAAACATTGTTTCCGCCAACCGTTGGCCTGATGAAGGGGTAGATTTGTTTTGTGGCCTTTCGGGGCTTTCCTTACGTTGAGGAATAGATGAAGCATCGAGCATCCGCCCTGATGAGCAGTCCAAATGCTGAAATAGAATAAGAATCCACTCTAAATAGCGCGGGAAGGGGCAGAAAAACAATGCTTAAAGACATTATTGTTTCTGATGTTTTTATATTAATATTGGACAGACTACAGCTTCGGTATGTAGATGGAATGTGAATCGTCCACAACTGAAACAGTCCCGGTTTTTGTTTTTCAGGAGTAGTATTTTACTCAGTCCTCAATTTTCCCTGGAAAACCATCGTTTTCGTGTTATAGGAACAGTGCCGTACCCTGGAACAGGCCTCCTCAAGCTGCACGAACAAATTTATCTCATATTACTCCAGAGGCCGTTCTGTTATGGGACAGCTTTGCGTAAATAAACCCTTCAAACGTTCCACAAATATGGAAGTTCGGAGATAAACGGAGGGTACTGTGAAGGCACAATCTCGGCAGAAAGAGGAATCCCAAACACTGTGGGCAAGATTTCGCCGTATTTTGTGGCTCTGGTATTCCAAGTTCAGCCCATCAACTTCGCCCGCTACTCGATTCTTATTCTAGGCACGATTTTCACCGGACTTCCGGGGCGTCCCAAATCATCTTTTCAAATATCTTAAGACCCCTTTTGCCCCTGAAACCTTCTTGACCGTGAGAAACAAAGACTCGAGCTTACTTTAAATTAAGAAACAAACCTGATGAGTGCGTGTGGTGGAGGTTTAATTTTGGTTCTTCATGTTTACATAGATCGTGCAATTTTGAAACATTTTATCGCCACCACTGAGTGTTGGGATGTTAAGAATTCCAAAAATATGCCAATGGCAACACATAAAAATTGACTAGGAAGCCGGTTATACAGAATGTCTCCGACCCAAAACGTCTTATTCTGGAGTTTTTAAAAAGCACCCCGCGCAACTGCGCAGCTATCCATGCTCACTAAATTTCTTATTTTAAATGGGAACTCCAATTTTTTATTGCAGATTTGGTTTCTACTCAAAATATCACGAAAACTTGGTCCCTCAATCAATTTGTGTGGTGCGCGTAACCGGTTCAGCGAGCGCGCAAAGTTGCGCAACCCCAAAATTGTCAAATAATGGATGATGGTGAACTATTAAGTGTGGCACATGAATTTGTACTGTTTTTTAATGCTGATTCACGTGATGCTATCCGTTTTTTCCGACTCAATTTTAGGGGGAAAATGGCCAAAATATTTTCATTTTACGTGAAATTTTTTTTTTTTTTTTTAGTGCGTGTTTGCACAAGAAATTTTACAGGTTTATAGGATTTTAGTAGGTTATTCCTTAAATGATCAACAAAGTCTATAGTTTTCATACAAGAAGTCTATCTCTCCGATTCGGCCCAAACATTTTTTTCTGGACGTTTCAAGGTGTCTTGGACCCTCTAGTTGGTCCTCAAAAATTTGAGCCCGTTCGGACCAAATTCGGATGGTCAAAACATGTTTTTCGAAAAATGGATTTTCGAGATTTTTGGCAATCTAGGCGCGTGGGGTATCGTTTTCGACGTTGAGCCCAATGAAAATGGTCCCGAAACGATTGGTGCCCACCGGAAGAGGTTATGTGTCGTAATAGGTATCTATCCACCCATTTTGAATGTGTATTTTCGAGATTTCTTGTACCTAGGAGTGTGAGGTATCATTTTCCACTAAATTTTGGATGCTGAGTCTCCTTGCTCCTGGACCGGGGAATAACCCCCTGCGAAAGAATTTGCACGGCACAAATCGTTGCGTTGGGTCTCAACGATAAGCTGTTGGTAGCCGGAGCCCCTTTTGCAGGAAGGGTCTTAGTTAGTGCCCAACTTCAGGCAGTAGATAACTTGTAACGACCCTTGGCCTGACGCCATGCAGTGGTTTTGCCACAAGTTTAGCTTATTCCCCAACATCCACTATTCGTGCTCCCCTTTTGGTTTTTCGCCCCAACCGTTCGTACAAATTCTACCCCTCACAAATTTCGTTCTTTTCCTCTTAAAATCAACCTAACCTATCTAACTTCACGCTGGGATTTTTTATTCTGAATCGAAAAAGTTTTTCGGCTACATGTGTGCTCTACGTGAACAAAGAGATGGGAAAAGTTTCACCGTTTTAGTTTGTCCTCTTTCTTACCCTCACTATTACCTATTATCATCCGTAAGTCCATGTGATCAGCTCACCTCTTATTTATGGTGCCATATGTTGCCATATTTGACTTGGTCGAATGTCTATGCTATGGACAACCAACATTTCCTTCTGTGTAGTAAATGAACATGGCTGATTTACTCATCCCTTTGGTTTAAAGGTAATGAAATCGACAACCTGAGAATAAAACGGACCTCGCTGTAAGTCACCGCACGGGGTTCCTATCTTCTGAGTACGCACGTACAAATATTATGTATTCTGTGTCTGTCTTGGCTTTATAAGGGAAAACCCGAGATTTTCGTAATACAAATTCTGTATTTACGAGCCCCACTCCCTGTCGATGCACCAAGTGATAACACGAGGAAAAGGTTTGAAATATTCATACAGAAGGGATCCCCAAAAAGTAACTCCTCCTTGGAGATAAGGATGAAAGCTTTGTGAGTCTTTATCCAGGGGGTAGTAGGAGTGACGGCCTTACACGAGGAAGCTTCCCTTTTTCAGCAGATAAATCAGGGCAGGGCTTATGGCGCGTGGAGCGGTTTCCAAGAAAAAGACTTTCCTTGAGTAGTCCAACTCATCCTTGAGTTCGATCTTTCATCTTGTGTCGATCAAATCAATATCAATTGTTTGTGCGAGAATAAAAGAACATTGAAATATTTGTGCGCTCTTCAATTCAGCACTAGGTCTGGGACGCCTAGATCTGATTTTACTAGCCAATGGTAGAGTTGGATGTATTCAAGTGACGTTGTTCCTTATTATGGGCATTGTCGCTAAGATCTCGCAGAGAGTGGCTCCTTAATTGCTCTGATTGAGCACGAACGATAATTATTGAAGCGCTGGTTTTGAGACCAGTGGTTAGTACTGTAGAGTTGTAGATTAGGTAGTGTTCTCCTATCATTAGAGAGTTTGCAGCCAACAGGTGACTTCAAGTGAGACAAGCCCGTAACGTTAGCCTAGGGTGAGCCACGACTGATGCTAACAAAGAGGGAGGGACTTAAATGATAAGATTATAAGTGACGTCAAGTGCCAGAAGTAACGTTTTGTTTACATTTTGAAAAAGCTGCAGCTATGTGCTTTAGGTTATTCTCGTTGGAATAATTCGCCCTTTTCGATGGAGATTGTTTGATCACCTGAGGCTTGTGATGTAGAATGATAAAAAGTCGAAGGAGAGATGGAGAACAAATAATTGGAAGGACAACTAGAAAAGAGCAGGGAAAGATAGAAAGTGGAAACATGCGAAATGGCGACAAATCGAAACTGGAATGGAATGAGTTTACATGATGAACGAGTTTGGCACGGTTTGGTTACGTTTCAGGAAGGTTATGCATTTAAAGAGCGAATTTAGGTGGCCGGCAACAGGCGACGTTCAACGGTAAAGTCACTCGTTGGCTACAAAAATTGATGACTTGTGTACAAACCGAATGTAGGCTACTGGTTTAGCCAAATATCTGGATATTTTTCTTGCATAAAAGGAGAAATGATGGACAAAGTGAATTATCTTTCGTTCTATGAATACTTGTCAAGATTCTATTATGATCAGGGAAGCAATGACCTCTCAAGTACATTATTTTATCGAAAATCTTTCCGGGTATAGCGCACCGGCAAAATTCCAACTTTCTTTCTTGCGCGCCTCGTCGAACCTCTCCCTGAACAGTCTTGTCAGATTTAGTTCATTCGCTGCTCTAAGCTAAAATTCACTCGGCATCCTATCATTTCTCCTGCCAGCTCTAGCTCTCTTTTCCATATCTCAACCTCACGAATATATCCCATGTTTCCTATTTTATCTCGATGCTCTCTACGTCTTTTCGTTCTACCGCTAACTGTACCCGATTCGGATGGAGAGATCTATTTGTCGAGGTCTTTTCCCCAGTATAAAGGCTTTTATCTTAATACCTCTGGAGGGTTTGGGTGCTTTGAGCTTATCGTTATTATTCGGCGCCGTGCCGCCCTCCCAGTCTTGAGATAGTCGCCATCCTTTTCATTTTCGGAAGAAAAAATACGCTTGAGAAGAATCGAAAACGAAGGAGGGGAGAATCCCCTTGAAAACTTACCGATATTTTTAGGGAACCTTCGATAAAGATCGGCCTCTTAGCCGCGAACGAGACCTAAGCCTTAAAGCGTTTCTTTTGTCATGAACTTACACCACCTTTGGTTGTCGTACGAGGAAAATAATATCTAACAATGTCCTTTCTTCACTGTTCGACTTTTGGAGGCTCTCCTCTGTAGACCCCTAGACTCTGAAGTTGTATTTGAATAACCTTTCAACTGAGTTGAACCAAAAGCTCTCCAGGTCCAGGTCGCTAAATTGGCTGTTGATGGTAGAAGAAGCCAACAACTGGGACGATGAGCTTATAGTTTCTTATTGAAAATCAGTAATTTTTGCTGGATTTTTGAATTTTACGTGTCCCCAAGACTGATTTGAATTTACATATCTTATCAATGACATCTACCCGATGCTGAGGGTTGCGTAGTATCAACAAGGACAGGAGCGTATATTGGGCACCTGTCGAGCAGTCCATCTTCCTCTTGTTTCTGTTTCGCAGATCTCCTGCCAGGAATGAAGTGTGTATTCCCGCTCTTATTTGGCTACTTAGGGCCATGGCTCCTCTTCCCTTCACTCGTGGATCCTTTCCTTCTCCCTTGCAAACAGATGGTATCACTCCTGCCAGGAGCACGGCTGGTTTTGATATCTTATAAGCGCTCACAATGCTAAGTGTCCCTCTTTTTTGTACTGTGAAAATCTTTTTTAGGTGGCATTTGACGTTGAGAACGTCCACCCATACGCCTGCTTCATATAGCAGGTGGATTGTACATCTGACATTAATCGACTCAGGACTGCAGTTGTCTCTGCACCTTTTGCTGCTGCCATCCTTACGTGCTCCCCAACGGTTATCTTGGTGTTCAGCATTATTCCCAATTACCCCACTACTGGCTTTGTTTCCACTATAACTTCCCCCGCTCTAACTTGCATGATATTTGAGATGCATTTCTCGTGAACAGTACTTACCACCTCTGTTGTAGAAGTGGCTAGAAAAAGGCTGTGTTCATCCATCCATGCTCCAACACATGAACTAGTCTCATCAGCTTCTCTCTCGCTTGCTCCATTAGTATTGGCCAAGGTTACAGCTGCCACATCATCAGCATATCCAACCAGGAAAGCTTCCTGGGGAATTTCCGCCTCTGGATAAGAATGTATCTCTCTCACATCAAGTATCCTAACGAAACAGGAAGTGTCGCTTCTCTCACGAATATTACTGCTAAATAATGTTCCATTTTTTGACTACTATAACAATCGGAACAAAAGAAAGTCAAGCTATGGACCACGCAAAAATGGTAACGACTTGGGAAGAGACAATTTGCCCGGCCAGCGTTGAGAAGGCTGTGTGGTATGTACAACGAGTTCTCAAGAAGAAAAAAAGGTTCCCTGAAGAAACGAAGTTCACTTGGGCTGACAAAAGGAAAGAAAACCCAACCAAGGCCCTCTGTAATATATATGGTAATCAAATCCTGCTTTTCTCCGGACTTGGGCCTTCCTGCCGTCGTTTATTTCCTCTCATCAACCTCACGCCTCCCTTGTTGGCACGTGGCCTGGCGTATGTTTTCTTTCATTGAGAAGGAATAGTGATTGAGAGTGGGAATCCTGAAGTACTTATTGATAATTGACTTCGCCAATGTTTCGCCCGCTAATTTTTGGGGCTATTGAAGAGTTGATTAGACATTTTTATATAGTATTATGGTTATGGTCAACAGGAATGGTGATGGTTACAATTCTTTCGTTGTCATAAATGACACGAGTACTATTTTTAATGAAAATTCGCTAATTGTCATTCCTTCTGTTTCCAGGTAGGCAAAATGATGCTTGAAACTGCTATTCATTCCTCACGGAAAGTGGTAAGTGGGTACATCTATTGACGTGCTTTTCATGACTGGTATGATTGTTACGGCTTACACATTATGTAGGCGCCCTGGATAGTTGGTCTCACTTGATGTTCCCCGAATAATTTTTAATACGTGGTCTAGAACCTCCTTCAGGTCTAAACAGGACACTAATGCTTATGATTAAACTATCAGCAACACCAAATTTAGTTTACAATAAACAAATTCAAGAAATGAAAAATGGTCAATGTGTATCTTCGACACGACAAGCCTTCGAAAACAGTTTCTTGTTGCTGACATTGAGCTGCTAGACTGCAAACATAAAATAAAGAAGCAATCGAGACCATATTTTCCCCAAATCTCAGCTCTGATGAGGTCATCATGTATGGAAGGTCAAAAATGTATGGTTTAATTCGCTTGGACTTCTATCGTTAGGTGGCAAATTTGAATTGAAATTATACAAAAATAAATTTATTTAACGGATTTTGACGGCACATGTATCTCCAATAAGAGTGGAATAGAACTCAAAATTGGATCACTACTTCGGACAGCTTCTCGCCATTCCGTCCAAACGCATACCTCTTGAGTCGAATAAATAATTAGAAGTTTCTTTGAGAGTTTACTATCACTCTAATCGTGTCATCTCTATCATCTCGTCGAGTTGGAAGTTGTGCCTGACCGCCCTACATTTGTGGGCTCTTTCTGCTATAGAACCTGATTCAATTTCACACCAACGTGGCTTAGTGCGCCTCTCTGATGGAAAACTCTACGGCGTGAGTTAGCTCGCTTTTTGTATACCTATTATCGATTCAGGATTCAGAAGAGGTGTGGCGAGCTTTTGATATTGGATCGACACATGGTTCCGATACATGATCGAGGTATATGCGAATAGTCCGCCTGAGCGGGTTGTGTCAAGTTAAATTACATGGCGATTACAGACATGTTAACTTGTCTCTTTTTGTTCTCTGAATGCTTTTATTGATCAATTCGTTGAACGAAGAAATTTGAAATCTCCGATCCTAAGCGGCTCTAAAATTATTGGTTTGAAGGAAGAGGTTGACCTTTACTCGAAAGTGATCCCACTACGCTACAGTATAATATACTGTAATTATAAAAATTGTTTTTTCTCAGTTTAGTACTTTTAAAATCAGAAAAAATGGAGAGGCCCTATCTAGACTTCCAAAGCCGTTATAACTGACCTCAGATTTTATGGGTCCTTAGTACACCATAGAGTATGCAGACGTACAAGATGAAGGCGTACTAAAGGCGTTTAAATTATTACTTTTTTCACTTATTTACAGAGGAAGAAGACTAATCAGAATTTCCTGGAGGAATCAGAGTAAACTGTGCTAATGGTTTGTTGTTTTTCGTGGAATTATGTACTCATTTATTTTGTCCTCAAAAAGAAAAGAAAAAAGATTACTTTAATGTTGAATTCTTGTAGTTCGGAAAACATGAAACTTGGCAGTCCAGATAAGGTAGTTTCAACTCTCCACCAGCCCGTTCACCCCACATTAGGGATTTATGAATTTATTTACCATGAAATTCTAATTATCCTTCAAATTTTCTGTTCAGATGTGTCAAGGATACCTATTGCGTTCTGTAACTATATTTTGCTACCTGTACAGTACAGATGCCACCACAGCATCACTTTTGGATTTCAACATTCAACGAGAAAATGCTCGTAAACTATGAAAAGGTCTCAAATCGATAGCAGGGTAATGGAGGATGGGAAGGGCAGCCCTACAAGTAAACCAGGCCGACCCTCGGCGAAGGAACAGCCTAGCGTGACCTACTTCAAGAGAACAGCCCTATGAGCCCTTCAACGTAGAACGGAAGCCCTTTTGCGTCGTAAAATAAAACAATTTGACTTCAGGTTGCGAACAGTTCTTCCATGATGGCACCACATAAACAGAAATAATAACGAGCGCAATACTAAACGTCGTGCTTACAAATTACGGCTCCTGCGTTACAGACGGCACCATACTACCGCAGCTTCATTAACACTTGGGTAGCATGAAAGTCTGAGGGTGGAATAAAATGTTTGAGGGACGAAGTGGGAGTTCAAATTGCTTTTTCATCCGAACATCTTTTGCTGCCTTGAATGTCGTGAGTTGTGCGTATCTGTGAGAACCCAGTGAAATAACTAGAGAAGAAATTCGCTGGAATACATTACTACCACTTCTTCCAAAATTGTTACATTATTTTTGGATGGATTTCAATCGTTTTGATTATCATTGAGACTTGTCGCGATAGTATTCACTATACTGACTAATATTTTTCGGGTCTTCAATCGTCTTCGAAAATCATTTACGAAGTAAACATTTTCGCCCCTAGGTTTAGGGTGATCGTTCGGAAAATGATTCAGGCTCAACAACAACCTGTTTGAAAATCACTCTAAACAGTACTACAGATACCCGGTCAACCGTATACCATCCAATAAGGACCCATGAACACTTTATGTGCAAAATTTCGGATTCCCGGTGCATTTCAAAGGCCTTTTTACCCCCCGAAGGACACTTAGGATTCGAAACCCACACAAATTAGAACGTAATCAGTGAATGCTTTGATAGTAATGTTTTTCTTTCTTCAAGTTCGGGGGTGTACTATTCCAGCAATGAATAACCAAACCTCAAGAGTCAATGTTCGATCACCTCGTTTGAGACCTGTGACGGTCCTCCTATTCGCACTGATCAGGCTGGATTTGAATCAGGTTCAACTTGTTTAACGTCGCTTCTAAATTCATTCTGAAATCAAACCGCCAACTTCAAAATCAAATTGAACCATTGCAATTCCGACGAAATCATTCCCGAATCATATTCATTGTTTTCCAATCAAAGTAAACCTTAAGAAATAATATGATTAAATAGGAAATTCTTTCACAGGAGTTAGTTATTTCTTGGACCAGGGGCATGAAGACCAATCGATGCAGGGTCGACAATTTGGTGGGAAATGACACCTCTACGTAGATAGATTTGCAATAGGTATGTTGATATCCATTTTGACGCATAACGTCTTCCAGAGGGCGCTCGCCTCATTGGATTCAGCGTCCAAAATTTAATCGAAAATGATGCCCTACACGCCTAGATCGCCTCCTCCTCCTCCTCCCCCTCCTCAAATTTGATCCGATCGGGCCGAAAAGTTTCGAGGACCTACCGGTAACCGGAAACGGGGTCCTAACCTGAATTTCAGATTTTTAGAAAATTTTCTACTACCAGAATTTGCGTGGACTGCGTTTCTGAGCGTGAATATTGTGGCAAAACCTATGAGCATTTTTAGAAGAAATCAGATTCGTGCCTCTCAATCGGCGAATGCGATGAAATTCGCTCGGTGTCCCGGTATCGACTCTCGACTTATTTATGGATAGCCGACGTCCTAAGTTGTCCCCTCTATTTTTTTTTTTTTTTTTTTCCCCCTCAAAAAATCCTTCTCGTGAATCTCGCTGAACCGTGATAACATCGGGCTGAAGTGGGCAAGTCGTTATGGTGGATTTATGAAGGGAAAAGAGCGCGCTCAATAATGAAGAACTATGAAAGAACTTTGCCTTTGAGAATGCGATAGATCAGAGGCTCTTCATCGTTTCCTCTTCCGAGTTTTCTTCCGATTTATTGTGAACTTGTTCTCAACCCTTCACCCGCTTATTCTTCAACTGTTCCACTCTCTCTATCTCTTGACATCGGGTATTTTTCGGAATTTGGGAATAAAGAATCGGAACGGGGACATTGAATCTCTGTGCGAACTTCAAGTTCTGCTAGTCCAAATCAATTTTCTTTTTAAATATATATTTAATTTTTATTTATTTATTTTTCAACTTACCGTTGCTCATTGAGAGGTGTCAATGTAAAATTGTATACCACCGATTTGACACTGACTTAAATGAATTTTCCAGCCAACGCCTCTGTTTTTTGGAAGGATTTAAACATTCGTTTTCTACTTTGGAAATTGCGTTCAGGGAAACGTGAAATTTAATTTCCACAGATGAATGTAACTTCGAACGCCTTTCGCTTTACGTGAACTTCGCTCAAGGCTTATTGCTTAACTAGTTTCGGCCGACCGTTCTTCGAAAAATCATTTTGAACGCCAAGCACGCACAACCGATCCCCTCGCATTCGGTAGAAACTTTTTATTTCTCTCGAATCCCCGCGGCAGATGTCATTCTCCCTACTTGTCTCCTCGGTTTACGTGTTGCTTCATATGAAGGCCTCGTTATGGTCCGCCAGAAGTTCCTCGCCCTTCCAAATAACGAGGAAACCCTTGTAATTTGCCCTCGCAAGTTCGCGGTGGAGGGAACTACGTTGGCAGCTTGGCAGATGTGCCCGGCAGTATCCGCATGATCAAAATGTTAATTTTCTCGAGTAACTTTGGTTTTAGTTGCTGTTGGAAACTATTTTACATTGCAAAACATCCCAAGTCAGACCGACGACGAAAATGGTGAAATTGAGGACGTTGTCGAGCTCTGCCTAATCAATGCGCTTCGTCGACAATTATCGTGGCTTCATCAGTCAAATATCTCATTTTCATATTTAGGCATATTCTGAGGTGCTCATTCTCCATGGTATTCTCGTCATCACCGTTGGTCGGCGTAATTTGGGTCGGCATTCAGGCAACCGCTGATATCGTTGTAAGTAACACCTTATACTGGTATAAAGATTCAAAAACATGTACCAAAATACTAGCCAACGAGGGGGCTGAAGGTGAAGCACGCTGGTTGTTGTTTCCACTTGTCAATGCGGCTGAGTAGCACTGAGATTTTTGGGGCTGATTCAATTGAGGTCGAATCTGGGATGACTTTATATGTCCTGTGGCAGTTCATTTTTGGTTTGCGTCTATTTTTGTGGTAGACAATTTTCCCAAAGTCCCAAAACGATTGGCTTTCACCGGAAAAGATTATATGGGTCAAAATGGGTATCCGTCTGCCTATTTCGAACGTGAGTTTACGAGATTTCTGGTTCCTAGGCGTGTTGGGTGTCATTTTCCACTAAATTTTGGACGCTGAAACGATTGAAATGAGTCTGCATGCTTCTGGTCCGAGGAATAACCAACCCCTGTGATTAATTTGCAGCGTTATATTTTTATTAGTGTGATTGAATATGTTGTGTTGGTTATTCGAGGTCAACTTTTGTGAACTCGGAACAGCAACTCCCCAAAACACTCATTTTTCTTTAAGGCGTGGCCGCATGGGCCTAAGATGAACGGGAGGAAAAATATGAAGAAGTCCTCGAGCCAGGAGGTACTTTCTTCATGAAATATTAGACAAGATAGTAATTAGTCCGACGGACGTGGGATTTATGCGTGGCAACTCTTCGTCCGCCTATTCTCACTTGGTTAGCAAGAAGTTAACAAGGCTTGGAAACTTTTATCATTACCCCATCCCACCGCAAGACTGGTCCGGCAGAATCATCCAACTCGGCCTAACCTCCCCTACCCCCTCACCGGTCACCCTTCTGCGCCATAACTTCGGACCCAATTCGGAGGAAACTGAGAGTTTCTGACGGTGGAATTGTTGGCAAGGACGTAATGGCAGCCCCTCCACAAACTTGTTTTTATAATGATTCGACTTGAAAAGTTGCCAGACCTAATCGCTCACATTTTGATTCATTTACCATCCCTTGGAGGCGGGAAGCGAAAACGAAGTTCCGAACGCCGAAATCTGTTAAATGTGAAACGAATTGATGGGCATACTTGAGGGGAACGAAGGAAAACAAAATTACTCATCTCACGGATTAACAAGTTCGCAAAAAAGATAAACGCTCCGTAATATCAACGTTTATAAGGCACTTGCAAAGTTTTCCGAGGCGACAGATTTGCCAGAGTAAATTGCTTGAGGGTGAAACAGCATGTTGGAATAAGTGTCGTTTCTCAACGTCCAGCTGCATTCATGAGGGTTGAACAAGTTGAAAGTTGAAAATAATGAGAGGAAAAAGTTTACTAAATTACTTCAATATCACAAAGGACTCGCAGGAACGCTGAAATTCCATTTGAAAAGTTACGGTACATAATGAACTCCATCTATCATTTTTCGAACATTCAGAGGTAATCTTCGTCCATAAAATCCGTTTGTTGTCGGTTGTGCGCCATTTTGAGTTTGTTCATAATCCAATGCACACGGCTGCATTCACAGAAACGGGGATTATTTCCGTTGCCCTCGCTTTCCCAAAACCACCTTGTCTGGATATATTGGATCAGGATGGTGTACCCTTCGCTCTACGGTGTGGTGCGTGACTCTCTCGAAATAATCTTTGACACGTCTTTGTCATCAATACGCTGATTAACTTGATTAATTCAAATCTCTACTTTGTTAGTTCAAATAACGTAGCACAGCTGATATCATTTATAACCAATCTCATGTCTCTCCTTGTATAAAAATGGGCTCAGAGACATTTTTGGTATCAACAAATTCTGAAAATGGCGGGAATCATTGCAGGCTTACAAAAATTTAAATGATCATCAGGTCTCTTATGGTGCCCAACTTGGAAAATGGAGAGGTATATTTAAGGAAGCCGGGAACCTGCGTCATACAGGCCCATCTCCCTCTTGCCTGTGTTATTAAAATTATTCGAAAAGCTCCTTTATAAGAGATTGATTCAGGTTGTCTCCGAACGGAACCTGATACCGAAACACCAATTCGGCTTCAGAAGCAAACATTCGACCATAGATCAAGTTCACCGAATAACCTCTATCATTGAAAAAGCTCTTGAAGAGCAGAAAGTATGCTCTGCCATCTTCCTCGTCGTTAGGCAAGCGTTTGACAAAGTTTGGCACGAAGGGCTCAATCATAAACTTCAAAAGATGCTACCGCAAAAATATGCACAGCTTTTAAGATCTTATTTATCAGATCGATATTTCCGCGTAAAACACGAAGATGCCTATTCGGAACCCAAAATGATCAATGCTGGAGTGCCACAGGGGAGTGTACTTGGCCTCTTGTATCTCCTCTACACCAGTGATCTACCTGAAAATGAAGAAAACACAACAGCGACCTTCGCCGATGACACGGCAATTTTGGCTGTGGGAAACAACAATGAAGAGTCAATGACAAAACTTAACCTCTCAATCTCCCAAATTGAAGAATGGACAGCAAGGTGGAGAATTAAAATAAATGAGGCCAAGTCGGTGCACGTAGACTTTACCAACAAAAAGGTTAGCCACATTCCAACTCATCTTAACAACAAAGTGGTTCCATACGCCAATGAAGCTAAGTACCTCGGTATGACGCTCGACGCGAGGCTCAGATGGAGAGCCCACGTGAAAAAGAAAAAAGGATGAACTGACACTCAAATTCAGTTAAATGTACTGGATAATGGGGCGACAATCAAATTTGTCTGTTCACAACAAGATGATCCTTTATAAGCAAGTCCTAAAGCCAGTCTGGACTTATGGAGCGCAGTTGTGGGGCTGCACCGCTCAAACCAATCGAGACATGATACAGAGATTCTAAAATACGGTACTTAGGTGCATCACGAACGCTTCTTGGTACTTCAGAAACGACCGGTTACACCATGACCTACAAGTTGAGACAGTAAACGTAACCATCAGGCTTCAAGCAGCTGCCTATCTCCAAAGGCTACAAGATCATGTCAACGAAGAGGCTGTTCGACTTCTTGACGTCAATGATCTCGTCAGAAGGCTTAAACGCACGAAACCACATGAACTAGTTCGCTAATGCAATGACAATAAAATCAGTTGTTAGAATAATTAAAAAGCTAAGCATTGTACCTTGGCTGAAGATGTAACCTAGTTAACTTAAGTCACAAAAATATTGCTAATAAGTTTATAACTTGGTGCAATTCTAATAAACAGAGGAAAAAAAAAAATTATTGAAGAAACTGATTGAAGAATCTGTCGTAACGAAGTCATCAGACTGGTGCACTGATACTTGGTCAAGTATATGCTATTGTTCAACGTAGAGCCGATTTTTATTCCGAATGGCTGGAAGTATTTTCGTAGCATGAAAGCGAGTTGGACTAGGCAGCAGAAGTCCCATCCCCAACTGAAAATCGCCTAATTCAGCATGCATGAGTAATTGTAGGGGGAAAGGACCGCGTGAAGTTACCTAGCGCTCTCTATCAGAAGTTATCGTCCAAACTGGCCCACCGAGCGGAACAGCGTTCTGAATGATGAATTGCCGGAAGAGTCACGTGGCAACGGCGATCCCTGGAGATACGTTCGAATCCATCGGGGATATGTAGCTTTTACGGTGTCACATCACTCCACAATAAACGGGCTGAAAGTTATTGTTCGCTGCAAAAAGTTTTACTATCCTCCTGTGCATTTTTGGGTGTTAAAAAATAACGCTCATTGTTGACTGATCGAATTCGATGGCTTACGTAAACATTGCTTACCTCATTGAACTAAGGGCATAAGGTTATTGAGAAACTTAATGTGCCATTTTAAAGTGCGTTCACCCGATTGTGAACCCAGCAATGAATATGGAAATGAAGAGAGTAAATTTTTAGGTTCATTCTTGTTGGTTAAATAATCATATATTGATAATCGATTGTATAATGAACGCAGTGCTCAATCGGCTTCGCGCTCATCGATGGCAGCGCACTCCTGTGGATTGTTGGCGTGATTTGACATTTGCTTCCTGAGAGCACTGGTTTCTTGGCTTTAGTCCTGTGTGGATCGACACATAACCTCCAGGTGACATGCCGAAAACTTTAAAAACGCACAAGGGTTGGTTATTTCTCGGACCAGGAACATGGACGCTCATTCCAATCGATTCAGCGTCCAAAAATTAGTGGACAACGAAACCCTCAAAATGTAGTTATGAGGTAAGATTTGGGAAGAAGTGTGTTTTTTGAAAAATGGATTTTCGAGACTTTTGGCGATTAAGTCGTATCTTTTTTACTAAATTTTGGACGCCGAATCCATTACGATGTGCCCCAGAGCGATTAGCACCCAGTGCAGGGGGGTTTGGGTCAAAATGGATACCTACCTACTTATTTTGAAAGTGGGTTTTCGAGTTGTTCGGGTACCTAGGCGTGCTGGGTAATATTTTCCACTAAATGTTGAACGGTGGATCGATTGGAATGAGTCGGGGACAATCCACACTCACTGTTTTCCCCATTTTCTCCATGCTCCTGTCCGAGGAATAACCAACCCCTGTGAATGAATTAGTAGCGTTTTTATATTGAGAAAGAGTGCGTGCATACGCCACCAGAAGAGACAGATGGACGGTCTCCAAATGGTGCGGGCTCGTCAAGTTGTAACGTCGACTGTCGTATCAAGCTTGGCCGAGAGAGACGGGGTACAAAGGTTGACCTTTCCAGATCTAATTTAGTGCGTCCCAGAGGCGGGTAATGATGGAGCCTCGGGTCGCTTCGAGGGTTAAATTGCCTCAACTCCCTTCAACCCCCCTTGCCAGCATCCACCTGTCCTGGTCCCAGTGCTCACGGTGCGGTTTTCCCACACACTGGTGGGACGTCGAGCGGACCTGCAGAATCGCGAATCTGTCGTGGTTCCCTCGAGGGTTGCTACCTGTAATGGAAGCCGCGTGTTGAGAATTGTAGCACGTCTGAGACCTTCCTTCGCTACCCTTGAAGTCCGGAATCACCCTCATACGGCGCGGTTTTCCTTTCTCCCCAGGCTTCAACGGCCGCCACGATAATGATGACCACCTCAAACTGAAGAGGGGTATCAAGCTACAAAACTACACATCATTCAAGTGTCCTTTATTAAGAACAGAAGACAGCTTCAGAAATGCTTCAAATGCGGTCCATGTTTCGACAGTATGAGTACTACAGTATGACCATTGTCAGTAGTAGAGACTGGCCAGGTCAAACTCAGCAGTCGATGCCACAAGCGTTTGATTCGGAGTCGGCAAGAGGACGGAAGCAAAAAGCGGAATTTGTTTACTCAGTACGTGCATAGCTACACAGTATGAATTGTCACTGGAAGATCAAGAGTTATAGTTCCAGGAATCTCTCCTACCCTCTACCCTCCTATTTACACGTCACGTACACATTTCAATCATCGGAATTGTTCAGTTCCTCCCAGACCTTGCTCCAGATCGCTTGTCTCGATTTTTTCCGTGTTGGTGCATCGAGTGCGCCGCCCCACCAACGATGTCCCGATCCAATAAAAACCATACCTCCTTCCGAATTTGCGCGAGTTTTGCAAGAGTTGTCAGAGGAAGACGAAGGATCGGGTCAAGAAGAAGCTTCGGATGTTGATGAGGAAGAAGTTGTTGGGCAAGAGGACGTAGATACAGAATCGACAAAAGCAGCAAGGCCTCCCAGTGCATGCTAAAGCCATCATCCGAAGGTTGCTTCCTTCTTCAGTAGAGATGAATAAATCAGTCAGAAGTGAGGGACCACCCACGAAGAAGCGAGGTCGTTGTTCCACATGATGTGGAAGAGCAAAGAACATCAATACAACCATTGTTTGTTCTCAGCGCTACAATTTCACCTGCAAGGCTCACCTGGCAGAAAGTGCACCACTGTGCCAAACGTGTGCGGCTTCTGATTCCGATGAAGAATGAGTAGTGTGAAAAATGGGCATCGTCAAGGAGTTCATTGAAGTTATCTTGAATACCTACTTAACATTTACGAGTACTAACTTGCGTATCAGTCAACTTTTATATATATGTTCCTTTTCTGGTCATTTAAAAAAAAAAAAACCTACTATTGGTATTGTCTGAATTATATTCAATGATGCACATACATTGATTTGTTCAAAAACCTGGTAATAGAAGGTGAAACTGACGAAAAAAGTCTGGCGCACCGAGTGCGCCACCCCACCCGAATGAGGACGCAAGACCTCCCCATCCTCGAAGGGTTAACTAAGAACTGAATGATCTTCATTGCGTCAATCATTCATGTCTAAATCCTGTTGTAGCACAGTGTGCGGTATAGAGTATGAACCATTGTCCTTGTACCTGAATGGCCGGCCCACACGCCACGTTTTCCACAACGTTTTGAGTCTGCGCAGTCTTATTCCTTAAAATTGGCTCCAAAGCCGCCCAGGACTCTGAGCAGACTGATCAATTCCGCAGAGGAGTTTGTTTGGAACGAATTTATGAACGGTAATGAATTGGTAGAACATCATTGTGCCAGATGTGAATTCATCATGGAGAATGAGAAGGAACACAATCTTCTACTGAAATCAATCGCTTTCTCATCCGTAAACTTTATAATGTGACTCGATATACGCAGGTGGTTGTTGGGAACTTGAGAGAAACTTTGTTCGAATTTCGTTAATGCCTCGGAGCTCCATCAGTTTGTTAGGGCGATTAGATCAGTTGCGATTCGGTAGATTGAGATTTAGTCTTGAAAGTTATGATTTCGGTGAATATTCATTGCGTTATGAATATACTTGTCTCCCCCTCCTGGTATATTTTCCGATCACGATGGATCAGTGAGTTGGAAGGAACTTCGGCGAATGCTGTTTCAGGACCCGAAGGTAAATAAGTTCGATTCCGCAGTAGTGGCTTGTTGCTTCAGTTTACTTTTCCACTCTAAATGATGTTGTTGAATAATTAAATGAATACTCTTCTTACGGCTCATTAACAATGTGAGAACAGTACTATTCGAAAATCTAGATCGAATCCTCGAGTTCAAACGAGTCGACAATGACCGCAGTAAGATTACGTGAAATTAATACGTTAGTCTCGTTCAAATTGGTCGCATGGGGCACTCATTTGTTGCTTTTTCTTTTTCATTACTTTTAGTTGAAGATCTGTTAATACCTAGTTCAGTTAGAGGCCAAGGGAGAAAAACAAGTGCGGGTAGAAATTGCGTTAAGCCGGAATGTACGAGTAGTATTTTTTAGGGTTTCCCTCGGACTCAACGTCAAAGCTCGAACCCGAAGTAGGCAACAAACCGCAATACGTGAAGGTCTTGCGGGCGTGATACCACATCGCAACGCTCCATGGTCCGGTTTATTCATAACTTAGCGTTCTTCGATAGTTCTACCAATCGTTTCCTCAATCTTTTGGTTTATTCTTATTTAAATGCTCGCACTAATCGGAGCTTCGACTTTTCATCAACATAATATTGAATCCGTCATCAACATAATTATCAACTCCCCGTGAATTACTGTTTTGGTTATTTATTCCTAATAATCAACCTATGTTTTCACGCAGAATGTCAATCTCTCCGATTCGGCCCAAATTTTCATTTCTGGGCGTTTCAAGTGTCTAGATCAAAATAAGTCCGTCCGCCGTTCAGGCCAGTTTTTGGTAGTAGAAGAATTTATAAAAATCTTAAATTTTTGTCAGGGACCCTTTTGTATCTCTAGTTGGCCCTCGAAACTTTTCAGCCCGATTTTGACATTTGCAATTAATTTTTTGGAATTTGAAAAACCAAGGACCTTACTAGATTTGAAAAAGAACATCCAAGATGAAATTTCCAACATATCGCCTGCTATGCTGGTAAGAATTATGACAAATGCCATAATTCGGTTCACCCAATGTTTAGAGAATGAGGGACGTCATCTAACTGATTTGATCTTCAAATCCAAGTTACCCACATGTACCTACATTGTATTAAAAAATTAACTTTTCTGATTCTTACAATTAGTTTTATTAATACTTGATAGAAGGATAGCACGCTGTTGTACCCTGTGCTTATCTAGTCACTTTTTTTACCTTGGGAGGTGAATATTCCTTATTCCTTTTAGTCCATGAATATTCCTTAAACCAGGTATAAGTGAGTTTGTCGAGCAGGGATTTTCGACACCAAGACGTCCGGTGTAACGTTTAATCGTTAATTCCAATCATTCCCCTGTTCACGATCTAGATCCACCTTGTGGACAAACATTTTACACGGCATCTTCCTGTCGTTTTGATGGAAAGACGCTACAAGATTTAGGATGTTTCATTTTGCATCATTACCCTCCATTAGGCATTTTATAAATTAACTATTATAATGTACCCTCAAAACTGTTTAGAGGAATATTTAAGACTCCACGATAAAACTGACTGAATCAGTTACCAGGTTTGGAGTTAATTAGCAAGCTCGTTAGGCTTTTGTTGAGTCCCGCGAGGAACAGTTCTCTCGCTCAAGAGATGAAACTTTGAACAGAAAGGAGGTTTCTCCGAGTACCTTCATTCCCGCTATCTTAACGGCCATGAGTCTCTTGAGCCCTTGGGAAAAGGGGTGAGTCGGAGAAACTCCACCAAAACGGTTATAGTGTCTCCATATTCACGGGACTAATTTGGAATATTCTCTCAACCTCTAGCCGTTGCTTTATTAAAAGTCTCCCATCATAGGACCCACAGCCTAAACCACTGAAATATCCCAATCCACCGGATAATCGGCCAGCTTCAGATTCAGGTCTCGTCTCTTGGGTCATCCGCTGCATCTAACATGGCTTCTGTAATCAGTTTTTCCAAATTGGGATGCTCTCTCTCACGTGATTGAGGTCCTGCGACCATTTTGACTGTCCTCATGTTAATAATGATTAGATAAGGCTGACTTGGACGGGAATATCTTCTCATTTTGAGGTTAATTTGCTCGCCCTTCATAGTGGTTCAAAATGTCTGAAACATAGACTCCAACAAGGTTCTACTTGTAGCTTATATGAATATTTCATTTAGATCTAGTTGTATTTATATTATTTTGGTCGTTTAATGAATTGGGTTAGAGTTAACTTAGCACGTTAAAGGATTTTGTTAACAATAAATTGGCCTTATAATGGCTTGCTTTAGATGCTTCAAAAGCGCTGGCAAAGCTTCGTTGCTGCTGAAAAAAGTAATATTCTTGTGTATTAATTTTTTCTCTATAACGTCCGATCGTTTCAGTTCTCATTCTCTCTCTCGCCCCTCCATGTCTAAATTAATCGCCAGTCCCTTTTTTATAGAAGCTCTCCTTTCGCTGCCCAAGGGGGAAAAGCTGTGATGGCCGTGGCAGCGGGAAGCACGGTAGCTAAGCTAAAGCCGTTATCACTTAACAGGCGAGAAGCTCCTGCACAAACGCCTTCTCTTTTGTATTCTGGTTCCAATTCGAAATCCTCTTCGGAGCGAGGGAATTGGAAGGTTGTAAATTGAGTTTATTTTACCTTCAAAAGAGAGAAACTAAATGAATTTGATCTTGAGAAGCACAATGGGGGGGAGAAAAGTTCATTAAAAGCGCTTTTTCATTCCCTCTGGTTTTTTTTTTTTTTTTCTGACGCTACTGAATCCTGCGGTTAATGGAACGCTCATGTCGCCCGAGGTGGTCAGTTTTCCGTTGTTAATCATTTCCCTCCTGTTGAGTTGAAACTCCTCTCCTTTTACGTGACACAAATCCTATATCAAAGCTACAAATTTTCTCCGTGGATTATTTTCTTTGCCGCTTTGTTTCAACGATTTACTCAGTCTAATTAGGTGTCTGTGTAGGTATATCATTTTCAATCCAGGTAGATATCATGAATGAGTTTCACTTGTGGAGTCCTGTAGTGACTAAGTAACCAAGTTTAACTGCAGAGCAATTATTTGTTAGTACGATAAATACATACATTTTGGGACGATAACCTAGATACTTTACTAGCATTAGAACTAGAATATTTATAGAAGTGGATGGTATACGTACCGAGAAATGTTCATCTTAAAAGAACAGATTTTGTGCAAATATTCCTTATCTGCAACAATCTAGGTCCATGTATTTAGATTGTTATTGTTATATTGATCCAGGTCTGACTTCGCAAAGTGCTCAACATAGCTATTTCCTCAGCAGCGCGCTCGTTTTTTGAAAGGAAAGCGACGAATTTGTAAAAAAAATTCCTACAGTAAATGGAAAGGAGAAATATATCGCAGCAGTCGAGGGAACAGTGACTGCTCGAATGTCTGTATCCGTCGGGAGTTTGACACGTTTCCTATAACACGTTGAGGTCCAACCACGCGATACCCCGATTTCCACGGAGAAGGAATGAAACTTGAGTTATGAGAAAAGGAAGGGATGAAGGGGGGAACAGAGATGGAACGTTGCACCGAACCACCGAAAAGGTATCGAAAGAACGTGGTGGTGGTAAGAGGGCGGAAGCTGTAACTTTATATGGGTCAAGAAAAGTGCGGAATTGAAGCAATCCGTCCTTGTTATTACTTGGCATGTCCTCAATTTCACCTTTTTCCCCCTCGGTGTTTTGTCGGGGACCTTCGTCTGTCGCCTGAATTCGAGATAAAAGAGAGAATTTCATATCAGAGGAAAAAACAAATTACCTGTACCCGGCTATCAGGAAGCGAAACAGAGAGCTCCCGAGAGATACATGGGATACATCCTCGCGTTGGGATATGCAAATTGTAGTACAGTAGGCTATAACTTCGGTGCATACGGAAATAGGTTTCGCTACTGCAGAAGTTATCTGTACAGAACAATCTCCACTGCCAAGTACTAGAAAAATATATTTATCGACCTTACTCAATGGCTTTCTTCTTGGTGTAGAACTTGGACAATTTTTCCTGTTAGCAGGATCGTGGATCTAGGCAGTTGTTCAGAGATTATCTACTCTGCAGACCTCGATGAGATCTGCTCAACAATGAGATAACCCTCTATGAGACCTCTTAATGTTACCCCTGAAACGTCACAGGCAGGATGGCCTTGTGTAATGAGGGACCATGTACGCTTTTTGGGTGAATGCAGGGGTAATTCAGCAGTCAATTTTGGGAGTGCAAAAGGGATGTATTTCTGAATAAATACAAAATTGTAGGTCCAATTGCTTAGAAAAATACGATACAATCCCGATTGTCTCTGAAGGTGGAAGGGTAATGCAGGTGGAAAGTATTCTGCTCTGGTGTTGTACCAGGAGGGTAACGCCAGGGAGGCGCAAAGGCTTGGTACTGGAGATGGGTCTATTCATCCCCTCAAATCCACTCGATACTCAATTTTGGAGTTGAGAAAACGCTGCTGTCTCGTTTCCCTATTTCCACCATTTTTGTCGATGTCCGTCCGCCGTACGCCGTCCATCGTCCGCGCCGTATTTGTAGTAGAAAATTTTCTAAAAATCTGAAATTTGGGTCAGGGGTCTGTTCCCGGCCGAGACGGGTCCTCGAAACTTTTCAGCCCGATCGGACCAAATTTGGGGGGGGGGGGTTAGGGTAGGGTCAAAATGTGTTTTTTGAAAAATGGATTTTCGAGTTTTTGGGCGATCTAGGCGAGTAGGGTGTCATTTTCCACTAAATTTTGGACGCTGAATCCAATAAAATGAGTCCTAGAACGATTGGCACCCACTGGGAGAAGTAATGGGTCAAATTGGGTATTTATTACCCATTTTGAATATATGTGTTTTCGGGATTTCTGCTACCTAGGCGTGTGGGGTATCATTTTCCACCAAATTTTGGACGCTGAATTCAATGATGTGTGTCCCAGAACGATTGGCAACCACCGGAAGAAGTTATGGGTCAAAATGGGTATGTACCCCACCCATTTGTATGTGTCAGGATTTCTAATCTTTCCACACAACCTCAAGGCTTGAATCATAGGATGAGCCCTGGTTTGTAACCAGCCATGATGTCCAAAATGCTGATCTCATTTTGCGCCAAGACACCTGCATCGTGAGAAAATTGGCCGGTCAAATGTCGCATGGATGACGTCGTGTTTTCTGTGTTTTTGCATTACTCTCCTCGCTGTCTGCGACAACGAGAAAGAACTGTTGGGGAGAAGGAGGAGGTCGTAACTTCTAAAAGTACGCTACCCTCCATTGTCAGCAACTACGAGCGTTCAACATGCACCCCTAACCTCGTGTATCACCCCATTTTAAACCCCCTTGTATTCCCCCTCATGAACAACTTCAATTTTAATATCATCGGCACTTTTCATGAATCGAGAGCAACCTATAATCCAAAGAGAGGTCAACCAGAATAATGTAATCAAGTAAGCAAATGTGTACTATTATTTAGTATACGAGATATAGTATCTATTCACATCCATTTTTTGAGAACAACAAACTAAGAAATCAGACTACATAAACTCAACTGAATTTCGTGATTTGATTCTGAATTGAAGAGAAAATCGTGAAGAGCCAACTAGAGTAAAAGTTGACGGAGCAGAGAGAAACAACTCGTTTCACCACAGTGGATTAAACGCCTATCACGAAAGCAAATTGACTTTATTTTCTGGAATTTCATTCTCATTCATTACTTTCAAAGCCAATGACATACAGCTAAGTTCGTTGAATGTTTCCCAGGTTAGAAACAAACTTCTGCTTTTAATTTGAGCAACTCTGTCAACTCTTTAAGTTTAAACCATTTAAATGTAGAGTGCGCGACAGGAGGCGTTTTGTTCAATTGAACGGTAATGGAGTTTGACATCGAACGAACTCTCTCTTTTCCGAAGTGGGTATATAAATAAATTATCAATACCAATGTCATGCCTAGCTCTGCTATTGTATAGGGTGACCCACGACTTGTTCCTCATCCCCCTAAAAACGTCCAAATGGGAGTAAACCAACAATGTTCACTTTTTTTTTTTTTTTTTTTTTTTTTGCACCGGATCTCAAATATCATATTTTGCGCAACCTGCGCAATCGTGCAACCATGAGCAAGTGACACGAACTATCTGTTTCATGATTCGACTCCATTTTTGCAGAATAATGACCGAAATGTGTTTATTTAACGTTGAAAAAAATCATCTTTTTAACGCGTTTGTTTGCACATGAAATTTCATAGGTTTATAGGTTTTTTTTCTCTCAAATTCTCCATTTTCTTTCCCTCCTCGTTTCTCTACCGGACTACCAACCGACTATGGTCCTTACCTCGAACGATTGTAAATAGAATAAACAATGTACATAATATGTACAGATATTATCTGACCATTCAAAGGTCACTGTGACGGCAGCACATTTATGCCGACTTTCAATTCTCAGATTAGGATGATTTTTCAATTAATCGCTGGAGATCATCCTCCTTTCCACCAAACCTTGAAAATTAATCCCCGTGGAATTCTGAAAACAGGCGTCTAAAATGAACAAAAAACGAACGCGAAATGAACTAGTCTCGGTCATTATTCCGCGAAAATTGAGAAATCAACGAATCAAGAAACGGATAGCAATTAAAATAACAATAATAATTCATGTGCCATACTGTACACATTACCATAATCTATTATTTGACAATTTTAGGGTCGCGCGTCATTGCGTGCTCACTGAACCGGTTGCGCGCAATCAAAAATTGGTTGATGGATCAAATTTTCATGCAATTTTATGTTGAATCCGAATTTACAATAAAAAGTTGGGGTTCTCATTTGAAATAAAGATGTTAGTATCACTCTTGGTTGGTTATTCCTCGAATAATCAACCTATGTTTTCATGATAATGGTCAACCTCTCCGATTTGGCTCAACATTTTTTTCTGGACGTTTCATGATGTCCTGATCAAAAAAGGTCAATGTCCGTCCGCCGTACGCCGTCCGCCGTCCACGCCGTTTTTGGTAGTAGAAAATTTTCTAAAAATCTGAAATTTGGGTCAGGGGTCTGTTCCCTGCCGAGACGGGTCATCGAAACTTTTCAGCCCGATCGGACCAAATTTGGGCGGGGTAGGCGTCAAAATGTGTTTTTTGAAAAATGGATTTTCGAGATTTTGGGCGAGTAGGGTGTCATTTTCCACTAAATCCAATAAAATGGGTCCCAGAACGATTGGCACCCACTGGAAGAAGTTATGGGCCAAATTGGGTATATATTACCCATTTTGAATATGTGTTTTCGGGATTTCAGCTTCCTAGGCGTGTGGGGTATAGTTTTCCACTAAATTTTGGGCGCCGAATTCAATGATGTGTGTCCCAGAACGATTGGCAACCACCGGAAGAAGTTATGGGTCAAAATGGGTATGTATCCACCCATTTTGTATGTGTCAGGATTTCTGGTGCCTAGGCGTGTGGGGTATCATATTCCACTAAATTTTGGACCCTGAATCGATTGGAATGGGTCGGGGACCCGCCACACCCACTGTTTCCCCCATTCGAGGAATAACCAACCCGTGTGTAAGAATTTGCAGATTTTTGTTCACTTCCATTTGGACGATTTTAGAAGAAAGAGGGGGGGGGGGGACAACTCGTGGGGGACTGTATTGTTCAAGAATATCGGCGTATTGTGACTCCGTCATGGCCGCCCAATTTCCTCAATAATTGTTCAATCGGGGTGGCATTGTCTAAATGCTTACCAACCTACATGGTCCCCAGCTAATGTGGAAGTCACCTGTTCTAATCTTTCGCTATGAAAATTGAGCTGGGAATTAATTGATAGCTAATCATTCGGATTTTGGCCCTCGGGTGTCATATGAATTAAAGTTTCCCTTCGGCGATAATATCCAGATTAGCCCTAGGATGGAAATGATTTACTCGACTAATCCCCCTCGTGGTCCTCGTCGGGTATTTGCGTTGGAACTTTTCGTTTTCAGCTTCTCTCGCTACTACGTGACCTCATTCCCTTATTTATGGGCGGCGGCGAAAAACGCTTGTGCGGGCTGCTCTTCCTCGTAATCTCAACGTCTGGATAACCCAGCGTGGGCGCGAACACAAGTCAAGCGTAAATCTTCCTTATTCGTGAAATAAATTTGAGGTTTTCCGCGGACCTAATTGCATGTGGGCGTCCTTCTGCGCCCTTGGTACGAATTCGGATTCATCAGCTCCAACCTGTTAATCAACCGTCAAATTGTCTTTCGAACCACATCAATAAACATCGTCAGAGGTGTGATGGATGTGGAATCGGAGAAAACCTACAATCGAGCAGTCTTCAAATGTATTCGTTTGTAACCTTAAATGCATCGGATCTGAATACAGCTTTTCACTGATGACAAATGTATATACCACAATAGATTTACACACTTTTTTTGGTTCACTCCCTCCAGAAGAAAATTTGACCGGGCAACCCAACGACTGCGAGGCTGGATGAGAGAGGTGCGGAGCAGGGGGAGGAGGCATTTTTTCATGAAAAATTCACCTCCCCTTCGGAATGTATGCATTGCACTGGTTGTTAGGTTTACCGATTACCTTCCCCCTGAAGTATAATCCATTAAAAGCAGGGTTTGCTTCTCCATATTGCATTTATTCTAGGTCGTCCATAAGATCAGATAAACCTTCGAGTGCTACACTCATACTTACTTACTTACTCCCTGGCGCTACAGCCCGTGTAGGGCCCTGGCCGCCTCAACAACAGTCCGCCAATCAGCTCGATCTTGTGCTCTGGTCCTCCATCTTCCCGCTCCTGCTCCCCGGAGGTCGTCCTCGACGTCGTCCAGCCATCTCTTCCTCGGCCTTCCCCTCAGTCGGCGACCTCCCGGCTTTCCTTGATATACCCTCTTCACGGCCCGATCTCCGCTCATCCTCTCCACATGACCAATCCATCTTAAAATCTTCTCAAAAGTTCCTCGTCGGCGCTGGTCATGGTCCATGTTTCTGAGCCATACACACCTATACAGGCCTCACCATAGTTCGGTACACCATGAGTTTTAGGTTTCTGCTGAGGGCTCGGGCTCGAAAGACTCTTCCCAGGGCAAACGCATCGGTTGCCAGCTGTAACACGTGCTCTTATTTCCTCTTTCATGCTATTGTCCTCGGTGAGAAGAGTTCCCAGATACTTGAAGGTTGAGGTGCGCTCATACGAGGAACCATTCAACGTAATGCGGTTTGGTTTATGCACCTCTTCCCGCCTCGTTGAGAACATGTAGTGGGTTTTTTGGCGGTTAACGGACAGACCCATTTCCTCTGCGCATTTGGTATTGGCGAGTGTCATCCGCACAAGGCGAATCAGTTTCCGGGGGGCACCCAAGTCATCCATGGCCTGATAAAGTCGCGATCTTCTTATCGAGTCGTATGCCTGGCGGAAATCCACGAACAGCTGGTGAATGTTTACATTGTATTCGTAACATTTCTCCATGAGTTGGCGGACAATGAAGATTTGATCTGTCGTGGACCTGCCGGCTCTGAAGCCACACTGATAATCCTTCAGGACTTCCTCCGTGTAGTGATTCAGCCGCTTTGCAATTATCTTTGCCAAGATCTTATACACGGTGCAGAGAAGAGCAATGCCCCGGTAGTTGTCGCACACAGCCTTATCCCCCTTCTTATGGATCGGGCAAAGCACCGCCATATTCCACTGATCTGGCATCGCCTCGGTTTCCCACACCTTTAGGATCAGCTCATGGATATTAGAGGCTAGCTGCTAGTGCTACACTCATCCTTTGTCTAAAACTCTTTCTGGAAGGGGGAGAATGACGTTCATTGATTAAGTGAAGGAAAACATGTGAAATAATGAGTCGTGGAAATTGATTATGAGAAATGCTGGAATCTTCAAAATATGATCAGTTTTGCCAACCGTTTGTGAGTTGAAAGAGGAAATCTTGGTCCAGAAAAGAGAAAAAGCAGGAATTGTTGGTTGAGAAAATTTGATAGGGAGGGGGAACATTGAGGAATATTGAAACATGGTTGATTCGTTGAATGGTTGATGGTTGAAAATATACCCAGCCAGTCATTTTTTTCTTCAACATCAACATAATAGGATCTGTAAACTTGGTAATCCAATAAGTACTAATAAAGGTGTTTTAGAGCTCTTAAAAGCATTAGAGCATGGAGAATCATTCTAATCGATTCAGCGTCCAACATTTAGTGGAAAATGAAACCCCAGTCGCCTTGATCGCCGAAAATCTCAATAATCCATTTCTCGAAATACACATTTTGACGGGGATTTGGAGGGACAACTGGGGAGAGATTGCCAAAATGGGAGATACTCTCTCTTAAACGGGAGATCTGATAACATTGATAACCGTAATGTCAAAAAGCACTTAGGTCAATCCCGCCATTGAGGCTTGATGTAATCCTTAATCTTTTCATTCGAGAGACTCAAGCCTTGATTGATAGAATAGCTCAATTGAATCTATCCCATTCTATAATTCGAACTCAATCTAATTTTACTATTTACTTTGCCAACTATAATCAAATGAATGAATAAACAAACATGTACAAGTAAAAAACTGAGATGAGTTTGATTGCAAGGCTGATGATGATGTTTTTCCTAGAACACCGGTGGTCAGATCAATACACGCCGCCAGGGACTCAATTTTGCCGCTTCAGCGCCAGTGAAAAGTGATTTGTCGAACTCTGTTATTGACCTCAATCCGTCACTATCTAAAGCCTGAGTGTTGTAACATTTGGACGATTAGGAAAACAACCTCGACAACAGAGGAGCGATGAATTTTTTTTCAAATGTGTCGCAATAGAACTTGATTAATTTTGCCTGTTATCGACGGTCCATTTCACCCGCCATATTCATCAATTCTCGATCGGGTTAGGGATGGAAGATCCTATTTGATATTTCCCCTCATTGAAACGCATGTTCTCTCGCCAGCTCGGTTCGTTTATCAACACTAAGCCGTTTTATTCTCCCTCTGTAATTGTGCCGACGCTTTATTGCCTCTCTCTTGATTGGTTTTTATATTCATTCGACCCACTCCGAGTACATATATCAACTCAGCTGTTAGGCAGTTGTTTATGTGGTGGTGGAAAACAAAAACGTTTTCAACCGTGGGCGTTAACGAGCGTCGCCATTTCGATTATTTTGTGATCGTCGGGAATTTCACCCCCGGATTTTTCCAGCGACCGAATACGATTCGTATCACCAGCCTATAAGTTTCATTTTGGGTGTTTCAGGTGATCGCTTTTATCTGTGGGATCATGGTCATCGTCCTGCTGGTGCTGGCGCTCGTGAGCAACGACTGGCTGATGGCTTTGGGATGGCGTCAGGGTCTCTTCTACCACTGCATAGGAGAAAACGCCCCGACGCCGCTGCCGTTCAACGTCAAAGCTATCGGCCCGGGTTGCTATGGAGCGAGGGATGTCAGTAAGTAACACATAATTTATTTCCTCACTCAACAGTGCCTTCTTTAAACTAGACTTGCTCTAGGTTGGCCTTCTTGCTCGGAATCTAAATCAGAAACAGTATAAAAACTGCGTACCCCTCTTTATATTTCTCTCGTGGTTTATAAATTATAAATAAATTGGAGCAATGTTAGTTAAGTAAGACAAAGTAGTATGCTAGTCTGATAGTAAAATAGAAGAAAACCATCTCCCACCGTACCTTCATGCCTCCCCCAGCGCGCGTTGATGTCATAAAATATGATAATGAAATAATAGATATTTTTTTCGCATTTGATTTTTAAATTTTGCGTGAAGTCAGAACGCTGAATAAATTTGTCTGCAGTCAACTCGTTTTCTGAAGGTGCAGTTGACGTTGATACAAGTTTTTATGGCAAAACCCGAATCATTGATATGCTTTGGCAACCCCAAGGAGTTCTTATTTTGATCATGAACACACAAAAAGTGAAGTGGATGTTTAATGGATATCAGGATTCAGAAATTCCCTGAGAGTTGTACGCAAATAAGTAGTTTGAAGTAGAAAAACGCTGAAAATTCTTTCACAGGAGTTGGTTATTCCTCGGCGCATGGAGACTCATTCCAATCGATTCAGCGTCCAAACATTAGTGGAAAACGATAATCCACACGCCCAAATCATCGAAAGTATCGAACATTGATTAAATTGGGAAAACAGTGGGTGTGGAGTGTCCCAGACCGATTCCAATCGATTCAGTGTCCTAAGTTTAGTGAAAAATGATACCCCACACGCCTGGGTACCAGAAATCTAGAAAAAACACATTCGAAATGTGTAGATAGATACGAATTTTGGCCCATAACTTCTTCTAAAAGTCTGTAATCGTTCCGGGGCTCGTCTCATTGGATTCAGTGTCCATAATTTAGTCTAAAATGATACCCCGCATGCCTAGATCGCCAGGAATCTCGAAAATTCATTTTTCGAAAAAAACGTTTTAACCCTTACTTTCCCTAAATTTGGTCCGATCGGGTTGAAAAGTTTCGAGGACCAACTAGACCTGAAAACAAACCCCTGACCCGAATTTCAGATTTTAGAAAATTTTCTACTACCAAAATCAGCGTGGACGGCTATTTTGATCTAGATAGCTTGAAACGCCCAGAAAAAATTTTTGGGCCGAATCGGAGAGATGGCTTTTTGTATGAAAAGGGGCTCTATTGAAAAATGATCATTTCCCGAAAACAGAATGAGATGGAGCGGTGGTAGCAATCTAGTCATTTTCAGTCCAATTCTTTCCCTCGTACTTACCGCACATTTACTTTGTGATGTTTATGTATCTCAACTTTTTATGCGTGTTTACCGGTGTATTCTAAACTAATGCTAATTTTCGTATTGATTACAACGATGTTTGTAATTAGTACGCTGCGTCGTTCCCGCTCGAAGGGAGTCCTGCCCCAGCTAGGAGTGATAACGTCAGCGTGAAATGGGTCTTCGCTATAAGCGACGATGATCAAGAAGGAAGACGAGGCTTGTCTCTTGGGAAGCAATCCCAGTTATTCAAGGAATCTTGGTGAAATCCAACGCTCTCCTAACTCTGTTTGTACAATCGAAGGGGCAAATTCAATCCTTCGGGCAAATAGACCAGAATCAATCCGACGCGTTTCCATTGGAGTGCGAAAAAGGGGAGTTCAAGGACGGAAGAGTCGGTGAAGTAAATTACATTCATGGCTACGGGTCCAGAAGATCCCAACACTACTAAACAATTCTAGTCAGCTCTTTGGAAGCTTGGTTCTGAAACGGAGAGACGTCTCTTGTAAACAGAGGTATTTCGCTTTGCGTTTTAAACGAATCAGATAAGCGTGAAAAGGAAAAAGATCTGAAAAGAGCGGTGCTAGAGATTTTTCTGGGGAGTGACGTTTGAAATCGAAACCGCCATTATACATTTTTTCCTCGCATTTCACTAGGTGTCAACACAGGTTTTTATCGATTCACAGAAAAAGTAGGGTTTCCTTTGGCGTCTAGTTTTTGTGAGGCAACCCTATCTCTAGCCTGTGGCCTGTTGAGCGGCCAGGTACTAGTCAACACTATTGGAAGGACACAACCTGATTATTGAGCAGGTCTCTTGGTATCAGTGCTGCATCACCTGCTGCGCTGATTTAGACCACCTCACCACCAATACTCAATGGGCTTAGATTAGGGGGTAGCGCAGGAAGTGGTAGTATGCCGATGAAAAGAAGAAAAAAAATGTGCAAAGTTGAATTTGGAGTGTTCTGAATGATTTGATTAAAAACCAGTTCCGTCGATTCTTCGATTCATCATATTAGTTTCAAATTAGATATTGATGACAGTCTGTTTCGATACTATACTGATTGATAGATGTTAGTATTAATGGAATGAATTGAGAAATTTTGGTTTGGGAAACAAATCTTCTCCAAAATTTAACCTCAATGATCTTATACCTAATAGAAATATTTCTCGAGAAAACAAGACGAATCTATCTCTTTTACAAAAATAATAATGTCTAGTTGCCTCTTACAATCAAATATTACATGTGCACACATGTGCCACTATATTGCAAAAGAATGAGTATGTACTCTGATTACCTAATTTCCTATTTTTCCCTTTATTTATTCTCAATTTCATTGTTTTTAACCAACTTTATTTTAGTTACTGAACAATGAGGCAGGAGATAGGTCACCTGTGCCTATATTTACGCTCTCGTATAATACTCGTAATATAATAGTAGTTCTAAGGGTGTTAACAGCTCCTAACTTTTTTTATAATTTAAAATAGGTAGCCATTTCGCTGTGGAGGACTTTACAGGAGGACAGGTCGCCGCCTGCCTGTTGATTAGTCCTGTTCACTGGCTCTTTCGGGGGTTTCTAGATAATGTTCATTGTTAAAATAGGAGACTTTGGATATTTGAGGAGGGGGTGGGGTGCAGCACCCTCCATTTCAGAGCCACGCTATGCTAAGGCTCAATCATTCTTGTGATTTGCAGAAGTTGTCCTTGGCATCTCTCCAGGTTGGAATGATTTGTACTTAAATAGAAAGCCGTCAACCCTGGATTTTCGGTTTCGGATCATAATATCAGCTAATAGATTTTTATTATACACTTATCTAACGAGTCGCACGGTACTGGAGTGTTTAAAGGTGGTCTTTCTGCCAGTTTTCTAACCTAGAACAGCAGTCAAAAGGTTTCCCTAGAATCCGTCAGTACGAATTTAGTTGTGACGTTTTCTTGGTCTCTGGCTGATAGTAGGCTTCTGAAAAGTTTCGGGTAAATAGCCCTTAAATAAGGTTTTTTTACTCAATGAAAAGGTAGATATAATTCAAAATCTTGGAAATATTAGCCAAGAGTATTGCCGATTAAAAGAAGCAAATCGTCTGAGAACGATCTCTGACAACACAGCACAAAAATCGGACTAATTTGGCATTGTCTTTTAAACATTCCCTCTCCTCTATAATTATTTTACAATCTCAATTCCGAAGTATGGAATTCCGGATTGTAAGTTCGTGAATACTGTGGCCCTTATGGGAAAACGTACCCACTAAAAGCTGTTCCTATGAGTATGAATGAAATAATTTCTCCTACTGATCATGTTTGGATTAGTTTAAAGGAAAAAAAACTATTTATATATATTTAGAAAGATTATCTTATATTAATATCTTCACTATTAAACTTGAATTGAGCCATACTTAAAAAAAATAATAATAATAATAAATAGAAGAAATTATTTGTGATTTAACATTATTGATTTCCAAGAAATAATTTATTTTACTTGGATAATAAAATAAAAACGAAATGAGACTTAGAGAAAAGTTTACCACATACTCTGGTGAAGCACATGATCCCTTCACGAGTGCCCTGTGGAAGAATGTGCAGTTGGTAGAAATAATATTCTGGTACTCTTAAGTATTGAGCCTGAAACGCATTCTTTATCGATAGAATCCCGTATTTGAGCGTCAACAATTTTATGAGAGAGTTAGGGAGGGGATGCACTCATAGGTTTTTTTTTTCAAGTATCATATCAATACATTGCTGTAGAACCTACAGAAATCCAATCCCCCGGAATTGTTCATCCGTTCTGTTCCGACCGAGTGCGCTGGCTCAGCACAAGGCTCGCGGCAAAAGGAATCGTCTCATTGATTCCCTCGCATGCTTGTTGAGTCCTGCATCTCTGCAGCGATGGAATCACGAGTTTCCATTTCAATTTAGTTTCCCAACATGGCGGCGGCGCAGCGCATTGGTGAACTTGTTAGAATAAGTGGCTTCTTCGGATATTACCACGAGCGGCGAGCCGAGTCGAGGGTTCCCTTAATTAATTAGCCCACTGTCCCGTTAAACTCGTTTCGGACTGAGCGCAGCAGCCTCTGTTAGGAGTGGGGGGAGGGGGTTGCTTGGTGATGGGTGGAGGGCTGAAGTTTGCTGGTATTGGCACAATTGGATAGTTGACCGCATCTGTTGTGCTCCTCATTCTTGTCGCCTCGGTTTGCTGTAGTTAACTTGGTAATTAGTATAACTTGGAACAGGGCTGTTCTGTAAGCGATCGAGGAGAGGGGGGGGGGGGGGTTACTCCAAGCTCAGCTCCCCGCCTCTTAAGGGTTTCAGTCGGAGCTTGTTGGACGGCCTTTGCTATACCTTCGTCCTAAATCAACGTGAATCCTCTGTCTTTCATTGTTAACGGCGATCCTTGTCCGTCGATTGAGACGTATCAAACTTTGTAAACTGTTCAAGCTACTTCGTAATGAAATTACACCCGCCAACTTGTATAAGCCCGATTGGTCACTCAGTTCATTAACTTTGGTGCTATTTGTTCAATACTTGCCAACTTCTTCCTCACTATGGGGTAGATATCCTCGTCAAACTTCAAACATCTGAGTTGCTATAAGACTTCAAAACTCATCATCCTTTCAGTGGCGTCATTGACAGCCTATGAATAATACCTGATGCCCCATCTAAACAAGAGCAAACTGTCCCATTTCATTACCATGTAGTTTCCGAGTTTGTTCTTTTTCCATCATTTGCGGCATTGGATTATACTAACTTTTTCGGCTACATTCGTCTTAAGAAACACACGTGCCAGTCATTGCTACTACACTATTACTATTTGCTCACTCTAGTTCGGGCATGATAAAGCACTGCTGAAGCCCCATTAGTGACAGTATGGGATGTATTGGGAGACCATGATCTTTTCTTACCATCAATTGAGCAAGTTGTGATTGCCTCTGCTTTATCGACCGTCCACATTGAATGGCACAAATTCGCAATGAACACCCATCAAAATGCAGTGACTACAAAGGACAATGTACGGACACGATTAAATCATGGGCGTGCTTACGTATCAGAGAGAACAATTGATCATTTTTGTACCAATGCAATACCTTTTTCAGTCACTATATCTCCTAAATAAAGAAGTAATTCCCAATTCTCTCGCAGGATTGAATTGTTCAACACCCTGTTTGTTGGTTCTCTCTTAACAAATTATGAATTTGATTGTCAATCTTTTTTCAGCCTACATCAAAGTTGCTGCTGGTCTCTGCATTGTTGCCCTTGTCACAGACGCTATGGCCACTCTTCTGACGGGAATCGGCTTGAGGACATCGGACCACCGGACCAAATACAAATTCTACAGGATAGCTGTTTACGTCATGATACTATCACGTATGTACTTCATGCTGATGTGATGTACATTTTATAATCTTTCACGTTTTTTTTTTTCTTTACCCACATTTCAAAGTGATTTTCAAGTGACAGACAACTGGGGAATTTTAAAACCGTCGACCCTTTTGCTACCCGTGTCTTGTCACATCTTGCGTAGGAGCGAGCGATGGTTGATCTTGATTCAATGATGACGTCAGCAAAATTGTCTCCTCCTGACAGCTCGTTAGGTTTGGGTTTTCCAGCTCAAGGTATTCTCGAAGAATCAACCTTTGTATTAGGCAAAACCTCCAGAATTCATCTCTGTTATGGAACCTGAAATATTGAGTGAAGGGAGAATGCCGTCAATACTTGGGAACCTTGGCTTTGTTGTATCTCTGGACTAATTTCCCTTTGACCAGTTTACTCCTCATGATCTTCCTTTCTCGATCCAATAAGAAATGCCAAGTTCAGGTCCAATAGTCTTTATCTCTATGTCCAGAGTGTTTGAATGGCACAAAACCTTCTACGGATGTCCTAGAGCCACAAAGCTAGATCTTAATACGATAGTCTAACAAAGACGAGAATCCCAGGAAAGGGTCGGGTTCGGTCAGTAAGAGAGAACAATACTCTTCAGGACCATGACGCAACGTTCCTGATTGTCTCATATTGATTCAAAGAAACGTAGTATCACCCCTTGGTCCACGCCCAGGTAACAAAGTGGCATTTTGGAACAAACTGACAATGCACTAACTGAGTGCTCTAACAAGTGAGCATCAGGAGCTGTATTGCCCTGGCAGGAGAACCTCAATTTCCGACCTCAAAACCATCCTGAAGGGTTGCTACACCATGTTCTTACTGTCTGTTGTTTGTTTTCAGTGATTTGTGTTCTTCTCGCTCTCGTTGTCTACCCAGTGTGCTTTGCTGCAGAGCTCAATCAAGGTGAGTCTACCTGTCTTCTGAATGGTTTTTCCTTTTGTGGGTCTCATCTGGAATCAATAATTGACTTCTTATGTTGAAAATGGAGGAAGAGAAAAAAAACAGTCTTTGACATCACAGTATAACTCCAGGAGCTATTTTATTATTTAACCAATTTTGATTTGCTGATCCATCATTTGAAATATTTGTTGCCCGCTTTGGAGCCACTTTGCTTCTTTGGTCCCAAAGGCACAATGGTATGAGAAGAGAGACAAAGTAGTGATGGCTATCAGGAGGAGCTTTAGAGAAGGATATAATTGTTGTTTTACTGCCTGTTTTCTTTATATTCATATCCAATACAAATTGACAAAAATCCTAGAGTTGAATTCACGTTTTCTCTTTTTTCAGGCAACAGAACAGTCTGGGAGTTTGGCTGGGCATACGGAGTTGGATGGGGAGCCGCCATTTTCCTATTTGGCGCCGTTGTCCTTCTTTTGTGTGACAAAGAAAGCGAGGAAATCTACTATAAGGAGCGGAAAGTGGGAGGTGCCTAGTGCGCAGCGCCCCTGCCAGATCTTGTGCTGTAGCCAAGCGGCAGGGTGCCTGACGTCCGGAGCTAGCCTTCAGGGGCGCATACCAACCCTACGTCACTCTACAGATTCACAATGCCACCTGCCAATGTCACTGACTCAGGTTGAGGTTCCACCCTTGTAATTTTTACCCCCTTTTACGTGAAATGGTTTCAAGAGCGCTCCTAAACCCTATATCCTCCCCTCGCGGTTGAGGGGACTCACATGTACAGATTATCGTGTTAAAACAAAACTACATTTACTAAATGTAAATACATTATTGTTTCAATGTTTATGTATTTTGGCAGGGTAATGTATTTGTGCATTTCTTAAATGTTACCAGGCATGCTTGCTGAAGAACAAATGACCAGAATGACAATATAGTCCTATCTGACACTTGAGTGTGCAGAGTTGATGATAAACATCAATGCCATTAAAAGTGCAAACATGACAATCTCAAGTTGGCATCCTCCAATATTGCACAAATAATAAACTGTTTTGGTGGTTTAGGTACCAACAGGTTTGTTCATTGATTGAAGTTGATTCAGAATCCTGGGTATGAATTATGATTCGCTCTGCTACTGAAATGCCAGCCAACAGATTATGGACATCTCTGGATTACCAACATCTTTGTTTGTATTTCCTAAGGAGGCTATGTCATTCAGGCGGGAAGCTCAAATATCAATGCTCTTACTCCAGTGTGAAGTACTAAAATACCTATGGCATATGGTTTGCAGTAACGTTCCAACTGTAGTTGGAGTTGTTGTTGTTGGCACTCCAACCCTTGCAAATGCATAAGAATGACTGTTTCCTAATTGTGGGAGACTGATTGTTCTTTGGTTGTCTGAACAAAGTATACTCCAATTTGATAAAAGGGTTAATTGTGAAATGACAGTATTCCAGTTGAAGAGTGCACAAACTCCATTGATGCATTGCTGACAGATTGATGATTGCCCCACTGGATAAATCATTCCTCACAGAAAAGTATATAAAGAGATATGCTGTTATCAGTGAAGCTGTTTTGCTGTCAGAAAATGACGTAATAAACCCTATTTTGTTAGACTTGCTTCTGGTCATTTCTTCATATTGCTTGCATATACCTCAGCAAACTGTATCCAACACTATTCCTGCATATATAGCATTAATTGTAAATTCATGTAGATAGTCTGACATCACAATATTTTTGCAAGAAAGCAGTGGCTAATGTGTAGATGCTAAAATTTATTTGTGTTATCTCAACTGCAAGGGATCTATGTTTTCAAGTTGTAAGATCTTCTTTCATTCAAGTACCTGTCTTGAGAGTCGCAAAACACGAAGTAGTTTAGAGACAAAATGTTATTGAGCATTATGTAAAACAGGACTCAGAACTCCAATTGTCCATCTAAACACGCAAAATTATGTGCAATTAATTCCCTCTTGATGAATGCTTTGGAAAGTTTATAATTGAATTGCAAGTATTAGTGTTGATTCATTGAAGAATTGATCGTATGAAATCAGCTGCGATTGTTCATTCAATCCATTGATCCTGAATTCTTCTGGTGTAACGTGAAGATTATTAATGCAGATCAAAATTCAGAAAAGTGCAGTGTGGACTTCATTTTTGTAATGCTTATTGCAAAATCTAAAATAGCTTCCAATGAGAGGGTATCAGAAGTATGTGCAATCTTTGAGTTAGGAAGTGAGTATGTTTTTGCAACCAAAATATCAGTATTGTCAAGTTATCTGTAATGAGTGTTGTTTAGTTTGGTTTAGTACGATAGGTTGGTCTATTTCCAATGATGCTCTCAATGTTTTGGAAGACTTGTATGTGCTGGTAATGTCAAGATGGTTAAATTTCCTATTCAATTTATTTATTTTATTTATTTTTATCTGTAAGAGAACTGCTTTCCTTGTGATAGCCCAGAATCAATATTGAACGTCAAATTTTACTTTTAACCGACAGCATGATGTTTTCAAGAATATTTTCCTGTTTGTTTTGTTCTTTTACAAGTACTTTTTGCCAAACTGAGGTTTGTTGCTAATACTCCTTGCTTATACTTGATTTTAGAAAGGAAAACCAAGTCAGATTTGTGTGATGATTCAGTGTAAATAGTACGTACACATTGTAATTACTATTAACAAGGGAACATGTGGATTTAAAATGAATGAACTTGCTATTTTTCTCATTTTTGTTAGAATTGGGCAGCTGACGACAGTGTTAAAGTGATTCCTCCTTTTTTTCAACTCGTCACTTATCAGAGATAATTGGAGTGGTAGAGAACCCCCAATGGCTTTTGGCTAAACAAACTTTTCTCAATTCATTGAACAGCTCTGATGTGTTATTGATCACAGTTTGCGCCACTAGTGGGTCTTAATGATGTGTTCTGTCATGGTGGCTGATCCTCATTGACTAACAAGTATTGAATCAAACTGTATTTGCTGGTGAGTGATAATGGCAAACACGGTTCTCATTCTTATTTTAATTCCTCTAAACGCAATTTAACCATAATTTGGTAGAAGAATTTATGACTGATAAAGCACTCATCATGCTCACAAACCTCAATTATTTTCTGGGGACTAGGTGAAAGTGGGAATTTCACCAACCCAAATTTGGGATCTGAGAGTTTGTTAGGGAATGTACTTCTGTGCTGTATTAACCTGTACAACTCCACTTCACTTAGTAACCTAGCTCTGACCTTGTGACTTAGCTTTCCTCATTGATCACCCAGGCAACATTGAGGTTTAGGTGGCCAGCTGAACAATAAAAATCATGAAGGTCTTAAATCGCTGCTTCTGAAACCTCTTAAACACATTGTGCAGACAGCTGAGTTCTCTTCAGAATGATTATTCACTTTTCTATGGCAAGTTTACTCATTTTTGTTTACTGCTTCCCTTGACTCTAATTTTATTTTGAACTTATGTAATAGACCAGACATTGTCAACTACTCTTGAAACCTCCTCTACTTCCATGGTATAACCTCAACTTGAGTCTGGAACAACTACAGTGATACAAGGAGGATTGTGAAAGTGCCTGCGCTCCTTGGGTCAAACTTTCATTTTTTGTGCAACAGAGACTTTTACGTATCTCAAGTGATTGAACTGTGTGTACATAAATTTATTATTGTGACGCCCCTAGCGTACCCCCACCCTAAATTCAAATTTCTTCCAATTTGTCCTCAATTCCTTTTTCAGATATCTTATACGTGAATGTATTGTTATTCAATGGTTGATTTTTTGAACTGATCAGGGAATGACATTTTTTCTGTTAGTTCATTTTTCCCTGCATCTGAATGTGTTCTGTGTTCTGTATTAAGCTGTTGTTTGGGCCATTGATTGGTGAGTTCTGACTACTCGTCATTCCCGCTACTGTCAATGTGAGTTGCTGGTGGATTGGTGGTGATGTTCAGCGAGGTGAAGTTGAAAATTTTAGGGGAGAAATACGCATCAGACGATGAGTCGGTCGTGTTGCTTGGAATCAGCTGTTAGTCCTGATTGAATTGGAATGTGTCCCAGGTTAATTTCTTAGCTGGTTAGCGGGATTGACGAGCTGAAGGCTAGTTCAGGTCCTGGAGTTGGTACTGAATACTGAGCGCATCTAATTTGCAGTAACTATGACTAGGTAGGCGATCATGTGGGTTAGTTAGGTAGATGCGCCAGATCAAACAGCCAGAAATAAATCAGCCAATCTCGGACTTATATTGGTGATTCAACACAGCCAAGGGCCTCTCCGTGTACATAGTTGAAAAGTGGCTTTTAAGGGGTGATAATTCACAGAGTTACCCTTGCTAATCAGCAAAATCATACTCGCATTCCTATTGTCATCCTTGCACAAAATGGTCCTACTGCAGCAGAGCCTTCTCATCCCCATAATTTGCTCCTCCATCTGAGATTTATGAGAAAGCGTAACAATGTCACATGACTTCTCTGGACAAATTTTGCTCTATACGAGACAACCAACGAACATTTGGAGCGGTGATGACGCTTGTTCGTTAGTTGTAGATAATTAACAGGAGATTGAACTCAGCTAAGCAGAATGGGAAGTCACCTGAAGAACCTTCAACTACCTATTTTCCCTACAGACTATCTCTCTGTGGCTGTACTGGCTAGCCATATCCTCCACCTTTAGAAATCATACTTTAAGAAAGAAGAGGTCATGTGGAGTAGCTATCTAATTTGGCTGTTCTACAACTTGAACGAGCCTGTGGCAAGGTCTGACCTGCTCAAACAGCATCAAACTCCACCCTCTTAACCGGCTATGATCCTGTACAGAGCTCAAATCATTCATGAATATTCAATTCACCACATCACCAACGACAGCCCCCTCGCTACAACCGATTATTTTCTATTTTGTTCTGCGGGGCTAAATCACACCATAGCTTGTAAGATTCAATTCTACATATCTTCCTCGTTTCTGTTTCTCCATGTACATAATTTCGTCGCTGACTGGTCATTAGGTGTACATTGTACATAATATGGTTTTTTTCATTGTACAAGGCAAAATCCCACGCCTACGTCTGGCGCCCTCAATTTGGCTCGACCCATACTACACATTTAAATGTCGTATAATTTGCATTGTTGTCGTTATTGTTGCACATGTACTGTCTAATTTATCAGTCTCCCAGACAAATTTAACTCAATTCCTACATTATATCATAAGAAGCTTCTATATTGTATTGTTGAACGCGTCTTTTCAGATGTTTATTTTTTTAATGTAAAACCCCTTATTTTTTCTATATTTTTAAAATGCTTAGTTTTCATTGTAGTTTTCTTGGAAAAAGGGTGCGCGTTTCTTAATTTGGCACCCCTTGTCTCGTGTTTCTTCTGTGAATCACTGTTCACACGCAGCGGTATGGTTCCTGATAGAAAACTCGAGTTACATTAATATGTATTAATTTACTGTTTGCACCCCGTAATCTTAATTTCTGTCAATAATGTATATTACCATTTTCATGTATAAATCTGATATCTATTTTTGTTGTGTATTTTCGTGTAATTTGAAATGTTATAATGGAAATGTTTTCCCGCATTGTACATTAATGTTAGTATGGAGAGAGTCTTACGACTTTCATGTATTTTCTACTCAAAATCGTTACCGCGTCGTCAGTGAAACTAATCGTACATAATTTTTTGTTGTACAGTCTGTTTTTATGTGCTTTCCGTAGTCGTGATTTGTTATTCAAAAATTAAATTGAAATTTTTTGCCCCCATTTTAGTTGCTCACCAAACGATCTTATTTTCTGTAACTACACCCTTCCATGAATTTTTCCGAATTCCCATTTAGAGAGCCATGACTCAATTTCACTGACCCAAACCCAATTCCTCAAAGGGGCCACTTTCTACGATTCCGTTTCCGTTTTAGTTCGATTTATTTCCCCATTATGAATTCCTCGTTTGCCCACCGTAAAACGTAGATGAATATTATGCATGTTAGTATGTAACATTAGTTTTATATATCAAATATTTAAATATATTGATAAGTTATTTCTTTGTTTATTCTTCAAAATGTAAAAAGAGAAAATATGAGACGAAATTCCTAAGCTGGAAAAATATGGAATTGTTTGGATTTTTTGTGAACTGAAATAAAAATTAACTGTCGTTTAGTAAAATTGTTCGTTTTATTTCGACCTTGGGAGTTGAATTGGGATTGAACGTTTGAAGCTCTTATTTCCTTTTAACCGATACCTAAAATGACTACATTAACATGGTGGCGGGTTGATTCAGTACAAAAAGTGAATGCTTTAGTGCAATCAATGCCGGAAATGGATCAAGTAGTTGACTCAACTGGGGGCCAGACAAGGTTTGCTGCACATGGTGGCTCATGATGCTGCTCAATGGCACTTGCAATCTCCTTTGGTGACATTTTCCTTGACTGAGTGCCTATAAGCTAGAGAGATTTTAATGCAGTCTGTTGATAGGGGCCCTGGATTGATTGCGGCTTACTAGCAGTCCCCTGTTAAGTAACTTAAGAGATATCCTCGTTCCTAGGATTGTTTTTGGCACCATTACGCAAATTGGCTTGGGTAAGACATTTTATTCATAGACTGATGAACTAAAATTACAATCGCAATGATTGGATGGAGTTTCAGCGGTTTAGCGGCCTCAGAATCACTGTCTACAATATCGCTTCACGGGCCACTACTTTGCCATTATTCAGCAAGTTACCAGTCCATGCGGACCTCATTTCATTTTGGGCTTTTTCGGTATGTGAACTTCAAGCTCGCGCGTCATTTCATTGAGTTCGACTCGTATGTTCTGCTACGTCAGAGAGGGGCGGAAGTTCAAACCGTCGCATCATATATCGCTGAAGGAAGCCACCGGTGTCAGCCGCTGACGTTGAAAGTGCTTCAACGACCAACCAGTTGCTCTCTACTTCCACTCTGATGTTCTCCTTTTTGTACCCAGATTGTGTTGAGCCTTATCTGGAAAGTGCATAGCCTTGAACAAGAAGCTGAGGAACGAGGGCGCTGACCTATGAGGGATGTACAGCCCCCGAAGCCACTACCTAGCATATCCTAACCTGAATTCATCCATGCCAAGTTCATGTTGCTCAGGAGTTGCTTGTTCCAATGTGGGAAATAGGTGAATACATACCCACTAGTGGGTACCATTCGTTCTAAGACCTGTCCCATTGGATTCAGCGTCCAAAATTTAGTGGAAAATAATACCCCACACGCCAAGATTGCCAAAAATCTTCGAGCCCTACTTTTATGCATAAAGCCTCAAGCGTCAAGGGATAAACCTACAGATTGCAGATCCTTCTATCAATATTTCCGCCCAAAGAAGCATTGTAATCATAGACAAAAGAAAACATCAAATAGCTATTGTTACTTTGCCCTGCCTGATGCTTACTGTCAAGCCATCATCAGATACGACTGTTGTGCTCGAGCTGAAGGATTGGGCGGGACATGGCAATGTCGTTATCGCTTGCAGGAGATGATTACCTCTTGACTTTGGCGAGTCTGGGGAGAGCAGGTGACTTCACAGGGTGATACAATGTCATAGGTACGGACGATATTTTCCCTGGGACGACGAATGCTGGAGAGGAAACGAACAGCGGTGCTCTTGAACAAAGATGACAAATTGGATGCGACAGATGAATGGTTTATCCAGTTTGCTTCTTTTAAGAATCTACCATGTTGCGTTTGCTCTGTCGTAGTGGTTCGGAAGAGAGTATTGGCAGAGGAGAAAACGAGGGTGAGAAATCGTCTGAGAGATTCAGGAGCGAACGACGTTTGCTGCCACGAGATGGCGCTTCGTTCGAGTCCTCTCCGCCATTCTGCGATTTCATCGCACTTGCCAAGCTCATTCCATTTCCTAGTCCTCACTGGCTGGCCTGGATTGATGACGGTCTGGTGGAGGATTGATATAGGTTAGTATGTAAGTATGGAAAGAGAAAAATCAATGATGCAAAGAGCCTGTATTTAGTGTACCTGCCACTGCTTGGTTTGCAGTGACAAAAGGTCATTGGCCAGCTTTATTTAATGTCATTGTTTGTACGTTTTTGCAGAAGTAAAAGACTATTTCTAACCAAAATTGTTATCTGCAATAGGTTTCCACTGTTTCTTCGCGAGTGATTTATGTCCCAGGTTGGACCTAGGGATGCTTTTCTTTCAGTCAGTCCATTCCAGTTTGAAGAACCACTTTACTTATCAATCAATCACAGGATTTTATAACCCATTGTTCATTACTTCCCAAGTTTTCCGAAAGTTAGACCTAGCATTGGACGGCCTGGCTGCAAATTGAGTGTTACAGCTTGCAAGAGCGTTCTAACTAATAATTTTATGGCCTTTGCTACACTTTCTCCTCGTTCCTTGTTAAAAACTCGGTTGAAACTGTTTCAACAAAATCCTAAACTAAACAAGCGTTGACAGTATTAACCTACATTCCTATCAATGCGTTAACCTTGTTATCAATCTCACTCATGTCCTACCAATTGTTTTGCCTTCTGCGACGCCTTCATTATGATTTCTTTGCGAGACATTTTGAGGAGCTGCAATATTTTCTTGTATTTTGAGTTTGCTGCAGTGTAATTTAACGTGTTGATTCATTGTTAACAAGAGCCGCTTTCATGGGAGATTCGCTCGCTTGTTATTGTTGTCAACGACGATTAAACCATGTGATTGGGATTAAAAGGAAAACTTGTTGAATATCTACATGAGTATTTCCCAAGATTCCCAAATAGAAAGGGAAAAGTTCATATGGGCAAGGGCAAAGTTCATAAAATTCATATTTTCATCATTTTTTTTCATTTTAAAGTTGATAAAAAAATCTCATTCCCACTTTCTTCATTATCCATTGAATTGTGGATATTCCAAATGAGTCATGAAGTCTCAAAACTCATTCTTCTGATTTTTGTTGAAATTAATGATGGCAGTGGTTTCTAAAAGGTTTTCCCCCGCTCTTTCCATTGGTTGTAGCAAAACATGCTCTTTCAAGTCTAAAAATAGATTTGAAAACCACAAGTATATGCAAAAGTCATTGTTTTATCTAACAGGTGAAGTAAGAAAACTCATTCTTTACCCATGAAGGTTCTCAGGGTTGTAAAACTGTTTCCTTACTCCCCATCTAACCTGTTCATAATCTGAATTTGAACGTTCATTCTTTTCTATTTCGTTTAGGTAAGGGTTTGGGTGAAATACTAGGTAAATTAGTAGAAAAAGAACATTTTTATAAATCCCCTGACTGACATGAACAAGCTATAACATTTAAGCAGTAGAAAGGGGGACATTTTTTTATTGTTGGGATACCTGTTTTAAAAACTTATTCAGCTTGCCTGTCATTTTGAAAAATTGTGAATAATTAAAAACCGTTTTCTGAAAGTTTTTTGGTTGAGTTATTCCTTCTACAAGGGTCACTTGATATCAGGTGATGAGTGCCTAAACTATTCCTTTATTCCAAAAACTCATTCATTCTAAACTAAAGCGTTTTCTTGCTCCTCTCTGCGAGGAGAAATATTTTATTCCTCACTGTACGCCTTCAGTGAGGCCAACCACACAAAATAAGAAAAGGAGCAACTGAAAAACTCGTTCTGATAGAATAATATAACTTTTTGGTGTTTTTTGCAATATTGCTGGATTCGGAAAGAGTTAATTTTCGAACGTAGTGCCTCAAATGGACTCAATGAAATTGTGAGAATCTCATTGTAGCTCAAAAAGCTTAGAAATACAAAACAATACAATACAAACTCTATTTGAGATATAATTTTTTTATTCTGCATCATCTCAAGCCGCATACCGACGGAGCGCGTTAAATCACAAACGGGAAAATGGGTGACATAATTTGAAAAAATAGTTTTAGTTGAGGTATTGACTTATATGATAAAATGAAGAAATACAGTAAACTATTGAAGAATCTGCAGCCATTCTAGTTTTCTGTTTGGAATCTAGAATTTTGTCAGTAGGCGAAAGGAAATTCAATAGATAAATAATCAAGTTAGGCAAGTTACAGGTACAGAAGTTACCATGTTACATTTTTCACTAGTTGAGGACGTCAAAAGCCATTAAGACGTTCCGAGCCGCATTGCTTGACACTCCACCCCAAAATGTGTTTTTCGAAAAATGTATATTCGAGATTTTTGGCGATGCAGGCGGGTGGGGTATCATTTTCAACTAAATTTTGGACGTTGAATCGATTCGAATGATTCTCCATGCTACTTGTCCGAAGAATAACCAACCCCTGTGAAAGAATTTGCGCTATTTTGGAGTGCAGAAAAGCGAATTATTGGAAAATCAAGTACATGCTGTTCATTATAGGAGTATTTCTAATCTTATCTCGCGGTGCAGTGGTAGAGGGATAGTGACTGAAGGCTAATTTTCCATCAAGAAAGCGTTGATGGCTTCTCATCCAGGGAGGGAAGCAAGAAGTGGCGGCCGAGAGGAAAAAGAAAAAGAAGAGGAATAAGGAAAACCTTCCGACTGCTGTTATCCCTGTCAGGTTTTCGAGTGATTTCGTCAAAGTTTTGCAGGTAGAGAGTTCGCCGAGTTATTGTGAAGTAAATCGCGATGATTTGTTATTAGGTGGTGGACTCGGTGCCGTCAGTTCGAAGTGTTCAGATTTTAGAGTTCCTGCGCTGAGAACAGCTGGAATGGTGCGTTTCCCCAGCAGCATTTCCAAATGTCTGTTGATGCGCAACTTCTCGTCCAACCTCGAACCCGTGCTATTCGAGGTAGTGTTGAGGCCGAGGTACGTTCAATGTAAGACTTTATTAGCGGCGGTGGGCTTTTCGACGAGCGGCGACCCGCCGGACAAGAAGAATGGTTTGGAGGCTCAAGGGATGGCCAAGGCGGGTACTGACTCAGCCTCAAGTGGAGCCCAAAGCCGAGCCTAAAGCTGTGAATATGATCAAGGAAGCGGTGAGTAAGGCTGTGAAGAAGCGGCTTAGAGTCGACCTCACCGCCACATCAATGGAGCGAAACTTTATAACTCCGCAGAAAGCTACGGCGGACTTTGCTCTGCGGCCTAAAGACCTCGAGACGCTCCGTGCGACCAAACGGCGGTCCCCGTACGAGAACGAGCCGCCCATCACTGTCTACTGGCGGAAAGACGTCGAGGCGAAAGCCCTCGAGGTGTGGGGCTCCCGGGAAAACATGATGAAGGAGCTGCTGAGCCGCGAGTTGGAGCGCAAGTTCTACGTCCAAAGCGTCTTCTCCAACAAACGACGACTCCGCGACTATCGGCGGGAGCTCAACGAGCAGGCGGGCATCGGCATCGGCAGCGTCACCGAGGGCCTCCGCGGCTCCTCCGGTAAAGTCGTCCTAACCGCCATCGCTATAAACGGCTGTAACTTTCTATTCAAATCCCTCGCTTGGCTCTACACTGGATCCCACAGTATGTTTTCCGAAGCGATTCATTCTCTCGCCGACACTGTGAATCAGATGATTCTCGCCTACGGTATCCACAAATCCGTCCAAAGGGCAGATGAACTACACCCGTACGGGTACACAAACATGAAATACGTGGCTTCACTAATATCTGGAGTTGGTATTTTTTGTGTGGGAGCGGGTTTGTCGATTTATCACGGCATTATGGGGCTTATTCACCCAGAACCGATTGATTCTTTCTTTTGGGCGTATTGCATTCTGGCTGGGTCGTTGGTGAGTGAGGGTGCAACGTTATTGGTGGCTATCAATTCGATAAAGAAGGGAGCGCTTGAGAAGGACATGAGTTTTAAGGAGTATGTCCTTCGCGGGCACGATCCCTCGGTCAACGTGGTGCTCCTCGAGGACATGGCCGCCGTATTGGGCGTCGTCGTGGCCGCCAGTTGCATGGGCTTGTCCTCTAACTACCACTCCTCCCTCCCCGACGCCATCGGCTCCATAGTGATCGGTGGTATTCTCGGCGCCGTCGCCTCCTTCATCATCTACACCAACGTGGCCGCCCTCGTCGGTCGGTCCATCTCCGCCGAGCACCTCGAACGGATCAACGTGTTTCTCGAAAAGGACGTCATGATCCGCGCCATCTACGACGTCAAAGGCATCGACATGGGCAACTCCCTCGTGCGCTACAAGGCGGAGCTCGATTTCGACGGCCGCGAGCTCGCCCGCTCTTACCTCGACAACCAGGATCTCCAGGCGCTCCTCAGCGAGGTCCAAAGCTTCAACAACGTCGAAGAGCTCGAAAACTTCATGCTCAAACACAGCGAAATCATCATCGACAACATCGGCTCCGAAATCGACCGCATAGAAATGAAATTACGTAAAGCATTCCCCGAAATTCGACACTGTGACTTAGAACTGCTGTAACTTTAACATCTAATTTTAACCCGAAAAAATTAAAAAATAAAATTAGACGAAAAAAGTACCCTAACTATAGTTACGACGCGAAAACGAACGGTGTACTATTATTGTCTGTGATAGATTTTTGTGTGTTTACATTTGTAGGTATAGAAACGCTGATCTGATGGTCGTTTTCACGCTTTCCCTCTGTTAATTAGCTATTTCGTCGATCCTATTTATTCAAATGGTGTACAATTTTCTATTAAACTATGGCTTCTTTTTACAGCGTGGCAAACAAATGTACATTGATGAAAATTCAGTTTATAAAATTCAATTTTCGCTAAGCGGGAGTGAATATTGTTCGATAGTAGTCAATATCGATTATTTTGTACATCTCGATGTTCGATTTGAGTCATTTGAACGTTATTTTGAGGGCCCATATCCATACAACTATATCGATTGGATTATGTTTGTTAATTTAAATGTTCTGCTGGGTATACAGAACGAGAAGAAAATATTTTAAGTTTTGGTACAGTTATACACAGTTCATCAAATTAACCCAGATAACATGTAACTTTCACCATACAATAACGAATACCACGATGTTTTAGCGTTATTTAACTACCCACTACCCTGTGAAATACCAACCACGTGAATTGAGAGATGTTGCCAGCGCAATTGAATTGAGACAATAGCTATTTATACACATTTCTATTTGTGGTTATCCCCTTGTAAATAATCGTGGTTACTTCAATTAGTAGCCTCTCATTAAGAAAATAACTCTATTTTACTGTAAGCGTTATTTTATTGATAATGAATTGGTCGCTAAAAGCTTCGTTGTATTCCAACAGAATATAATATACAAAATACAGAATTAAAATGGCATAAATAATTATCTTTTTCAACCCCTTTCTACCTTTTATTGTGAATGAAATCAAGTTCGGCTCAAACCTCATAATTGTTCCTGCGTCTATAATCGATTAACAAATACATTTACTAAATTCTGGAGAAGTATAATATACTTATGTCTTCCCGGGTAGATTGGGGAAGGGAGGTATGTCTGTACTATTGAATGGTTCAAATTCATTTTTAAAATTACTAAATGATTTCGTTCAGTAGTTTTCTTTGTTGCCAACATAAATTTGGCTAAATTGACTCAAGTTTTTTCAAATAAAGTTCAAACTTTTAAAGAATTTTTTCTTTGAAAATTTGTTGTCGTTTGTTTTGGTTGATCAATCGAAGAATAACCAACCTATGTTTTCAAGCAAAAATGGGAAGTGCACTAAAAAGGAAGCACTAAGTGGAAGTCTTGTAGATGGCTCCTGTTGTTCAATTCAGTTTTTTTTTTTTTTTTTTTTTTTTTTTTGCTCCCCTGAAAAGATGGCTAAAATCAGATAGCCACTGTTGCGGTGGCGGCGACGATATGTTGAATATTGAAGAAATAACCAACCAAAAATTACATAATCAGGGTGTCCAGCGAACCTTGAAACCTTATAAACCGGGAATTTTTTTAGAAACCTTGAAAATTTTTATTTTTCAAATTCCAGGAGAGGTCACCACTCAAATACCCATTTACAAGAGCGATTTCTTGTCTTGATCCAGCGGTAGCCCTCAGCGACACGGAACATCGAAGATTGATAACATGTTTGGAAAAGTTGGTTTCTATTAATCGAATATCAGGCATGCAAGCAGATCGAGTGAAAGAAGAAATTATTCATCTTTACAGTCAAGCTGCATTTCAAGTGAAGCTCAAATCCTTTGACAGGAAGGTGGACCGTTTGGACAGGATTTGGGTGGATGCTGCTAAATTGTCATCAAGAGGGTGTGAAAACTTTGTACGTTTTGTGCAAATCATTCTGATTATTTCGCATGGAAATGCAGCCGTCGAGCGTGGTTTTTCTGTCAACAAGGAATGCATTGTTGAAAATCAAACTGAGAAAAGTTTGATTGCCCAACGACACATCTACGATGCGATTCAAGATGCTGGTGGGTTGAAGCTGATGGAAATCGACAAAAGTCTCATCCATTCTATGCGTAACGCACATTCTCTCTACACAAGTGATCTCGCCGAAAGGAAAAAAGAAGCGGATAAAGAAAATCAAGAGCAAGCGGCTAAAAAAAGGAAACAAACTGAAATCGAAGAGTTGGAAGTCAAACGAGCTAAAATGTTAGCTGAGGCGGCTAAGCTGTCGTCAGACATTGAACACCTCAAATCATGAGTTGTTTTTGTTTCATTATTATTCTCCTTTATTTGATGTTAAAAATGTTTAGTTTGATGAATATTGGAATATTTGTTTATTTTATCAAAGATTTGTATGAAGTGACAATAAAATTGTGATTAAAACTGATTGTGTGGTAAATTGTGTGATTAATCGACATGGAAATGAAAAAAAAAAAAAAACACAAAATTCCTTACCATAACGCTTTTTTACATCATTTTTTTGTAATAAAAAAACCTTGAAAATTAAATTTTCCGACCGTGAAAACCGGGAAAAAGTCTTGAATTTGAAAATCAAGTTTCGCTGGACACCCTGATAATTTTCACAAAATTCTTCTAAAAATGTGTTTTTTGTTTTACAGTCCCATTTTTATTCTGTTCAAGGACACCTGGCCATTATGGCATCTTTTTCTTGTCCGCACGATTCTAAGGAATTTGGTATATACATACAATACATCAATACATAAATGCCCTATGGAAATTGGGGGGCAGAACGTTAGGAAAAATACTACTTGTTTACTTGTAAACATTGATTTTATTCTTTCCTTTATAAAATATTGGATTCATAAATATTATCTTCATAAGACTAGATTCATCTCGTTACAAATAAGTCACCTTCTGATCTCGAAGACGAGCAAAGTTATATACAATAAGAAACACGTTTTCAAATATTTATTTAAAACCTTGGGCAGGTTTATTTGGTAGTTGGGCGACTGACATTATTTTTATGTCCATTGATTGGATGTAGATGATTTGAGGTCCAACTCGTATGAGCGTATAATGAGAAGGACCCGGCGGTGAAAAGTATACAGCCTTACAATACAGCCAAGGTGGTTTCAACGCTAAAAATATTTGGAACACGATTGATATTTATTTACTACGTTAATGTACCTAACTTTTTTTAAACATTGAAATCAATAAATTGTTTTAAGTTCCTCTTGACGGAAGTTTTCATTAAAGAACGAGAACCTCTTCGTACATTATACAAATTATGTATTATGAATCTATTACAAATTATCAATTTCACTTGTTTATCTAAATAAACCTTTTAAAAAGAAGAAACCGACTAAACAGCCATTAAGTTACATTTATTAATACATTTGATTGGTTTAACTTAGTTTTATATGTATTTTGATAGTACATGGGATGCACCCATTGAGGAAAAGGGAATTGCTAATACATTGTACGAAATTCGACAACAATTTTCGCACCAACAAACGGGAGACTGTTGGATTAATGAGAGTCCGAGTGGCATGTAAATGATCCTATGGGCGTGAAGATGCGGGAAGGAACGAGCACATTACAAAACTGTAGTTATCAAAGCTGCTCTTTGAACAAGAAATATTTTTTTTTTAAATACAAGTACCTGAAACAGGTCTGTAAGAGTAGTAGTAGTAGCTATGGATCATCCACCGTCTACCCTTTTAAATAGTGAAACAGCAACAGCAGATCCATCACGTCAATATATGCTGTTGCTATCTCGCCCTCTTTGGCCTTTTCAGTTCAAGTCCTTCTTTATTTCTCTGTAACATGCAACTTGGATTTAGTATTGTAACAAATCTATGCATATTCTGCCATTCAGAAATATAACAGCTGTTGGACAACAGACAACAACAATCTCAAGAACTTGTTCAGAACTTCATAATGCAGTTAAGTTAAACTTTTAGCAAATACATTTAAACTTTCGACAGACAAATTTAAACCTTAGACAATTATATTATACTAGCTGACCCGGCAAACGTTGTTTGGCTATATAAATAATTTCCTACTAATTTCTAGTGTAGACAAAATAGCTTACTTATTGTAAGTATGTATGAATGTATGTTAGAATGTGTATATTGTATGTATGTAAGAATGTGGTATATCCCAACTCCGTGCTGTTTACTGGGTCAGAAGTGACACCTGCAGACATCTGTCGGGGATAAGTTAGCAATTAAATGACGATTGATCAGTTTTCGACCGGAGAGGAAAAAAAATTAAATTACTAAAAATCACATTAAGATGATCCTCTCCACAATCCTTTCCTACCAATTATCCAGTTATGTGAATGTTGGAACGCTTCACATAATAATTATCAGTAACTCCTATTCTTTCCCGCTTCACAGCATTATTTATTATTTATATTTATTAAAAAAATAAGGGTTGATCGTAGAAGGGTGAAAATTAAGGATTGTATGTATTTTTGTAGGTATGTTGTATCATAAAAAAATAGAAATTAAAAATTTGGTCTAAAAAATATATAAAAAATTTAGAGGTGGACTACCCCTAACATTTAGGGAGATGAAAAATAGATGTTGGCCGATTCTCATAGATACCGAAAAGCACAAAAAATTTCATCAAAATTGGTCAAGCCGTTTCGGAGGAGTATGGCAACGAAAACTGTGACACGACAATTTTATATATTAGAAGAAAGTAATAACTTCAAAAAAGAAAGAAATATAAAAATTAAACACACATTTCACAAACTTAAAAAAAGTTTGGAAACGCTCAGAGATAATGCGACCCATGCAGAAGAGATTCAAACCCCCCGCTTGTAGGCACAGCGAAGGTTTACTTCCACGACGAACTTAGGTTCTTTAAATAGCAGGAATGCAGCCTAGGAAATCTATTCAAACATATTTGTCGATGTCAGGAATTGCGGGATAAATCCTTAGATCTTGTCACTGCCTACCTACTGCAAGAGACTTCAGTTATGTCATATAAATGGTATACTAAATCCAGGGAACCTTTGAGGTGTGGGGCAAGTCGTGGAATACATTGATTCAACTGGTTGTTGTCGACAGAGACGCTTATTAAAATTTATTTAAAAACTTATCACAATTGACTTTATATTGAAGATAATAATCTCAATAATACACATCCATCGGGGTGAGTCAATTAGAGAAGTTTTAAGATGAAATCCGTTCTCCAATTCCTGATATTGACAAATATGTTTGAATAAATGTCAACTATTTATACATATTAGCGATTTTTGGGCTGCCTTCCTGCAATTCAAGGCACAATATTATGTTCGTTGTATAAGTAAACCTTCGCTGGGCCTATGAATGGGGGGTTGGAATCTTTTCTGCATTAGAGAGGTCGCATTATCTGTAATCATTGCGAAATGGGTGGTTAATTTTTATATTTCTTTCTTCATTCCACTTGAAGTTGAAATATATTTGTCATAAGATTAAATTTATCTGTCAATAGTATAAATCTATTTATCAAAATTTAAACTAAATGTGTCAATACTATGATTTGAATGATTTTGCTCGTATATTCCAAGAGCAAACATTGTATGGAACTTTATACAAAATATGAAGCAGATGTAGGTAGGTAATGAAGGGTCAGCAGTGGAAATGGAGTGAAATAGTTGTGTGGTTAATGCTGCTGTATGCTGCTTGCAGGCATATTTCTTCATTCTTTATTAACCGTCAACGGTTAATTGGGTCTTGCTGGTTGATACAATTGACAGGCAAATGAAATCTATATGGTGTTTCCGGATGCTTTTAGTTGTGGTAAAATTTGGCAACAGTGTAAGTTACCACTAAACGCTTCTGTGGACCCTTAAAGGCTTCATATTACATTCGTACTTCGTAATGTTGCTCGAGGTTTAGTATTTGAAGCTGTTTCGCCTCAGAGGATACGGAGATCGACACCGCTCGTCATATTCGGGTTATTTATTGTTGAATCTTCTAAAATAGTTGGGCTCCTGGTCTTCGGCAAAACTCATGAGATCTGCGTGGGTGTTACGTCGCACTCCTCCATCTTTACTTAGTAGCCAGTAAGTGTCCAATACGCCTTTACCCTACAACAAAGCGAACGATTTGACGTGAGGTAAGTTCCATTTCAGTATCGAATCCAAAACCACCCTTTTGACGGGTTGTTACTGTTATTTATATTCTGTGTAATTCATCAGTTACCTAAACACTGGAAGAGGTTATGGGTCAAAATAGGTATCTATCTATATATTTCATGATTTCTGGGACCTAGACGTGTGAGGTATCATTTTCCACTACATTATAAATCCTGAATCGATTGGAATAAGTCCGGGGCATGCTACACCCACTGTTCTCTCCATTTCCCCCATGTTCGACATTTTCGGCGATTTAGGCGTGTGGGGTATCGTTTCCAATAATTGTTGGGCGCTGAATCGATTAGAATTAGTATCCATGCTCCTGGTCCGAAGTATAACCAAGCCCTGTAAAAGAATTTGCTTGGGAGAAGTGCGGTATGGAAAAATTTTACTAAGAAACATCAATCATCATGGAAAACGTTGATGATAGGCGCAAAATAAGCTTTATGCTACATAGTGCTCTCCCCATTCATTCAACACCATACTTCTTGGAGCGTTATTCTATAACTGTAATTTCATAACGGTTACAGACTGAAAAATATTGTTGCGGTATGCGAAAGTAGCCAAAACGCCCATCCTTAATTTAAATGTTCTACTCCTAATTTGTTTCAGCGCGCAATAGAGGAGGGGGCAGAAAAAAATAGTCTTGGTAATTGGGACAAAATACCGTGAATATGTTTTGTCCATTGTAGACAGTATCTTCAAATTTATTTATATTTTTGTAAAGATACCTTACTAGGTAGGTACTTACTTTTATGTCGACAAATCCCCGATGTTCAGTTTTAAAGCCACCGACTTGATCCAAGGCTTTTTTCATTTCCAAGCTAATGTGGATTTTCAAAGCTAGAAACACAATCAAACAATTATGGCTTTTCAACGTAAGTTAACCTTGATACAGGATTAGGATAAGTAAACCATCATGATCCAACTAAGAGGCTGGGTCCCTTTGTCTAAATGGAGATAAAGATAAACCTTTGCCACTGAAAACTGAGCGAAATCGGGAAATTCATAACAAAAAATAATTTGAGATTTATCAAGGCACATGACGCACATGCTCTGTCGTATTCCTTTGCCGTACTCCTCGCTGCTTAAAATTAATGAAAAAAACCCACTTCCTGACCACATTCTAAGCTTACTGGTAGAATGTCCAGCGATCCAAAAATGGCGATTGTGAATATGGTTGCTTATTAATTAATTTTTCAGGTCAACGACCCATTTCCGGCTCTAGTTGGTCCTCGAAACTTGGTGAATTGGTGGGATAGAGGTTGAAATGTGTAATTTCGAAAAAAATGGATTTTCGAGATATCGTTGTGCTAGGCGTGTGGGGTACCATTTTCGACTAAATTTTGGATGCTGAATCAAATGAAAGAGGTTTCAACGCGATTGGCGCCCGCTGGAAGAAGTTATGGGTCAAAATGGGTATCTATCTACCTATTTCAAATGTGTATTCGAGATTTCTGGTACCTAGGGGTTAAAATGTGTAATTTCGAAAAATAGATTTTTAAGATTTAGTTGACCTAGGCGTGTGCAGTGTCATTCCCCACTAAATCAAATTATTATGATTTATCAAACTCCTGCGAGAGGTCAACGAAGATGGCAGAGCCATGACAATCAGTCTTTTTAGATGGTTAGTAGCTTTATAATAAAGTGAGTAGGTAAGTATAATTATCACTACTTGTTATTGAGGTGATATAATGCTCCGGTGTTTCATCGAGGATATCTTATTTTCGACTATTTTGTTCTATTCGGTTATTGGTGCTCGAGTAGATTGCCATTTCTTCATGGCTTTTGGTTGGTTATTCCTTGAATAATCAACCTATGTTTTTATGTAAAAGGTCAACCTCTCCGATTTGGCTCAAATTTTTTTTCTGGACGTTTCATGGGTTTCAGGGTATTATTTTCAGCTAAATTTTGGACGCTGAATCCAATGAAATGGGTCCCAGAACGATTGGCACCCGCTGGAAGAAGTTATGGGTCAAATTGGGTATTTATTACCCATTTTGTATATGTGTTTTCAAGATTTCTGGCACCTAGGCGTGTGGGGTATCATTTTCCACTAAATTTTGGACCCTAAATCGATTGGAATGGGTCCGGAACCCGCCACACCCACTGTTTCCCCCATTCGAGGAATAACCAACCAGTGTGTAAGGATTTGCAGGGTTTTAGTTTGAGGTGTTGTGGAGCAACTATTAATTTTTGCTAATACATAATGTAAATTTGGAAAGTTGAAATGAGAGTGAAAGGATTCAAATTCGTTTCTATTTAAATTAAGTTGGGATGAGGGTGAAGTTTAAGAGGTTGGATGATATTTCGCCTTTGAAGTAACATAATTAGTACGTACCTAAGTAAGCAATGAACAGTGTAGTAATTAGTTTCGAAATAGCGACTGGCTTGGCCCAATCTACCGCCACCTAATGAAAAATCCATTTCCATTAAGTGATCTTGTTTAGTGACCCCCCCCCCCTCCCATCCTCACCCTTTTTAACTGCCCAACGATAGCAATAAGCAGCGCTGCAAAGTCAGTATTTCCTTTTACTTCCCACCTTCACCAGTAGATTCCATCCTAGACGCAGTGTTGACCGTATCGCCGAACAAGCAATATCGAGGCATTTTCGTTCCAACTATACCGGCGACGACGGGTCCTGTGTGAACGCCGCTGCGGATTTGAAGATGCTGCGAAGGACGATGGGGGACCAGAAATAAGGTCGAGCCGTCTAACAAATCCAACGCCATCGTCGCAATTTCGGTTATGTGACGTTTCCCTGAAATGATAATTTGTCGTATAATCGCGTATGTTTGGCCGCAAGTCAATACAAAATTGTGCAGTTTAACTTGACACCCTCTATTTTGACAGTTTCGTGCCAGCAATTGACGTGACAACTGGCACTTACTCCTAAATTTCTTAAAAATTTGATTTTTGGTTGGTTATTCCTTGAATAATCAACCTATGTTTTCATGCAAATGATCAACCTCTCCGATTCGGCTCAACATTTTTTTCTGGACGTTTCATGGTGTCTGGATCAAAAAAGGTCAATGTCCGTCCGCCGTCCACGCTGTTTTTGGTGGTAGAAAATTTTCTAAAAATCTGAAATTTGGGTCAGGGGTCTGTTCCCGTCCTAGAACGGTTCTCCAAGCTTTTCAGCCCGATCGGACCAAATTTGGGCGGGGTAGGGGTCAAAATGCGTTTTTTGAAAAATGAATTTTCGAGATTTTGGGCGATCTAGGCGAGTGGGGTATCATTTTGCACTAAATTATGGACGCTGAATCCAATAAAATGGGTCCCAGAACGACTGGCACCCACTGGAAGAAGTTATGGGTCAAATTGGGTATATATTACCCATTATGAATATGTGTTTTTGAGATTTCTGGTACCTGGGCGTGTGGGGTATCATTTTCCACAAAATCATGGACACTGAATTGATTGAAATGGGTCCGGGACCCACCGTTTTCCCCATTTCCCCCATGTTTTTAAATAAGTTTCCATGCGCCTGGTCTGACGAATAACCAACCCCTGTGTAAGAATTTGCAGCGTTTTTTTCTTCTAACAGACATGCAGACATGAGCAAAATTAGTCAAATCAAGAAAAACCTTGTTTATTCTGCGACCATTTCGGTTGGTTACTCCTTGAATAATCAACCTATGTTTTCATTCCGAAAGTCAATCTCCCCTATTCGGGCCAACATTTTTTCTGGGCGTTCCAAGGTGTCTAGATCAAAATAAGCAAATGTCTCCGTCCACGCCGATTTTGGCAGTAGATGATCTAAATTATAAATATCTGAAATTCGGGTCAGGACCCATTCTGGCACCTGTTGGTCCTCGAAACTTATCAGCCAGAGCAAACCAAATTCGGGAAGGAGGGTTGGGGTCAAAATGGGCATTTTGAAAATCGGTTTTCGGCGACCTAGGCGTGTGGGGTGTCATTTTCGACTAAATTTGAGACGCTGAACCCAATGAGGCGGGTCCCGGAACGATTGGCACCCACTGGAAGAGGTTATGGGTAAAAATGGGTATCAACAACCCATTTTGAATGTGTTTCGAGATATCTGACACCTAGGCGTATGGGGTATCATTTTCCAGTAAATTTTGGACCCTCAATCGATTGAAATGGGTCCGGTACACGCTACGCCTACTGTTTCCCTCATTTCTTCCATGTTCGATATTTTCCGCGATTTAGGAGTGTGGGGTATCGTTTTCCACTATTTTTTGGATGCCAAAACGAGTCTCCATGCTCTTGATCCGAGGAATACCCAGTTGGCAGCGTTTTGGTTGGTTGTTCCTTGAATAATCAACCTATGTTCTTGAGCGGCGATAACACAATCGTGGTTTCCCTGTTTTGTTTTGGTTGGTTATTTAAAAAAGTCTGCCACCTGTCTTCCCCGTGTCACGTGTGTTTGTGCTCTGTTTTGATTTCTTTTTCTATTACGTTGATCAGTGCCGTCGTTGCGTTATCTGCCGGCAGTTCCTCCTTCATTACCTTGGAAATTAGGTTTTTCAGAAACACGATTGTCAAACGCACCATTTTTAACGGGAAGCCCAGAAGCCACCATGTACGAGTCGCCTATGGTTTCCACCTTGTAAACGTCGTATTTTTCTATGAGGGCGTCGAACAACCGATAAACTCTATTGAGAAACCGCACCACCTGCGAAAGGAAATGAACGGTGATGAGATTGAGAACGTTTAGACATTATACTCGTATATGTTAAACATTATAGTGGTCTTACTTCAAGGGGAGTACACAGGGCGGCGATTTCGGTGAAACCAACGATGTCGCTGAAGTAGATTGTTACTTGCTCGTAATATTCTGCTGGAACCTGCAAAAAAACAGCAATAGAGTGCATTTTGAAATGGTTGGGTCGCAATATTCATACTTTGATTTAATCATACCATAATACGATTATATTCTGGGTTGATTTGGTCTGAAGGCAGTCTGAGCGCTTTAAAAAACTTAGTCCTCCTTCAAAACTGGTGAATGATGCGGGTTTTGCTTATCAAAATCAATGAGGTGGGCCGGCAATTAATTTTCCCCCGGGAAGCCGGTCTATTTAATGTATTGTAACGATTTATATTCTTTGTTAATAATTTATTACAATCGTTCACTCAAATACACTGTCTTTGTTCACACACTTACACAATCACAAAGCACAATTCACAGTTGTAACGGCTGTTGCACTATTTATAACACAGCACGGTACAATTTATAACACAAAGCGTCTATATTTGGACTCCGAACTGAACTGTTCCTGGGTCCCTTTTATACTGGCTGCCTCTCGGCTGAGTACCTTCTCAAACCTTCCCTGGTTCTGGGAACTCGACGTGTTGTCTCAAGCCAACGGGAAGGTTCCAGCCAATTCAATACAATGCACAAATGTTCGAGAGCAACCCTTAGCCCTCCACAGGTCATTGACCCTGTGACGCCAGCAGACCATTTGACGGGCGCAGGTGCAATCTCGCAACAGTATTTATTGTCGACAAGTTTTCAACGTTAACGTTGTAGCAGTTTTTTTGGTCAAACCAATCAAATTTTATTTTGAGAATTTCCCATTCTCAAACTCGTGTTTCAACATTATTCAATTCTCTGTGTTTGTTATAGGGCGAGCTAAATTAAGTAGAAAGATGTACTCTTAGTTCAAAATAGTTGTTCGGAGACTATGATTCTAACGCCTCGAGGCAGAATCCCGTATAAACTCACGTGTTGTGTGTGTTTCAAGCGCTGGGCTACAGAAGGAGGTAGCATCTGGTACAGCAGGGAATCACTCCTCAACTTCTCCTGTTTCAGCTCGCTGGCTTTAACCGCTAAATGGGCCGCGTATATCTGAAACGGGGGAGAAGTTTATCTAGTATTTACATAGCCTTCGAACGATGCTACAGTAAAATAGAACACGAGGAACCATCGGGTTCAGAATATTACCTGTATTGTGGCCACGGCGTTCTTGACGAGAATTATGATTATAGGAGAGACCAGGAGAACTATGACGAGAATCGTGATTCCAATTGCTTCTTGCCTGCTCGCATCAGCTAAATCTTCATTGACGTAATCTCTGAAACCACATTTAAAACATTTCAACACTTTATATAGCCCAAGTGACTAAAAAACCCTCAACAATTTGTTGGTTGGTTGTTTATTTTAATTCTGCAAGGCATTAGGAGCTCTAAAAAGGTGCGAGCTTCAAAATTGAAGGTTCCACTTGCATTTTACGTTTCAGTCACTCGAATAAGTTTCATTCTGTGCATGTGCACCTTAATTTTGGCTAATACAAATACAATCAACCTGATTAAATTGTGCGAGTTTAGTCCTAGATGGAGTTTCATTACGGTTGAATCATCGGTGCAAAGGATATGATTGCAAACGTGATATACGGGCAGTGTAAATATAAATATTTACCTGACCCGACACTTTACTTGAAAGTATTTATCAATATAGGAACGCACATAGAACAATACAACTTGGAAGGTTCAACGAGATGAGGACAAGAGACAAATAACATGAGGAGAGCAACTACAACTGGATAGGTACAGCACATGACAGCTAATATAAATTTCTCCAAAATAATATTATTTTCCCCTTCAAGTTGCAACTTACTTCAAAAGCAAATAGCAAATATACTGGAAATTTTGTATGCTGACATGCTGATTAGAGAATTGAGTTGACAAAACAGATTAGGAATATTCAAAATTTCCATGATAAAGAGAAATAAAACTATATAAAACTCTTCACAAGTGTGAGGGTACGTTTGTTACATCAATGAATAAAGATACAAAAAAGTTCATAGGTCATGGAGGTCAATCAGAATCAGAATAAAAAAAATATATACCCCTACGCCGTCTGAGGGGTATCATTTTCCACTAAACTTAGGACAGTTTACGGAATGATAGGCGACCACCGGAAGAGGTTATGGGTCAAAATGGGTACATTTTTAAAAGTGGGTTTTCGATATTTCTGGTACCTATCAGTGTGGGCTATCATTTTCTACTATTTTTTTTTCCTACATGAGAATTTTTCCTGAAAGTGGACAATCTATTTCAGATGAGGCTCTTTTTATTTGGTTCTGAGCGACTGAATAAATGACCAAATTTCCTTTTTTACTGAAACCCAAACGAATGCAGGAACAAACTCAAATGAGTAGGATTATCTCCTAATATTGATCGTTTTTAACCAAAAATTGGGTTAATTTTTTTTACTGACCTGATTTTCCGCCGAACTGTTTTTTGAAGTTGTCTAAGTTTTTCCAAATACGTAGACATGAGATCAAAATATTTTTCCGCTTGAGTTTCACTCTTCGGTTGTGGAATGTTCTTCATAATTTTTTCAGTACTAAAAACCGAAAGACGATTCAGTTTTATCCGATTAATTGTCTTACTGCATTGTAGCAAAAATGATAATGGTCTCACTTAAGTTTTATCAGCGTAAAATTGATATCCATCTGATGCACCACGTGGCCGTACAAAGTCCGCAGTTGAGGCCAGTATGTGAAAGAGTTGTTGAGCAGGTCCTGACCGATGACGGTGTCTTTGACAAATTGTAGGTAGCTGTCATTGCTGAGGCTTCCTCGACCGAAATAGTTGATGCCGTTCACCATTGAGATCCCAATGTGTTCTATACTTCGAAGGAGACTTTTGAACGCTATCAGAAACCTTAAGGAAATAACCGTACAAAGTTATTGAAAAAAAGTAAAGTCACCACAAGAAATCATTGATTATTAAACTTTACGGGTGTCACAAGAGGAGTCAGTCCATTTCCAATATATAAACCCCAATTCAAATTGTGAATGGTACAGTACATGAAGGACTCGTTATAACAGTTTTTAATCAGAAGTAGGTTAATGAAAAATTATGAACAAGCCGCTACGCTTTTCCGTATCCGATCAATTCCCTTGATTACCACGTTAGTGCTAAGAACGTCTCGAGCCGTCCGCTAGAGCGCAGCCCAGAGAGGGTAACAAACCAACCAGCTTACCGCAGACGTTTCTAGACGTCCGCCGTCGCCGGCGTTGAACTTCTCATCTGGGATTTTCACACGACGAAAGTAAACATGAAAACGGCGATGAATGACTGAAGTTGAAGTTCTCTGTCTACAATCCTTCAGTGAAAGAACGGTCCAAGCCGTCCACCATCTTTGTGCTGCGCTCTGGCGGATAGCGTAAGACGTACTCAGCACTGAACGTGTTAACCTGGTTAAAATCTCTGGTCGTCTGCACTATTAATAATTCTTTCTTGTGCGCGTCGTTAACGTCGACTGATACGTTCCTCCGGAAAATTTTTGGGCTATAAAAACGTGCGGGAAAGTGCTGTGAGGACAGGGAAGGTGGTTAACGCCGTTATAAAACCTTTCGGCTTGGGGCTCAAATTACTGGGTTTTTCTGGGAAGTCGTGATTGGCTAAGGGGTTTGAGTAAACAGTTTGCGTTTCCCCTGCACGGCAACGCGGCAAATTAATTGATAGGTCGGTTCCCATTCGAACCTCGACCGTTATATTACCAAACGTTAACGAGTATTTTGGATTTTCGTTCATTGATCATCGCCTTACTCGGTAGGAATCGGTGGATATTTGAGTACCTACGTACCTATCTAACTCAAGTGCCAATTCGTAGATAGGATCTCAACGCCTTCTCACATCTTATTCTGTCATATTAATGTTGAAAACAGCAGTATCGTCTTTCCAAGATCCACTAAACTTTGTTTCACCTATATACCCATAGTCATCGAGGCTTTACTAACACGTGAGGGTCAAAAATGGCGGTTCTGCGTCCGCCCTCTGCTTATGGGGAAGAAGCTTTTATAGTTGAGGGGAGATTTACGTCTTAGTAAGGCATCAAATAAGCGGAGAACGAGTTTTAGTCTCAAAAGATTCAGTCGTGTTTCCGCATAACTCCACTCACAACCCTCAACACAATTGGTGTGAAGGATCGACCTAAAACATCGAATTTTCAAAAATACGGTGTTGAGTCAAGACAAATCGACAAAAATATCGATTGTTCTCGAAATCAATTCAAAAAAGGGTTTATTGTGTTTTATTTATGGAAACGACGAATCGAGTTTTAGGCGAACAATACGAACTCTTTCCAGATTAACCATCTGGAAAAATTGGGGCTGGAGGGTTCAATTATGTCGGGAGATCTCGGTCACGTCATAGGAAATGTATGTGACAAACCATGTGTTTTAAATAATCTAGAATAAACCCAGAACCCCATCAGGGTAGAGCGGGAAAATGAGACACTCTATTGAGTGCGTTGAGATCAGCCTCATTGAGGGAAAATCAGTGTTGTTCATTTTGGAATAAATATACAAAATAATCGTACAAAATAGCCATTTAAATTGTTTTGACGTTCATATTTTTCCTTATTTCCAGGATTTTTCATTCCTATTCACGAAAATTGTACTAAAAGTTTTGAAACCAATCTAAAGTCGCCGACAAGTCTGACGTCGCCTGTCACCTGTGTATTTCTTTCCTCTCTAAACGCCCAGTTGTCGATCTCGGAAAATCTAAATCTAAAGAAAGGGTTTATGGAAGTTCCCCTGACGCAAAATCGTGATTTCTCCTCCTCCTTTTCATGTTTTATTATTTTATTTTTAAATTACTCCCTACACGCAACGTTTTCAAATGCGACTTTGTAGGCCAATCGCTGACGCCATTTACGAGCATACTTTTTTTTAAAAAATTCGCGGAAGTGAAATTATTGAATAACAGCCCAGGGAATAACGTAGTGAGTCATTGACATTCAAGGTGAAAACGAGTGACTTCGTATTTTTTCACTCTATTCAGTGTGGCCTTGCGGAATATTAAAATCTTACGTGAAATCTTATCTTGGAAGTCGTAACTGTTGAATTATTTAGGGAGTTTCCATTAAGCAGGTGACACGAGCCGCTGGCCCCAATCTCACTTTGACTTGCTTTAGTATCGCTGAACCAAATACAGGCAGCTTCTATGGCGTAAATTGTATGCGGTTAACATATAATGGATGGATTTCGGGGCATTTCTACGATGAAATTTGAAGAGACGCGCTTGGTATCCAGGAAAGTTCCAAGAAATACTTGAAAAGCTCACACACTCGCACTCTTCTAGATAGATGAAGTTTAGTATTGACATTGATGGTGAACGAATTAGTGACTCTTCTTCAATCCCGTGTATATGAAAAGTACCGTTCCTCTTAATTATTCCATGAATAATCAACCAATGTTTGGTCTTGAGTTGATAGACTTTGCGAATTCTTCCCCAATGGTTGGTTATTCCTCGGAGCTGGAGTATCGGGTGAATAGTGAGTGTGAAGTCTTTGGAGAATCATTTCCTCCCAAATATGGGGCAATGAATCGATCAGAAGGAGTCTGGGACACTCCATACACGCGGTTTTCCTCATACTCCTGCTCCGAAGAATAAGAATTTGCTGCGTTTTTCAAATTCCTTCAGTGACTAGTCTACGAAAAATATTTCGAGGAAACATATCTTTCCTGAGATTGGTTTCCACTTAGGAGTAGGTAAAAGTTGGAAGTAGGCAGACGGATTCAACTGCAGACAAGATACTTGAGCTGTCCTAAGCAGCACAGCAAATAAACCAAAAATACGCTCCCCAGGCAAAAGGCCAGATACACAAATGTGACAACCAGAGTCACTATAAGGGGTGGATAATAGAAATGTATCAAATCCAGAAGTTCTTCGAGCTCCCGCACATATCGTGGCCAGATAGAGTCGCCATAACTCATCACCGTTGGTTAACCAGACTTAAATTATAGTTCCTGAAGCTTGGCAACTAAGCTTCACATCAATAGACTCACCTCCAAACTCCACTGTTATCGGTTTCTTTTATCTGATCAGTGAGGTGGACCATCATAGCGTTGTTGAACGAATTGTACCAATGCAGCGCCTCTCGGATGGTGCTGTCTTCGTTGCTGATGTTCCCCCTGTTGGACAGTTAATTCACTCAGTTACGTAGAGTTAGGTGTGAACGAGGCACGTTGGAAACCACTACTTTAGGGCAAAAATGCTGATCGATTGACATTCTTGGGAATTAATACTTCGATTCTTGGCAGCATCCCGCTTTGTTTGCTGACGATGCAACTTCACCTACCTGCCAGCCCACGAGGAAAGGTTACTCAGTGAACCACCCTGTAGGCATTCATCATAAAATAGGTGCCCATCTCCTATTTCCTGAAATCATGCCTTGCTGTCTCAGGGATTGGCTGGCTATCTTCTCTATTTCCCGCATCGTACAACATCCAACTTTATCCAGGGTGTACAAATTGAAGGGTTTGTACGCCATATTCTTTTCGTAAGAGACACAATAAATGGGTCTTCTACTAACACTTGCTCATTCCCTTGAGAAGATGAGAAGGAACCAGCGTTATAATTAGCCATGACAAAGCTCGTCGTGATACTTGGGAAGTTGTTTATTATAATTATAATGTCCGCTCTTGAAGACAAGCCTTCAGAGGACGCATTTGTTGAAAATGAATCTGACAGTTTACTTCTTCGAGTTATTTTTCTCCCTAAGTAACTCCTCTTACTTAAATTACACATAAAAATGATACACTTTGGCCAGTAAGGTAAATTGCCGTGATCTAATAGAAATAAAATGTCCGGTACTGCGGGAATTCCACCAATTATTGTATAGCCGTACACGTGCCCCCTGGCCAAGCCTTTTCTGGGCGTGGTTGGGAAGCGTAACGCTGGTGAGAACTGAAGAAGGTAATAACAAATAATTAGCTTAATGAAGAGGAATGTCTCATTGCAAGAGACAACTGACTGATTGACAACCAAGCTATTTGCGAACCACTCGCGGTAGGAAAAGACAATCAGGTCCCCCTGGGGAGTCTGAGGGGCGGATATTGTGACGCCTTTGTCACTATCAGACCGATTATCTCAATACCCGTACGTAGAAAGAAGAATACTTCACCAAACGGGATTTATACGCTATACGTATATCCTGCAGGATTGGGAGGGATTGTGGGATTTGGTAAGAAAGGCGATAAGAGAGGAGTAACTCGCTGAAAAACCCCTCGGCTTCCTACTTCCGCCACAGCAAATTACTGATCTCTTACTCTTCATTTGCATGTGGAACATCTGGTCTCAACGGCAGATTCTTGCCTCCCCAAAAAAGCCTCATTAAAAAATTAAGAAAACAGTTTACGGCCTCAATTTGTTAGCGAAATCAAAGTTTCCCTTGACAGCTCTAAGTTCAATTTTGGCAGAGATGGGATACGCAACACAGTTCTGAAGATTTCCTATACAAATGATTACTTTTCTCACATTTTTGCGCTAACAACATAGACTTGAGCAGAATTACTATCAGAACTGCGTCTTATACCCTGATAGTGCTTCTTGAATCAGCAATGGCAACCCAAAATCTTCTGATTTATCTATTTTCAAGAGATAATTTAAAATGTTGGAAAATAATTTGCGCCTTGTGTCTTAGTTATACTATACATGAAGGCTTTCGTGATGGTACTGAATGGCTTTTCTGGAATTAAGGGAGGATTTTTTAAAAAAGAGTACTGGATCCTTCTCAAGTACCCTCAAACGAGCCCATCCAAATGAGCCTCCTTGTACCAATATGTTGGTGTTTTTACCCAGCATTCCAAGCATTCCCATCATCGCTCAATAATAGAATAGCATCATCGTATTGTCGATAACGAATTCTAATACGCGGACAGTGGGAAAACCATACTGTCAATTGTGAATCATTACCTGTTGCTCGCTCGAGTTATCACTAGCGAGTCTCTTCCGCTAAGCAGTTTATCCCGTGCGTCAACGCATGAATACAACGATGGCATTCTGAATTGAGGAAACGATTAGGGATGTATAGTGGAAAGATTCCTTGGTGAAAAGAGGGACGATGACTGACAGGGTGTTTTGGCTTCAGTCTTCTTCCATTTATATGTAGATGGCCCTCCTATCTCCCTCAACGTCGTCTATGTCCAATTACCCCTGCTCTCGCCCTGCCCTCCACCAATGAGTTTACTTGTGTTGTTTCCAAGTATTCAAACAATCATATGAAAGTAGGGGTGGACATTGCATTTTTCCAACACCAATTGATGAGGTGGGTTTTAACTAAGAACAAGTTTTTACGGGGACCTAGTTGGCCAAAAACTACCGAAAAATCGTCACGAACATTTTTTGATAATTTTCACGTGTAACGACCGTTGTTACGTTAGTTTCATTTCTTCCGTTTTTAACCCACAAATTCGTTATAATGTTCCCAGTTCAACTAACATTTTCCTATTCACCTAAACTCTGTGACTGCACGAATAGCAGGACTATGAGCGTATCAGTTTTCGTTCTTTGTTTACGAAGTAATAGTAGTTTGTATATAGTTACTTGTAGTGGCAGTAGAAATATCACTTACCCCCACTTTCCGTTACCAACGTGCACGAAGGTTGTTTCTTCACGCTAACGGTTTTCAGTAAAAACAAATTCTACGTTCCAAAGTGCTTAGCTGTCAGGCTCATGAGGGAATAGTTTTTTTAAATAATTTATTTGTTAAAATACTTTGATTTATGGAAACGCTTTACAGAGTTATATTTCTGCTTGTAATTATTCTTGTATTTGTTGTATTTGAGGATTATATGTGTTTAGATTGTGACAGAAAATACTGATCCTACCTAATAAGTGGTAATATTTATCTTATAATTGCTGTATGTTAGCAATGGTGACGTAAACTGTCGTCTCTCACTTGTTCGGTATTGTAAGCCTTTACTTACTCATATTATTCCATGAATAATTAACCTACGTTTTCATGCCAGAGGTCAATCTGTCCAATTTGCCCCACAATTTGACAACTTTGGAGGATTTCCGAACATTTTGAAATTTGATTGGGACCTCTTTCTGGCACTAGTTTCTCTTGAATCATTTCAGTCCAATCGGCCCAAATTCGTGGAGAGTATAGGTAAAAATTTGTTCTTTGAAACTCGATTTTCGATATATTTTGGGATCCAGCCACTTGGGGTGACATTTTCTGGAAATACCTCTATATTGGTATTTTAACACATTCACCCTCAAAAGTCGTCATGGTAGATCGGTTGTGCCCACCAGCATTAACGGTTAACATCAAAATGATCGATATTTCTTCTTAAAGGTACCTAAAAATACAACAAAAATGAATACGGATTATACAATATACTGTGTATGTCCGCCCGCGTCACAAATTTTCATCAGTCCCCTTCTCCTGTGTAGTCCTTATTCTTTTCCCATTTCTTTCCCATGACAGCCGAAAATAAGTCTTTGCCGTAAAGACTTAGACATACATCATTCATCATCATCCGAATGGAAGATCACGAAGCGTAACGCAAATTGGCGTGGAAAAATGAGGTTGGGAGGCACCAGGTACCTAAGAAAGAGCAACAATGTGGTGACGTAGGGGGATGAATTCTGTCGCAATCTATCACAAAGGATCCTGTGGTTGTAGCAGATTTGCGCCTCGCTGTAGATATGCACATGAGTTCTGTTTTCTCAATCGAGACGACTTCCATCTGAACCTGAATTTAGCTACATTTCTTTATTTTTTCGAAGGGAAAATTGCTTAAATAATAGCTATTTGATTATTCCGATCACCAATTTGTTTTGGATTATTTCATCTATTCATAACGAATTTTCAAATTATCAGACAAAACAACCGTTCTGTGATTGTGGCATTTTTACGGTTTGTGGAGTATTAATGCGGATTCGGTTGCGATAGTTCTCTGAACAATTTATCGCACCATTTTGAAGAGACCATTTCCTCTGCATAAAATTCAACGAGTTATCAGTTTTTCAATATAATTGTAGAGTAATATATTTGTGTCCTACTACTAACCATTATTTATTCATTATACCATGTATACCCAGCATACATTTGGTGCAATATTATATTATATTATGATCATCTTGTCATAAGTTGACTTCCTTAGAAATTGAAATGAATGAGTAAAATTCATTTGTTCGGAGATCCATAACAACTGAAACTTCAATTATTTAGGTACCTAAAGCGTTTTACCTCAAGAGAAGACCTAAGCAAAGATATCGGATTTTTTTCCCAAAAGTAGAGTCGAGAGTGACCAAGAAAAATATCTTTTCCCAATCGGACACATCCTTGCGTGTAATTGGCTTGAAAGAGGGTGGATATGATGGGGTGCTCACTCGACGTCAAAAGCCAAAATCAATCTTTCAGAAAAGGCAACCTGGCAGAAAGCTGTCAGAAACATCATATTTACTCATTCCCGAAGGGGCCCGAAAGCGATTTCCTCCCAATTAAAGTATTTTCCACGTTGACAGCTTAGAGATTGGCACATTTTCAGTCTAAAAAGTCGAAATCCGAGGAAATTCCTTAAGGTTAAATTTACACAATCAAGCCCTCAAAGGGACTTTTGTTACAATATGAATTCAAATTCCAATGTGAGGGCCTCTCTACTGAACCTTAATTTAAAAGGGGTCTCCACGCTTGGTCAAACGTTGAATAGAAATTCGTTCGATTTAATTAGGTAAAAACTCATCTCAATCGTACATTTTAGCTTGATAAACGTATAGAGGGAATGAAATTCAAGTTCCGAATTAGTCCAAACCAAGAATGGGTTCCCCGAGTTTAAAGTTGGAAAACGGTTACGGTTAACAGAGTGAAAATTCCTCTCAAATATCCAATTTGTCTTTGAATAGAGGAGGCTGACAATGCAATATATCAGTTACCTCACTTACTGGATAAAGTGGAACTGGAGTCTAGAGGCTGTTTTATTAGCCGAGTTAACAAGGTAAGTTGCCGTCGGGGTGCGCTGAAGCAGTTCTGCTCAACTGTCTGAACCATTTTGCTGGCGAACGATCTTAATTCTCTCCCCCCCCCACTTTTTTCCCTAAATGTACCCTTGGTTGTATTAGTAAGTATCTGTTTGGGCGATACATTTGAAAAATCAGCAAATTCTTACACACGGGTTGGTTATTCCTCGAATGGGAGAAACAGTGGGTGTGGCGGGTCCCGGACCCATTCCAATCGATTCATGGTCCAAAATTTAGTGGAAAATGATACCCCACACGCCTAGGTACCAGAAATCCCGAAAACACATATTCAAAATGGGTAATATACACCCAATTTGACCCATAACTTCTTCCGGTGGGTGCCAATCGTTCTGGGACACACATCATTGAATTCAGCGTCCAAAATTTAGTGGAAAATGATACCCCACACGCCTAGGTAGCAGAAATCCCAAAAACACATATTCAAAATAGGTAATAAATACCCAATTTGACCCATAACTTCTTCCAGTGGGGGCCAATCGTTCTGGGACCCGTTTCATTGGATTCAGCAGTTTGAGTGACGAGAGGGAGATTACTTTGCACTTTGTTGCCAGATGCTCTGCATTTTGAGTGTTTTCCAGTTCAAAGTTATGTGTAAAACCACCATGAGGCACATACGAGCTATGATAAGAACTCAGTAGCGCAAGTCCAACGCCCATAAAATAAGAAAACGTAATTAGAATGAGCGATATCGTTCAGGGTTCGTGACCTGAAGGAGCTCGTCTTGCGTGATGGCCATATAGCTAATGGCATTTCCTCATCTCTCCGCTGAACCTACTCAATGTTTTCCTCGGTTGTTGGAACCTTCTATATAAAGTCATTTGAGCGGCAAATCAATTGTCAGTGATAAAAAAAGGGTGATACAAGGAGCTCAAGCGATGTTCTGCTACCGTTGTCGACGTACTTAAAAATAGTTTGACATTCTTCTTCAATGTCATTACGACAAACGAGACAACCGACTGTTGTATTTTTTTCTCTCAAATGGCGGTGTTTGTATGAAAATAAAAATTGTAAAAAATGCCTAGTGTTATCAACTTCTGGTCATCGTGCTTTGGAACAAGTCGAATTGCACAATTTGGTAGTGGTAATAAAGGTAGTCGAAAGCAAGAACAGGATATCGTCTAACGCCAAGCCAAGCCTTGGATACAGTTCATTAAGTTCTCCCTTATGCGATAACATTCATTTCGGTTGATTTTTATGTGGGTAATGAGGTATAAGATCCATTAACGTTGTTGATATATTAACTAACACCCTCGTTTGTTCTGAACACTTTCCGAGCGATACTGCGGATACTTAAGTTACTCACTATCATTAAGTGGCTACATATTTTAGATACAATTATTCTCCAGGGTGTAATTCTTTAGAATTTGTATCCAACTAGTAAGATACCTGAGGATCTAAACACCACTGGCCCGAATGAGCTCGCCTAAAATTAGGTTTGTTCAATTGTGTAATATGTAAAATGGTGTTGGGACGAAACATCGGAGCTTGAATAGTGGATATAGGCCATCTGAAGGATACTTGTAGATATATTAACGAACACCCTTGTTTGTTCCGAACACTTTTCGAGTGATACTGCGGATAACTAAAAATAATAATCTGTCCAATTTGGTGATCTTTTTTTAAAAAAAAAAGAAACCCCCGAAAACGTCGTACTTTTTTTATTCAATATAGTAGATTGAGTAGATCCCATGTATGCAAAACGCAAAATTTGTGTCAATTTAGTCGCCCCCACCACCCGGTGGGTAAAAACACAAGCGTGAAAATAATGTTAATAATGTATTGAAAAAATGTTAGTCGAGACGGCTCAACTAAGCTAGTGTAGTATTGATTGCCTAGATCGATTGATATTTACTTGATTTGCATTTTTCTAGGTTCTCAAATACTAAACCTGTTCCAGTGTTTTATTCAATAAATGATTTTTTTTTTAAATTGAAGTCAGAAAACTATGAAGGTAGAGAACGCTATTCTCACTGATATCTTCTATTGGATTTCTTCTTCTTCTTCTCCACGGCGCTACAGCCCTTTGAGGGCCTAGGCCTGACCAGTCGCTAGCCTCCACGCTGCACGGTCCGCGGCAAGTGTGCGCCACCTCATGACGCCCATCTGTCGCAGATCATCCTCCACTCCGTCTATCCAGCGCAGCCTTGGCCTCCCACGCAATCGTCTTCCTCCTGGGTGGCCTCTGTACAGTTTGGCAGCTGCCCTTTCCACAGGCATCCTCTCCATATGTCCTGCCCATCGGAGTCTGGCTCGTTTCGCCTCTGCTATGATGTCGGGCTGTCCATACAAAAGAGCGAGCTCCTCGTTGGTTCGGATACGCCACCTGCCCCCTTCACAAATCCCCCCATAAATTCTTCTTAGGATCTTCCTTTCCCAGCGTCTGAGCTGGTCTTCCTCTTTCCTTGTTAGGGTCCAAGTCTCAGAGCCATATAGCACAACTGGCCTCACTACGGTTCGGTACACTTTAACTTTGGAAGTCCTGCTAAGTAACCTACTTTTGAAAAAACTTGTTAGTGCAAATAAACACCTGTTTCCTGCATTAACTCGGGCTTTAATTTCATGTTCAAGAGAGCAGTCCTTGTTGATAGTTGTTCCAAGATATTTAAAGGTTGAACAATTCTCAAAATACTTTCCATTTATCAGGATTTCTTCCTCTTGTTCTCTCTCCTCATTTCTTTTACTTAGAACGTATTTTGTTTTTTCATAGTTGACTCTTAGGCCAACTTCTCGGGCATTCTCCTCCAAGTATAAAAAACCTTCTTCCAAAGCCTGCAATGTTCTTGCTAGCATACTTATATCGTCAGCATACCCAAGGCATTGGAGCAGCCGATTAAAGAGGGTCCCACCAGGGTTCCCAGGGATATCTTTCATTACTTTTTCGAGAACCAGATTGAAAAGTGTGGCCGACAGAATTCCTCCTTGTCGTACCCCAACTCTGACTCTAAAGGGAGCAGACATGAGACCGTTCACCTTTACCATGCTTCTGGTGTCCATCAAGGTCATCCTTATTAGTCTGGTTAGCTTATCGGGTACTCCAAATTCCCTAAGAACTTCAATGATCTTCCCCCTCTTGACCGTGTCATAAGCTTTCTTAAAATCAATGTACAGCTGGTGGACATTAACGTTAAACTCGTAGCACTTTTCCAAAATCTGTCTCAAAGAAAATATTTGGTCCGTAGTTGATCTGTTTGGTCGGAACCCACATTGGTAGTCACCAAAAATAAGTTCAGCTATTGGTGTTAGTCTAGCATTGATAACCTTGGCAAATACTTTGTAGGCTACATTGAGTAACGAAATACCCCTATTGTTCGCACATTCCAGCACATCATTTTTCTTGTGGATTGGGCAGATGACTGCCACATTCCAATCGTCAGGCATTACTTCTTTGTTCCATATATCGTTGATGAGATCGTGCATCTTCACGACTAGGGCATCACCACCTGACTTATAGAGTTCTGCCACAATCCGGTCCTCTCCGGGAGCTTTGTTATTCTTCAGGCTAGTGATAGCAAGTCTGACTTCGGCTATTGTTGGAGGTTCCTGGGGATTCCCTTCGTCGTGTGAGTCGTGCTCATTTTCCATGGGTATTTCAATCTCATCTTCTGCCTGTTCATTGAGTAATTCTTGGAAATATTCTGCCCATCTGTTGACAATCCCCTCTCTGTCACCTATTAGTTCCCCATTGTTGTTCTTAATGAAATCAGCTCTTGGTTGAAAGCCTTTCTTAATGTTCCTGACTTTTCCATAAAAGCGCCTTACATTCCCAATATCTCTGTCCTCCTCCAATTCTTCCAAGAAACGCTTTTCGAAAGTTCTGTGTTTTGTACGACAGATTCTTTTTACCTGTCTTCTTTTCTCTCTATACTGCTCCACGCTATCTCTTGTTCTTCTATTCAGCATTCTTCTTCTCGCCTCATTTCTCTCAGTAACAGCCCTTTCACAATCCGTGTCAAACCATCCTGCCCTTCTGTCCCTTTCCTTGAATCCCAAAACATTTCCAGCAATACCGTTCATGCTTTCTTTTAACTTCACCCACTTTTCTTCTATGCTGCTAACTATCCAATTTCCACTAATACCCTCTAGGGCTCTACCTAAATCACCTTGGTATTGTTGCAGGATCTCTGGGTTTTTCAATTTGGCTGTGTCATAAACCGCTTTAGGTTCAGCTCTCGCAATGTGTGCTCTAGAAATCTTTTGCTTGTATGCGACCCTTACAAGATAGTGATCAGAGTCGCAATCTGCACCTATTGGATTTCTAACACGTGGTAAATCAGATTTTTCTAATCACCTTTATCAAAGGAAATTGAGTCCGTTATTGTAATTTTCTTAATTAAATTATTGTATATGTGGGGAGATATGTTAGTTATGGGTCAAAATGGGTATCTATCTACCCATTTTGAATATATTTTCGAGATTTCCGGTACCTAGGCGTGTTGGGTATCATTTTCCACTAAATTTTGGACGCTATATTTAATGAAATGTGTTTGAATGTCTTATAAAGTGTCTTATAATATCTTAAATTATCGGCTTTTGATGTTTGCTCCAGTTATTTTTACTGATCAGGTTGATTAAAACTTCAATTAACCACTATAATATAGAAAACAAATTTTTTTTTTGAATTGTCAAAATTCACTTTCTCCGATTAAAATTGCTGTAATTCTGGACTCATGGAACAGTTGGGTTTGCGCACCTTGACTTTGTAACATTCACGTTCATAAAATCCCCTACACGATTCCCACCCCCTCAGTCCCACATAGGAGTGCCGAGGAGGACTTGAACCAGGTTGTGGTTCTTATTGGAAGAAAAGAGATTCCGCTGCCTCGACGTGAATGTTGGGATCCCGTCCCTCGACCTAATGAACGCATTTTCTGAATAGTCGGACTTCAGGAGAGGTTAGCGTATTGGTACTGTAATATTGAGTTGTCAACATCGTCAGTAAATATTGGAATGTAAGAAATGTATTTTCCTCTTTTGTCAATCTTTGCTAATGACCGTATATCCCAGCTAGTTTTACAACGAGGAACGGCCGAGACATCAAATAGTATATGATCCTTGGAACGTTCGAAGCATTTTTACTGTATTACTGAGTGTATTTTGTTCAATATTGCTTTCATAATCTTAAATTATTTTTCTGGTCATCTGTGGCCCAAATGGTACACAGACATCAGGGTTGGAATCTACTAACATTGGTACGTAAAAATAAACGTTTAAAAAAAATACCTACACTTTTTTTTAATTTTATTTTATTATTTTTTTTTAACATGACTAAAAATAAACGATAATCTACGCACATTTTCGTTTTTAAGTGCATCATTTCGGCGCCCGTAAAGTTGTTCCTTGAAGTATCATTCAAGGTCAAACGATTTTCGGAGGCATGCAAATCCGATTGTCTACTGAAATCGAATGTAGAAACAAGTGGCGAGGACAGGTTCATTTTATACGAGTCTCAAGAGAGACCATGTCCCACAATGGACAATGGAATCCAATTGTGCGGACGCTTTTCTTCGTGACTAATTAGATACTGGGCCGCTTCATTCACGTTATTGTTCACCGGTCAAGCCCACAAGATGAAACTTGCACGAGCAATCACATTTCGTTTTACTCAACGGAGAATTCACCAACACTCAATAAATAATTGTTCGGTCGTAATGGAGGGTTTCCATTTTTCGCTGTAGAAATTTGGTTTGAACGGAAACGATGATGTACCTAGTTAGGAGTTAAGTCGTGATTTCGAATATTGTGACCACTGTACGCCTCAAATCGGAATGATCGGCGAACAAATGCTAGGTAAATTATATGATTTCAAATTGTGTTTGAAAAAACACCGGACAGGTAAAAGGAGAGCGGACGCTGTTTGAATTTTACAATGCTTCATTCTACTAGGCACCAACGGCTGCACCAAAGTCAGCTCTCCTCAATCCACACCCTCATGGAAGACAAAACAAACTTTTTATTGGTGAAAACGTGAGTCATGCAGATGTAGAAGAGGAAGCTTGCCAGGAAAGCACGAAACCTATACAGGATATCCACGAAGATCACGGGATGGCGATTATTTTGCTCTTGATTGCATGAGTGTCCTCGGATGTATCCAACGAAATGGAAAACGAAAACAGACAATAACGGGGAAAAATAGAACCGAAACGATAACCGTTCTTGTTACAAATTATTCTGTATACGTACCTGAAGAGTTCCAAATGGAGCATAAAAGTCCTGCTGTCGTTGAAGACGAGGCTCGTTCCTGTTGCCGTGTGAACTGTCACTGTAGGCCAACTACTGAGGTTGTCAAGCGCCTGATCAGTAATGCGAAATCGGGTTGTCAAGTTATTCTTCCTGTAAAATTCGTAAGAAATGCGCCGAGATAAGCATGAGCAATGTGTGGAGCCTGGGAAACCTAAATATGGCACGGAAAAGGACAAGTTCCGTGTGGTGGCCGAGATGTGATACTGTAATGGTTGTCTAGCCAATATATTCTAAATCCTATTAATCCTGTTAACCACGTCTCCACGTTGAATGAATTCACCCACTACACCAAAGTTTTTCAATAAGACAGATCCTCTCACTAATGTATTTGTCGGGAAATTGTCATTCTTCCCCCCGTTTATATACCTCGGACGTGCACCCTGAGACCGGAGGCTGAATACCTGCGCTACATATATCTAAAGGGATCAGTTTATAAGCGGACACTGAACGTATAACAACTGCTCGTCGGCAATGCCATGGTCTTGTCTCTAGAGAGCTCGCTATATTCAGTCGTGACGCGTTCTGGCGGCTGGTTGTATAACCAATGTATGTCTATTCATCCATTCCCACAGGCATTCCTATAGTGAGCGCCATTCTATTCCCTCCTATCATGGAGGATCATCATAATTCTATATGGTCATATATCATGGAAGATCATACATTCTTCTCTCCCATCATGGCTGGTCTCATTGATTTACATCCCAACATTATGTATCTCAGAGAACATTATATCATTCCGCAATCATGATACATCTGCCTCAACTTGTGGTATCCAAATGTGCCACGATCGTTTCCTATACAGTTCATCATGCGGTTAATATCAGTGTCTATGCTCGTCAAATTACTATTATTCATCTTTTTTTAACAATTCAATGTACGGTACGTGTGGCTACCGGCTGTCAGCGTATTTGCTGGATGGCATAGTGGTTTCATGTCCACCATACTGCCGTCGATCTCCATCTTTCTGTTCTAGTCTCTGCCGCGGCCGAGGACATCGCGTGCTGCCAGGATGGCCTTATTGGGGATGTGTCTTACCCCTCGTCGGCAATCTCATGGTCGTGTGTCTTGAGGGAGCTCGCTATATTTCGTTATTTTCCCCGTTGCTTAATTATGGTTTTGATATGATAAAAATACTGTCATAATAAACCCCTCCTAGTTCTGTACGTGTTTCCATTATGTACCGACCTGGATGAAGGAAAGATTGGAGACCCAGAAGACCTAATTGAGGATTAGCATGATCACGTTAATTATCAAGGGTCTTCTTCATATTTATACCAGCTCATTCGAATGGAGTGCGCACACACCTTCTACTTGGAAAGTCCAATCTTAAAACCTCCGGTTGTACGTAATTAGCCTTAAGAACTCCAAGGTTTTCCAATCGGTTCATTTCCAATCTCACCCTTTGATACCTTCTTTTGTCATCTATTCATGTATATGCTGTTCGAAACCAATCAAATCGTTGACGATGAGTGGGCTCCGGAGATGTCAAACAGGCACTCTGAGTCAGGAACGTTTCAGGCTTTCAGGTGACCCGCTGGACGGGATACAAATCAAACTTTCTGCCGCAAAGTTCTGATTGCTTTGCTAGCCAGAACCACCCTATTTCGGGAAAACAAGTGTCTACGTGTCAATATACGCTCACCCGAAATTTTCGCCGCTTGTGAAGAGGAAGAAAGCCACTTCAGATCTCTCGAGTTGCATTTGCGTCACAACTTTTCCCAGTTCGGTGGCTATTGTAACCTGCAACATGAAATACGATAGTCGTACTATGCGAAATTGATCGTGTGGATTGCTTGGAAAATATGGGGAACAAGAAGAAATGGACCGATGTCAGAGGGGAGTAGTTCGAGATGGATTTTCGTTTGCTTATTTCAGAATGTGAATTGGTGTGATGGTAGCGGGGAATGGCGGGAGACTTCATTCAGGCGAGGAAACTTTTGAAGACTTAAAATCTACACAGCCCGCAGAATGTATGGAAGTTGGAAAACCCGCTTCAAAGTTAAACGCAGATTTCTCAAAACATCCTAATTTTTGCAAAGGATGGAAATGAGTTGTGGCCAGTTCAAAACTCATACTGCTTGTTGAAGAAAGGATTCCAAAAAAGGAGATTTGTACAAACTCACTTCATCAAGTAGGCGATAAATAACCTTACTCTCTTCTCTAGTTTGGTCCTCTCCGCCTTACGTAACGATAATTAGATTATGAAAACTGCAATTTCCCCCGCAATGGTTGATAGTTGACATTTGAAATAGGCAGGTATGAGCCCATTTTGACCCATACCGCCCATTGGTGCACGCCAACTGGTCTGGAACCCAGCTCAATCGATTCAGGGTCCAAAATTTAGTGGAAACTAAAACAACCCAAAAAGTCTCAAAAATTGGCTTTAAAATTTTTCACCCATACCCTCTCCAAATTGGGCACTTCATCAGGGATTCAGCAGACCACAAGGGTATTTAGACCAGTAAGGGTTTTTGTCAATAAAAAGAACAAACTAACAATGAAGAAAAAATGAAGCCCAACAATATTCCAGGAAAGTGGCTAGTGACTGGAAATGTAGGGGTCTTTATCCTCTCCTTAAAACAGAGTAATTTGAGCAGGTTTTTTAAAAAAAAAATTTAAATTCAAAATTAAACCAGAATACTTCGAACAAAACCTAGTTCCAAAAAGTAAACTGGTAACTAAGAATACTGGGTCTCCCACCTTGTGCTTCATTTAAAAATACAAGTCCTTCTGAGAACTGATACCATTTCTGTGTGAACCTTTTCCCTCCACCACCCATAAGTAGGGTGCAAGTCTTTGAAATCTTCTGGACATTGGTTCAGTCTTCTTTCAGTCATCTACTGCTGTTTATGTAATGTAGTACTCCAAAATAACCCACACAGTTTTTGCTCATTTTTCTGCAAATGTAAGCGTGTGTTGGGTACAAACAATGAGAATATAGGTTCTAGAATAATTGTTCTAGTTCAGTGCCTATGTCTGTTCAAGTAGTGAGGGTGCCCTAGTTCTGGTTGTTGTTTGAGGAAGATTGCTCTCCCTTGGAAGATTATGAAGATACCCAGTAAATTGGTAATTTTTTCTTTTTCAAATAGGTAGGAAGAGTCTTTTAGAAAGTTGAACTAAGGAGCTCAATTTCTTATAACAGATTTGGGGGTAAACACGAGTATAGGTGCCCCCATCAGACCCATAGGTACTTGTACTATCCAATAGGGTCACATGTCGATACATGCCTGCGCTTCAGGCAACAGCACCTTATTTATGTAATTTTTTTTACTTTTACCATTTGAATGTTATGTATGGTTGTGGATAGGTAGGTAGGTCGGGTAGTATTGATTATTGGCCGTTTTTGATGGTATCTCCAACTATACAGCATAGGCTATACTGGAATTTCACCCAGAAGTGGATTGTTACAGAACATCATGCATGATATACCTTCAACCCTTTAGCCTTTAGTTGAACTAAACGGTTCCTGAGGTAGGATGCTAAAAAAAAAATTAGGATTGTGTAGTCAAATTCATGATGATTTAAGGCATTGGAGGTAGGTCAACTTGATCCAATTATTCTTCATAGACCTACCAATGACTTTCGCTATGTTTGATGTACACCAGATGGGTCAAAATGGGTACCTACTTACTATTCCGTTTACTTGTTTTGGGTACTATGTACCTACAGGGCAACTCAATAATAAAAAATCATACTTTACAACGAACTTCCCCAAAAAATGTGGACTTCGAATATACGTACTTCCCAGGAAAGCCCGTCCAATCACCCAGTATCGTTGGTACCATGTCTAGAAGATTGACGACCCTTCCTACTAGTCATTTAGAGGAAGAGCTCAACCAGGATGATTCACTCCTCTTCCGACTCATCCGGAAATGTGGTCTGGGAATGAGAAGTCTGTTCTACATTCTCGCTCGCAATGACCCGTGAAACTTGAGTCGATCCCGCCAAACAGATAGCACTTCCTCTCAGAACAAGGTCGACTCCTAAAACGGGGCTCGAGGAAAGAAGAAAAACGTTTCGGAGACATTACTTTTTCTGAGTCCAAGCAGGGAAACGCGAATCGAGAGGAGGACCGTGGAAAAACACAGTGCAAATATCCCATAAATCGGACCCCTTGCCGACGGTAACTAGATCGCGATCGAACCAATTATTGATCTTAAGTAGGGAGTAGATTTTCGCTTTTGCGCACTCGAAAATTCGTCATCGAAATCCCCGTAAGATGCGTGTAAAAACTATCAAAAGCAGCCTTTTAAAAACGATTTCTAAAATGTGGGTATAAAGGCTAACTGCATTGTCGATGAAATTTAGGGATTGTTATTTTTAAGGGAAACCGTAAAAAATGGATTCTTCAAATGATTTGCCTTGCTAGAATATTACCTTTGGAGCGAAATTCTTCGCAACATGAGAGGGACAGAGGCTTCTAGTAAAATGTTTACATTTCTACGTCAGATGTTAGTTTATGGATCGCACGTGATGACAGCTACGTCTTGAGTTACTGATCGATAGACCGCGATGAGCTCGTGCCATACGCCCACATCATGTCTCAGGTGGCCCTTTATTGCTGCCAATTTCCTGCATGTATGAAATAGGAGGAATACTAGTCCTGATTGGAGTGAATTTCCGTTAGATTTTCATTCTAGTTGCGATAATGATGAATCTTGGGAAACTTATTTGAACAGTTGACTTTGGAATCATGAAAATTGTCTAATCAACGAATTGTCATACTTTATAACGAACTCCCCCAAAATATCTGGAACGTACAAAACGCCTCTATGCAATTGAAGTCACGGCTGAGAACGATTATACATTCATTTTCGTACTGTCAGATGAGCTTTTTTTTTTTTTTTTTTTTTTTTTTTTTTTTTTTTTTTCACCAGCAATAAATTTATTTAAGATGATACATGTTCCTCTTACACCACAAAATGTGATCCTTAATATTGATTCCATGATCGGAATGTTCAAAGTAATTAGGAAGAAACTTTTTAACAACCCTTTACCCCCGACCCCGGGGGACCTACAAAACAGACCTACCCATCAGCCTGGTCGCACAGATAGCCAGCAGAAATGGAACAGAAGAGCCATATCGCCCCTAATTTATTCCAGACAAACTCGCCGGTTAGCCATTTTGATGGCTAACCATGTTTTCCTGCAGTCGTATGACCCGTAGTCCCAACCGATGGCAAGTACGTCCTTAGGAATGTAACAGTGATAAGAACGTGATAATAAAAGTGATAATAACATTTCCCTGATTGAACACATTCACCCTATCCCGCAGTTTAGTGATTTAGTGACAGCTTTATAGCGCGAAAACTGATTATTGGTTCTTAAACGGCTAGCAGAGGCATCCGCCACGTCACTCCAATATTCATCCATCTTGGAAATACTAGAGTAGGTAGGACGCGTATATTATACACGTTAGTGTCATACCCGTACTCGTCCCTCGAAAGGCGAGACCCCGAGGGATATACCTTTATTGAAAAAATTTCACATGCAGGTCACGGCAAGGCGACAATAATCGCGACCGCTTTTAGTTCACTGCTGCATAATAGAAAACCAGGTACGTACAGTATTTCAATTCTCTGGATAAAACGAGGCCTACAATTCCGGCATGAGATCGAACAGACGGGCCAAATGGTTTAGGGCTGCGTTTCGGTTGGCGATTCCTTGTAAGATCAACCTATGTAATCATGCTGGAGGTCATGGTAAGAAAACCTTCTCCCATTGGCCCCAAATTTTTTTTGATGTCTGGATCAAACATGGGGAAAATAAGAGAAAAGAGTGTGTGGGTGTCATTTTAACCGATTCAGCGTCCAAAATTTAGTGGAAAATGTTACCCTACACGCCTAGGTACCCGAAAATCTCAAAAACCCTCTTTCGAAATCGGTAGGTAGGTACATATTTTGACCCATACTCACCTACAGTGGGCACCAATCAGTCTGGGACCCATCCAAATGGATTGAGACGTGTACCTAGGCCTGTGAGGTGTCATTTACCGCTAAATTTTGGACGCTCAATCGATTTGAATAAGTCCTTGTGTGAGTTGTGATCCTTCCATACTCTACCTCCGTGGAATCTTTGGGACAGCGAGCCCCCTCCAGTTTTCCCTTCGACGTCGGGATTATGTATATCATAATTTCATGTATCATGTATTAATTGTATTTTATGCTCCACATGTTGTCGAATTACTTTGTCTTGTATCAATTCTAGCCTAGGTTGAGGCATATTCTCCTTTGCAACGTGTCCTTGATTTCAATTATAATTCATTTTGTATCAATGTATTTTATGCTCATCCTTGGTATACCTAATTAACGCTCAGTCGTAAGTCTTGGACTTACATTATGTAACCTCTCGCTAGGTCCATTCAAAACCTCCGAAGAAACCCGAATTAAATTATAACAGATTCTAATTCGAGAGAGGCTTACACAATTTTTTGACACACCTGAACCTTCAATGTCGGAACCAGCACTATTAGGGCGCTCACACTTTATTTCTACCCACAATTTCCCCCGTGTGTGAGCATTACCTCATGGAGAATAATTCACCAGTGAAACGTACTTTTATTCTAGTGTTTTACCTATACATATTCTCTACTTGGTTAATTGTAAAGTATGACTTTTAGAAGGACTACAAATATATCAAATATAAAGGGTCCACGTTCCACTCTGTACAGAATGCGTGAGTATGACAGGGCGGAGGGGCTGATTTCTTGTATGCTATGATTGTGGTGAAACGCCTTCAAGGGATCTATGTCCAATACATCGGTTGCTACGCTTCCGAGTAGCCACATGCCTGTGTTATTAGCCGTCCTTCTTTTCAGAGCTTCCTGTATTTCGTGCTGACACTGGATACTTTATACGAAGCCGTAATATCATAATGCTCGAGGTCAGGGAACCCCCCTGAGAAACCTCCTGGGAATAAGGGGATACTCACTTGAAGCTGGGAAGGGGGTGAGAACTTATGAAACCCTCGTTAGCTGCCGGGGGATGAGGCGATAGGGTTATGAAGAGTTCGTTAGGCCGGTTCCACTGGCGATTCCTTATCGCCCACCCACGAGGCGCCAAGTGACACCACTTTTCCTTTAATAAGGTAACAAACATCTTGGCAGTAAACTGGCTGAGGGGTGTGATGTGAACCCATAATCTCTACTTACCCTTAATAATCCCCTCGTCTTGACACTTCTGTCACAGTTTTTTTGTTCTTCTCGTTCACTTTATATTCTTAAAAGGGAATCAGAGGGTGTTAAACTCTTTTAACAAGTACAACTGCCTCCACGACGCCTAGTCATCGATGTTTTAGGGTGGTGAGAGGCAGATAGGGAGACCACTGATTCGCTGAGAATCCTGAGCGTTTCAAAAGGGCCTCTAATGGGTAAGTGAAGTAAATTACAGGTACATGAGTTAGCACCTAACTGCATTAATGGTTCCTGCTGACGTCGGACAGGAACATGTTCAGGAACACTTTGCGCTCCAAGGAGATTCATAGGATAATGCGTCTGAACGGCGTCTTTGGTTTTGGATTCTGCCTTCTACACACTGTAGAGAAAATTTTCAACTCCAGGTGGCAATGGGTAGACTTATGGAATTCCTCTTCTTTTTTTTTAAATGAAATTTCCCGGGACGCAAAAATGTTAGTCATACGACTCAGCGTTGGTGATTGAAATCCTCCGAAACAGAAAGGTAATTATCCCTATTGCCAATAAAGCCAATCTTCATCAATTTGAATTATTTTTGTTCGACATCACAAGTCTTATTTTGTTTTCGCTCTTGAGCAGAGATTGATTAATTAAACCTTTCGCTTTTTTCCGTCATCGTTGACGACGATTTCATATCAAGGATCATATTCCTTTTTTAAGAGTCAAAGCTTCCACGGTTCCAAGAGCATCCCTACAGACTGCTTGGTGAGATAAGCATATTGATAAGTGTTTCTAGTTATTTTGACCGAACGTGACTGCTCTCTTCATGTGGTTCAATGATTCTGAGTTGAGTCTACGAAGAAAGCTTGATGTTCTTCATCAGGATTGAGAAGAATCATAGAACAAGGATGCGAAACATTGAAGACAAATTTATTCATTAGAGATTCAGATCTTTAAAGATTATCAATATAAACTTTGGAAGAATGGCGTGTTCTGTTACTGGAGAGAAAACTAGTAGTTGTAGAAGTAAAGTACCTGAGAATCCACTTCGGCCACTGACACCCTGTAATGCAGCGTATTCTTGAGGCTCATGGCAGTTTGGAGGATTACGGCCGCGATGGGAACAAAGGGAAGTACCAGCATCTGAAGGAGGTAACATCGTCGCCACCGCCTTCTAGCAGGATCTGGCCTCAACCCACACCACTTCTTTCGGACGTCACCGTCGAGAGACACCTGGCCAGAGACTTCATCTCCCTGGGACATCTGGAAACATGAAGATAGGAAATTACATGTAAGATGTGTTACAATGTCGCAACAAGCCATCAAAGCGTAACCTTTTGCAGCCATTTCAACCTTATCTAAATTCGTAAAAAGCAACCTGGCTAACCCTTTCCTCCTCCAAAATCCTGAATCCGCCAACCATGAGGATTAGAAGCCACCTGATTCCGAAAAACAGTACTGAAGACTTTTCCCTCTAGGTCAATCAAAACTCGGGAGTAAACTTTTCGGAAACAATTGTGACTTCCATTTCACAACTTGGCGAGTCTTGTTTGCCTGGACTCATCATTTCTTTTCTCCATTTGACTTTCACCGTCCTCGAAGACGGCGAGTTTTCCTAATTTACCTGACGGGTTGGCTCCTTTCCAAAGACAACCTTCCTCCGAAACAAATGGCCCTTAGGAAGCAAAAAACTAATTTATTCCTTACAATTCATACTTCTCAACGTTGACCCGAAAACAATGTCCTTGCTCGTAAAGAACCTTGCCCTGTATAAGTAAACACTCAACAATCATTCAACGTTTGATGAGAACTGAACTTGATGATAGGCCAGAGCCAAAATGGAGCAATCCATTTAGTAAGCATAAGGTGTGCACTTGTGTAAGCCTCTCTCGAATTAAAATCTGTTTATAATCTGTTAATAATTTTAATTCGGGTTTCTTCGGAGGTTTTGAATGGACCTAGCGACAGGTTACACAATGTAAGTCCAAGACTTACGACTGAGCAATTAGGGATACCAAGGATGAGCATAAAATACATTGATACAAAATGAATTATAATTGAAAATAAGGACACGTTGCAAAGGAGAATATGCCTCAACCTGGGCTAGAACTGATACAAGACAAAGTAATTTGACAAAGTAAATTAGACAACATGTGGAGCATAAAATACAATTAATACATGATACATGAAATGATGATATACATGAAATACAATTAATGAACAAGCGCAGCAATACCGGCTGACAAAAACGGCGTCGACATCAATGGGAAAACTGGAGGGGGCATACTTAATTAACTTGAGTCCTTTATCATCTCATGGGGAACACAATATTACAGCTTCGGTCGGTCGACTTCAGCACAGTAGCAGAGTTTTTGGAGCAAGCACAGGACAAAGCCAGGATGGACTGAGTGAGTTGCACTTGCACGACAGGGTTACAAAAATATATATGACTCCGACATCTTGGGCGCCTTGGCACTGAGGGGCGCCTTGACAACGACTGCCCGGTTTGGCGCCTTGGCAATGAGTGAGTGCTGGAGCTCTCTCCAAAATGCGAGCTGCGCAGGAGCTGCGCGCGCATCCTGGCGCATGCTCCCTCCCTTCTGGCCTTCTGGAGGCAGCAAGCCTGGGGGCTTACACTTCTCCTGAATTTCTAGTGAACCTAGTTTAGGCAATTATGGATTAGTCAACGCTCTTCCCCTGAAATCTCACACTGAGATCAACGCTGCAGGTGCACTAAAATTTTGAGATTCATGTGGGATTTGAGAACAATAAGTTATGAGTCAACAACAATGTTATAATATTTCCACAGATACATCTTTTTGACTTCCCCATCTTATTAATCTACTCTTACACCCTAGTGAAAACACATACTGTAATATTCTTTATTGTTATTAGATAGAATATGTCTATTGCCTAGATAAGTTCCCCACAAATAATGTGATCAGTAACTTATTAGTATTCACAGCAAACCAAACCAAGAAGGAACTAATCTAGTAGGAATAACTTAAGGTTGGACTAACATAAGGACTCATACAATATTGTAATATTATACACAGCCAAACGTTTCAACTACTTTGTCAATGTTGACATTGACGTTGGCATATATGTGAGACTTGACGGATGAGCACATCGTAGGGAGCGTTCAGGGTGCTCAAAATGATATTGATCATGACGCCAACGACGACTGCAAAGTAACTGACGACCCTGATCAATTCATCAATTCAATCCCTACTTGACACATCGCGATAAATTCGTTGCGCTACATTTTAGAAATAAGTTAGGCGGTGCATTTTCTGACCACCTCGTTGAGATATGAAAATTTTTGGCGACAAAACTTCGAATGAAGATGAACGACTATTTCCAAGAAAAATGATGAGTAGGTGGATTCACGTTATTTTCACGAATTTTTCTTCTGAAGAAAGCACTAAACATTGCCCATTGACTGCACATAACTCCACTTGAGTTAATAATAAACTAAGTCCTCAATTAATGAATACAGAATTTTTTCCCCTCGCAATTGCAATTAACGAGGTTTTACTACATTGTGACTCTTCTGTCTAAAGAAAATAAAGGTCATTTCATTTCATTTATTATTCATCCTACCATAGATAACATGTACTTCATAGCTACAGGTGCGCCCTCCAAAAGAATTTACCCAGCCTTTTCACAACAAAAGCTTTCAACATGGACTAGAAACCCCTCGCTCCCTATTCCAATATGACATTGTTTAGGTAGGAAAATGGGTTTTAGATTGCGTCCCGAATGGAGGGAGACAAATTACATCAAAATAGGTCTACAAAATAATCTCTCTTCCTTCCTTCCGGGAGGATATTCTATCCTCCGTATTTATAAAGGTTACTCTGCAAAGCAGTTTTCAAGGACGATATTCTGTTCAATCTATCTTCATTGACTCTGGTTGTTCCGGAACAAATAAATCTCCCACACTAGGCACTACCAAGGCTTCTTTCATCAAAACCAAAGGGGTGGATGGGAAAGAAACCCTCTTTTGCTACTGATTTTTATCAGGATAGAGTGGATTTAACCCATTGTTGACGTCTCGCATGAACGAAATGTGAATCTTTGAACGATTATTCTACTTGAATTAAGTGAACTCAATATCGATATGTAACCAGCCAGTTTTCAGGTTTTTTTCTTGAAAATTTACTCCGCCAAGTTTTTGGAACTTGATTGACGATTAGGTACCATAAATCTCGAAAACACTGATGCTGACTGCTTATGAAGAGAAGCTGATAACAGGGCTGATAAGAGAAGCTGGTGCAATAAGGGTGTTATCTATGATGATGTCTTCTCAAGGTGTTGGGATCCTGTTTTGAATTCAACCACCTTAACTTGTGCCTTCATGTGAGGGGTATTTTCGACACTGCTGCTCATCTGTTCAAACGTGGAGTTAACTGAATGAATGTTTCACCTTGAAGGGCTTAATTGTGTTTGGTTGAAAGGTACCGCGTTGTCGTTAGAAGGAGACGAAAGGGTTCAGTTTGATGTAAATTGATTCTGAAGAGAGAAGGAAACTATTTCAGCTCGTGGTTAATCCGATGTCATTTGAGACGTGTGCCTGACATTGTCGCCTCGCATTATTTTTCTCTTCCACCGACGATCTCGACAGAGATTTTGATAAGAACTTGCTAACGATATTATAACATGGCTGAGGGGGGTCTATTTCATAATCTTATTTGTGGCAAATACGAGGTGAGCTGACGCTCGTACGTAACCGGCTGATGACTATGAGCTCTCATGCCAACTGACAGGTTGGCCGGGAGTGACGAGGGCTAACTTCTTATACAACATTCAAGACCAAAGTAGGAAGACATAGGAGAAGAAATGTTGACAAACGAGCTTCTTTTATCAATGACTCCCTTTTTACAGTAAGCATTTTCTTCTGTATTAGCGAGCAACACAAGTCAACATCAAAACCTGAAACAACTTGTCCCCTCCCTAAAATCGTCCAAATTACAGTAAACAGATATGTTCTTTTGAATTTTCATATATTTTTGCAAGTATCTCGAATATCATATTTGCGCCCCTAACAAGCACAAGCGCTACTAACATTATTTTGAAAAGAAACCCCAATTGGGGATGATGGTGAGCTCTAAGGTTAGGCACGTGAATTTTCATTACTTTTAAACGATAGTTCAATTAGATATCCTATCCGCTTCTTGATTCAACTCATTTTGCTCGATTGACTTTCGAGGTCAAATACCAAAATGTAAACCAAAGAAAAAAACCCTGCAAATTATTACACACGGGTTGGTTATTCCTCGAATGGGGGAAACAGTGGATGTGGCGGGTCCCAGACCCATTCCAATCGATTCAGGGTCCAAAATTTAGTGGAATATGATACCCCACACGCCTAGGCACCAGAAATCCTGACACATACAAAATGGGTGGATACATACCCATTTTGACTCATAACTTCTTCCGGTGGGTGCCAATCGTTCTGGGACACACATCATTGAATTCAGCGTCCAAAATTTAGTGGAAAATGATACCCCACACGCCTAGGTACCAGAAATCCCGAAAACATATATACAAAATGGGTAATATATACCCAACTTGACCCATAACTTCTTCCAGTGGGTGCTAATTTTCTGGGACCCATTTTATTGGATTCAGCGTCCAAACTTTAGTGGAAAACTATACCCCACACGCCTAGGTAGCAGAAATCCCGAAAACACATATACAATAGGTTGATTATTCAAGGAATAACCAACCAAAATGGGTAATATATACCCAATTTGGCCCATAACTTCTTCCAGTGGGTGCCAATCGTTCTGAGACCTATTTTATTGGATTCAGCGTCCAAAATTTAGTGGAAAATGACACCCTACTCGCCTAAATCGCCCAAAATCTCGAAAATCCATTTTTCAAAAAACACATTTTGACCCCTACCACCCCCAAATTTGGTCCGATCGGGCTGAAAAGTTTAGAGGACCCGTCTTGGCCGGTAACAGACCCCTGACCCAAATTTCAGATTTTTAGAAAATTTTCTACTACCAAAAACGGCGCGGACGATGGACGGCGTACGGCGTACGGCGGACGGACATTGACCTTTTTTGATCAGGACATCATGAAACGTCCAGAAAAAAATTTTGAGCCGAATCGGAGAGGTTGACCATTATTATGAAAACATAGGTTGATTATTCAAAGAATAACCAACCAAAACGCTGTAAATTCCTTCACAGGGGTTGTTTATTCCTCGGACCAGCTGCATGGAGACTCATTCAAATTGATTCAGTGTTCAAAATTTATTAGAAGTTATTCCAAAATTCATTGGTACCAGAAATCTAGATAAATAGACCCATATTTACCCATAACCTCTTCCAGTGGGTGTCATTTATTTCGAAACCCGTCTCATTGGATTCAGCGTTCAAAATTTAGAGTAAAATAATACCCCACATTTCTAAATCGCCAAAAAACTTGAAAATCCATTTTTCAAAAAACACATTTTGACTGATAACCCCCCCAATTTGGTTCAAACGGGGCCTTTTGGTGAGAGAGGACGGTGCTAATTTCCCTACCATGATCTAATAAATATTTTTTCAAGTACAATGTTTCTTGTTTTCTTCAATTTAAATGACGCGTTTTATTTAATCATTCTATAAATGTACATTCCTTGATGAAATAAAAATTACAGCTTCCAGAAATAGAAAAAAAGAAACCCCCGATATCACATCAACTCTCTATACCAGCACCCTTGTGGGTGTTGGCTGGTTATTCTTTGTTTAGAAAAAGTTACTGGCTAAAAGGCTAATGGTAGGGAAATATGAAAAATGGCTCCTGCTTCAAATATGTCCATTTTACAACGTTAAATGATGAAAAGAGGAGTCAGATTCCTGTCCATCCAAAGCCTGACTCGTATCGCGTGATACGTTCCCTCGATAAATACCACTCAAAACAGCATACCGTAATAACCAACTCACTTTTTATATTTGATTGACTCGGAACATCCACGCGAAAGAACTTGCAATATTTTTCAGCCACTTTTACGACACGTCCACGGTTACAAACTTTGTTTACTCGTACTCGTTCCAAAAACGTCCACTCGTAAATAACGAGGGCACTTCTTGAATAGAAATGAGTTCCGGTCGTCACGAGCTGTCCACGGCTTTCTCCTCTTTAGAGAGAAAAATCCGTTTAGGGGACTAATAAAATTTGATGGATGATGTACTCGTATGTTTGGTATTTGAACAGACACAACCTCCTCCTTCCGAACAAGATGGCTTTTTATCATTTCAAAAGAATTGAAGCCCATTTGGCTCAGAATGTGGGATAGGTTAAGAGGCGAAAAAATCTGCAAATTCTTACACACGGGTTGGTTATTCCTCGAATGGGGGAAACAGTGGGTGTGGCGGGTCCCAGACCCATTCCAATCGATTCAGGGTCCAAAATTTAGTGGAATATGATACCCCACACGCCTAGGCACCAGAAATCCTAACACATACAAAATGGGTGGATACATACCCATTTTGACCCATAACTTCTTCCGGTGGTTGCCAATCGTTCTGGGACACACATCATTGAATTCAGCGTCCAAAATTTAGTGGAAAACTATACCCCACACGCCTAGGTAGCAGAAATCCCGAAAAAACATATTCAAAATGGGTAACAAATACCCAATTTGACCCATTACTTCTCTTGAACTTTCTTGGTGAGAAAATGGGAAAACTCGCGGATCACAATTTGAACAATATATTTTTGTACTCACTTTTTTACAACTCTAGAAGAAGGAGTGACTTGAGACTTAAATGAACAGAGCTGCAAGCCCTCATGACCACTAACAGTCTAAGGAGAGCAATATGTAGTTCGTATGTTACATGGAATGTATAAGATATTCCATCAACTTTCTCCAGTGGGTGCCAATCGTTCTGGGACCCGTTTCATTGGATTCAGCGTCCAAAATTTAGTGGAAAATGACACCCTACTCGCCTAGATCGCCCAAAATCTCGAAAATCCATTTTTCAAAAAACACATTTTGACCCCTACCCCCCCAAATTTGGTCCGATCGGACTGGAAAGTTTCGAGGACCCGTCTCGGCCGGTATCAGACCCCTGACCCAAATTTCAGATTTTTAGAAAATTTTCTACTACCAAAAACGGCGCGGACGATGGACGGCGTACGGCGTACGGCGTACGGCGTACGGCGTACGGCGGACGGACATCGACCTTTTTTGATCAGGACATCATGAAACGTCCAGAAAAAAATTTTGAGCCAAATCGGAGAGGTTGACCATTATCATGAAAACATAGGTTGATTATTCGAGGAATAACCAACCAAAAGCGGAGTGCTAAATCCTATGCTATTTTCATAGCATATTATGCAACTATTACATATAACTATAATTTATTGCCATTTAAAAGAGATGGTTCTACCTGATGAGACAAATTGAAACACTGCTCCACAAACTTTTATTTATTTTTTATTATTAGAAGAAGAGTTGACTCACGTATACTAACCCAACGTGAGGTATAATTCCTCCTTTACGCTTCAAAGTGCGAGTTTAATCCGAAAAATTCCCTCCTCCAGACGGTCATGTGCTTTTGGAAAATCTCGGTAACACTATTGGGGTTATGACCGTACAAGAACCGCCATAACGGCCATGAAGAACGGAATATTTACGGGTCTAATAATCTGTAGTTTAATCTAATTCGTAGTATAATTACTGGTTCAATTACACGGTATGTTGAACAAGGTATAAAAGGCACTTGTCTGAGGGGTAGTTTTTCGTGTAATCGCGAAGGCTGAATGGACCTGTACTAATCTAAATAGTTCTCTTCCCTAATTAAAACGCTGCAAATTCTCTCACAGCGGTTGTTTATTCCTCGGACCAGGAGCATGAAGAAAACAGTGGGTGTGGAGTTTCCCGTACTGATTTCAATCCATTCAGCATCCAGCATTTGGTGGGAAAAGATACCCCATAGGCCTAGGTACCCGAATATCTCAAAAACCCACTTTCAAAATAGCGCTAATCGGTCGTTATTGGATTCAGCGTACAAAATTTAGTCGAAAATAATACCCTACACGCCTAGACCACCAAAAATCTCGAAAATCCATTTTTCGAAATACACATTTTGACCCCTACCCCTCACGAATTTGGTCCGATTGAGCTTATAGGGTTTGAAGACCAACCAGAGCTGAAAGCCAAATTATTATCTGAGGAATTATTCAAGGACTAACCTACCAATAAAAATCAAGGTGAGTAAACGCTCGGTACAGTTTTGTTTATTATTCCTTGAACTATTATATACTTGATTATATCAATAATCAACCTGTTTCAGGCTATAATCAACCCCTCTGATTGACCCCAAAATCATAATAAATCCACTTTGCGTTACAAAATGTGTAAACCATAAAACCGAAATGTTCGAGAAAAATTTCCAAAAATTTAAAATATCGGTCAGGGACCACTTTTTGGTTTTAGATGGTCCTTGTAACTTTTTAGAGGATAAATGCAAATTTTACGATTTTTGGGATTTTTTCGGGAACTTGACGGTGGGGTATTAATTTACACTAACTTTTGGACGCTCTGAGAATTAATAAACTATTTTGTTTAATAATGGACCTTTTTTTTTCATTCTGTTTGACCTTTTTTTTTTGATTTTGTCGATTTCTACGTTCTGCGCTTGTGATATGACTTAAGCAATCGTATGAACTTGTCAAAGAAAGATTGGTAGTGCTCTAAATAATAAATTTATTTTTGGACAACATCGCTGCTGAGGTCAAGTTCAAACGTATTTGTAAATCTGCCGCCAAGAAATTGACCGTCACTTGACATTGACGAGGTTTTGATTTCCGTTGGCAGCGGTGGATGTAAATGTATCAAAAATGGACGGTGGTCTCACCTTGGCAGGGTGGGCGGGAGCGGAGCGTCTGCCGGCTGCTTTCACACTGACGATGAACCCAGCACGGGGGGCGGAGCACGCTGGGAGCACCTGCCGCGCATCCTCGGCCTCCAACAGGTCCCGCCGTCCAACCTTGTCTATCTATCATAGATACCCACCGCCCGTTCCCGGTATCTATGATGAGTCTCCACCGGCCGAGGCCAACGTTGCTTAGGTGATCCATATAAAGACTCGTCCAAAAACGTCCAAATTGGAGTAAAAAAAAAACAAATTTTTTGAATCTTCATTTTTTTGCCAAAATTCGGATTTTACCCAGAATTTTATGAAAACTTGATCCCTCAACCAGTTTTAGAAATTGCGCGCAATCGGTTCAGCAAGCTCGCAATGTTACGCAACCCCAAAATTGTCGAATGATGGATGATAATGAACTGAGCGGCACAGGAATTTTTATTGTTTTATATGCTGATGCACGCGATGCTATCAGTTTCATAATTCAACTCAAACTTGCAGATTAATGACCAAAATTTGTTTCATCATCAAAATGATCTTTTTTTGGATCATTATACCGCAAAAAATTAGTCGAATAAAAACTAAAAAAAAATTGGGGTTCCCATTTAAAACTGGACATTTAGTGTCACTCGCACATAATTGTGCAGTTGCGCAGAGTGCGCAAATATGATATATACTTGAGATACTTTAAAAAAAATATGAAGATTAAAAAAAAAATTTTGTTATCTCCCATCTGGACGATTTTGTGAAGGGAGGGTGGAAGGTTTGACATCCTTCAACTTCTAAAATATGATTTTCATTTCCTGCCACCCCTAACTCCTCCCAACTCTAATTACAATTTATCGTTTGGTCAACTCGATGGAGTTCAAAGTCCTCCCATGCCATCAGAAAGGATAAATATGGACGTAATAGTATGTAATTATACTCGTACTTACGTCGTTGAGCGTGAAAATAGATCCACCTACAGTGAAAGTGGGTTATTTCAGGATAACCGTACAAAGCTCGAGTCCTCCGCCCCATGAGCTAATTCATGAGATTAAAAGTAAAACACCTTTGGTGTGTGTCTCCGTCCTAATCACAGGCACACAATCAGCAGGGGTTCTGAGAAACATTTATAAAAGATTGCTTTTATTAAAGCAATTTGTCCTTTTCCCTTCCGTGATTTCAGATAATGAATGCTGAATGTCTTTTTTTCCTATTCAATTAAAGCGCTAACTCTTGTTCTGTTCATCTCTTCTTCAATTACGGTGTTATGTGAAACGTCATAATAGTTACCAATCTGAACGACTAGTCCTCAGCAAGTATAAATGAATTAAGCGATTTTTCTCGTCTGAAATCCGGACTCGAATAAGCTTTTTATTGTATCTTAAGGAATTAGAAGATGAAAATCTGTAAAACTGGAATCTAATCCTCCGTTATCTTTTGTAAATAACCAACCATTTTAGGTAAGAATTCTACTCAGGAGAGGCTTCAGTCATCTTGTTATCATAATGGAGGTTTGAAAAATTTCTTAGTATATCTCAGGTTGTCAAAATCACGGTAGGCGTTACATGATTTGGTCTGACTGGATCATTTCAACGTTAAAATATAAATTCAATAAATCATGGCTAAATTCTCATTAGATCTTCATTCATTCGAATACTAAACGATAAGTAGGTAATTTAATTGAGAAAAAGTTGAACCTGTTCCATAGTTTTGGGATCGGGAGCCAATCAGATTGTCGAAATTTGTAATAGAGGTATTTACATTCTCAAGAGGTATTATATTTATGATAACATGTATTATAACGTATACATTTCAGAAACAACACTTTATTTTAGGTGTAATGAGCAAACTCATGTTACAACCTCACCAAAGTAGATAAATTTCCTTAGATAAATAACATAGAAAATAGTGAGCAAAAATAAACATGATGTACTTTTTCCACAAGCTTTGCCCTAGTATTCAGCCCTTTATTTAGTACAAAATGATAGCCCGCATACATAGTCCCAGAAATAGTGGAAAATAATACCCCACACGCCTTAGGTACCCAACTCCACATTCGAAATAGGGTGCGAAGGTGGGTGGGTGACTCATACCCACCTCAGGTGGGCACCTTTTGGTCCAACAATCGTCAGAATGGATTCCTCATTCAAAATTGTGTGGAAAATGATACCCCTCATGGCTAGTTCCCAAAAAATCCGCGACATTTCTCAAAAAACTCATTTCCACCTGTTTGGCCACAGGCCTCCCTATAAGAACGAAAGATGCCAAGGAGCAGCCAGTTCAAATTACCCGCCGTTTGGGTCGACCAGGGTAGGACCTTTTTGCTCGCGCTAGATGACCCGACATCAGCGCTCGCTCATTCTGTGAACTAAGGAAGTAACCCGCCGTGAAGCAAACCTCGCGTTTGGTTCTGTTCTCCAACATGTTCGTTTGTATCACTGTGCTCATAAAGTTCTGTATCCGTTTGCATCCATTTGATCAGTCATTAAAAGTTCAATTAACTGTTAAAAGTTCTTCAGTTCCAACCCACAGTCCCACACCACCCTATAACCTCTCCGGTCGGGCTGAAAAGTTTTGAGGACCAACTAGAGCCAAAAAGAGGTTCTCGCCGAAAATTGAAATTTTTAGAAAATTGACTAATACTCAAAATGGCGTGAATGGTGGACGGATATTTAGCCTTTTGCTTAGTTATTCCGTGAATAATCAACCTATGAAATCATGCCCAAGGTTATAAAGCGTCAACCTTCTCCGATTGGGCCCAAAATTTCTATACGTATACGATAATGTCATCATCAAAAAAAGGCAAAGGTTTTCGGTAGTAAGTAGACAATTTTCTAAAAAATTGAAGAATTATGTTAAAGGACCCCTTTCTGGCTTAGTTGGTCCTCGAAACACTTCATCCCGATCCGACCAGATTTGGAGAGGTTGTGAGTAAAAATGTGTTTTTTGAAAAAAGGGTTTTCGAAATGTTTGGGTACGTAGGCGTGTGGGGTAGTGTTTCCCACTAAATGATGGACGCTGAATCGATTGGAATGCGACCAAAACACTCCAAACTCAGTTTTGTTTCAATAATCACCCTTTGTGGATGAATTTATAGCGCTTCTCATTTGCTTTCAAAATTCTAAAAAACAATGTTGACTAACTTCTTACATAGCTATATTCGTGTTGAGCGGTAAATTGATCCTAAATGATGAATTCGGAAAGGACATCAGCGTGTTTTTATCCTTATTCAGGCTTACTCGATATACCATCACACGTACTGGTCCACAACCATAGGAATAGCCCTTCTAAGTCTATTATTACTTAGTAAGTACCGTTTTATCACATGAGAATGCAGTAGTGTTTTTCTTTTCAAAAAAGCGATACTAATGTACAAAAATCGTAAAATAACTAGAAAACTGTTAAATTTTTTGTAAAAAAAAATTTTTTTTTTTTTTTTCAAGTGGTTCATGAAGAATTACCCAGATACTCAAAGTAGTGGGTAAGAAGTCTCAGTGACAAACGTTTTTTTGTAATCACATCTTATTCGTAGGATTCAGGAGTGATAAAGGATATTGTAATGCATATTGCCTGAAAGGTTGGCATAAGATAAGAAGTTTAGAACCCTTTTAATACAATTGGACTGATTTACTCGTACGTCGATTTGGCTGTATATGCTGCAACCCCATTTAATTCTCGAAGTATTAGGGTAATCCTTGCTGTGCATTAAAATCAAGCAACATCTTATCTCTAATGAGCCGATCCATGTTTTGTCCTAATGATCCTCCCTGCGTGCTAAGCATTTTCAGGATCCTGAACGGGAGGACGATTTTAAGTAGCAAACAGTTTCACCTAATTATACTAATCGAAAATGGGTCAGGTCACCCTGTCGGAACACAAATAACTCACTTCGGGAACGTTTATCGGGGTAAATGTATCACAGCACAATTAATTGGAGTTTTCGAGAACAAATACCTTCTGATTTGTAATAAACTCAGAACTTTCTCAGCGTCGTCAACCAGCGTTGATGTTTTCCAATCTTGTCAATTTTCAAATCTTATCAATTTTAATGTCAGGAGATGTCTCAAAAAAATTAAATAAATAAAATAAAAATAACCTATGTGCATACAAAATAGTCAGAAAAGTCATCGAAATATAAATGAGACACTTTGAATCGAAAAAGTGCTGAACTAAGCTGAGGTCGTTCTGCTATCGTACATTCCCTGGTCAACCCCAAAAACGTTGAAATTTACTACCCTTGGACAAATTAATTATTTACATGAGCGCAGTGGAATGTCAAGCAAATTGACGTAAGTATGTCATATCACATGTTAGACGCTATCAGTTTTAATCTCACACGACTACCTTAGTCCTTTTCTGATTATTTGACGATGAGTGGAACGGATCCTTTGAAGCAGTTCAATGGTCGTCTGCCTCGTAACGATATTTTTCATCTTCTTTGTACCAGTCGCGGGCCTCAGTCACTTCCTTTGTCCAGTAATCTGCACAAAATAAAGACACATTGTTAGCCTTATTTTGAGCGATCGTCGTGTGGAAAAGTGGTTCCCCCATAATGTGGCAAATTATGTGGCAAGCGTGAGTTTCTATAGATTTAAGAATATTTACGATAATAACGATAAATATGATTGCAAGTCCGAAAAATCCAATATTTTTCTGGAAAAATATTGATTACAGTAAATTGAACGGCGCGATGAGTACTACAAACTCGGAAATTTCTCAGCGTTTTCATACAAAGACATTTTCAAATCACTTCAAATCTCAAATTTTGTCCGTTTTGAGGATAAGTAAATCAGGATACGTCTCAAAATTGGTTAAATTTTGATTACTGTAAAAGATTTGACCTTTTTAATCATGACTCCAAACTCACCATTGCAAATATTTCCATTTAAATCTGTGTTATAAAAAAGATTATAGTGAATTTTTCCACACGAATCCTCTGAATTGGTAGGCACTGAATGGTGGCCAGGAGCAGACTCATTCGACCAGCAACACTTGGCTGCTATGCTAGTGAACTACTAGGATCCCCTGGCGGGAATCAACAACTACAAGTACTGTATCTTTTATCTATGTGGTCTATCTACGAGTAAGTAGTCATTATGAGATCAGTAATGGCTTGATCCATAATTTGACTAGACTTACCAATCAAGTAGTTCAAGGTGTCTCCTTCTCCTCCGTATTCTGACGGCAGTAGCTCCAATGGAACTTCTTTTCCGAGCGAATTGAGGTCGTATCCGTGTACGTGAACCTGGAAAAGTATACAAAGTAGGTAAGTATTTTTAATGCGATTGTTCAATCAAATAAAACAAACTATCTACTAGCTTCCGTTTGAATAAAATCTGAATTCAGAGTTGAGATGCAGTAATTATGAAATTAGCAATGTACAGAGAAGTTATGAGTGGCTTCTGGAGACGTTCATTTATTACAATTTCACCATGTTTCACCATGTAGTATGCTATCTTGTTAAATATCCTATCCTATCCTAATAAAGCGAATACTAAATCTTTGGGTTAATTTCGACGGATTTTGGACACAAGATATGGGAAAAACTCAGACACATAACACCCTTTAAGCAATTTTTCCTCTTCCAAAAGTTAGTTCATGCAAGGAGTTGATCAGGATTACAGGTATTGAAAAAGGAGAGGTATTGCCCATAATGGGAGTATAGCCGTAAGCAGCTAGTTTATGTTAAAATGGTTGGTGTGAATGTGAAATAACGATTCGGTCGAGCAAGACATTTGGTAGGATCTGATTAGTTGGAAACAACTGCAATAAACTGAAAATGACTGGTCATCTTAGCTACTTGTGACATGACTTACTCGCTTCCTCAATTTCGGATTCATGAACCTCCTGAAGATATTGAGCACAACATTTACGTAAGATGGCGAATTGATGAAGTCCATGGACCTGATCCTTACTGGATAGCAGGACTAAAGTGATTGAAGGAAAGTAAGTAGATGAGAAAATGATCAAACCACGAGGGGCTATGAAAAGTTGCCAGAAACGTCGAGTTCAACGATTAACCACGGAAGTTGAGTATAGTACATTTAAGTGCATTAGGCACCTGCGAAATGAATTTAAATGACCAAAGTCCGTCACTTGCCAACCAACTTCTTCAAAGAGAAAATTGACCTGCGATGCAGCAACAGAGGGGAGCAGAGAGAAAAGTGACATGCAAGGGAGATGGGAAATCTTCGGTGCTCATCACGACCTCCACCGAACTCACTCTATCTTTCACTTTTTGGCGCATGAACTGCTTGAAAGATCCCAGCAGGACATTGATGGCGCGAGGTGAGTTGACAAAGTGCAGTCCGCCTATCCGAACCGGGTAACAATCCTACACGTGAACAGAACGTATTGTTCAACTACTGGTTTGTAACGTGTAGTCGGGTTTGGTTCATATCAAGACCGGTACTCGGCAACCAGCGTGTCGAAATGAGACAATTGCGTTGAGAACCTGGTTGAATGAACTTTTGGCGCTCGGCACTCATCGTTGGCGTTGGGCACTCAAGTCTTCCCAAATGATTGTTCACACTCAACTTGTGTGAAGATCGCTGTAGATGAATGTGTTGAAACCTAGTGTAATAGCCTCTTTGCTGTCAACGTGGACATTTAGCCTCCGATCCAAAACAGCGGAACGGCTGCAATCCGATGGTAGGGGGGGATAGGAACAAACAATTGCAGATGAATAATACGAAATTGAATTTAATACCATGTTCAGGTACATGAAGGTTCAGAAACTTGGGTTGACAGCAACGTACAAAGACGATGACAAGACTGGCAATTGGCTTCGCTGCCATTTGATTTGGAATTCTTGGAGCCTAAAAGTGTGTGTGACGTCTTCAATGAGTGGCTTGAGCAGAACCCAAAAACATCTCCCAATTAATCAGATTTCGCCAAATACCTACTTGAAACTTATATCGCTGAAAGCTCAGCACCCATCAAGCCTTTGACCATCCAAATCCTCTGCTCTTTGGCCTGCGAGTCTATTCACAGCAGCTTGTGGAGGCAGTCCTACGCCTGTTAAAGAGGGAAGGAGAATATTTGTCTAAATTCTTCACCTGGTCACCAATGCAATCACTTTTGGAAGACTTGTGTGCCCAACGCAATTGGGAGCCAACCGCTCATGTTCTTTTTTCAAAAACTTTGGTGCCCAACGCGATTGCCTCAATTTGCCAAGGTTGGGTGCCGAATTCAGGGACTCGTTAAATGACACGGTCACTTCTAACGGTAAATAGTTGAACTCTCAGAACTATTGCACGTGACGAATTCAAGTTTCAGCCTCACCTGCCACGAATGAACGCATTTCCTGATGATTGGAATTGTCATTTGACGAGCGTGTCCCAACGAAACATCTTTTAGGTCCAATATGGCGACCACTCCGTAAATGGAAGTGTCCTGAAATCTTTGAGAAAATATAGATGAGTAATAGGGGTGATAGTGATGGATTCTGGCCGAATGAACGAAATAAATTAAAGCCCCAAATACGACCCTGTCTCATATCATGGGTGGCCTGTGAAGTGAAGAAGAGGCGAATTTGGCATTTTGAATATGTATTTTTGAGATTTCTGCTACCTAGGCGTGTAGGGTATGATTTTCCACTATAGTTTTGACGCTGAATCCAATGAGACGGGTCCCGGAACGATTGGTGTCCTCTGGATGAGGTTATGGGTCGAAATGGGTACCTTTCTACCCATTTCGAATGTGTACTTTCGAGATTTTTAATCTAGGTCTGTGGGGTATCATTATCCAGTAAATTCTGGACGTTGAATCTAATGAAAAGAGTCCCAGAACGATTGGCACCCACTGGAAGAGGTTATGGGTCAAAATGGGTATCTATCACCCATTTTGAATATGTGCTTTCGAGATTTCTGGTATCTAGGCGTGTAGGTTATGATTTTCTACTAACTTTTAAACGCTGAATCCAATGAGACGGGTCTCGGAACGATTGGTGCCCTCTTGATGAGACTATGGGTCAAAATGGGAGCCCATTTACCCATTTCGAATGTCTGTTTTCGAGATTTCTGGAACCCAGGCGTGTGGGGTATCATTTTCCACTAAATTTTGGACCCTGAATCGATTGGACTGGGTCCGGGACCCGCAACACCCACTGTTTCCCCCATTTTCCCCACGTTGAAGATATGAATCTCCATTCGCTGGTTTTATTATATTCTTGTGTTTTCTCTCCACTCCTCATCGAAAGATGTTTTTTCCAACCATGACAACATGGAGTAAGGGTGAGTCACATAACTTGAAACAGTTACAAAATAACGTTATTTCAAAATATGGAGCGTAACCGTTACTTTATTTTGATATGTAACAGTTATGACGTTATTTTCAAATTTCACGTTTGTTCAAATAACACGTCTTCCATAATGTTATTTTAGGTCTTAGAAACATTAAAAATCACAGAAAACGTTGATGATAGGCTCAAAACTAATAATTATTGTTATGCTGTTGCTCTCCCCTTTCGTTCAACGCCACTTTTCTTAAAGCGCTATTTTATAACCGTTATTTCTTACGGTTACGGACTGAAAATGACGTTATGTTACGTTAAAATTATCCGAAATGCGTACCTACTATAATACTACAAATACTATATTAATATATCCGATTACCGACGTACCGGTATAGTGGTTTTGGAATGGAATACAAACCGATTTAGGAAGAGGTCAAGAATCATGAGACCAGTTTTCAATACGTTATTCTGCAAATGACGGGAAGGATCGTGTGCAGTGGCTCGTATGAGGATGATGGCTCTGCCGTCAGGGTCTCGTTGAAGTAGCGGGAGGAAAACCCTAGGAACAAAACAAGGATAGCGTTTTAAATTATGTAATATCTCCGAGTTTCGCTCTTGAGGAATATTGTGAGGAGAGGAAGTGGTGGATAGCCGCGGGCAATTACAGAATCTCGTGATGAGTACTCAATATAAACTTCAGAAGTCTGTGAACTCAATAAGATATCCGAGCAAGGTATTGGAGTAGATTGGCAAGGATAGTTCCATTTGAAGGAATCCTTTTTTTTTCACGATTTGAAGGTTAATTCCCATTTGTTGATTCATTGAAAACTCACCCCAGTTTCATCAGCTCTTGAATTTCCGGCAAAAGAGGGTCTCGGTTTTTGTACCACTCAGGCGAAGAGCTTCTCAGAGTGTACATGCACTCTATTTTTCGGACGGCTCTTTCGTGATTGTATTTACACGCACGTAAATAACGGACAAGATTGTATGTATCTGAAATGAAAAAAATAAATAGATAAATTGAGTAACGGACACGAATGAATGAGTTAATATGGATTTTACTCCAGAAAAGTAACACTATCAAATAAAACATTCTGTATTGATTAACATTATGGAACAAACTCCAAAACCATAGGTGAGTCCTATGCAGTTCGTTCATGCTTGTCCTGCATAGGTACTATTACACAACCCCACAAAATAAAAAAAAAGTCAAAGTCCATGAAAGCAACCTGTGGGGTTTTATTTTTCAGGTCGCTGATTTCGAATCTTTTGCCAGTTTTTTCAGATCAGATCGCTTTCAAGGTCATTTGAGGGTCAAATGGAGAAAATATAGCTAAAAAAAATATTGCTTAAAAATCTGAAAAAATTCAGACAGGTTTTTTAGAACGCTGAATCCGAATCCGGTGTTGGTTGACCTTCATGAGGTCAAGGTTAAGGTCATTTGAAGGTCAAACCAAAAAAAAAAAAAAACCTCAAAAAAAATTGTAAAAATTTATGTATGTGTTTTGAGGGTCGCTGAATCCAAATCCTGGGTTGGTTCGATCATGTCTGGATATCTGAAGGTCATTTAAGGTCATTTGAATGTCGAATTTTTACAATTTTTTTAGGTTATTTTGTTGGTTTGACCTTCAAATGACCTTGACCTTGACCTCAAGAAGGTCAACCGACACCGGATTCGGATTCAGCATTCTAAAAAACCTATGTCTAAATTTTTTCAGATTTTTTAAGCGATATTTTCCCCATTAGACCTTCAAATGACCTTGAAAGCAATCTGATCTGAAAAAACTGGCAATCGATTTGAAATCAGCGACCCGAAAAACATAAAACCCCACAGGTCGCTTTCATGGACTTTGGTTTTTTTTTTTTGTGGGATTGTGTTATTATTGATATTAGTCACAGCTAGTTGAACCACACAATCAAAATAAATCTAAACAATTACGAATAGATACAAAAATTACAAAATCGCACATTAATTTTTCTATAGCCTATTGATGCTAGAAAGAATGGTTTTACATATTGCCATCTCATTATTTGAGATCAACCACGAAAAAAAAAAAAAAAAAAAATTGTAAAAATGGTGAAATTGTACATTTCTCGCAAATCATCCGACATGGATCGAATCAAGTAAGGCATACTAAAAAGTGTTGAAGCCAGAAGGCCGTTCATTAATCATATTTTGATCAATGTTAAAAAATTCAACTATTGCCCGTCGATCAGACATTGAAGTAACATTTTGAAAACTAAAGACGATCTTGATTTCTTTTTAAAGGAAGCTTTATGATGTAGGCTGATATTTTGCCCATGCTTTTAATCACTTTTGCTGAATCTTATTTGAAGTTTAAGTTTGCTTTAATTTCATTCAGTTCTTTGGTTTGGTGTTTGAATTAATTTTAACGAGGTTTGCTTGGTAGACTTCATTAAAACATGGTTTTATTCCCGTAGTTCAGAGCGGACGTTGAATATTCATTCCGCATGGTCGATGTCTCAAGTACACTCATCTAGGTTTAAGTAAGACTGAACCACTGGTCATTTTTTCAAGCTTCCATCACTGAGCCATTGAATCAACTGAATTACCTCGGTGGGCGTGGTATTTAGGATTTCTGTCCAACCAGTCTTGCAGCCATTTGATGCCATCTTCTCGTTTCTTCGTAGTTTCCTTCAGATTCGTCTCGCAATACCTCTGCATTTCCCCATTCAACAGTACGAGGTTCTCCATTTGGTCAATTTGCTACGGAATGTTACATGAGGTTGTCGGTTATTGAAGAAGCGAGTGATTCATGCTTCTATAAAGTTTTTAGTTTTTAACAGTAACAGTACAAAGTTAGAGGACCGTTTTGTACTTCATTCGTACTTCATTATCCTAGTGGGGTATCTGAACGCATTATGAGCCCTGAGTCTATTCAAGGCCTAGAGAGAGACGATTCCCATAGAGCTTTGAGCAAATGGCTATTTCCCACTGCTTTAGAAGACGATTCAGATAACGACGACGGGTAAGCAATTTTTTGAAGAAAAATATTCCTGACGGCTGACGATCTAGTGTCTCCCAGACCGCTTACGCACACTCAAAACGGCTTAGATGGAGGTCAAAGAATGTCTGATTTTTTACGTCATCAACCGTAGTGGACCAACTGATTGAAGACAAAATGAGCCTTACAAGTGTAAGCCTCTCTCGAATAAATATGTGTTTGAATTTACTATAACTTAATTCGGGTTTCTTCGGAGAATTTGGAAGGGACCTAGCGAGAGGATACGGGATGTAAGTCCAAGACTTACGACTGAGCAACTAGGGATACCAAGGATGAGCATAAAATACATTGATACAAACTGAATTATAATTGAAAACAAGGACACGTTGCAAAGGAGAATATGCCTCAACCTGGGCTAGAATTGATACAAGACAAAGTAATTTGACAAAGTAAATTAGGCAACATGTGGAGCATAAAATACAATTAATACAAGATACATGAAATACAATTTAATGAGCAAGTGCAACGATACTGGCTGACAAAAACGGCGTCGATGTTGAAGGAAAAACAGGAGGGGGCACGCTGTCCCACAGGTACACAGCGAGGCTTATTAACTTGAGTCCTTTATCATCTCATGGGGAACACAATATTACAGCTTCGGTCGACTTCAGCACAGTAGCAGAGTTCACTTCAGAGCGAGCACAGGACAAAGCCAGGATGGACTGAGTGTGATGCACTTGCACGACAGGGTTACAAAAATATATGACTCCAACACGTTGGGCGCCCCAGCAAGGAGGGGCACCTCGACAACGACCACCTGGTTGGACGCCTTTGCAAGGAGTGAGCGCTGGGCCTCTCTCCAAAATGCGACGTCTGGGCAGGAGCTGCAGGTGCATCCTGGCGCATGCTCCCTCCCTTCTAGCCTTCTGGAGGCAGCAAGCCTGGGGGCTTACACAAGCTACCGTAGAAAGCAGTGGTTTACCCATGCCTTCTAACCGTAACTGATTCTACAGCCATAAAAGCACGCAAAAACAAGGCCAGTCGAGAGTTCAAAACCCCAATTTCTTTAAATCCCTTATCGACCAGTGATTTTTTGAGTTATTAATACTCTACTCCAAAATTGAAGAGGTTAAAATTTCAGTTTCATGACCACCAACGCGGGAAGGATACACGGACAGTTGATTGATTGCACAATAATAAATTACACAACCCCACAAAAAAAAAGTCAAAGTCCATGAAAGCGACCTGTGGGGTTTAATGTTTTTTGGGTCGCTGATTTCAAATCTTTTGCCAGTTTTTTCAGATCAGATCGCTTTCAAGGTCATTTGAAGGTCAAACCAAAAAAATAACCTCAAAAAAATTGTAAAATTTTATGTATGTGTTCCGAGGGTCGCTGAATCCAAATCCAGGGTTGGTTTGATCATGTCTGGTTATCTGAAGGTCATATAAGGTCATTTGAAAGTCAAGTTTTAAGAATAGGCTCAAAAAATTTGAAAAAATTCAGACAAAAGTTTTTTAGAACGCTGATTCCAAATCCAGTGTCAGTTGACCTTCAAAAGTTCAAGGTCAAGGTCATTTAAAGGTCAAACCAACAAAATAACCTCAAAAAAAATTGTAAAAATTTATGTATGTGTTTTGAGGGCCGCTGAATCCAAATCCAGGGTTGATTCAATCATGTCTGGTTATCTGAAGGTCATATAAGGTCATTTGAAGGTCGAATTTTTTTTTTTTTTTTTTTTTTGAGGTTATTTTGTTGGTTTGACCTTCAAATGACCTTGATCTTGACCTCATGAAGGTCAACCAACACCCGATTCGGATTCAGCATTCCAAAAAACCTTTGTCTGAATTTTTTCAGGTTTTTTAAGCGATATTTTAAACGTTATACAAATGTTGATTCCATATTTCATTTCCATCCAAGTCCTAAGTATCTGTGCTAAGTATAGGGGGGATTTAATTTAGATTCATTGAAGTGTCCTGTACGTTCAAGATAAACGCTATCAACTGTGCCACAATGTTTGAGGAAAAAAGTTGAGTTTGGAAAAACACATTTTCACTTTTACCCTTCCCAAATAAGAGCCGATTGAGCTAAAACATTTCGAAGACTAACTACAGCCGGAAAAAGGCCCCTGACCAAAATTTCAGATTTAAACAAAACATTTCTGCTACCAAAACCAGACGGCGGGCGTGCATTTGAGTTTCGGTTGGTTATTCATTGAATAATCAACCTATGTTTTCTTGCTCATGGTCATAGGGGGTTGAATATCGCCGATTTTGGACGCTAAATCGTTTGAAAGGGACGTTTAGTGTCAAATTTTGGGGCCAATCGGAGAGGTTTATCTCTGGCATGATTTCATGGGTTGGGTACATAACCCTTGAAATTTGGGTTTGACCTGATCATGAACAACATAAGTCACCCGCTACGAAATTGTAGAAACACATTGGTGATATAAATCAGAAAACAAACAAACAATAATAGATCGATATCGGCTGAGACTACTTAGTAATTAAACTAGAATTTTTCGTTGCGTTCGTGGCAATAAAATACTATTTCAAACCATTTCTATCTAAATATGACCTCTAACATGAGTGCTCTTTACCTGTCTCTCACCGCTAAGATAATATAGAAGCGGATAATGAACAAAAGTGGGTTGAGAGCGAAATGCACGAAATCCTTCGACGTGATTATCGTAAAATCCTCTCGACGGGGTATTGTTTTACCATTCGAAACTGCGCGGTAGGACCGCTCTCATGAAGAGTAATCTCGCGTAAATTACGGATTTGACCTTCAACAAGGAATCGAGAATTGATTGCCAAATAGTACAGTTCTGCGCCGCAAACATAGAGGGAAATTATATTCTTCCTCTTTTGTTTCAAAGAATGACGAACTCTCCGGAGATATTTAAATGGATAATAAACTACTGGCCAATATCATTGTATTTTCTATTTATTTTCTATATTCACACATTTAGACGTGAAGCAGGCTGATGGAACTGTTACGTGAGTCATGTTTCTGCACATGAACATGCACGCTGGATTTCCAAAAAATTCATGATAGAAAAGGCGATTCCAATTGGACCAAATTTGGGAGGGGTGGGGGTCAAAATGTGTTTATTCGAAAAATGGTTTTTTGAAATTTTCGGCGATTTAGCCGTGTTGGATATCATTCTCCTCATCCTGGCCCGTGGAATAACCAACCCCTGTGAATGAATTTGTAGCGTTTTTATTTTGTCTCCTCATTTCCTCGCAGCAGCCGTCATAACCAACATAATTTTTGGTGCTACCTAGACATTGGCCGATTTCGTGAAATCATCAAGCAGGTTCAGCCCTTCGTAACATCTTATCTGATTCTTCCGGATTTATTCTCATGCGCTGAGCACATTTTAACTCTTGACTTGCAGAAAACAATGCGGAGTGTTACAGGAACGTTAACAAACTCTAATTTCCACATTGCCGTTTTTTTTTTTTTTTTTGAATTTTTGTACATTTTTTTATGGTAAAGTTGTTTGGTCATTGGTCAATAATGAGGACATTGAAACGAGTGCGAAAATTGTGTTTTACAACGTGTAGATGTTGGGTTCGAGACGCTAATCCAAAGATTAAGTTGTTAGGATAACACGGTTTGTTCGATATTTGTCGCTCTTTACGTTTGCTATCTTTTTGTCACTTTATCAGCGAAACTGTTCCATACGATTTATAAGAATACAAGTTGAGGGCACAAGCAATGCTTAGGTATAGGTGTGTGTGGGGTGTTGGCTGCCGACCAAAATAATTTGCTTTGTGGTAAAATAATAATTAGTAGCAATTACAGCAGTGACGAATGAAAACCACCAACTGAGCTTTTCCTTTCACGGCATCTTTTCCCGCTTCTCAGCTGTTGACCTTTTTATACCTGGCGTTTAAAAACTAATATAAATGTTGTGATTTTATTATTCAACCAATCAAAAGCGTTCTCTACCACTTCAAATTCTTATATGGAAATTCAACGATGAGTTATCATGTTTGCGTTTTCGCAAATCTTTTCATTTGAGCTTCAGGTAAAAGGCTTACAAGCCAAGGTTATTACTTAAAAAATCAACCTATTTTCATGCAAAAAGTCAATTTCTTAAATTCAGCCCAGAAACTGTTTCTGGGCGTTATAAGGTGTCCAAATTAGCAAATGTCCGTTTGCCGTCCTCGCCGATTTTGGTAGTAGAAAGTTTTTTTAAATTGTCTTACATTTTTGGCGATCAAGGCGTGTGGGGTATCATTTTCCACTAAATTTTGGACGCTGAATCCAATGAGACGGGTCCTTGGACGATTGGCGCCCACTTGAAGAGGATGTGGGTCAAAATGGGTATTTATCTACTCATTTCGAAAGTGGATTTTCGAGATTTCTGGTACGTAGGCCTGTGGGGTATCATTTTCCACGAAATGTGGGACACTGAATCGATTGAAATGAGTCTTCATGCTCCTGGTCCGATGAATAACCAAACCCTGTGAAAGAATTCGCAACTTTTATTCTATTAATCATGGAATTTTACCTCAACAGCCAATGTATTCCAGAACTTTTGATGTACTTAATCCCATCATCAGGGCCTGTGAAGCATCAATGTTTGGGGCATGCCATGTGAATTGGGACAATTATTGGGATTACTTTGGCCTAATCAACCTCAAATGTTCCCGAAAGTCGATCTGCAGAATGTTTTAAAACAGTTAACCTACTTCCGTATCTCTGTACGAATGATGTTATTAATCATTCACACGATATTCAAATGAGTAATTTAGGACGAGAGGAATTTTAATTTTAATTACGAGAAAGATACCTGCACTGATGACGAAGGTAAAATGATCGTACTCTCCTTCGAAGGACGTATAACACTGCACACTGGACACCACGCTCGTTATCGCATAATTGATAAGAATCTGACGCCTGTGGTGATACGCAGAGCACAAACTTATTCCGAGCAAGACTGGCAAACTCCGGTCGACGCTACCAGCTGTGGCCCTCGTGGTCGGCCTTGAGATGTTCGCCGACGGGACGCTCCGTTGATTCGGATGGTGGGGGACCACTCCAGGAAGACCTCGCCTCGGCCGGAGCCGTATTGTACTCGTAATGTAGTGTAAAAGTTGTAATACGGTTGCAATTGTAACAAACACAGGGGTAGAGGACTAGGAACGCTGCGCCTACGCAGAGCGGCTGCTAGATAACTCCCATCCGGGGTCAATCTTTTCCCCATTCCTTGCCTTGTCGGTTCGTCCAAAATGATGATATTACTCCAGAAACAGTGGATCAACCTTCTGCATAATGCTTCTCCTTGTCTTACCTTCTAGAAGGCTTCGAAAATACAATTCGACTTTCTACTCTCTGTGTTGTAGCGATACACATCATCAACTCATAACTTATACATCCTTAATTCCTCACCAATTTCACTCTTCTTTGGTAGTAGATAATGTTCTAAAATTCTGAAATTTTTTCAGAGACCCTATTCCAACTCTAGTTGCTCCTCAACATTTTCAGCACGATCGGAACAATTTGGGTGGAGTAGGGGTGAAAATCTGCGTTTTTTGTAAAATGGATTTTTAGGATTTTTGGCATATTAACGTTTTGGGTATTGTTTTCCACCAAATTTTAAACTCTGAATCCATCAAGATGGGTCTCGGACCGATTAGTGGCCACTGGGAGGGAGGGGTGTCAAAATGGGTACCTAACTACCTGTGTGTTTGGGTATCTAGGCGTGTGGGGTATCATTTCCCACTATTTTCAAAACAAGGCTTTTGTGGCATCATTTTCCACTAAATTTCGGAAGCTGAATCCATTTAGACGAACCCCTGACCAATGCGCCACGTACTGGTCAAAATGGATACCCACGAACCTATTTTGAAAGTGAGTTTTTGCTATTTTGGGATACATCGGCGTATGAGGTATCATTTCCCACTATTTTCAAAGCTAGGCATGTGGGGTATCATTTTCCACTAATTTTGAGTCCGGGGCAGTCCACACTTCCATACTCCGAGGAATAATTAACCCCTGTGAAAGAATTTGTAGTGTTTTTAATAAACTCTTTATTGATAAGAAAAAATCCAGGATACGCTAATCAAGACCAGACTCATGGTAAAAAACGAGTACAGTTGTTATTACAATTGGTAATAAGTACCACTATAAAATAATACAAAATTGCATACACCTACTTAGAACATAGGTAGGAATGTCTTGAGCAACTGGCAGCTCTTATAAGTCTCTAGCTATTGCATAACTTCTTGATTAATTTTTGTAGTCGACAGACTACGATAAGCGAGGCAAAAAGAGTAAAATGTAACAAAAAATCGTCACGGCGGAGACTGCGCATGCGTCAAACTCCAGCGAAATTAGGCTAAAAGTTTGAAGATTGTAACAAAAAATCGTCATGGCCGAAACTTTGCATGCGCCAAAGCAATATTACTTCTTAATAAAAAAATAGCATTGTCATTGACGCTGTCGTTGTGAATTCATATATCGAATCGAAAACAAAATGGTTTTAACAAGTGCAGAGCGGTCGCGATTATATCGATATCAGCAAAATGAAACCTCCAGAAAAAGTGCTTAAAAAAACTTTAGCTGAAAGATTGAAAATTCATTGATTAAAGAAAAGGATTGCTAAAAATAGCGATGTTATTCAAGAGTCTTGGGCAAGTAAGAAGTTTGAAGGCAAAATGGAGGATATCGATTTGGAAACAAGAGAAATATACGTTCGATTCTGGTGGTCTACAGATATTCGATCTACTAGCATGCCTATTATCCTGAAAACTATTGGAAGCCTCGATAATTACGAGTAACAAGCGACCCAAACAGTCTCGATCGATCTTGATATCGATTAATAATCCTATGGAGGACGTATGTTTTAACACTCCCTCCCCTTAGATAGGACAAGGGAGGGTCGAAGGCTTCTTCGGGCACGAATCAGAAAAGCAAGAAAAAGCTCCTTTTATAAGGTAGTAGGCGGCCAATTGACAGTAAGGCATTGTGCCAATGATAGATTAATGCCGAAACGAAAATGGTTGCAAAACCGAATAAGGAAGACATCGAAGAACACACATTTAGCTTTACAGGAAGGCTGTTTTAGACGTATAAGCTGCATTACTAAGAGACTTTCGGATCTGGACATTCAGAGAATATAAAGCAAAATGTTGATGGCTGGTTTGTCCGAGCTGGTTATGTTGAGCTCTATTTGAACTCAACGAGTGGTTCGACCAAGACGACTTGTGAGATCCGTGAGATATCACAGACGGGATCCACCATTGGTAGCGAGGCCGTGACGTGAATACCATTTACTCCGTAAACTGTAAAGAAAAGTCCGACGGTTCGGATTGTGAGGGGGAAATAGGTTGATGAGGTCACGACCCGCGGGCCTATCAATTGACCGTGAGGGCGCTCGAAACGACTCTTCAATCTACAGACGCTCCTCAAGCAGCAGTCGGTGAAAGGATTTTATTGTTCGGCTCGCACAGGCCAAAGGGATGGGGCTGAAAGTGGCCTGTTATAGAAGTAAACGAGGGTAAATGGTCCCTTAACTGTGACTTCCTGTTTGGATCAAGGCTCAATTTGCTACATCCAACCACCTCTTCTATATCGTGATGGCTGTAAATCAGCTCAAATTAAGTCTTTTGAACAAAACCTCACACAAATCTCAGTGTAAGTAGATTTGGTGCATTGTTAATCAGTCCAATCCAAAGAATTTCTATTTTTAATTGATAATAGGTACATAAATAGTGCACCTTATTGTTCGTTTCGAGTTTTAGTACATGTACATTCTTTATAAGTAAATTGAACAATTTTTGTAATTTTCTTCTCTTCTTTCAAAGCACTAACGTACTCATGATAGCATATTGAATCTCTCTATTCCTCATTTTACTTTTTTACTTTAATATATTATCATAAACGAATGCACAAACACAATTCTTGTCAAGGAGGAGATTAATTTTAAAATAAATTAGGCGATACTGTGGCAATAAAGTTCATCACAACAATTACTTTTGTTGATTGGGCACAATAATATCATACGCCTTTCTATATTCAATATAAATACTCTCTAAAATGAGTTATCTCTACTGAGGAAATCGTCCACGTTATTGTTCTTAAATCGATATCACACGATCTAACGTCCAAAATGAAATCCCCGATTTATCGTGGTTGTAAAACTACTAGAAACATTTTTATTGGTGAAAATTCACATGTTCAGATTACTTCAGAAAACCTGAAAAGCGGCTATTTTTTGGAAAATAAATATGTTTGATAGCAAGCCACAATGTCGAATGTTGTAATCGCACGTTAGAATAAATACTACGCTTTAAAATTTTCTATCCTTTAACTTGATATCAAACATATCACCAAACAAAGCGATAATACCAAGATTTAAACAAGAACTGTTGATATTTCGAATGGAGAAATACAATCAATCAAGCACAATTTCAGTAGACTTTATGGCTCCGTTTGCCTATTTGTGTCAATATAGTATGTGTGATGCATACAGGAATACTTGAGAACTTATTGATAATATAAATCATACAAAATTACAAGTGGGTTTGCCTCTAGAGTGGGGACATAAGATACTTGCCAAGTATCCCAACCATTACTCGTATAAGTACTTGATTTGAATATTTGAAGATACTCATATATCAAATGATAAGTATCCATACTTTAACGTACTCACAAGAAATACTTACAAGAACAAAAATTGAGAAAATCAGGTTAAGGTAAGGTGTAGTGTAAAAGTAAAATTTTGGAAATATAATAAAGAGGTATTAAAAAATCGCCTAATTTTCTTCAATTCTTCTTCAAAAGCTGTTTATTCAAGAATGTACTTTAATATGGCCAAAACCCAGCAGTTCTCATCCCCTCCCCCTACCCCCGTATCCCTTAGAAACGTCAGCAGTTGGTTCCTTGTTTTGGTTGGAATATTTCCAGTTTGTTGGAGGCTCGGACGGGCTATGATGAAGAACATGGACTGGGTTTGAATTATAAACGGCCATCGTTACATAAAGTATCAATTTACTAATTTCCGATAGTATTGGCAGTAGAATATTGATTTAGATGACGACTTTCTTAACGTGTTGTTGATGTAAATCTCTCAAGCCTTATATGGGTTACTAGTTGATGGTTAATTTATTTAGCTCAATCGTCGTTGAATGGCATTTGAATGAATGTTACTGAGAGGTCGATGATACGTAATTATATTAGATAGATGATAATTTACACGTTTTTCTCTTTCTGAATGCAAAGTAGAGGCAACCACGTGCATCGCTGAGAGCACGGGCTTGTTCTCATTCGCAATCTAGTCCAGAGCTGAGGGCAGTGCTGGACACGCGGGATATTCTTGTACACTCTGAACCGAGTCTATTGAGGATATGAAGGGGGCACACGGACGGACTCAATTAACCAATTGAACGAAAGACCTCCGAAAGTTAAGAGGTATCATCACCTCTGGAGCATCCTACTCCGTCACGAGTTGGCTCTAGTGAATTCCACACGGGTACAAAGGTCACTCTCCAGTAGTTGTGTTCATATGGAGTGTCTCACGAGGTCCATCACCCCTCCCCCATACTCTTCTAAAAATTGTCAAAATTGAAATATTTTCATTAAAGATTAAAAATGATAAAATTGAGCAGCGCACTGTAATACTAATTGGAACCCACTTTCCTGATTAGAAATGGATCAATAACAAAATTTCAAAACTATTTATATCAATAACACTTTTTTTTTCATCTCGTAAAATGTGCACCAGGAGCGCTACTAGTTGCTAGGTTTTGATTGTAAGATTAAATACTGCTCGTGGCCCTCAAATATTGACGTCGGTAATTTCCATATGACCTTGAATCATTAGTATCCTTTGTTACTTTTATGCTTTGTTGATAATTTAGTTCATTCGAAGGTATTCGTTGCTTCAGCTTATTGTTGGACCGATCAAGCCTATTATATGAATAGTGAAAGCAAACTTATCATCACTTCGTAGCTCAAAAAAGTGACCCCTGAGCTTTGGACCGAGTTTGTCCTGGCTACTTGAAGACAACCCTCTCTTTGTTTTATCAATTTCTCGTCTTTTTTCAAAAAAATAAATAAATAACACAACTTGTTCCTAATACAGGCGGCCAGTTACTAAAATTGTCCATGTTTTCAAATAAACGAGTTTGATTTCAACAAACGACTAACTCTGATAGTCCATAAAAGTTGTAGGGTGGGGGTACAAAAATGTATTCCCTGACGGAGCCGACGGTTCTATTTATCCGAATCGATTCAAGTATAGGAGATAGTCGGCGTTGATCTTAAGTCAACCACAGAGTGAAGCACTCGTGCTGCAGGGGAATAATCCTTCAGTCCTTATATCACCTGCGGCACTAGTACTTAGTTCTGTGGAATAACTTATTACGATGATTTTTAACTGCCTGGGTTCTTCATTTTTCGGGCCTGTCAGATCGTTTTCGTTGAATATCTGAAAAAATAAATGAGACGGTTTGAATTAGTTTATTCTTCATAATCATTATTACCCAAAGTTCCTATCGTGGTGGTACGATAAAGGATATTCAAATAATTGCTGAATAAATTGATTCCGTAGTACCGCAGCGTAGAACAATCGCCATCCATACTAAGCCATCGATGCCACATGTTTGGATAATGATATTTGATAATTACAACGGCAGTGCCATACTCTTGTACTCTCATACGAACAGTTAAACCATCCCATTCCCCCTCCTTTCTTCAACAATGTGCCACTTGCCGGAAGCGAGCCCCCTTAATACTCCTTCCCCCTCCCCAAATGGTTCTGTAAGCCTCTCTCGAATTAAAATGTGTTTGAATTTACTATAATTTAATTCGGGTTTCTTCGGAGAATTCGGAAGGGACCTAGCGAGAGGATACGGGATGAAAGTCCAAGACTTACAACTGAGCAACTAGGGATACCAAGGATGAGCATAAAATACATTGATACAAACTGAATTATAATTGAAAACAAGAACACGTTGCAAAGGAGAATATGCCTCAACCTGGGCTAGAATTGATACAAGACAAAGTAATTTGACAAAGTAAATTAGACAACATGTGGAGCATAATATACAATTAATACATGATACATGAAATTATGATATACATGAAATACAATTTAATGAGCTGTCCCGCAGGTACACAGCGAGGCTTATTAACTTGAGTCTTTTATCATCTCATGGCATGGGGAACACAATATTACAGCTTTGGTTGACTTCAGCACGGTAGCAGAGTTCACTTCAGAGCAAGCACAGGACAAAGCCAGGATGGACTGAGTGAGATGCACTTGCATGACAGGGTTACAAAAATATATGACTCCAACATGTTGGGCGCCTTGGCCCCAAGGGGCGCCTCAGCAACGACTGCCTGGTTGGGCGCCTTGGCAATGAGTGAGTCCTGGAGCTCTCTCCAAATGCAATGTCTGGGCAGGAGCTGCGCACGCATCCTGGCGCATGCTCCCTCCCTTCTGGCCTTCTGGAGGCAGCAAGCCTGGGGGCTTACATAATCATTATTACCCAAAGTTCCTATTGTGGTGAGTGATGGTACGATAAAGGATATTCAAATAATTGCTGAATAAATTGATTCCGTAGTACCGCAGCGTAGAACAATCGCCATCCATACTGAACCATCGATGCCACATGTTTGGATAATGATATTTGATAATTACGAAAAGTTCAACCATCCCATTCCCCCTCCTTTCTTCAACAATGTGCCACTTGCCGGTAGCGAGCCCCCTTAATACTCTTTCCCCCTCCCCAAATGGTTCCCAACAGTCAATCTCGCCTCTGGGAGGATAAAACATTTTCGATATGATAGGTACCTATTAATAAGTAAGACCCAATGTATAATCCCCATCTTTTAGTGGGTAAAGCTACTCAAAGATTTATTGTATTTTTTCTTGATGAATCCGTAATCATGGGCAAATTCTTAGATGGAATTAGCTCGTGGTACAGATGTTATAAGAGTTCATCTTCAAATACAGAAGCCCAGGAGTCATGATGCGAAATGTATGGATAAGAATACAATCATGTAACACTGTTCCTTATACATACCTACCTGAAATGTATCGTAACGTTACTAATCTATTACTAGAGCACTGGAGTATCCAACACCATCGGTACCTGACTGATGCCCCTTCAATGACTGTCTCAAAACATCTAGTTGATTTGAATCCATTTACAACTTAGTTTAACCATCATCTAAGACTCCAATCAAAATTTCTCGACACCAAAAATACATTTACTAAATAATTACGGTACCCACGTGTGGTGGGTGTCTGGAATTTGTGAACCTTGAATCAGGTAGAAATCGGACACCTGATTAATCCCAATTTGATCATGTCTAGGGAGTACTTCCAGAGTGGAGGGGAGAGAATCTGTGTCTAATTCTTAACAGATCCAAAATTTGATTTAACGTAAGTATGAGGCTTAGGTATGTAGGTTTGTGCCAAACGCATGACCAATCCAAGATACGATCACATTGAAGGCATTGAATTTAGGAAGGAGGTTAGCCATACGCCTAACCGATCCAAGATTTGATCATGTCAAAGGCAATTGACCTAGGGAAGATGGTTTGAGTGGAATGCCTGACTGATCCAAGTGCTGATCACGGTCATGATCACATTAACTTGACTTTGGGAAGAAGTTTTGAGACAAAAGCCTGACCAATCCAAAAATCTGATCTTGTCAAAGACAGTGAAACTAGGAAAAGGAGGTTTTGAGTCAAACGCCTGACTAATCCAAGATTTTGATCATATCAAAGGGTGCACACTCAAATAGGTAGGAGTGGAGAGAGGAAGCTGGGACCTTGTAGGAGACACGAGAGGGTGAATAGAACTCGAGTTAGAGGGTGTGCAAACAAAGGTATGAGCTGATTCATAAGTGACTGAGTTGACTTCCAGCCTCTTCCACATGGTATTTATATCCTCGGCATTGGTGTTTTCCCCAGACTCTACCTTTAGAGAGGTTGGGCTTTTCCCTCAGTCTTGCTGTGCCCTCTGACCGCCTTCTTTATTTCTAGGTATTTTACAATTTGTGGCCTCACACCAAGCAATGAAGGAATGTAGAAAAATCCTTCGATATTTTGCCTTACCTTGGCCATACAGTGCCTTAGTGCCATAGCCTTGAGGAGGGCAGCCATAATATTTTGACCAAGTCGACATTGGTTGCGTCAGAGCCGTTGTTTAGCCATTGCTCATATCATATAATTGCTTGGTACGACAAAGCTACGTAGGTAGTCTGTCTTTAAAAACCGTAAAAAGGCTCTTACCGGTTATGAGTGTTTGTTGTTTGGACTAACAGTAGTTTAAACTTGGTGACTTCATCAAAAAATATAGTCCTATTTGATGTACCCGTATTTTCCCAAGTCCGGACAACCACTGAAAAGTAAGTTTTCCACCATGATTCTTCTTTCGATTCAGAATAAGATGGATCGCCAAAAATTAATTTTGAAACGAATAATTTTATCCGCTCTGTTTCCAAACAGTTCAAGACAGGGTTCGCTATTTCCACCTTGTATTTGCATAATCATCCGGACATTCGGCGCCCTGTCCACTCTTCTCGAGCCTTTCAAAATTAATGAAATCCGAGGTTGTCTACGGAATTAATCAAGCGTATAGGTCTAGCGTGAGTCAAGTCGAGTTCATGGAGGCAACGTAATGAAAATGATGATTCATCATCCAATTGCAAGAGATACCCACGCCCAGACTTTTTATTCACCCTTTCAGCTCGAACTATCAATGTGCAGACATCTGAATATTTCACGTCGAAATTGAAAGACAAATGTGAATGTTTGGACATTTTACATACTTACATGCGGTAGAGGCCGTTACTGTTACTGAGGAGAAATTTTCGTCTTCACGTTCAAAATAAACCAGCAAAGCCGATTAAATGCTTACAAACAAAGTATACTATATAGGGAGAGGGAAATGGCATTGGGCGTTCTTTAATGGTTTGGATAGCCTGACTCATCGTTGCCTGACAATTTCAATATCGAAAAAATTCCCAAATTTGAATAATGAGAGAGGTAACGTGTACTTTAAACCCCACAATACATACTTCAAAAGAGATTGGGGATACTATACCCCCTGCTGCATATGGCAAGGTATGGCAAGGAGTCTGTCTTCGTGGCGGGACATTCAAAAGGGCCTGGAATGGAATAGGTAAACTGCTCCTTCCAAGTCCGGTATTTCTGCCCTGTAGCGCACCCTACCGCTGAGTGGTACCTGAATTCCAAGGCGTGTATTGGTACTCCTTGCCCTGGAATATATATTATGTCTCACTTTTCTTGGTACCCTCATGCAATGAAGCCTTCAGGCCAATCATGAGGAGCGAGATGGAGGGAGTATATTCGTTTTATCAGTTTACAGTTAAGGTCACTAAAGGATATTCTGGCTATTTCACCCACGAGGAACTGGCAGCCACTGCTGGAGAATGCTATTGACCCGCTTTTCCAGAAGAGGCAAACACGTTTCACGAAAGTTTGGTATTGACTGACAGGCGGCGTTCAACTTTGGCCCCTTCTTCAGTCTCTCATGGTCTCTGTAATGATTTAAGGCAGGCTAGGAACGTTTTGTGAACCCGTCCAGTATATGAATCATCATCAGTGAAAACCCTGCAAACGTGGGTCCAGGTAGGTACACCCGTTGCTTGTAGATATGATTGAATCTTTCTCCTGTCAGAAAAGTGAAAAAAATGTAGTAGTCTTGACTGTGGAAATTAGATAATACCAACCACAGTTGACAGTCGAGTCAAAATTTTACTTCGAGGACTAGTGTCTCTCGTCGTAAATGTGCTGTGCAGATACCCTTGAACATTTTTGTACGTTGGTTGCGGCGTGTGATGGGAATTATATTGAGCATCCTGCTATCGGCATGCTCGATAGGAGCAGTTTTCTGAAGCGATCTTCACTCGGAGACTGTTGCTAGTCGTACTGATAAGACTTGATAGGAATGAGAAGCTTGTCTGGAAGATAAAAATTCTCTCGCTATCAATAGATGATAAATTGCTTCAGTCGTGAAAACTTCCATGATGTACCTTATTGATGTCAACAGAACATCGAGGTGACGTGTTGTTAACCCTAAAGTTATTCTATAGTGTCTCCTAAGTTTTCATATATTCAGATTTTCACTAAAATGTTCCCAGTTAATCAGCTGTGTGGCGTTTCTCGTCTCTGTAATGTAATTGGACATATCGCCGTTAGACAGGTGCCGGCTTGGGCTAACAACTTTCTTGTTTTCCAAATTCATTCTTTCATCCCCTACATCAATTAGCGAGAGATAGGATGACGGAAAATATTAGTTTTGTAGATATACAACTTCGCAGCAAGCTTGGGCGTTCCCAAGTAGTTTATTGAAAGTTGGGAACAGTTATTTTTAGTGGAGTCAGCGAACTTTGCCCGAATAAAGACGAGCATTCATCATAATGAAAGAAACCAGGAATCTGAAGTGGGCGGAGAGGGGAAGTTGGATATCTACTCGGACACAATGAGGAGTGTTGTTTTTTTAGTCGGACCTCAGATATCGCTGACAGATAAGAAATAATCGATTGTATCAATTCGATGCCGGTTATTGGTCGATGTACGTGAATTTGGGATCTTACCTGCGGCGTCGGTAGCATTCTGAAGAGAAGGTGACATACCACTTGGTCGATCCGAGGGTTGCGACGAACACTGAGACCGTTTGATACCGACTGAGCCCACATCACGGTCTTAACTAGCTTAATATACATCAGTTAAAAAACCTACAGCAATTTACATTAGGGAAGAGCTCACTTAACTGGCGGGTACAGTCTGTTCTGACGATAAAGTGGACCCCTCCTCCGGGCTCCTCTCGTCCCACTCCCTTCGTCTTTTCCATTCATCTGTCTTTATATCTCCTGTTAACATTCCCCATCACGGTGGCTGTTGCTGTGTGATTCACACGACGTCAATGGCACGTTTCTTTTCATTTCGGGGGGAGTTTCAAATCTGTCACGTTTGAGAGGGGTGTCGGTCAACTATCATCGCTTTTCCCATGACAGGGCTTGTCTCTGCCACCAAAGTTGCTACTTTTTTCCCTAAAACTCCATACTATAAATAACTATAGTGAGCCTGAGGTTAGCAGCAAATTAGTATTGTACCTACTGCTTTATTTTTTCACGATATTTCTCTCTGCATTAGGTACTATACAAGCTGTTGCCTTGTTTTCGAATTTCTTATTCATTTATTGAAAAAATATATTCGGATTCATGAAGGTGAGGTACTATAAACATGTCAGTATAAATCAAACCAAGTTCTTGGAAGATTGTGGAATTCACATATTTTTTATTTTGAAAATAATTTCAGCACTTTATGTTACAGCTATAGAGTAAAGCACTGGACCCTATTCAGAGTGGGGATCATCTGCGAGATTAATAGTAATAATCGTATGTATCTTTGTGTAATAATAAAATAATAAGAGCCTCAGATATCATTAACACCAAAAAGTTTGCTCTCACGTAGTTGCGGAAAATTCACAATCAATAAAATTCAATCCTTCGAAATTTCCCCTTTTGATACCTGGTTAGCTGAGCTATGAAATTAATCACATGTGGCGATAAGAAATGATTATCGGCAACTGATTAGATTAACAGCACAACAGTTGGGTTGCTTCCAAGAATGTCCTCATTTCCCTCATTCCATTTATCAATCATAATATCTTCACGCCCCTGAACATTATATTTCCATAAGCTTAACCGCGCATAGCGCGAGAAAATACTCAGTTGAATAGGATCAATAACTGAAGGTAGAAGAATTTCTTTCGGGCAGGGTGAAGGTAGAAAAGCATTATGGATATTATAAAGGAATTTTATTGTTCTGAAAGAAGAGGTCCTGGTTTAATAGGTATCGATGAACGATAAATGCTTTTAAAAAATCGTTTATTATCTTGTACTGGAGCTCAAACGAATTCCGATCAAACTGAACAAAATTACTATCTGGAAACTTTCCATTTGTAGTCATGAAATTAGTTTTTATCTTGTTATCGGAATGTTGCTTGTGTAAGGCGATATTATTGTAAATAGTTCAGTTTTAGACCCTATGCAGTGAATTCGGGATTAGTTCATTGCTTTTAATATTAATTATATAATTAGATTTAATCGACCTATTTCATCGGAGGGTGGAAAATATAGAACATAATACATCAATCAATTGTAACAATATATAGTTTTCGGTTAGTTCCCATTAGGTGGCTATTGGAGTATAAGCATTGATTGTACAAACTCAATAAACATACGACCGTATTGAATGTACAGGTAAAACAAATAATGAATAAATAACTTCCAATTTGAGTAATATCAAATTGCTAATTGCCCAATTAGAACTTTGTCCTATTCAAATATGGAAGGATTAATTGAAAAAAAAATCACAAAAGGCATTAAAGGAAATTGAGACCAACCCCACGTCACAAGAGTTCAGCTGCGGCCACCAATATGCAACAGACCCTCGACCTTGGTTCCGGGACTGTACGGACGGCAGTTGCGATGCACCCCACAGCAGATGAATCTTCCCGCATCATATTCTCCGCGTTCTCCCGTCATGGTGGGTGAAGGGGAGGAGTAAATAGGGGTGGTGTTTGCCGGGCGGATGGGGGTGAACGTTGGAGTAATTCATTTAGAGCCCATTCAATGGCTCCGCGTTATTAAAATTTCCGCTTTATGAACGCTAACTCTCAATGAAGTTCTTTAAAACTTTTTAGGTTTGCATTTACTATCGGTAAAGTGGCGACACCACGTCTTATTAAAAGCTAAACTCTTGTTTAACTCACCCGGAGCCTCCAAAATCATGGAAATCTATTGAATTTGCAATTCATAGACCTACACGCATGGTATTTTTGTGGCTTTGTCGGCCTTTAGAACGACCGCAAATGTTTAAAAATGGGTGCACATGGGGACATTTATAGCTGAGATCTCATGGGAGTGGATGCCTCATGGGGTGCATTGGTGCTCTCGCGTTTCTCCTTCTCTCTAGGAGAGATGAATTGAAAGAAAACATCAAAGTTTCTAACAACGAAGTCAAAAAAAGGATCAATTTTCATGATAATGGTCAACCTCTCCGATTCGGCTCAAAATTTTTTTCTGGACGTTTCATGGTGTCTGGATCAGAAAAGGTCGATGTCCGTCCGCCGTACGCCGTCCATCGTCCGCGCCCTTTTTCGTAGTAGAAAATTTTCTAAAAATCTGAAATTTGGGTCAGGGGTCTGTTCCCGGCCGGGACGGGTCCTCAAAACTTTTCAGCCCGATCGGACCAAATTGGGGGGGGGGGGGGGGTCAAAATTTGTTTTTTGAAAAATGGGTTTTCGAGATTTTGGGCGATCTAGGCGAGTGGGGTGTCATTTTCCACTAAATTTTGGACGCTGAATCCAATAAAATGGGTCCCAGAACGATTGGCACCCACTGGAAGAAGTTATAAATCAAATTGGGTATATATTACCCATTTTGTATATTTGTTTTCGGGATTTCTGGTACCTTGGCGTGTGGGGTATCATATTCCACTAAATTTTGGACCCTGAATCGATTGGAATGGGTCTGGGATCCGCCACACCCACTGTTTCCCCCTGTTCGAGGAATAACCAACCCGTGTGTAAGAATTTGCAGATTTTTTTTTTTTTTTTTTTTTTTTTTTTAGTTCAGCAAAACGCACCCAATTTTCCCTCTACCTAGACTTGGTTTTCTGACGCCCTCTTGCAACTGAGTAGCAACGTAGGAATGATCTATATTGATCGTGTTGCTGTTTAAAAAATATGGTGATTCTGCAACACGTCAAGTTGCGTTATTTATGAGTACTTATTCATCGTTTATTAGAATCAGCAATGATTTTTTCAGAAGCTGCTGCAGAGTGACGAGGAACTAGATGTTTGCAGATCGGCCGTCGCAAGTAGTTATTACCGAAGTGCTTTCCAACAACACACCACCCACGGTGAAACTACTTAAACGGGCGAGTCCGAAGCTTGCAAATTTCTTCGATGACGTCGTGAAGATCGCCCGTACGAAGTAGTCTGACCGAAGCGATGATTATACTCACATCAACCGCGGTGAAACTACTTATACGGGTAAACTCTTCATTGCTCTTTGGAAATAAGCTGCCGAAGGAGATTGGTGTTGATATCATTCAGTAGTCGATGTCCAGATTTGTTTGCAGTGTTAGAATGAACCGTCATGGAAGTAGTAATGCCAAGGAGAAGACCATGTCACTTCATCCACAGTAAAACTACTTAAACGACTGCTCTTCCCTGCATAGTTGCTGCGTCTCGACCGATGCCTTGATGCAGTATGAACAAATTTCACGTTACTATGGGAATCCATGCACTGCCCGGCACTTTGCGGTGGTGATTCTTCAAGGATAACATTAGAGTTCATTTGCATTTGATCTTATGGTAACAAATTATGAGCTGTTTACTTAAAGCTGTTACATTCATCACTTAAGCGCATCATTAGAGCTTGAATTCCATTTCGACTGCCTTTTCACTTTGGGGATAGTACTTATTACAATTAAAACTAACACCATTAGTATAACAAGTACAACATATAACAAGTACTTTCCAATTCTCCAAATAGTTAGGGTAAATTCAGACAATAATTATTCGATACCATAATGGATAAACGCATGATGCTGTTAACTCACGAACGAAATATACGTGGCAAAGTAGTTTCGAAGAGTTGAAGAGTGCCCGTGCAAAGTAGTGACGCCGCGGAGATGGCCATTCTAAACATCACCCACGGTGGAACTACTTAATCGGGCAACTCTTCTCGGCGATGTTAGCTCAATGGGAATCAAATGGAAGAGACTATATAACTAGTTCGTCTATTGAATAATCACGAATTCAACGAACTAGTTAAATTTCGATTACGAGATTTTTCCTCTCGTGCATAGGCGCAACAAAACAAATACCAAGTTTTCCTATTCTATGGCATACTAGATTCAAGTTATATCGATTAACTCCATAGTAAGTCTCAAAATAATTAGTATAAATGAAGAGGAAAGCAAATTGTGTTTTCGTGGTCATTCTACAACAAAAAAATTCACGAGTGTTTTGCTATTGCCCTCATTTACCTATTACGGAGTTGGTTTCACAAGAGTGAATTTAAGAATTTATGTATTAATTTATTTACTTTTATTTTTTCAGATTTATAGGCAGTTATACAAGAAATATAGTGCCACAATCTCCAAGAGAACTGTTGATATTGGGTCAAATTTATGGCACATAACATTCTTGCATCCATCAGATTAGAAGCGTTAGAAAAAGTTAAAATTCAAATATTGAGTTGAAAACCCGAATTAAACTGCATCGTTACTTTCCCCACCTTCTTGCGTTAGTCAATTTCAGACACTCACTACTCCGGAGAAGGAAAAAGGCCCAATATGGCACACAACCCATGGCATGGTGCAGTTTGGTGTGCCCAGTTTCGAAAGGTCCCGCAGGTTATGAGCCTACGAGTTTAAGGGAAGGAAAACAAAATTTTGAACGCATTCAATGCTGCACTTTTTGGCTCAGAAGGACCTTCCTAGGAACAAAAAAGTGAAGAGAAAGACATAATTATTTGCTTTTTCATCGTTACGTATATACGGATACGGGGATGTATTATTCACAAGAAACTAAAATTTAAATAGTATTGATAATGAGTTGACACATCGTAACGCTGGGGCGTTTCCAAACTGCGTTTCTGTAACGTGGTGCCTAATGATGGCTTTGGTGCCTTTATTATACCGTACTCAACAACAAGTATCAGAAAGATATTGAAAAAGATTAAATACTACAATAAACTCAACTAAAGAACTTTTCCCGTGCACTCATATTTGGAGAAAATGACAAATTATTTTGCAATTTTGAATAAAGCCATGATTTTTGAAACTCGAGTGAATACCATGAAATGAATACTCTAAGGGCAATTGCTACGCTTAAAAGGAGTACTCACCCACTTGACGCCGGAAAATGCACTGTACCTTTCTCAAGAACTTGCATGACTTATATACAAATGATAAGACCGAGGGGTAGTTGCCGACCTTTCAAAAACCTTATCTCACCGTACTCGTAGTACTCGAACATTGGTGATGATAAGAAGGGCTCGGCAGCCCTTTCTAAACACGGGTGAAATCGAGGGCTCGCCCGGTCCAAAGGCCACGAAAACAGATTTTGAGTTCAATAAACTTTTCCGACTCTCTTGAGTGAACTTCCTCCATCCCCTGGCGACTAGCACTGAATTGAGGTTCATTTCAGAAATAGTGTGATGAACTCTAATAGGTACAGGGTGTCTTCAACATACGCAAAGCATTTACCTGATTAGTAGTACAAAAAATCCGCAAATTCTTACACACGGGTTGGTTATTCCTCGAATGGGGGAAACAGTGGGTGTGACGGGTCCCAGACCCATTCCAATCGATTCAGCGTCCAAAATTTAGTGGAAAATGATACCCCACACGCCTAGGCCCCAGAAATCCTGACACATACAAAATGGGTGGATACATACCCATTTTGACCCATAACTTCTTCCTGTGGGTGCCAATCGTTCTGGGACCCATTTTATTGGATTCAGCGTCCAAACTTTAGTGGAAAACTATACCCCACACGCCTAAGTAGCAGAAATCCCGAAAACACATATTTAAAATGGGTAATAAATACCCAATTTGACCCATTACTTCTTCCAGTGGGTGCCAATCGTTCTGGGACCCATTTTATTGGATTCAGCGTCCAAACTTTAGTGGAAAACTATACCCCACACGCCTAAGTAGCAGAAATCCCGAAAACACATATTTAAAATGGGTAATAAATACCCAATTCGACCCATTACTTCTTCCAGTGGGTGCCGATCGTTCTGGGAACCGTTTCATTGGATTCAGCGTCCAAAATTTAGTGGAAAATGACACCCTACTCGCCTAGATCGCCCAAAATCTCGAAAATCCATTTTTCAAAAAACACATTTTGAGTACATGCGTTCCAACCGCTCCCAGTTGATTATTTCTTAACCGGTCATACAGTTTCTAAATTTATTAATTTTCTTCACTAATAACACTTTGATTGGATTTAGAAAACCATCCCTACCAAAAATAAAACAAACGGGGTGAGCTAAGTAAAACTGTTTAAAAAACGCTGCAAATTCATTCATAGGAGTTGGTTATTCCTTGGAACAGGAGCATGGAGACTCATTCCAATCGATTCAGCGTTTAAAATTTAGTGAAAATACCCCACACGCCAAGATACCAGAGATCTCGAAAACGCACTTTCAAAATAGGTAGGTAGGTATTCCTACCTACCTACATACATCCATTTTGACCCATAACCTCTTCCAGTGGGCGCCATTGTTCCGGGACTCGTCGAAATTTAGTCGAAAATGAAACCCAACACGCCTAGATCACCGACAATCTCGAAAATCTATTTTTTTAAATACACATTTTGACACCCCCCTCCCCCTCAAAGTGGGCCCAAGGTCATGGGGGGGGGGGGGGGGTCATCTCCAATTGAATTCTCAATTGTAGAACATTTTGGTCAGGGACCTCTTTCCCGCTCTTATTTGGGATTGAAAGTTTTTTAAACTCCATTTCCGGGACTATCTGGGAACTAGGTGACACCAATTGGTGCCCACTGGGGGTGGGTACGGGCCAAAATGGGTACCTGTCTACCTATTTCAAAATTGGGTTATTACGATTTTTGGTACTTGGGCTTGTGGGGTATCATTTTCTTCTAAATGTTGGACGGACGCTGAATGAATTGGATTAGTCCGGGACCCTCCACACTCATTGATAATCTTGCTCCAACGAATAATCAACCTTTGTAGTTGAATTTGCAGCGTTTTTATTCCCTAGCAGCAGGTCAGGTTACTCTAGTTTCAACTGATATAACCATCATCAAGGAACATCTATGTACGGATTAATATGTTTAACTTTAACTCACTACAGGTATACTAAATTTTTACACCCAAAACAATACCCTCACGGCGCCCAATTTTCATATACGGAAAAATCCAGAGCACTGCTACCATTGTATTTCTCAATCCATTGAGGAATGTGATGTTGCTAGTTCTTATCCATCAAACCCTCCCTGCATCACTCTGGGAACTTTATGAGAAACAGCTGAAATTACTCATTTTATTTTTCAAGTGGAATCAATAGCGCAAGCAATCTTCTTTGATACAAGTAACAGAAACTGCATGTTATTCCACCACCAACATTTAATGCGTGGAGGTAGCCAAATTTCACTTTTTTCGGATTCAAGGTTTTCCAATTGTTTAAATGCTATTTTAATCAGTCATCTAATTATATAATTTAATCATTTCGGTTTATAATAATTTAGACTGCTTTACCAAGGTTTTCAACAATGATCCGCTGCTCGAGTAATGAATTATTCGGTAATTATCCTTCCCCTCATCGTCCTACCTCTGAGTATTGAGGGAGATTATGGGTCAAAATGTGTAGTTTTTATGAAAATGGACTTTTGTGGTTATTGGATGTCCACCTATATTGTTTTCTTTCGGAGGCCAAACCAATTGATGTTATTATTGGAATTTCCGCTCATCGATTTAGTTACTCGCCTCATATGAATTCGGCCCTCAAAACGTCATGTTCTCCGAAACATCGAATAATATGTTCACTAGAAACTAGAAACCTGCAGTCTGAAGTGAAAACTATATCAGATAAAATACTCCTCCATTTTCCATACTATTTATTCATTCAAATAATACACGTTTAGGTAGATATACCTTATATTTTTTGACAACTTCTCATTCGCATTTCATTTTACATTATAACTACGAATAAGTAGGTATATTTTACGCATCGTTTTTGAGAATTTATCTCAAGAGTTGATCAAGTGAAAGGTCTTGTCGTCGGGTCGTTGTTGGGTGATTCAGACTAGGAGGATCTTGAAAGGAGCCATGACAATGCGAACGAATGATTTGATAAGCTTCTCCGGACTACGTTTGTTAGCTTATCTGGCCGATGAGTCGATGAGGTCAGCAATCGGCGGAGATAAAATTCTAATCTTATTGAGGTCAACGCAAACTCCGACAATAACGGCTTTTTCGGTAACAATACCCATTTCAACTCGTTTTATCCAAACAAAAGTTCCATGAACTGTGGCAATATTCCTCGTTAGGTATAGTTTTCCGAGGGAAACTATATTGCCTATTGATGTGGGTTAACAATTGAGCAGGACCTGGTCAGAATAACTATTTATAATGGGGCGTGAAGAAAAAATCCAACTAATCTAAAACGACTGCCAAAAAAGGATTAAGAATTTACTTAGACTAAAACAGTTATTATTGTTAATACCGAGTATTCCGTCCTGTATTCCGGATCCGTCCTCAAGTCCGTATACGACTTATAATTACTAAATAATAATTTGGTCGGTTTATTAACCAGCATTTGCACGATTACTCGAGAGGTCTGGACGGGTCGTTCACCTTTAAGTCCAGACTACTGTGAAATCATGTACGTTGGAAGTGTTGTCATCATTCTATACCAACCATAATTCAGGATATTTCTGAGGTTCTGGAAGCAAAGCCGAGCGTATCGAGCGTTTTCATAAATCCATGCTACTCGGAAGATTGATAAATAATCAAAGGTTTCTTACAGAATACAGATGCAACGGGTGTGTTTCCATATCAAATTACTAATGGCCGTTATTAGAATTTGTCGTTAGCTACCTAAAAGATTTCTTCGATATCACTATGTTTTAGTGAGTGTTCGTTGACTTCTGCTTTTCCAAAACCTCTGTTGGACCTGGTTTCCTCCAACGATGCACGTTAGCTGATATTACCGGAATCACGTGTAGTCGTAGTATGACTTATTCCTTATCTGGAGAACGTAAGTGGGCGATGAGGAAACAAGTAATGACGTGTCATGATAGCAAAACGAGTAGCAAAAGCGAATTTCCCAACGGTCGTTGGTGACCAACATCATTCACGGTCAACCAACAGCCCGAACAGTCGAAGCAACGGAAATAACTGCAAAATTAACACAAAAACGCTGCACATTCCTTCACAGGGGTTGATTATACCTCGACCAGGAGCATGGAGACGCGTTCCAATTGATACAGCGTCCAAATTTTAGTCGGAAATTATACCCCAAACGCCTAGATCGCCGAAAATCCGTTTTGGTTGGTTATTCCTTGAATAATCAACCTATGTTTTCATGCAAATGGTCAACCTCTCCGATTCGGCTCAAAATTTTTTTCTGGACGTTTCATGATGTCCTGATCAAAAAAGGTCAATGTCCGTCCGCCGTACGCCGTACGCCGTACGCCGTACGCCGTCCGCCGTCCACGCCGTTTTTGGTAGTAGAAAATTTTCTAAAAATCTGAAATTTGGGTCAGGGGTCTGTTCCCGGCCTAGGACGGTCCTCCAAGCTTTTCAGCCCGATCGGACCAAATTTGGGGGGGGGTAGGGGTCAAAATGTGTTTTTTGAAAAATGGATTTTCGAGATTTTGGGCGATTTAGGCGAGTGGGGTATCATTTTCCACTAAATTTTGGACGCTGAATCCAATGAAATGGGTCCCAAAACGATCGGCACCCTCTGGAAGAAGTTATGGGTCAAATTGGGTATATATTACCCATTTTGAATATGTGTTTTTGAGATTTCTGGAACCTAGGCGAGTGGGGTACCATTTTCCGCTAAATCTTGGACGCTAATTTCAATGAAGTGGGTCCCGGAACGATTGGCACCCTCTGGAAGAAGTTATGGGTCAAATTGGGTATATATTACCCATTTTGAATATGCGTTTTCGAGATTTCCGGTACCTGGGCGTGTGGGGTATCATTTTCTACTAAATTCTGGATCCTGAATCGATTGGAATGGGTCTGGGACCCGCCGCACCCACTGTTTCCCCATTTCCCCCATGTTGAAGAAATGAGTCTCCATGCGCCTGGTCCAAGGAATAACCAACCCCTGTGTAAGAATTTGCAGCGTTTTCAAAAGAACACATTTTGACCCCTTCCCCCCCCCCCCCCCCAAATGTGTTCCGATCGGCCTGAATAGTTTCGAGAACCAACTAGAGCCGGAAATGGGTCCCTGACTATGATTTCAGATTTTTAGAAATTTTTCTACTATCAAAATCGGCGTGGACGACTGACGGACATTTACTTTTGCGGAAATTGATCGAGACACCTTGAAACGCCCAGAAAAAAAATGAAGAAAATATAGGTTAATTATTCAAGAAATAACCAACCAAAACTTGTCTAATTCTAAAATTTCTTTGACCTAACTCTAATGAATAATAATTTTGAATAATTTTAAATAATAATTCATATTTATTGAGAAGAAAAAGTATTTTATATAACATCCCTTCAGTCTTGTCTTTATGACAAACTGCTACGATCAGCGTCTTTACGCTCTATAGGTGGGTATGAAGTTACGCATTATGAGCATATTGATTGGATTTGTGCTTTATGCTTTTGGACATGAGCGGGTACTTTGCCTATTGCTGGCCTTGCTTAGTACGCTTTCGTGCCTTTAGGTGCTTTTCCCCCACGAACACAGCTGATCTCATGGATTCTAAATTTAACTTGTCCCCGGCACAGTTGTGTACGCCGATCAGAAATAGTTTGGGAGCCCCAGCGCTCCTATTGATCATTCGTGCGTTTCCTTCACTTTTTCTTTAATTTGAGTTGCTTTGTTTCGATCTACTTGTCAATTGATACGTTTCCATAGTTCCTTTCGTTCTGCTTCATCGACTTACCAATTTTCAGCCACCCCTTGCCCATCCACTACGGGTTTTTAGTCAACTGGGATGTGTGATGATGTAAGTAGAAAACCACTCCGATCTACACCACACAATTTCATTATATTATTATTAACAGGCATCTTATTCAAAACTCTCTTCCCTAAAGCAATGAAACTCCAAAATCAGACATCAAACGCTTCTCCAGAAACAAACATGTACAAAAGTAACACATTTGACTATATTTTGGACGCCAAAATTAAACGCCCGGATCTTCATTTGAAAGAACATTCCAAATGATTTATCGTTTCCACATCGAAGCGAAATTTTCTGTCAGGTTGAGGATTTTCAAGCACACAGAACACTATTACTTACCGATGGTGTATTATTTATAAAACACAAGACGTTGGGCTACTTCCACGTTCCTTTTCCGAAACGGACGATATTAGTCTGATATAATGCCCGGGCGCAGCTCTTGGCGCATTCTTCCGTTGATCTACACCAAATGTCGTTACTCGTTCTGTTGGGCGATTCTTCCCGTTTGGTTTTGTGCTGCTAAAGTCTTCGTATTCTCAACCTATGACGTCTACACTTCAGTCCTGGAGTGGTTGAATAGAACATTTGAAAGAAGAAACCATCATTTTAATACTCGCACAGTATCATTAAGCCAATACTACGATACTACTACCAATACTACGACCAATAATACTTGTAATTCACTGAGAGATCATACCTGAGTCAAATGGTCTAACCATTGACTATATTACATTTTAATCCAGAAAGAGTTGGATTGAAAATGGGTAAAATAGGTCAACAGGGATTCCCAAGTCGTATAAAACTGTCTTTCAACACTATTTTATATTATTTTGATCTATTTTTGGTTATGGTTCAAGTTAATGGTTGTGTGACAAAAGATGAAAACTAGTAACGGATACAAATAGTCAGAGTATAGATTTTCAGGGATGGTTTATGGGCGAGTATCGTTCTGTGTATTATTTAATGACATTTAAGTGACTTCTAAAGCTCCACCCAGCATTCAACAAGAAAATCTGTTTCTTAAAAAAATATTTAAGAAACTAGGGCGCACATTAAGCTGCAGGGCAGAGCAGTTGAGTGTGTGTAACGGGGCGGCAGATTCCAAGCGCCCCGTCAAGAAACTTCGGCGGCGGGTACGGATCGACCCCTCTCCTCTCCAAGCGCCTGACCCAGCTGGCGAAAGGCGTGTCCTCATTGGATTGGTTGGGCGATGGCGGCGCGAGACACCCAGGGAGGAGTAGGAGGGGAAGCGACTTGACGGCGGACTGGGGAAAGGCTCGGAAGTCAGTCGTGTACGAACTCAAGTGAAACGAGGTTGCCTGAAACAGAGTTGGCCCCCCCTGCGCCCATAATCTCGAGAGGACGAGGCGAGGCAGGGGCGGGGCGGAACAACCTTTTTCGGGCGGAACAACCGGGGCGACAACCTGTTTCGGGGCGGAACAACCTGTTTCGGGGCGGAACAACCTGTTCCGAACGGAACATCGAAGCGAAACAACCGACGCGAAGCAAATCAATCCCTGTGAAGCTGGTGTTGTGAAAGTGACCTGAGGGAACAAGTGTATCGTGGTTCCTTCAGGGTGAGAACTCGGGAATTGGGAGATCAGCCAATTCCCTCCCGTAACAGTGGGCCCTATACGACTGAAATCCCCCGTCGGACCCGAGTGTTGATCCTTTCGCGCCCGATTCGACGGCCAATAGTCTAGTTCCCCACGCACCGCCTCGTCGGACCTCCGTCGGAAAGAGCCTCGCCTCCTCCGGCCTGGACGGCGTTCCCTGACCGAAGCCGAGCAGCGAAGAGAACATCACCCTGTTGTCTCCATCCGAAGATTTGGTACACTAGTGGCGAAATACCTCTATCTCGTGAAGAGAACATCACCCTGTGGTCTCCATCCCAAGAAGTGTGGTACACGTAAGTGGCGAAAAACTCTGTCTCGTACCCTCGCAACGCGAAAGTCGAACTATCAAACTGGCCCAGCCCTGACGTTTAGTCACCAAAAGCTGATCATAGAGTTGTAGATTGTGACCGTATTATGTACATTTCGTCTGCCGTGCGTTAGGAAAGAGAAAGGAATTAGGGAGGACGCTAACAATTCACTTTCATTTTACCGTTCTGTTAACTCAAACATTCCTGAGCCTTCAGCTATCCCGTAAATTCATTTGGCCCTCAGCCCTTCACTTCGCCTACTCAATAATTAGATTACGTAATAGTCAATATCCTTCTCGGCCGAGACATTCCCTTTTTATAGTTCTGTCAATTTGCGTTCATTATAAGTCAATATTGAATCCTTGTCTGTTCAATCACGAAACCCATTCCTCAGAGCTTGGTAAATTCAGGTGTACTTGGCGTCTATGACCGACCATTGCAGACGTTCCGACGGTAAGTGAAGTCTTTAGTCTCCCACTAATTATTCGCCTAGGTCTATTTTTGGATCCCTAGCCCGTTACGTGAAAACGACGGGTTACATCTTTTGGTGGCAAGCGGTGGGATTTTTCAGAAATCTCGATTTCTGTCGTATCCACAACAAGTGATCTTGACCAGGTGAATATTGGTGAGAAAAAGCTCTGAAGGAATTGGGTCGCGTTCCATAATCTTGAAATTCAAACTGTGCTAGTTGTAGATTCCGAAATTTAAAATTGTAAGAAACAAACAAATCGGCCCGAGTGTGAGGAAGCGAGTGAGGAGCCAATTGACTTCAAATCCGTGTTCTAGGATTTTTTCTTTCCAAAAAATCGAAATTAAGATACTGGCTCATTTGTTTAGTAGCATCACTCTCCCTGTAGCCTTCTGTTCCGAAACTTGTCCCGGGGCTCTCGTTCCGGGACTGTTCCGGGACTGTTCCAAAACTTGTCCCGGCTCTCTGTTCCGGGACTGTTCCGGACTGTTCCGAGACTTGTCCCGGGCTCTCTGTTCCGAGACTGTTCCGGGGCCCTCTGTTCCGGGACTGTTCCGAGACTTGTCCCGGGGCCTTCTGTTCCGAAACTGTTCCGGGGCCCCTGTTCCGGGACTGTTCCGGGACTTGTCCCGAGGCCTTCTGTTCCGAGACTGTTCCGGGGCCCTCTGTTCCGGGACTGTTCCGAGACTTGTCCCGAGGCCTCTGTTCCGAAACTGTTCCGGAGCCTTCAGCTCCAATTGACATCCCGATTCCAGACCCGTCATAGCTCTTACCAACTGGGAAGTCCTTTCTCGATTCGTGGGGAAATTATCGGTCCTTGGTGCGCAAGAAAGTGATCTATCGGTTCTATAATTTTTTCTTTATTTATTTTCTTTTTATTTATTTAACAAGTGAATTCGCGACCATGCACCAAAACAGCAGCCCATCAGACGAGGGCAAAGCCATGATGAACCCCAATCTGGAAATAAAATGCACAACACAAGTACTTACTTTGTTTTACTAATGACCGTACCTCATGAGTCGTGACAGGACTCCCTGGGTCCCCCCCCCCCCATTTTTCTTTTTCCCCTTGTAATGGCAGCAAAATCTAGGGTTCGTTGTTCAGTTTCTGGCTTTGTGAAAGAGGTTGTCTGCATGACGAATGAGCCTTCGATTGATGGAAAATGTGAGAGTTTGAGTGTGAGAGGAGACTAAAGAAAGGGCCTTTTTGTATGTTTCACATCATAGTAGGGAAGTAGAAGATAAGACCAGCGAAGACACATCTCGCCCATCGCACCACCTTGGAACATCAGCGCCATCATGCTCTCGACGGTGGTGGGGACGTCCTGTGCCCGTCTGCACCCAGCGACGACACCCGCCGACAACGTACCGCTGGCGAGAGAAAATGCCGGAACCTGCGGCCCACGGACCCTGCCTACCCGAAGCCCTGCTCCCGCGCCGAACACGAGAAGGACCACCACCAACCTGTACCGCTTGTAAGCGATGGCGGTACGAACAAGCATGGATAGCGGCCAACCAACCAACGCAATGCCCATCGAACCAGTCACCCCCCCCCCCCCCCGGAAGAAAGATTGCCGAGGTAAACCTGGCCTCCAAAGAAAA
>CM034002.1:5544136-5573527 GCA_019603395.1 Cyrtorhinus lividipennis | reverse complement strand
GAAGAGCTTCATCTCATCATTCATTTGGGCCGTTCCTCTACTCTCAGTGAAGTATGTTCATTCCTCAAAGTAATGGAAAAAATATTTCTCGCAGCTAACGAGCATTGTGAATCGACATTCTGATAAAAGAGTGAAGTTAGACGGCTGTGAAGGGAGGCTTCGTGGTGAAACTTTACTTCTAAGGAAAAAATACATTGTACACGTCGGTGTAATTTGTCTGAGTAAGTGCTGGCAACAACACGGAGAAATCCTGCTGAGTGGAGAATTGTCTCGCAAAAGTGTTGTTGTGCCTACAGAAGCAACATGTTTCAAACTTGTTCAAGTTTAGTTTGCCGTCAATTGAAAAAGTATGGCAATTTAACGATGGCTCAACCACTGTCTCAAGAGCGGCGATAGTTAGCTCTGAGTAGGAATACCCTGTAGAGTTATTGGACCGCATCGAATCAGGTTGCCAAGAGCAATAGAATCATAATGTCAGACCGAATTTGTTCGCCGTCACATGAATGACTCTTCTATCATTGGCCACTACCCTTCGACCGTCACAAGTTCTTATAAGTTGAGCTGACAAACAAAAACTCGAGGTAGCGTAATTATCCCAGTTTTTGCAATCACGTTGCTGTCTCATAATTATTCGATTGTTGAATACACGTAGGTTTTTGTTCTTGTGTTCTTATTTAAAATATGAACTGTAGGTAGTAACACGATTATAAATGACGCTTGAAACCCTGTGCTCAGTCACTCGATATCCTGCATCATTGCCAGAATTTGTTCTGACTACCCGCGCAAATTTGGTATGATATGCATTATAACCTATCAAGCAGCACACTATGAAGACCATCTTCCCCGTGAATTCAAAATGATTTGTAAAACTGCTAACAGATACGAGAGAAACGCCAACTCAATCTAGACAGGCTCAAGCTCGGATTCCCCAGAGTAATGAATTGAGCTGAGTAGATGGGAATTTCTACCTTGGGATCGTTTTTTTTTTGTTTGAATAGCTCACGAGGAAAAATAAAATATGATAGGTAGCGGTTGTTAGCGTTGTACGGAAGAATGAATGTATAAATTGTCCGGTCTATTGATCCATGAAATGAATCGATGATACTTATATACGTAGTAGCTCAGTTTACTCTAATGAGTGGCTCAAGTTGGAGATGAAGTTGGCGGGAAGTCATGATAGAGGTTTGACGGAGCAGTGAAATTGGTATTTCAATAAATCCCCTTTCGAAGGAAGGAGATATTGCCTCGCTCTTTTAGTCGGTGTGTAGAAAGGTTTGGGTTCCGTTGGAGTCATCCTTCGCCTGAGTTCCTTCTCTCTCGCCAGGGAACGGGCGATATTGGAGTTTTGAATGGCTCTGTGTTCACTGTGTGTACTTAGCGCCTCCAGCAATATCTCCGGCTATTGGGCTGGTAAATTACAAGGCGTTTTCTTCTCTCGTTCCAACTTTTTCGCCCTTTTCCATCTCCTTATCCGTTGGTGGAGTTTTTCGGCCTCGCCATCACTTTCTGTCTCTCTGGAAGCATAGTGTGGCCATTGTGAGCTTCACAATCAAAGATGGTAGTGGGTCTGGAATGGCAGCGGGAGGGTGTGCGGAGGGTTCATTTGTGTTTTCCATTCGAGCCCTTTCTCTTATCCTCTCTGGAGTCCCCATGGCTGGTGGGTCTCCACAACAGAGCGGCTAATGCTACCCTTCCTCTGCGCAATCAGCTTCCCCTCCACATCCGCGAATGGACCTTCCACGTCTACTAACTACTGCCAGAAGGGACCTCTCGCCATTGAAGTTTAATCCTTTGTGCCTGTGTCCTGGTTGAATCACGACGATATGTAGGTCCCCGACCAAAGAACTCTCGGGCCCATCGCAAACAACCAAACAGCAATTCCCCACTCAGCTCATTCATGTTATGTCCGTTAAATTCATGAACTCCTAAAATCCACAAAACCTAAACTTACTTATATTCTGAAAACATCCATGCATGCCTGCGGAGAATAATTTGTTTGCAACCTCACTTCAGTTTTGTTGAGCTGTCCTATCGACAGATACCGGACGGAGCGGGTAATTCGTGAAGTCATTCCACAGTCTATACTCATGTTGTTCGCCCTGCTTACACCTAAAATTGTTTCGGAAAATCAGTCGGGCGTCATACATTTCTAAGCTGCTTAAGTGTAACACTTGCACGATCTGTTATGCCCATACGTAGGACCCATAAAACTCTATGCCTCTTTGTTTCAAAATCGATCATTGCATTCACCATCATCCGATTCCAGGCCCTTCCAGATGAACTGCTGATCAGAGGTCATTAACAAGAGCCAAATATACACTCGAACTATCTCGCATGTCTCGTGAATTCTATTTCCAGTTTTGGATCCAGGCAGTCGTGTTTCGAGTGAATTTCCATAATTTCATTCCTTTGTAAGCGTTTAACGTTGTAACGCCCTCATATACCTACATCAGCAGTGCCAACATTTGATAATACCACCCCTGGCCTGCAAGAACCATATCTCTTAAATACCACATTTCACGGGCTCGTTGTTGCTTCATTCAAATTAACCTTCAAGCGTTCGCGCGGACGGTCCGTCCAAGTGACCGCGTTTTTGAAATTTCGAAAAAAGCGCGTGCTGAGTTCTCAGAGTGACTGGAGGGACATGTATTCCATAATTAGGTCCCCCACCGCAAGATGAGCCTCATGTTTCGGTGATCCATCTCGCTCGAGCTGTTCAGTGCAAGTCCAAATTTGAACATGTTCATTTCGCGGTCAAATGACCGTCACGTGATCGGATATGAAACATTTTTGTTGATGTTTGCGGTGTAGTGACCACCGCGCGAACTGTGACGAAAATATTTCTTCAGCCAGCAAAATGTAAGTTCAAACCTCCTATAATACTTCATTTATACTATTCTGAGACTTCATCGCCCTCTCCCTCCTTCTACTTCTTTCACCAAATGAAACTAGTACATAATCATTTCATTTTATACAGGGACAAGCGGTCAGGCGAGGAAATTGCTCAGGTGCTGGCTGAAATGGACTCAGACGAAGATGAGCCGCGTGATACATTTGATGACTTTTTCGATGACCCAGATTTTGAGCCTGAAGACATCGAACTGAATGATCACGACTCGGATTCTGACGTAGACTTGGAAATCAAAGAACACAATGACATGGACCAAGAAGACGACGGCTTACGTTTTTTCAATGTTTCTGTATTAAAGAGTTTATATTTTCCTTTGGCCTTTAGACATGATAGGCGCTTAAAATTACCAGTCTTAAAAACATTTTTTTTTAAGTCTCCATCTTCTGTTCACACTGCTGCAGTAGAGTACGTGAAACCGCATGATAATGACAAAAACAACTGACTGAGTCAACTGACCGTCGCGCGAACGCTGGTGGGACTCGGATTAGCGCGAACGCTTGAAGGTTAAAGGGGAACGGCTGAAGAGTAGCAGTGCGTAGGTTTTGAAAGTGGGGGAGTTAAATACATAACATGATTTGCACTCTAACCTTATAACCTGGAATTTGCTCAGAAAACATAATTCATTAAATTTTGTGATAAATTGGTGACAGTATAACTGTTATTAGTGTCTGTGTGCGTGTTCGGTATGTAACGGTACTTTAGCGGGTCAATTTTAACAAGATCTCATAAAGCAATTAGTCCGGGCTCACTCCATTCGTAAGTATCTTCATTAACCACGGCTCTTAACAGTTTCAGCAGCAATAAATGAGGTCTCAAAAGAAGGAAACATGAAACGAGGCAGAGCGCATTATCAAACTGTGCGACGAATATTTCATATACGTCGATGTGGCCCCTGCGCATGGGAATGTTTTATGGTTGCCATGAACAATTTTGGCATTAACCTGAGGGATCACAGCACCGTTCGATAGTACCTCATGAGTCGGATCCCGTTGACTGAGCACATAGATCTATCAAGGTAATTGAGTAAAACCCGTTCCGTCACTTAACACCAGTCCATGCTGGTGCAACGTAGCAGATGCTCATATCACTAACACACTCTCTCGGGGTCGCCTATAATACTTCAAATTCAGACATCCAAAAAGGCTACTGGCCTCGCTTTCTCAGATTTAATGGATGAGCCTTATTACTGCTGGGGCCCTAGGGTCACATCGCCCCAACATAATATTAATAACAAGATTGGTGGAGAAGATTTCTACCAATAACAAGAAATATTGGGTTCAGGAGCTTAAATGCCCAAGTGAACGGGGTAACGCGCACTGACCGTAGAATGGTTATGACTGTGGCAGCTAATGACAACCAAAAACCAACGCAGAAGTTTGTTCTCAACGTTGGAATGCCTGTTACGTGAGATTGTGTTACCATTATACAGGTACCTTACTAGACACAGCAGGTGGAATAGTTTCAACTGTGTACATTATTGCAAGCGCAGAACTCATAAGTCCCGTCGCGATAATACTCCTCAAAAAATCAGCTGTGGAGCGACGTTCTTCATCTTCAAACCCGAAAGCCAATTTCCCATTGGACGTTGACGTGTTACAAGCGTCCGCTACCTAATAGGTACGCGAGCCCGGAAATTATCCTTCCCTTTACTGGGACCATCATCCTCACCCACTGGCCTAGATGGCACCTAATCGTGATCAGGGCTCTTCAATAGGCCATTTAATACCCTTCGTTTGCCGACTCGATGCATATCGGGCAGGACGGGAGATCGGAACGGGCACACGTCACTCGGGTGAGTGATGACCCAATTAGATCGCCCGTTCTGAAGAAACTGATTTTCATCTGTTTCAGTCATTAGCCCTGATATTCACAAGTCCAGGGCTATGAGGTGGGTGATTAAAAAGGCTAGATGACCGTACAGGATATGATTTATAGTTTGATCAGCTATGTGAAATGATTTGACGGACAACAGGAAGGTCAAGCCATCGACGGTTAGGTTGACTTGAATAACACTACCCGGTGCACCGATACTCCCAGGGGCTGTGTGAAAATTAATCTACATTAATCAAAAATTAATGTAAGCCAAATATTACAATATTGGAAAGTAAGAAAAAAAGTTATTTCAACTATTGATTTGAAATTAAGAACGCATACTTGAAGGACGCACTAAACATCTTATTGAAATAATATTTTTCCACGGTTGTGACCCCCACGGTTTTTGTGAATGAAAATGTTTCATGGGTGCATTTAATACTAGGTGGATCACTAACTAGATTTTCACCGTGAAGGGGAAACCGAAATTGTTATTTTGTTCTCAAGTTTGCTACCTACAAAGTCTCTTCACACACCCCAGCCTTCATTTAACCCTCCTCACTACTTTTCATGACAGCACCGGCTGGTCGAGCTTCCATCAACCAAACTACGATGAAGTTTCATCTCAAGTACAACACGTCAAAGGTATACGAGGAGCCCGACCGAGCTTCCATTACAACAAAAGATGTTGCTTCCACAGCGAAATATGAAGCCTTGAAGATATCAAAGGAGTTTTTCCCTGCCTTGAGATGTGCGAATGCCTCCGGTAAGCCTATGCAATTACATCGAAAGAGAAAGGATAACGGCAAGGCTGGGGTGGTGAGGATGGCTCGGTCAATTACGCACTAATTTGATTTAAAGCTAAGTCTAGTTAGTAAACTATTATCAAGAGGATTTCCCATTACCGCAGCCTCTTCCCTTGTCCTCGTATAATATAAATGTAGCGTTCCCACGAGGTAACTATAGCGCCTATCTGAATATAGGTCAAAAGATAACGCCGTCGTTATAGCAGAGGTCCTTCGATATTAATGCGCCAACTTCTTCGCTAACAACCTCAAGCTGACGTGGCAGATCCTCACATACGAGAACAAGCGGAACGTCAACTCCCCTTATCCCCGGAAGGAAATACCCCATTTGCTAATATTGCCTCATCACGCCCAGGTACGGAAATCATTGTGCAGGCTCCTTAGTGTTGGTCAACGAATACAAGTAGAGCAATTATTATGTTTTCAAAAATAATACTGGCAACAATTGAAAAAAAAAACAGTATTTTTCCCATCGATATTTCTAAGTCGATTGAGAGAAAAATCTCAGCCCTAGCATGGGTAGGTCAATTCTCATAATCAGAAAAAAGTTGACACGTACACTGACCTCAAATTTTAGAATTCTTTTAAAAGAAAATCAAAAATTTTTAATCAGTATGAATTCCAGCAATATATTCCTTTTCATGTTCCGAGGTCAGCCTCTATAAAACTTTCTCTCTTAAAAAACAGGGGGAGATATTTTAAGAACAATCCTAGTCCATCAAGACAGAGTGGTGATTGAGATACGCAAAAAAACAAATAGATCCTGATTCCCGAAGAGAATAGTTTAGGTAGAGCTTATTTGGGAATCAAACACGAATGAGAGAGATTTGGTGCTGGTAGGGTATTCATAACACGCCCCCACGTTCACCCAAAACACACAAGTGGCTTCGGCTCAACATAATATTAGCGAAGTCAGACCACACGAGCCTATCCGATAGAATGGGAAGGCTTGAATTATCTTGTGCTTATCTTCTGCTGAGAAAGACCTGAAAGTATTTCATTCTGTTCCCCTCTAACTTTCTGTGTTTGCGAGTCTATTCGTGACGTTGAAGTGGCAAAGTTTCGAGTAAACAAAACCATGTGAAGGGGCTCCGTCGTTTCGATTCGAACCCTTCCCAACCATCCCGTGACAACCATAGCACAGTTTTGGTTCTCCAAAAGCTTTAGAACCCACCCGACGCGAGGCCCTTTCCGAAACAGTTTCCAACCGCAACTAATTAGCCTTCTACCACATCAAGAGCTTCCAAAACGAAAAGCGAGGCGCCAGCAAGGAAGGAACGGATAAACTCTCAAACAAGTGTTAATGTCGAGTTAGTTGAGATAATTATTCCTCAGATCCAAACTTTTGCTTGGAAGCAGACGATGAGCGTCGGACCCGTTAACGCCTACGATTAATTTGAGGAAGAAGTGACGTGGACCTCGTCAGAATAGAGGTTGGACCTTCAAAATAAATATTGACCACCTTTTTAGATTATTTACAATAGGTGGATTTTTATCTAGAGTTCATATTGCATCAGAGAGAAAATATATACTTTTTAGCCAGTTAACATTTCGCCTACTTTCAATGATTGTTGTAGTGTAGAACATAATGCCCCATTTAGGCAAGAAAAATACAATTTCAGACCTTGCAAGCAGCCTTGTCAGCAACACCGTACAGTACGGCTTTTTTCTCTTTCCTTTTGTGCAAGAAAAATAGTTATTTTACAGTTCAAAAAAATATAGCAACTCCTAGCAATTATTTTACATAATTATTATACACCACTTTGGAACGGAATAACCAGTTCTTCACTCTTTGTCTTGGCCAGTGTTCATTCTGCGCGGAATTCGTTCGAAGCTTGTGAAAGGCCAACACCGAAGTGGGAGAAGTTAATGGAAATCTCTGCTGCTGAACCTGTGCTTGCTTCAGCATCGGGGAGAAGGGTGAGAATAATGCATAAAAGAGTTAGTCTTGTCCATAACACTCACCTCTAAACGTCTCCTAGACAATGACTGGCTGCTTGTGAACTTCGACTGGGTGTGTAACTCAATTTTGGAATAGCATGAGGGCACATAGAAGCAAAATTCCGGAGAAGTGATCCGGAAAGAAACAAATATATACCCACGTTCCTGTCTTCCACAGTGAAATTACGGTAAACGAGAAACTAAAACCCACCGGCAATGTGCTAAGGGCTTCAAAACTGCAAAAGATAGTTGACTGCTTCCCGTCAATATGGGGCAGTTATGGTTGGTGACGATGAACTGTGAGGAAAAAAGTCCGGACGGAGGGAAAATGGCAATTCTTGATTTGCCGCTGAAACCACTGATTGAGCAAACATAATGGGCCACCCAGAGCACGTCTTCTCCTGCAGCCTGAATATTTTGTAATTACAGGGTTGATTTGGTGAAAATACGATGTCGCATCAGTCTACTAAAATTAGGGTTCAAAGGGTATAATAGGTAGTAGCAGCTCAAATTCTATGGAATTAGATAATGGGCATTCCTTGGGGTGGTAACCAAACGTATCATTCTCTTATCAAATTTTCTTTCTCTCATTAGAATCCCAAAAGTCTAGAGTCCGCCGAGTGGGTTGCCGAGGAAGGGAAAGAGTGCAAAACCATTCTGGTATAGCGGATCTCAGATTTGCGCCAAGGAGCAGGGGCGTTGATTGCCCTCACTTTCTCATTTGCAATAACTAAGATTGCGTTTGCCTCTGAGGAGAAGAAGAAATGGCACGAGAGAAGCTGAGGGTCACGGAGGAAAGCGGGGGAATGATGTTTGGCGTGAACGAACTCCAGGCTGCAATAGGTGGTGAGGGGTGGAAGGGGGGGGGGGGCTATTACGCTACAACGTGGATAGAAGAGGTTCCCTCCCTCTTTTCCTTCCCATTCCGTCATCATCCACTGTTTTCGCCCGAGGAGCCCTTCAGTTTCAGCTACACTCCAATGCTACGACACGAAGCGTAAATTGACAAATAAAGTGACGACGAGCTAACCCTTCATTGTCATATCCACTCACGACGAGGACGAGGCTATTTCGACTTCAGGAGCAATTATTTCATGAATTCCAGTGCACAACTCCAAATGAACGTGGAACTCTAATCCACACAAGTGGCAACGGATCTACAGTACGTGTCAAAAGAAATTAGTCCCCTCCGTGAAATCTAATGTTATTGTCAACTACTGGCCGCATTGAATGCTCATCTTGAGCAAGAGCCAGTTATCGGTTCATTTTATCACTGAACAACAACCCCAAGTTTTCATTCCTGAAGACAACTTCTCCAATATACTCAAAAACATAAAATTTGATTGTTTCAAATTACGCCTGATCCAATTCTTATAAGAAGTGACCAGTGACCCTTGTTAAGCTATATTTAATTGGTCCCCGCAACTCTTCAGGCTTTTCAAAAAGGTTTCTTCAGGACTTGGATGGGTGGGATAAAGTTATTCTCTAAATTTTGAACGCTGAAACGATTCAGATGAGTGGTAACGGCAGCAGTAGGGTGTTTTGAAATTGGGTCCATCATTGCCAAAAAGGTGATTTTATTCGTTTTTCCAAACATATTCTAATAAGGAGATCATGACGATACACCTTCTCACATGCCAGATTTATTGTTCGTGGAACTTTTCAACTGGTGGGCTCTCGAAGTTTCCAGAACCCACGAGTGTAGGTAATATTTCGTCAAGCCGACTGACTCTGCTCTCCAATATTGCTCATAACACCAATTACAAATGTCCTTAATCTTTGCATTATAATTGAATACAGAAGCGATGCTATTGAAAATGGATTATGGATTTCAAGGTAAAAAAGGGACTGTTTTTCCTGGACTCACATGAAGCGGACACGTACGCGTTGATAAAATATTGAGTCTCCTCTATAGGATATAGAACGCGGTGAATACGGTCAACATTCGAGATGGAATCCACCGTATCCCATGTGAATGACGTTGTTTTCAGTATTGAAATTGATAGATTATTTATGTACACCGATACTTGATCCTGAGAAACGGCCATCGAGTGTAGTTAATTCATCTATAAACTCAGCCAAGGAAGTATTTTCGTATCATTCAGATGGATAATACTGCATGAAAATTCAGCGTACTTTATTGAATAACTTATTTGGAGTCGAAGCACTCACTTCTTGTTATTACCTGTACTTTTACACACACGTTGTTAAAATACAAACGTAAATTTTCTATCTGTATCGTTTCTATAAGGTTTTTGTTGCCACCCAGGCACTGCGCGAACGACTGTCATGACGAGATGGTTGAATAGGAAAATTAAAATGTTCTTCAAAAAACCTTATTTCATTGAGAATCCAGACAGCTCAAGTTTACACAACTCAATGAGAAACGCGGCCCGAGTGCCACGGTTGTGTAAGGGTTTCGTGATTTCATCGAGATGACAGCTTTATATAATGCTCTGCTCACCGCGGAATCCCGAAACAAGTGGGTGGAATATAATATACTGAGCTCAATAACACTGTCGTAGCCCTCACGTCTAGAGGCCCTATTCAAACCTCGAGTAATATTGGAGGCCAAACGTCGTCGAGTCCTCGGATACCAAGCCCTCTAGTCGGGTGAAGAGAAATTTCTCTCCTTCTCACCCCCACTGAAACCACTAATCCGCCATCATCCGAGTCGAAGAGGACTGCATCAATAAAAAGAGGAGGATCTGATGAATTTTCTTCCTATTCAAAGATTTCAGTGAAAATATGTTTGAGATGATTTGAAACTTTTTTTTTTTTGTGTTCAGATGAAGAAGGTAAGCGATAATAATATTAAATCTAATGTATCAATTCAGTTCATTGATTTCTTCCCCTCATGTAGAAGTCCAAGCAGTTGCGGTAAGGCTCAACTGAGGTAGAAGTTAATATAAGTGTCATAGCCTTAATGTACATAAGTAGCCCAATATCACACTGCATGGTGTATACATAATACCCACAGCACATCCCGTCAAACGCCACCAAAATCTTTCTTTTTTTTTGTGGAAAATTTCATTGCCAGTTATTTTTCTCTGAAAGTAATTTAATTTCCTCTCTTTTCACATCGATTTCTTATCCCCAATTAGAGTGAACGAGAGTGAAAAGAGAAATTGTCGACTCATTTTACAGATCAGCGAACCGAACATGTCATAACCGAACCCGAGTCCCCATTGTAAATCCCACCAAATATCTTCGCCCGGATTTTATTTTCTCCCGAACGTTTTCGTTCTTTTTTCTTTTTCTTTCTTTTTTTTATCGTTTCTCTCCCTCGTCCCGAGTCACTGGATTTCTACCGCCAGAGGGATTACTTCCTCTGATTTATACGACAAATTGAAAATACCAAAAACGTTCGCAGACGAGGTAATAATCTTCATTTCAACTTCTTCATTCCCTTCGAAATTGATTCACGACCCTAAAGAAGAAAAGCCCTTACCGATATCGTACACCTGCACTTATAATGGACTTAAAATCGGCTATTTCATTCCCTTATAACGTAGAAAAAATCCGAGGGAACTGATTTGCGGCGTAATGATTTGAGGAAATGCTTTATAGGTAGCCAGGCATCGTTCAGTGCGACAAAATAATTTAAAATGAAATCTGAGGGCGTTTAAACGCGTGAACGGTAAAATACATCATAATTAAATCCAGCTCACAATAAATGAGACGACAGTCATCATTTCTAGGTGCATTTAGAACTTGTCGATAATCAATTCCACGCCTGTGAAATTAGGAGCCTTAAAAACCAATAAGTTGCGTCATAAAATGCAAAAACACGTCGCCGAAAAAACTACGAAGTTTAACCTTGAACTCATCAGTCCAAATATTGGATTTGAAGATAAGAAAACAAATTGTAGAATTGAAGTTTGGGACCTGTATGTAGGTAGTCATTTTCAACTGTTAACCTAGTGAGAAGTTGAGACTGTTCCAATATTTTCTGGAGCATCGTTGGATGGATGAAAAATCCAAGAAGACGTGAGACACAGTTACTAAGCTCGTTTGAGATATTTGAAAGAAACAATCGATAACAATTACTTTTGATTAGTTCGAATCCAGCACTGAAGGGCTGAAAGAGATCAATTAGCACGGCACTAAAATCCACTTAGAGAATTCACCAGTCTATCGAATTCGAAGATGGACGAGAAAATAAAAAGTTGCAAGGGAAGATTTTAAAAAAGATGTTTCAAGGGGTGGTGCGGGTATAGAGTTCCATCACGACCATCTGAATGCAAATGCACTGACAGGGAAAGTTCATCTACACCATTCCATTACTTTGAAGGCAAGAGTTGCGATATAATTATTTAGAAGGCAGTCGCCATCCGCCATTGAATAATTAATTTCACTCTCAGGAGAGTTGATGGAATTCAAGAGGATTCCGCTCAAGTATTTCTCTTCCGTCTTTCGTATTTTGATTTGTTAGAAGAAGTTTGAAGGAGAGAAACGGGAGAGTGGGGCAGAAATAGGACGCCAGCTGATGGGAAACTTCCTCAGGAGGAAACTGAATTCTAAATGTAAATGACCGTTTTCACCTGTACCTCGTTAGAGGCGAAAAAAAGTATTTCAACGACATTGCAAGACTTTCGAAACGATTGATCAGTTCATTGATGAGAATTAAATTAAACGTTTCACCCCCACTAGTCCACAATTTGTTCCTTCCTTGCCCCGCTGAAGTATTTATCTTCCTTCAATTAAAGACACGCTAATGCTTGAATAAATTCAACACGGTCCGCTCAATGCAGAGATGGGTTCCCAGCGCTAATTACGGTACGATTGTGACAGAGAACTATTTCCGACGAAAATTCTGAAATAAATTTGTCTCTCATAGGAAACATTTCAAAGAAACCAAGTATCTTCCAAGATTCATGCCCTTCCCTCCTATACATTCATACTGTATCGGGTAGGCTTTTCTTTTATATTTGCTCCACGCCAACACAGAGTACGTTTGATTTGCAGAAAAGAGTACTCAGCCGACTGATTTTATGTCGGAGGTGAAGATAATGTTTGTTTGGAGACGCCGCTGTGTTTTACTTAAGAACGCAATAATAATCTCTATATCATCTTCTGTTTCGTCTATTTACTTTAATAGAATTAAATTTTATCTGGAGAGAACGTATATCGGGAACAGTGGAATCTTATTCGAAGTTACCATTAACGACTTCTTGTCGACAATAGAAGTAGTTAGGGGGGACAAAAATGAATAAAAAGGGGAAACCGATAAATTTCTAGCCTAAACTACCGAGGACTATACCAGATACAACTGAACCACTTTTTCACCAATGTCGAAGAAATAGAAAAGTCGAGGGAGGCAAGAGAATCCAAGAAATAACGGGGAAGAGGGACTGACAAACAAGTCTTCTTTGAAAATATATCCACCATAATTCATAGCCTCCTTGAAACATTCAGCGAGTGAACGGTTCCGGCGGTTCCAATAAAGTTTCCATTATTACAGTACCCGTCAAGAAACTTGGCCGATATTGCTGAGAGATATTTTCTTCTCGATGTCTGAACTTCGACTCTTTTAACGGAACAGCAATCAGGACAATGTTCGAGGGCTGACGAGTTGGAGAAGTAATTTAGGTAGTTCTTGAACCACCTACTACGTTTTGCGGGTCATTCTTGGAGCCGAAGGTTCATGTGTTACTTTAGGCGGTGTCTAATAAATAAAACTGATCAATGAGCTATAGCACTTCTCAATCGGTTTCGTCGTTGTAAATTTCAACTGGTAAATAATATTATTTATGCCAATAGTGGTTGATCATTTTAGGTAAAACTCGCTTGTGAAAGAGAACCTATCTATAAAACGCCATAGGCCAATTCTTTCACAGGCGAAAATCCACTTTCTAAATTGGTAGGTATGCACCCATTTCGACCCAAACCCCCTTTCCGCCAGAAAGAACATATCTACAAAAACTACAGTATGGGGAAAATCTACTTCATTGAAGAACCCATGATTGAAATACCTTTTAAAAATATTCATCAATCAGGTTACAAATTAGCAAAGCATAACTCGGAGTCAAAAGTGATGTGCGCAAAACTTCAAAATTTCCGGTTTTTAGACCATTTCAAATGCACTGTCCCGGACGGCGGACAATGGATAATGAACGCGGGCAGATATTTCAGATTTTGAATCTACAAAAGAGCAGGGCAATTATGCTTCGGAATCCATGTTAATCGGGTTGGAATTCCGAATTCAGTGGGAAATGATAACTCGCATTAATTCCCAAAATCACGAAAATCCATTTTTTCCATGCCTCCCTTTTGGGCAATAAGGTAGAAAATAAATCAGGCTTACTGATCCGCGAAAAATGTCATTGAGACACTCCAAGGAAGCTAAAATAGGTTAAATCCAGGGTACATAGGTACTTACACATGATGTTGAGGGCGATTTCCCTCGTGATGGGACTACCAACGCCGTTGTTTGCCGAGCAAATATAAATGCCCGCGTGGTGCCGAGTTGTCTCATCAATTGTCAGCGACGTGCTTTCTACAGAGGTTTTTCCCGCCATCACAAGGTTATTCTGCAACATGAAAGCAATTTGTTCGTCAGAAACTGTACTCAGTATGATCGTCATAATCAAAAGAAAAAAAACTCAGTTGACTCCGTGAATGCAGGAACGAAGGGTCAAACGGATCAAATTGCCCATAGCACAGCGCTAGAAACAACGTTTATGACGAGCAGAGGGCGGAAGTTATGAGTGGAGTAAAATGAGACCCAGGCCCATTACGCATGAAATCATGGTGGAAAGGGAGAAAACGTTGAAATACTGAATTGCGTAATGAGCACCGTTGTATTTGCACTGGGATCTCCGCAGGGACCATGAAAGATTTTCATTAGGAGGGACGTGCTGTGCTGCCTGAATATTTGAGAGACTGGAGGGAAAAAAGGATTCATCTGGTGTCATCATCAGTCTTTCTGACTTATCATGAGTAGAACCAGCCTTCTCAGGTGACATTGAGAAGGGATGAATGGTAATACCTAATCGTAATCGTTCATTCAAACGCGTGAAATTAGTCATTAATGAGTGTAACTATAAAACGAAGATATTCCTAAGGAATGTGTTACGGAAAATACTAATACATTTGAATTACAATACGAGGCAAAACTGAGCGCATCAAATCTTCTGGCTCCATGCGTAGACAATATTGAAAATCGGTACTAAATGTGTTCCTCAGCGATACTGATTATCAACCGCGGAAATTTGTCGTAATGGTTTAAATGGCAATGATAGACACTACGAAACATGGGAATTCCACGAATTCCCGTGGATGCTCAATTAACCAGCACAGGATTGTGAAACCCACCCTACAATATCGCGAGTTAGTAGGTACGATTGATGAATTCGACGGCACCCAGTTTTGTGGTTTGTCATATGTGGAATTTGAAATGAAGCTCGTGTAAAATGACGACATCAGGGAATGTTCGCCTGGCGTCAGGGCAGAGAGGAGAGGCAGAAAGGATGGACCGTCACAAGGGCATGGAATGGATTGTGTTGGTTCTCATCAAGATTTATGAGAATATTCTTTAAGACCCCGTTTTTACGTACTCTTCGAACCACAAAAACTTGCATTTATACAAGAAATGTGGTAACTCAGCAAGATTGCGTTTCTGGGTTTTCTAATGTCTTATAAGAGGTGTAAGGATATGACACATCTCTTGGTCTTCTGTTGCCCATGTTTTCACTTTTCCAGTGAGATGTGTGTATAAAATATAATTTTCATTGTACTTGAAAACAGGACTATAAACCAATACAAATAATCGAGCTTAAATATTCACACAACAATGCTATTCACCAAAGAGTAGGACTGAGTGGGTAGGAATAGAGCGAGAACCTAGATAGGGCATTGGCATCTCTTTCGCTTATAGCAGGTAATTAATTGAGGTTGGAAATTGTCAATCGGTACTGAAAGCTCATAGTAAACTACCTGATTGTTATGGTTCGACAACATATAGGACCTACCCTTAATTATTAAAAACTCTAATTGGCATTCTAATTGGGGTTGGTATTCACATAGAAGCCAATCTAGCGGTATATATGTAGATACGCACAATGCAGTCCTTGCAACCGTGTGAAATTGAAAATCATTCGATATATCGAGGGAATTATAAGTCTACAGTTTCAACACGTAGAGCATTACAAACACTTCTACACTAGAATTCAGCTTCAGTGCATAGCCCAGTCTTCGACTCAAGTTCGATTGAATGCCCATTTGATACCCGATTTTGCCCCATGGACAAGCTTTGTTTAATATCTAGGGCCTCTTGCACTAAAGAAAGTAACAAAACCGGCTAGAACAATCTCTTTGAGAGCATACTTACAAGTTATAGTGTTTTTAAAATTAACTTTACCATTAACATTCGTTTTGCTTCTCCAGATGCAGTGCCTCAACCTATTGGCCGTTGTATTATGTTTGATAGGAACGCAGGAACCCTCGCCTAATAACTCCTGGGAAAATTCAAGTAAAAGTGGAATTGTAGGTGAGGATAAATTCTCTGTACTAAACTATCCAGGATAATTATAATTATACGTATAAATAATAAGTGGGAATGCTCCACGTGTGACATTATTTTTATAATAAGATAGATTTGCTAAAATCAGAGCGACGCGGTTTGCTCTGAACAGCGTCTCACTTATTTATTTCGTGGATTGCCATGGGATCAGAGCTCTCAATAATCGAATCAGAAACGCTAACCAACAGGATTCCTTGAGGCGATCAGAAAACCAAACACGTAGATGGTGGAGCAAATGCGCTACTGATAAAATGGGAATGGACTCCTCCAGAGGGATCATTTTGGGTTCGGCGAGGCTACGTAAATGGCAAGTCCACGTGTTATTATCTAGGAAGAAGCAACCTGACCGCGCAAACATCTTCGAACCAGCAATGCTATTACAATAAACAAAATTCGTGGAATAACACATCCCACGTACGAACTGAGAACCCCATATTCATGTTTCATACTGTGTAAATCGCAGTTTCTTCTTCTTGAAAGCCCACTAAACAGGTCTGTATTCAATAATCCAGTGCATAGTAATTCTCATCATAGAATTGTTAGGTATTGTGGCTCCTAAACGAATGAACCCCGAATCATATATTTTTAATTTGGCCTAAAAATTGATTTGAGAATACTCAGAATGCTGAGACTGATTTGGTTTGTTATTATCATTAAGAAAATGCCTTTTTTTATGCCTGAATTCGATCCGCACTCCAACTCACCCAAAACTAAGACATTTAATGGTTCCAGATTGTAGAAATTCTGAACCGAAATGACCGCCATCGTCTAAGAGAGATGGGGTGTCAATTTCCCCACTTGCCTAGGTCCTTAAAAATCTCGAAGATCCACTGTCATAACGGATAGGTGACGGTCAGGATTTTGATACGATGGGAAAATCACTGCACACATGCCTAGTTCCCAAAAAATCCCGAAAATCGAGTTTCAAAAAAAAAAATTTTTTTTTTTCTTATTCATCTCTACCCTCATTATATTCCGGGCTGATGGGCTGAAAAGTTTCAAACCAACTAGACGGCGGACGGGTCATTTGGGTTGTTTGGTCCGTAGCATTTTCACGTCAAATTGGATGTTTTTCCGATTAAATTGGAGGCTTTACATATCTTTGAGGGTTTTACACATCAAATTGGAGGTTATCCATTTCAAATTAGAGGTTAACGGAAAACGTTTCGTTCATTCCTAATTGGTGGATGTTACGTTTCACTCGCTAATTGGGCTCTTTTTGCTTTCTTACGTAGAATTTAATGTGGTCAGGGCAGTTTCGCAGGGGCCTTATCATGAGGCTGAAGATGCGTTAGAAGGTCTTAGAATTCAGTGTGATTATAAATAGGTGAGTTCACTCTGTGTGGTACTGTCAAATGACGAAGTAGCCCCTCTGTTCATTAAACGGACATCATCGGAGTCACTTGGGATTGAATCTCAGGATTCTAAAACGAGGAAGCCGTACAATTGAGCCCATCATTTAATTGTTCAGACTCAGTCGAACGGGTTCGTATCGTAATAACTGAGAACAACGGGGCTGGAATAATTGTCCGATAATTGGGCCTTCATGTAGTCTCGAGGGTCGGAAAGGAAACTGAGAGATAAGAGAAGCAAACCCTCGAGGTGAATGGGCAGAGCGGTACGACGCCTCAAGACCCCGGGGAGCCTTCAAGAAGATATCTTATTGGCGCTGCTCGTTGCCAGAACCGCGGCTTTCTCTCCTGGGGCCCAATTTTCCGACCCGTTGCCTGTTCCAGAGGCAGACGTGCGTCTCTACTGAGTGGGCACCTTCATCAAGTCTGTCAAGAAACCTCAGGCATCTGTACCCTCACAAGGGACTAATAATGTTTTCCACCTACTTGTTTTTGAAGGTGTTGGAGGGAATGAACGAGTAATCACTATCGATTTCAACATTTCTGTCCTATTCTTATAATGATCTGTAGCGTCTAGTGACATACATTTTTTCAACTGAATTCGTGAGGTGACAAAGGGGAAGACTCAATCTCATGAGTTTTGGAAGCTGAGGACTTTTTTCCCTCTATGGTTTCTTGTAAGAATCTGAAAACCACACAACAACTGTGCGGCGACGCGATAAAACTGAGTTCATTGTTTTCATCACTGACCCATTACTCATGGGTGGACAACATTCGCACGACATACCGCTTTTCATAACCCCCTATCCTTCCCCAAACTGCAAACTATCCTACAATGGCTTGTTACCAACTACTCTAGGCTAGGTGGTTCTTTCTCATATGAGGGATCATATCTTGTCATCTTAAGTGTACAGGTACCTAATAAAGAATAATAATGTGGATCAAGTACATAGAATTAATATTTTATTCATCCTACAACCATGGGAGACAATCGATTCAGGGTCCACGATTCATTGGAAACCCTACTTGCTCTCTCCAATAATCTCGAAAAGACGGAAATATTTATTGATTATCTAGTCATCATTACACCATAACCTGCACCAAAAGATGATCTGCTATTACATCAAGTATTCTTTGGGTGGTATTTTACAGGCTCCTACACGGTTTTTGCATGATTTTCCCGTCTGAAAAAAGCAGTTAGGCAGGTTGGTAGGTAAGAAGGAATTGGTATCAAAGCTTTCTTAAAGGCCACTTTTGCAGAGCTAATTTTTCTGTTTGCTTTTTTTTGGTTGCAAGCACGGTTCTGAGGCCTTAGTCAAAAGGGTTTAAATTATAGGATAATGAGAGAGAGTTGAGTGTTTCTTTCAAAGGGCCCATGTGGAAATACTCACCTTACGAGTCCATGTGATGACGGGTGGTGGGTTTCCCGTCGCTTTGCATTCGAGGGTTACTTTGGCCCCCTTTTTTACTTCAACAAGACCTGCTCCGGTAATTTGCATAATTTTGGGAGGAACTGTAACAGAAATGAAACAAACAATGTGAGTATCACTTAGACGACACTACATTTAGAACTCTTATTCATCACTAAAGATACAGAAGCATAATTTATTTATCCATCCAACAAAATGTATATACACGATGAGCTAAACAGTTAACTCAAAATGTTGAAAAATGAATTACTCAACTGAAATTCCAACTACTACCCAACCCTGTTGGAGAAGCCATTCGATTTTGAAAGTGGTCTGAAAATTATCTCTACCCGAATCCCCCTTCCCATCCAGAATGGTCTTTTTCTCCTGCACAGACCGGAGCCATTCGTTTTCCCTAGTTTATTTCCTGCACTCCATTCCATAAATGCGCCATAAGATCTTTCGGATTAGCTCTTTAAAATTCATTGGTGGTGATTCATGATGCCTTTTGGACCTTTTGGGGCCCTCAAACCGTCAGGACTGTTTTCGATGCTTGGGAAAATGAGATTTTTTTCAAATCCTTCTCATTCTGAGAGTGGGCAGTAGGGAAGTCTAAGGACTGAAGGTTATCATGGGAGTTAACTTAATACGTAGGGGCTGATTTGAGTCTGAGCTCTTCTGACATAAAATTATTTATTTTAACCGCTTATCTGATCTGAAAGAGAGCTAGGAATGGTTACAAACTGGGTTCAATGATGGTCTTATCGGGCGCTTGAGTCCAACTACTACGAAACCACTGTAGTATAATATAAACAAGATTTGAAGAAAATCTAATTCACGATGTGGAACAAACATTTTCTATCCGGAAAGAGAGCATACTCCAATAGTTGAAAACCATACCGATTCCTCAGGAATTGACATCTTTTTCCGTAACTTTCAGTATGCAGAATGTGAGAGGGCTGGAAAAATAACGTGAGCCGTGACATGTGAGTAAATCAGCAATAGATGCTTTAGAAAAGAGCAAGTATTCATGAACCGATCGTAAAATTTCTCGTCCGTTCGCTATCTGATACACTTCAATTTCCCCTTGGCTCACACACCCTCACCTAACAAAAAACTCTATGCCTGCTATAATAACTGCATACGGGAGAAAAGAAAATAATAATATCCATAAAACGTGGAACAACTCTGGCAAAAACCCCGAAACCTATTTCCAAGGAAAGAACGAAGAAGTTTGAGCCCGCATCAAGACGATTGAATAATACATATCGTTTATTCATCGCAGATTTCCCACACGATCACTCGAGCTTCTTTTTTGGGGACGGGGCCAAGTTTTACTGGCCTGAATCACTTCTAAAAAAACTTGGAATCTACATTGTAAGTCTCAACCATCGTCAACTCCGTAATTAACCTCTCAAACTTGAGTCAGAGACGAACAAAGGAGAGAATATTCAGCCTTCCGATATCGAGATGTGAAGGGCGTCTTGAGCCATCATGTTTACCACGTGTTTATCCGTATCTGATTATGCTCCGATTGTTTGTTCTATGTGTTGGAAAAATTATGGCAGTAATGAGTAGTGGATCGGTTTGTCTAAGTTAACGTTCATCCCGTGGAATTGGTTTTGATAACTGAACAAATGGATTATGCTCAACCACCCCTTCAAAGAACGTAGAGCCTTCTTCAGCGCGTGAGGGGAAAGAATGGAGAAAATCTCATCTCAGGGAACTTCAGACACCCTTAATACAAACTCTGCTGATATCGTGATGACGTGTCCCCACGGTCCCAACAATCACCTCGGCTCTAAGGAGAGAGAAATTCATCGAGAGGGTGCTACTGTAGGCGCGAGTGAGACTGCCTCGTCAGGAGCACTAAATTACTTTTGTTTCGTCGGGATGATGTGGAGATTCTGATTCAAAGCGTTGACACACACTGGTGTTTTAGACTGAAAGCTTAACCCGGGTCGAAGGTGAAGGGGCTGAGTGGTGAGCAATCTGCAACATGAAAGGCTGAGGAACCTGGTGGAATTTCCGGAGATGAAAATGGCAGAGCCACGCTGAGATGGAGGTTGGTGGAGAATTAGGGGTGGTGGGGGTGGAGGGTGGGCTTCGCGCTGAAGGAAAGCGCTACGAAGAGAGACGGTGTAATTGGTCCAGAAACACTTTGAAAGCTCACAAAAGTACCCCAAGCTCCCGCGCTTTCCTATTACTCATCTCCCGGGTGGTAGCTAAGCGGGTACTCAAAGTGGTGATTGAGAAGCAACGACCATGGTGGCCTCCTGCTTTTGACCGATTGCAAAGGCAGTAGTAAGATTAAGAAAAAAATAGATGTTGGCTGTGTCGCTGCAGTGCTAATTTCACGAAGACTGGGACTAACACGCGACGCCAGGAAATATCTAATATTTTCTCAAGAACACTATGGAGTAAAAAGAGAACCCTCCTCCTTCATCCGCCTCTTAACGACAAATAGAAATGATTAGAAATTGTCTTTTATGTCCTCGAAAACGAACAAAACAATGTCACATCGATTTCGGATATTAGTCATCATTAGTAACAAAACGCACAGTTATCAGCCTACTTAACAACCGAAATCGATTAGGCATTATTGTTTGTTTTTGAGGTAATAAAATACTATTTCTAACCATTGCCACATTATTTTCTTTGCGATTGGCTTACGTCTAAACGACACGTATTCACGAAACTAACTCAAAGAAGCTACAAGATTGAGAAGCCAAGAACTTGGCTGGAAATGGGTTGCGTTTTCTTAATTATTCAGTCGGATCAAAAAAAACATTAAACGCAGCCCTTTGGTGAAAATTCAAAGAGGTCGATATAATGCACTCCCAATATCCGTGACCCGCTTTGCTTTTCAGATGCACAGGGGTGACAAAATGAATTATGTAAGCAGGAGGCCGTTAATTGTAAGGTCATTATGGAAATGATCGAAGAGGAACAGTGTTTGGGAGCCTACCTTAATCCCACGTGGCCAAAGCTCTACTTTCCATTAATTTAAGAAGTTCCTCACTTAGGGCTTTATTTTGAAGGAACGAGCGTTTCTCTAGAAGTTTCATTAAGGAAGAGAAAGGGAGTTGAAATGACTCCTCTCAGCCGAGGTCCAGAGGTGGTTCGAGTGAGCAGTTATTCTGTACGGGGTCCATATTACGTCCTTGGGTTTCGTCGGATGGAAAGGGGGGTGACCGTTGTTATATCAAATTATGAAACCTCCTCTCTTCTCACCCATCTCGGTGGTACTCTAGTTGTGGCTGAGCGCTGGCCCCAAGGGGGAGGGTTGGTGGAAAATTAGACGCGATGGTGGCGGCAGGGAAGCAAGGGATTAGACCGCGATCTGCCCTAATTGGGATGGTTAGTGGCCAAGTGTGCGGGCTACAGACTGGAGTCGGGTGGGCACCAAGTAACGAACCCTGATGAGCGAGTAGACAAGCATTCATATTTCGTGCGGAATTCGGGCAAGCTGAGCGATGCGATTTAAGAACTTAGAGGGGAACCCTAGCGTGACGAAATCTGGATGACCTTTATTTGTCGTCGCTTATGACCTCACAAGGACTCAGATGTGATGAACTCACTGTTGTGCCAACTCATGAGCGGATGTATCCAAGTTATACCTAATCAGTATCTAGTCTTGGATATCAAAGGTTAAAAACAGTTGGATTTAACGATCAAATTTAAAAAAAAAAAAAAAAAAAAAAAAAAAAAACACTATTCACCCCAGTAGTTGTTTTCAATCTACGTTTACTAAACCCTAACCAACAAGGGTATATAATTTTTGTTGAGGGTGCCTGATCCCTCGCAATTTTTTCGGGCTGTAAAACCGACGGACGTCATCGACGAGAACCTGGGGTTTGATAGGTGCAATGAGGCTTTATAGTTTGTTTTCTTCTATTTTAACAAAACAGGGCCTACTTCCAATGAAACTGAGTTAAGGCATTATTCAAATTTCCGCTGAAAGTAGATACCTACTCAAATTGAAATGTTTTGTACCTTCAACGATTGAGTAGATTTTGCTCGCTGGAAGCCTTAAAAGGTTAAAAACAGCAAGGTACGATCATAAATGGATGGCGAAGCGAAATAATGAAGAGCGGGAAAACTCTCGAAATAGAACTGGGATTGAACGGACTGCTGGGACCGAGATGGATCTGTTTTGTGTCGGACGTTATCTTGTGAAATATGATGGAGCGGAAAAGGCAATTTTTCATGATTTATCGACAGTGGCTATCACTCAGGGGAGATCTATCTGCACTTCCTCTGTTTGATCCTCCTTTCGCGAGAAGACGAATGATTAAATACGGAAAACGCAGGATGATTGGTTGCCATCCATTTACTCTCGACACGTGATTCCAGAGGCAACAATAAGAACAAAATCGCCATGCCGACGTTACAAATTGAAGAAAATGTATGTTTCTCATCTTCTTCGTCATCTTTTTTCCGTTTCCTCGTTTCCTAAACCATTGCACATATTTTTGATAAACGCTTACCAAGTATTTCCAGAGTGTGAGTGATTTCCATTGGTTGAAGAGTGCCACCTGGCAGACGTATTCACCTGCATCTTTAACCGCTGCATTCTTGATCTCTAGGTCGTAATTATGCGAAGTTAGCCTCAAGCGGCTGTCTGGACTGACTTTGACGTTTCCAGCCGTCAAAATGGCAATATTTCGCTTCCACGCTTGCTTGAACGTGCCTGCAACAAATCAATCAGTGATGTGATAAGACAGTTGATTCATTGTCGAAAACAAAGTACGTAGGTAAATAATTGAAGTTTAAATAAGGTGACATGATGTCTTAAGATTCAAGCCTCAATCAGAATGCGAATAATTGTATAGGAATCTCTAACGTATCGTTTCTCTTTAAACATGAATAATTCTTGACTGGCACCAAATGCGTTCTACTCTGTAAGCAGGGTCTCAACACTCGACGATAAGGTACACTGATGGAAGACCCTGGCGAGAACTTTAGTCATGAACCTTTGAACCCTTACGACTTCTAATCTGTTTGCAACTTCTTGCTTATTTTAGGGTAAGGGGGCTCTAAGCCAGTTAGCTGATAACGTTTTCTCAAGGTTTTCAAGATAAGTAGAGAGTTATTTCCCCCAGCGTTATCTTCCGAGTTAGTGGAACATCTCGAGAGAGGAAAAGAGTCCGGAACTATAGGATAATCATTTATCAAGCCCTGATGAGTGGGCAGCCAGCTTTTAATCCGTGCCATCTCTCGCGCACCATCAATCAATCAGTTTCATCACAAACCTCCATTACCCGCTGATGACCGAAAAGGCTAGACCAAATTTCATACTTCAACGACTCAATCAGTCATTGCCAACTCCCCACCATGCAGTTTTATGAAAAAAAAAAAAAATCTTGAAATACACCGAACAACGCATCAAACACTAAAACTAGATATGTGCGTCTGATCAGTCGCTCCTCAGTACTTCAACCCGCCTCGACTCAAATTTCACTGGAACATGGAGTTTATTGAAATCCCATTGCATTATATCTGTCTTATATCAAAGCGTAATAACAGAGCGACAAGGAACACCGTTTTTTTTTTTTTTTTTTAAAAACAAACGCTACTTCCAACGAATAAATTATTTACGCATTTCAAGCAACATTTGTACGAACGTATGAACGTACGAATACGCGGAAAACGATGGATTTGTTTCTGAATGAACTTTGAAGGTAAAGGCGCAGCAAGTATGGGAAGAGAGATGATTTTACGCATAGCGGGGGATACCAAATCGAGGAAGTATGAAGCTATAATCTAAACCTAAGCCTAAGTAAATAGATGTATATTAAATTATTTAGAACATTCTCTTTCTCGCTCACTCAAATATTCGAAAGACGCGAACAAGTGGATAATACTAATCAAGTGAAATTGATTGTTAGCTGACGTCCAACTTCATCATCATTGTAAAATATACGTGATAACTTATTGTTAATGATAAAATTATTATTTTCAGCCGCTTTAGAGATAAAGGAGGTCTACTCAAATTCTCGTCATCAAATTAAATCAAACGTTGATGAGCTTGTAAGTGATATCCCTGTGTTCATAAGCTAGGAGAGTACTTGTTACGAGAGGATCATTGGGTAGATTATCCTGAGAACGTTGCATCTACTGGGTTTTTGATCCAAAACGAGATAAGGTGAGAAGATAGTGAGGCGCATAACTTAAATTCCAATCAGGGATGTTGAATATGACAAAGATACAACTAGTGCAACATGTGTGAGACAGTAGACGTACAAAATCAGTGTAGTGGGGAGTAAAATGCATCGGAAGAGGCAGGATACACAAGATAAAATTATCTCTAATTTCTAATTATACTCTAATTTTAGAGTATATCTCACAAATCACTCTCATTGGGATCATGCAGAATCAAGGTTTTATATGCAATCGAAGAAACGAATTCCATTTTTTCCCTAAAAATAGCCATCTCAGCAGAAAAATTAAGAATCGAAATTATTGTTCAAATAGTAATCAATTTTTATGAACCCGAACTCAATGTTGAGTCTCTAGAAATTCGTTATGGGCAGTGGATTGCTGAGCCCTCCTATCGGGAATGCCTTGACGGTCAAAACGTAGTATAAATTCACGCGTTACCAACGCGACGCTGGGGATCAGCACATTCGACGGGTAATAGTTTCCAATTAAACGGCTTTTTGGTATTTACGAGTCTGGGCGATACAGCAGTTGTAAATTGACTGCAACTCCCGAGGCCCCTCCTCACCAGAGTGCTACCAGTTTATTAGGGACCGGAGGAGGATGAGGCCCCAGACTGAAACGGAAGAGAGGTCCAGCTGGGCTGATAAATGGGCCGGCAATGGGTATGGGACTTCGAAATGTTCGTCCTGCGGTGAGACAGCGAACAAGCCTGTTGTCTCCGTTTCTCGGCTTTCCAACCGCTTTGGGCACCTGCACATGTCCTCGGTCTCCCATTCGACACGTCACGACCAGGCCTCACAGCTCTGATGGCTTTGATCTCGAATCGATTAGCGGATGATTGCTTTCTGCCGGGTTTTCTCGCTACGTGAATCGTGAAACACCCCTTCAAGTAGAATAGATCTTGCCAGGCCGAACTAACAGGCTCAGCGTGTTGAACACATTCTGCAACAGTGTCACAAACTATTCCCTTAAGTCAAGTAAAATGGTTATCGCTGGATATAAATGACCCCATAACAGAGATCAATATCTGTTGGCAAACGATTACCATCGAAAAGGTTAGAAACCATCTGAAACAATACTTGCCTACAAACTAGCTGCTTCAGAGCTTAGAACCTCAACATCACTAGCACCAAGCTACTTCTATTCAAGCAATCCCGAAAGAACAAAAGATGAGCGAGGATGTGTTTGTATTAAAATTGCAGATAGTTTCAGGGGAAAAGCTTCTACAGAGAAGCATGGGGGTAATCAATCAGTGAAATATAATAATGTGTACTGAAGCGGACGTGTAGGCACTTCAAGCATTGATTTTCGTTTTGTTTTAAGTACACAACCCATTAAAACAACAGACTTATGTACAATAGGAACAAAATAAATCAACGAACGCCTCCCCCCTCCTTTGTTTTTTGAAGATAATCCGTAGACGAGTATAGGAGATTGTAACAGAAGAAAAGAATTTTTCTCATGATCGATATACCTGATTGATGACCTCAATACTCATATTAAGGGTTTTTATCCTTCATTCACCAGGAGTGAGTATCACAGGAAGTCGACAAAGACTAGATACGTCTCAACCTGAGCGTGTTTCAAAAAACGCTGCAATTCTTACACACGGGTTAGTAATTCCTCGGACCAGGCGCATGGAGATCATTTCTTCAAACATGGAGGAAATGGAAAATACAGTGGGTGCGGCGGGTCCGCAGACCCATTCCATCGATTCAGGATCCAAAATTTAGTGGAAATGATACCCCACACGCCTAGGTACAAGAAATCTCGAAAACGCATATTCAAAATGGGTAGTATATACCCATTTGACCCATGACTTCTTCAGTGGGTGCCGATCGTTCTGGGACCAATTTCATTGGATCTCAGCGTCCAAAATTTAGTGGAAAATGATACACCACTCATCTAGATCGCCAAAACTCGAAAATCCATTTTCAAAAAACACCTTTGACCCCTACCCCACCTAAATTTGGTCCGATCGGCTGAAAAGTTTGGAGGACGTCCTAGAGCCGAGGAACAGCCCCATGACCCAAATCTCAGATTTTTAGAAAATTTTCTACTACCAAAAACGTCGTGAAGGCGGACGGGCCGGCAGACGGACATTTGACCTTTTGGTTGGTTATTCCTTGAATAATCAACCTATGTTTTCATGATAATGGTCAACCTCTCCGATTCGGCTCAAATTTTTTTCTGGACGTTTCATGATGTCCTGATCAAAAAAGGTCAATGTCCGTCCGCCGTCCGCCGTCCGCCGTACGCCGTCCGCCGTACCCGTACGCCGTCCATTGTCCACGCCGTTTTTGGTAGTAGAAATGTTCTAAAAATCTGAAATTTGGGTCAGGGGTCTGTTCCCAGCCGAGATGGGTCCTCGAAACTTTTCAGCCCGATCGGACCAAATTTGGAGGGGGTAGGGGTCAAAATGTGTTTTTTGAAAAATGGATTTTCGAGATTTTGGGTGATTTAGGCGAGTGGGGTGTCATTTTCCACTAAATTTTGGACGCTGAATCCAATAAAATGGGTCCCAGAACAATTGGCACCCACTGGAAGAAGTAATGGGTCAAATTGGGTATTTATTACCCATGTGGGTGACTTCAGCCGAATAGACAAACAAAACACATCGTCATATCCTGTTGTTTATAACCAGCTGTTAAACTTAGCAACCAATTTTGAGCAGTTGCCTACAATTCTTTTTACTGTCCGAGCTTTTTATTCGTACCATTCAATTCAATTTAATACAATTATTATAGCCTTCTAAATTACCTACGTTTTCTCAATATTATATTAGTAAATTAGTGTCGTAGTGCCCCATAGATACACCCATCTTGAATATGTGTTTTCGGGATTTCTGCTACCTAGGCGAGTAGGGTGTCATTTTCCACTAAATTTTGAACGCTGAATCCAATAAAATGGGTCCCAGAACAATTGGCACCCACTGGAAGAAGTAATGGGTCAAATTGGGTATTTATTACCCAATTTGATTATGTGTTTTCGGGATTTCTGCTACCTAGGCGTGTGGGGTATCATTTTCCACTAAATTTTGGACGCTGAATCAATGATGTGTGTCCCAGAACGATTGGCACCCACCGGAAGAAGTTATGGTCAAAATGGGTATGTATCCACCCATTTGGTATGTGTCAGGATTTCTGGTACCTGGGCGTGTGGGGTATCATATTCCACTAAATTTTGGACCCTGAATCGATTGGAATGGGTCTGAGACCCGCCACACCCACTGTTCCCCCATTCGAGGAATAACCAACCCGTGTGTAGAATTTGCAGATTTTTTGATCGAGACACCATGAAACGTCCAGAAAAAAATTTGAGCACGAATCGGAGAGGTTGACCATTTGCATGAAAACATAGGTTGATATTCAAGGAATACACCAACCAAAAGTTGAGTGACCAACGAATGGAGTTTTCTGCGAACAGATAACTTTTGCGCGAAAAATTTATATCTGTATCTTTGTATCCAGAGATCCACATCCATGAAATGTGGGCGTAGTCGAAGCTGCAGGTACGTAAAAAATAATGTGAAAACGCTCACCCAGAGAAAAAACGCTTCTCGACGAACTGTCCTCAAATTCAACAAATACGTCAAATAACCCAAGCAGGGGGTTTTCCAATTATCGGAACACGATTGAGAGAAGTATCGACAAGCGTTTACCATGTTCGAAAAGGGGAATACTTTTAATTGGTAAAACGTGCGAGGAAGGAAGATCGGGGCGGACGGGGAAAGTCGACTTTTATCCGCTGAAAAATAACGTCAGCGATAAAATGCTACATGAGGAAACTGAATAAAAATTCATTTCACCCTTCCCTATAATTAGTTCGAGTAATGAGGGCGTTAGGATAACCCGCTCCCTTCTCTGCGGTTAATCGTTTTGAACTGAGCTTGTGAGTGATTTGGTTCGCTTTCGGGAAAACTCCCACTACCGAGCCTCGAAGAAAACCTGAGGGGTGCAAAATATATTAAGGCTCTGTGGCTCCCCCCATCTCATCTCTCGTGCTCTCTAAGTCTCATGGGATTAGCCAGCAGGGGTCTATCCCTTCAAGAAAATCAGATCGGGGGGCCGCAGCTCCCACCCTAAGACGATAGGAAGTTGGGAAGGTATAATTAACTCCCCGGATCAAGGCCCTCGGATAGCCAAAGCGAAAGGGATTTGGTATAATTTGTACCATCAAATGCTCTCCAGCGAAAGGGGGTAGGTACCCTATTTCGCGGGATCCTCCATGAAGCTTGATTGATCGAAAGCCTCCTTCCCAATCTCGTGCCGTGCGGGTTGGAACGTGCTTGGTAGTCAAAGTCATCTATATTAGGTGGGAAACCACCTTGCCAATACGTATGGGATTCGTTCCCATACCATCAGCCGAGAAAATCACTGCTCCGTTTAATGAAATAGCTCCTTCAACATTGCAACCAATTGTCATTGATCAAGATCGAGGGGAAAAATTGTAACCAACAAAGTTAGTTTCA